>QXEO01000454.1:3486679-4083491 GCA_007115705.1 Dactylis glomerata | reverse complement strand
CAAGACAACGATCTAATCTTTCAAAACCGGAGTGGAGGAAAAACGCTTGTTCGTCCAGTATAAGCAGGTCCCGAAACCAAGATCAAATAGCCCACATTGCTTTGACAGACGAGTTGAAAGTACGCATACGATATTTGTTAATATTAGAGAGGAGTGTATCTACATCGCTCATGATATGTTGAGATCACCAAAACACACTACTGGTTTATCTAGATTTTCAAAACAAAAGTTGCAATTTTGTCCCATATCACTCTGGTTTGACGGTGGTGAGGATCCCCGTACACGCAGATCAGCACAAACTCTACGCACATAGCTATATTAACAAAGTGGCTAGATGAGATGCTGACTAGTACTTAATCAACTCGAACTTCATCATTCCATAAAAGCCACAGACCACCAGATAGCCCGATTGATGGTACTACGAAACTATCGGCAATGTTAAATCGATTATTAAGTTGTGAGGAATTGTACCTGGAAGTTCGGGTTTCAGAGATGAATGTGATTGTGCACCTGTAGAGAGCATCAACCGTCGAGGAACTCCATCTTATTAGAGCTGCGGAGATTTTTGCCCTTACCTTGACAGTTCCAGTCTATCATCTTCATGGCGCTCGTAGTTTGAGGTCGTCCGGAAGGAGATCAGAACGCGGTATATTTCTTGTGCTCGAGAATGCTTCGTCTGCCACAGTTTTGTTCCCGCTGCACCCACAGGATGGCTTGACCAGCGCCTTGGTGGGTCGGGACTCGGGAGCGACAAATAGCAATGGGGATTTGATTCAAGGAGAGGAGCGCTAGCGATCTGGAAGGATGCGGCGCAGCTGCTGCTTAGCTTTATCTAAACGAAATTGGGGATTTCCAAGCGAGAAAGAAATACAATGGAAAGAGGGCCGAATCGATGGGAAAGAAGTGGCTTTGGATTAGAGGGGAGTTTGCAAGAAGAGGAATCAACAGGAGCTTCAGAGCTGGAGATGAGATTGGTAGGGGAGAGATCGGCATATCGCCAATTTAGGGCATGTCGCCAGTCGCCATACGGCACCGCTGAAGCAAGAACTTTATGATAAACCTAGGCTACATCAGTCGTTAAATAGGCTATTCGATTGGTGGAGCCGACAGCACTAGCACTTCAGGTTCTTGCATTGTGGGCAGGCTGTCGAGGAAGGCTACCAATATCTCTTGACACATTGACTGCAGCAACAAAACAAGAGGGAAATAAATCAGGCTGTCTGCTCTCTGGGACACATTGATTCAGGCACGTCTTACAGTCTACTAAATTAATTTTCCCTGACAACGTCACCTAGGGCCTGCCATAAGTCCATATTATCTAGACAACTTTTGTTTTACTGTGTTGTAGATCTTGTACAAACATTAGCACTCAGTTGAGTACTAGCAAAGGTTTCTTTCCTGACATGATATGTGATAATTTAAAATGTTGTGTTGCACATGAACCAAGTGACTTCCTGTCCAGGATCAACTCTTACCTTTTTTAGTGTTTCTATGACTTGGATTAAGGAGATATTTTCTATTATTTTAATCTTAGTTTCGACATATCCTGATATCCATACGGCATAGGGTATAGTTGATGGCGAATCCGATCGCTAGACCGAACCTCCACAGAATTCTCCGGAATACCACCAAAAGCCACCAGATCATCATAAGAAAACGCCCACCAAGAAATACACCAGTTCCTCTAGTACCTTCTTGTCCTCTTGACATGATGGTTGTCGGAGTAGCTGGCCACACAGCCGGTACCAATCTGGTGTCTGAGGCGAATTAAGACAGTAGGTGTAGCGGGTGGAGTCTGAGAAGTAACCGGGGGAAAACGAGCCTCTTGCTCATCACTCAACAAAGCCGGGTCGGGTTTAGAAGATTCAATATTGTCACTATCCCTATCATGCTGAAAATCATCAGAGAGGCAATTGGCATCACCCACAGGAACAACAGTACCGGTTTCAGCATCAAAAAATGAGAAGCTCTGCCGCGGCAGAAAAAAGCTCTGAATTCTCTGCCGCGGCAGGGAAAAGGCCTGAGTCTTCTGCCGCTGCACCTGCAGGCTTGGGTGACTTAGCAGCAGCGATGCAGACATCCCTTGTCACGGCAGGGGTGAAACTTGGAACTCTAGGAGGTGCCGAAGCACAGAGCAGCGCTCAGGTCTTCTTCCTCCTCCACTCTATCCCCCCAACGCAAGGATCTAGGAATATCCATAACAGAAGCCGAAGCAATCTTTGAAGGAGTACCAACTATACCAAATTGCATTGTTAATGGCGTGCTAGCAACCTGCTTGCCACTTTGAGAGGAACCATCCACTTGTTTTTTATCAGACTTCGGCTTAGAATTAAGACAGGCATTAGGATTACCCATATCATCATTCTTTCTCTCCTCCTTAGGATCACCCTCATCATCAACATTTGCATCCATATCTATATATGTACTCGCTTGAGTGATACCACCCTCCACCTCAAAGGTTAAGCCATATCCTTGTCCCTCATAAACATGATCAGCCCCGGTAGGAATATGATTGATACTGTTACCTCAACAAACATACGAACCTCATCATGGGATCTAGTGTATTCCATATCAATTTCAGTTGCCTTTCCAATGAGAGACCCCACAACAAACAAGCAAGATAATCACACCTTTCTTTATAGGGACAGCCACCCACTTTCACCCAAGTTTTTGCAACGAGAATTTATCTAGATCAGAGGCCGACCATTCTTTAAAATGAAGGAACATATTAGAGTCCACCGGGATGTCCTTGATCTTATTAACTCTATTCAAGTCTGTTGTTAAGATTTTTCAACTCGAGCAAGAGGAGGGTACAATTATTGGGCAAGATAATCTAAAAACGTACATCTCGGAATACTATAAGAATTTGTTCGGGCCGCCCCCTCCTAGCACTTGTGTAATGAATGAGTCTATTACACATGATGTCAAAAAGATTTCTAGTGAGGAAAATGAAATTTTAACTGCTGAGTTTACTGAAAATGAAATTCACGATGCAATTATGCAAATGGAGTTAAATAAGTCCCTGGTCCGGTCGGACGTTTTCTGGCTGAATTCTTCCAAATTTTTTGGCCTATCATTAAGGGGGTTTAATGGAAATATTCAGTAGTTTTCACAAGGGAGAATTGCCACTTTTTTGTCTTAATTTTTGTACGATTATTTTGTTGCCTAAGAAAGTAAATGCTGTTCAGATTCAGCAATACCATCCAATTTGTTTACTGAATGTGAGTTTCAAGATCTTTACAAAAGTGGGCACAAATAGAATTGCTAGTATTGCTGAAAAAATTATTCATCCAACTCAAACGGCTTTTATGCCGGGCCGGCATATCTTGGAAGGGGTAGTCATCCTTCATGAAACTATTCATGAACTTCATAGAAAAAAATTAGATGGGGTTTTGTTTAAAATTGATTTTGAGAAAGCCTATGACAAAGTAAATTGGTCTTTCTTGCAACAAGCCCTTAGAATGAAAGGTTTCGACCCTAAGTGGTGTGAATGGATTCAAAACTTTATTGCGAAAGGGAGTGTGGGCATAAGAGTAAATAATGACATAGGTCATTACTTTCAAACAAAAAAAGGACTCCGACAAGGGGATCCACTCTCACCAATTCTCTTCAACATAGTGGCCGACATGCTAGCCATTTTAATCAATAGAGCCAAGGAGGATGGTCAAGTAAGTGGTCTCATTCCTCATTTGGTGGAGGGTGGGGTTTCCATTCTTCAATACGCGCGATGACACCATTCTTTTCATGGAACATGATTTAGATAAGGCGCTGAATATGAAACTTATATTATGTATTTTTGAACAGCTCTCGGGGTTAAAAATAAATTTTCACAAGAGCAAATTTTTTTGCTTTGGAAAGGCTAAAGAAGTTCAGGATGAGTACAAAAGTTTATTCGGTTGCGATATAGGCGCTTTACCGTTTAAATATCTTGGGATACCAGTTCACTTTAGAAAATTAAAGAATGGAGAGTGGAAACCGGTTGAAGGACGTTTCGAAAAGACTTAGTAGTTGGATTGGGAAAATGTTATCGTATGGTGATCGTCTTGTGCTAATAAATTCAGTTCTAACAAGCCTGCCAATGTTTATGTTGTCATTTCTTCAAATACCTAAAGGGGTTAGGAAGAGACTTGATTATCGCTCCCGATTTTTCTGGCAATGTGATGAACACAAAAAGAAATATAGACTTACCAAGTGGAATATTATTTGTAGACCTAGAGATCAAGGGGGTCTAGGGGTAGAGGTTCTAGAGCTTAAAAATAAGAGTTTGCTTAGCAAATGACTTTTTAAACTCTTGAATGAAGAAGGTGTATGGCAAGAACTTCTACAAAATAAATATTTGCAATCTAAAATCCTTTCTCAGGTTACAGCAAAACCAACCGACTCACCTTTTTGGAAGGGATTAATGGAGGTCAAGGATGAGTTTTTACAGCGGGGATCTTTTGTCGTTGGGAATGGGCTAAGTACAAGATTTTGGGAGGATACTTGGCTCGGGGAAAAGTCTTTAGCTGAGGAATATCCATCTCTATACAACATTGCTCTCATAAAAATGTCATGGTAGCCCATGTGTGTGGGGCGGGTCAGCTTAATATCGGCTTTCGTAGAACTCTAAATGGGAACAAATGGATAGATGGATTAATCTTTTACAAAGACTAATTACCATCAAGTTAAATGATACAGAGGATATTCTTAAGTGGAATTTAACTGCCTTTGGAGTTTTCACGGTTAAGTCAATGTACATTGACTTGTTGGATGGAGATACAGCTTTTCTAAAGAAATACATTTGGAAGATGAAGGTACCACTGAAAATAAGAATTTTCATGTGGTTTGTTTTGAAGAAAGTCATCCTTACAAAAGACAACCTGATTAAAAGAAATTGGCATGGTTGCACTAAATGTTGTTTTTGTGATCAAAATGAGACAATAGATCATCTTTTTATCTTATGCCCTTTTGCTAAGATAATTTGGCGCATTGTTTATATGACTTTTAATATTCCACCTCCATCAAATCACAAACCTGTTTGGCAATTGGTTAAATGGGGTAGCTAAGAAAGATAAAGTTCGCATTCAAGTTGGGGTGTGCGCTTTGATATGGGCTGATATGGGCTGTTTGGAACGTCTGAAATGACTTTATCTTTAACAGAAAAGCTTTCCATCATTCTTGCAGGTTATCCCTTTGGCTACTCACTGGATCCATATGTGGTTCTTTCTCCAGCCGGAGGAGGACCGCCCGGCCATGGATTTTGAGTGCAACTGCCTGCATATGGTTGCGCAGGATTATACAGCCAGTTCGGATGGCATGCTACTAGAAGACTGACATGATGACATATGATTGCTGCCATCGTTTAGCTATTTTTGTCTGGCTGATTCATGTGGAGACCCTTTGTGATCCATGATCTGTAATACTTTGTAAAACTCCTTAATAAAGTAATAAAAACGGTCGTATGCATTGATTGATGCAGAGGCTGGGGCTGCCCCTTTTCTAAAAAAAACAAGGGACTATTGGAGGAAGCATGTAAATTGGTGCAAATTCAAACATATCATGTTTTAATATCAAATTGCTCATCGGCCTGAACTTTGACTTGAATTTTTATGCACTTATTACTGTGTTTCAAAATCATTAGAATCAAAAATTGTCAGAAATTATGGTTGCTCCATTTTCTCGCTCAGTGGTTTGGTGTGCTCTCTGTACTTTAGGCAAGATGTTGAAATAGGACGGACGGATCTAGTTTTGTGGACATTTCCGAGAGGCATGGTTTAATATTTTGATATTTTCTTCTGTTCAAGAGCAACAACAGTTATTTAGATGAATGGTGTTTGTATAGAGCTAGGCATATTTCTTGTCTTCATAATTTGGTGACAAAGTAACTGCCTTAGTTATAAGGTCTATCTCGATCCACTCCCAAGGACCAAAGCTTCCCGTCCCATCCACACACGAATAATCCATCTATCTTTATTGATCTGCATGTGTTTCATTAGCTCAGGTACCGAGCACTTCAAGTATTGCTCTAGTCATCTGATTATTTGAAGAGTATATTGTTGTAAGTCACTAGCATTGGTAAGATGTGTTAATTATTTATCGAGTTCTCTTTCATTCTGACACTTACCATTTTATCCGGACTTTGTTCCCATGTGTCCTGTTTTCTCGAGAGCGAGAGAATACTGGAGTTTTTGCTTCTCTTTAAAATGTTACCAATGACTTCTGGGTTGCAATTTTACAATAGGTTTGAACTTTGAAATAAGACACAAGTCAACATCTTCTTCTAAGTTGGTTGATGACTATATTATTGATCTTGTCCATTGTAAGTGTACATGAATAATTGCTCAGTGCTTAATCTGTTAATCTTGAGCGGACTTTGTATATGGAGGCTAGAGGCAATCAACCATTGTTTGTTTAGTTGGTATACTTGTTTAATGCTTCTTTGTTATATTTTTTACTACAATCTTGAATGTTTGGAGTAGGAGAATCTATGCTTAGTTGTGAAAATCCTTGTCTATTTCATGCACGAAGTCACTCTGTTGATTTTACGGACAATGCTATACTTAGTTGTGAAATTTTTTGTCAATATCGTGTACTAAGTCACTCTATTGATTTTATGGAACATTCGCCAGATTTAGGTTTTGAGTATTCACATTAAATCTCTTTTGCAGGAGCTAACCATGCAAGTCTGGGGTATTGATTTGGCATTTATCTGGAACTGTGTCCAGTGTGATGTTGAGCTACATTGCAGTCTAGTTCTGTAAGTTAGCTTGCCATGGTCGTGTTATGTTGAGCTACAATGTATGTACCGGGTTGTGATTGTGATTGTTTGGGCTATAATTATAGTTCAGTTCTGTAAACGATGAGAATGTGATTCTAGAATTTGAATTGTGATTCCAGATTTTGACTGAGATTCAAGAATTTGTATTTCACTGCATCTACTTGTATCTGCAAGCATTTTCCAATAGCTGCCTCTCTTTAGATTTGCAGGCATTTTAACAAAACTGCCAGGAAATAACTTTGGAGGCATTTCCTGAAATGCCTGCATTTGAAATCAAAGGCATTTAATAAAACTGCCTCCCAAAACTTTTCTTTCCGGCACTTTGCCAAACTACCTCCAAAAACTTTCTTGGCATTTTGCTAAAACTGCCTCTATAAACTATGCCGGCACTTTGCCAAAAATGCCTCTAAAAACTGTGCCGGCACTTTGCAAACTGCCTCTATTCAAGTATTGCCGGCACTTTTAAAAACTACCGAGAAAACTTTTCCCAACACCACTTAATGCGGCAGTTTTTATTCTGCCTTTAAAGGGTTTTACTGGCAGTTTGGTGGCCTTTACTGGCACTTTGAAGTGCCAGCAATTCAGGTTCCTGCCGTAGTGTCTCCTCCACAGGAGGAGGGACCTCGTCGCCGCAGCCTCCACCTCGAAGTCGCCGCCGCGTCCTCCACCTCCCACGCGCCCACACGAGGAAGGACGCCGCTGTTGCCGACGGCGCCGCCTCCACCTCGAAGACACAGCCGCCTCCCACGCGCCAACAGGACGAGGGTCGCCGCCACCGCCTCCTCCTCTTCCCACGCATCACAGGAGGAGAGAAGCCGCCGCCTCCACCTATCATGCGGCCTGACTGCACGGATCCACCGCTGAGGCCACCCACACGATGCCCTCGGCGCGGTTTTTGGTCTCCCCCACGGCACCCAGATCGCTGGCAGGTACGTTTCTTGCCGTCGCTGCTGCTTGGTTGCCACATTCTTCCTAGTGCTTGGACTCTGCTGCATATACAGTTTGCTAATTGTTTTGAAGTTAACATTTGTTGACTACTTTGGAAAGATGTTTTCTGTTTGGTTGTGGTACGCAATAGAAGATTTTGTAAAATTAGTTGCTGCATATTGTTGTTCATGTAATATTTATCTACCATGCAATCTGAAGAGTTTACAGTAGTATAAGATTGAGCACAAAAGTGGCATGACTAATGACAATGTGATCTTATTAGCAAAACTTTAGGCCCTCCTAGCTTCCTAATTAAATTATAGGTCCAACACAAAAGTTGTGAGTTGAGTTTTCTAAAAACTAAAGCACTTATTTTTTTCTTGATTCCATGTTGAATTGTAACTCTTTTATGAAAATATTAAGTTGTCTGTCTTCTGTTGGACAGAGCTGCAAGCATGTTCAGAGTAAGCATGTTCAGAGTTTGAGTGATTTAAGTTCATAATTCTCTGACTTTGCCATTGAATATGTAAGGAATATCATGCGTTTCGTGAGACAGAATAATTGATTCTGGCTTCAAATTTTATCACATGTTGGACCACATACCCATGATCTCAACTATTTAGTAAGATTTGTTACATATCCGAACATTAGCAAAATTCGTTCTATTTCACACATGAATTCGTTTTTAGAAATGATTTACTTGACTAGTAGCATGAATCTTACTCTGATGATGGCAACTTTCAGACATAGATGGTGAAGGCGCTAGCATGGAGGAGCATGATGAATATCGCCACACTGTTAGCAAGACGTTCAGAAGATATGCCAGTTCAAAACAGAGCAGCAATAGGGCTCGTGGAATTATTCAACTCATGGCATGGTTCTAAGCAGTAAAGGTCTTGGTCTAAGAACATCAGGGCTAAAACCTGCCATCTCGCTCAGCATAATTCTACACTGTGTAGTTAACAGTATAAGGCAAAGTGTGAACAAACTGGTCATGATGTAAAACCTGAGGCCAGTTCTTTTATAATTGAAGCTTATGCAACTGAATTTACACACATACCCTCAGTTAGAGACTAGACATGCTAATATCCACATGGCATGTCTTGCTCTCATGCTCCACAGGCGTCAATCCCGCCAACCACAAGCCCAAATGACTCGCCAGTAGCTTGAGTATTTTGTTTGGTTATCTTATCTGACATGAGAAGTTTAGTCTTTGTACATGGTGTTTCGTTATTTTGGTTGTCTCTGGATGATATACTCTATAATTCTGTTCTTCTTGTTCAGATAATTAGGAGGCTTGTTAAACATTTGATTCTGCAGAGGAAACCTTGGTCAACATTTGATTCCTCCATTTAAGAAAGTGAGATAACTCTATGAAGACACAGCTAGGACACATACGAGCGAGAGACAATGTGGAGTACTAGCGCCCTCCACGCATGCGGCGACCTCGGCATAAGGCTATACAGCCATGACGCCGTTTCTCTGGCCCGGAAGCTTGTGCGCCCTCACAGTCACTACGGTGGTTGCAATGCTGCATTGATATGCCAAATTATAAAGTCCAGTGCATATGCCAATTATAAAGCCCAGTTATTCCCTAGATGTGCCTACTGGTGTACCTGATGGCACAAAGACAATCAGCAAACATAGCACAAAACGAATGTTTGGGAATGAGCAACTATCATTCACAGGAGGCCAAAGACCAATACATATACAAGTATGGGTAATATGCAGAGAGCCCCTTATACTACGGAAAAAAACAAGAAGCAGACTATATATGTCTAACACTCTGCTCTTTTTTCATTAATTTTGTGAGCTCCTAAAATGAATTGCTTAGTGCAAATGGACTTTACAATTGGAGAACAAACTTTACTCTGTGCGTTCAGAACTGTATGCTTACAGGGAGAAGAACATAGATTATGACATATCACACATCAATAGATTTGGAGAGAAATTCAAATATAGGAAATACTTTTTCTGGTTCATGCTACTATTTTATGTAGCTCGAATAATGATTCCCATTCTAGACATGCAGTATTGTAATAACATGCCGATTTCAAGCAAAGAACTAATAAGGAAGAACAAGGAATGAGTGGGAGGAACAGAGACCGGCCAGGATGATCATCGGCTTCAAATCTGGATTAAATCGCTGCTGTCCGGTACAAAATTGAGTTCAAATCGAGTCCTCGTCCGGCCGCTCGCTAGCTTGCTCCTGCTGTGCCTCGTCGGGTTCATCTGGTAGCCCCTGCTCGGGCGCGTTTGGCCGGCTCGGCCGCCGTTCGATCCAGCAGCTTCTGCCCGGCGCGTTCGGTAGGCGTGGCCGCCGTTCGATCCCGCCGGATCTGTCCGCCGCCGGCCGATTCGGCTCAACTCCTGCCGGATCTGCTCGCCGCCGGTTGATTCAGGTCACTTCTGGCTGGATCTGTTGGCTCCAGTGAGCTCGCCATCCTTGTCCTGGTCGGGCGTCTGCTCGTGAGCTGGTATCAGACTAGAAGGGCATGTTTGGTTCTAGCCACATAGTTGCGACACCAAATATTTGGCTACCCAAAATTTTGGTTGTCCTTTTGGTAGCCTATGATTTGGTCAACATTGGCAAAAAAAGTGAACTACATTGGCTAAAGAGCCATTGGTATGCTAAATAATTGGCAACCATCCAAACAAAGACCAAAGTTTTGGTCATGACCAAAATATTGGTAGGGCAAGTTTTGGTCTCAATCCAAACAAGCCCGAAGTCTGCTAGTGTGTGGTAGAGAGTGTAGCAAAAAAAAAAAGAGCGAGAGAGTGAGCTCTCCTGGTACCCAAGCATGGCATCTTCCTCATCGGGCTATATTGCTGTTCCTCGATGCCCACTGACTTTTGATGGTACCAACTATGCGGATTTTGCCGCCCATATGCGTGTTCATATGCGCGGTCTTCGGCTTTGGGGTGTTCTTTGTGGCGATGTCCCCTGTCCGCCGCGCCCCCTTGCTCCTGTGGCTCCTATTCCACCGACGCCACCGGTTATGGCTGCTGATGCTTCTGAGGCTGACAGGGTTGCAGCCAAGACTGCCGATGACGCTGCAGTTGATGCTTATGATCAGCAGGTAGCGGATTTCTCTGAGGCTCTCTCCACTTATCGTGATGCTCAGACTACTTATACTCAGTGGTGTGATGAGGATGCTCGTGCTGCGGCTGTTCTCACTGCTAGTGTTCTGCCACAGTTTGCCTCTGAGTTCATGGCCTTTGCTACTGCTTCTGAGATGTGGGATCACCTTCGCCAGTGGTATCAGCCCTCTGGTGACTCTCTCTATTGTCTGTGGTCCGTCAGGAGCATGCTCTCCAGCAGGGTGATTCCAGTGTTGAGGAGTTCTACACTCAGAGTTCAGCTATTTGGCGTCAGCTTGACTCTCTCCGCTCTACCGTCTGTGGTACTTGCCCCTGTTGCAGGACTGTCAGGTCTGATCTGGAGTTTCAGCGAGTATATGAGTTTCTGTCTCGGCTTCGTTCAGAGTTCGAGCCCCCCCAGTTGATTGCTCGAGGCCGTATTCCTCTCTAGGTGGTGCTTTCTGAGCTCCGTGCTGAGGAGACCCACCTCCGTGGTGCTGGCCTGCTTGGTGTTCCGTTAGTGCTTGCTACTCGTGCCCCTACTGTGTTGGCTGCTGCTCCAGGGCCCTCTCGCTCCAGTGCACCACCACTGCTGGCTACTCCTTCTGATGGTATGGGCCGCTCATCGTCAGGTGGTGGAGGTCGTTCTTTTCATGGTGGAGGTCGCTCTCGCCCTCTTCGCATTCAGTGTGGCTATTGTCAGAAGCCAGGGCACCCCGAGAGTGACTGCTACAAGAAGATGCTGGATATGGGCCGTGCTGCTTCGACTGGGAGTCATCCTCCTTCTTCGGGTCCCTCCCTTTCTGCGCAGGATATTGCGACGATGAGGCGTATATTGGCTGCCTCTGGTTCTTCTTCCTCGACGGGCACTGCTGGTTCTATGACTGTTGTCTCCCGCACTGAGCAACCACCGTCTCCACAGTTAGGTACTTCCTCATGGGTTCTGGATTCTGGAGCTTCTTTTCATATGACCTCTGACTCTCCCATGTTATCGTCTCTTCGTTCTCTTGATTTTCCTCTTTCTGTTCTTACTGCTGACGGTACTTCTCTTTCTGTCACCAGCCGTGGCACTCTTTCTACTCCATCCTTTTCGGTCCCTGATGTTTCTCTTGTTCCTCGCACCTCACTATGAATCTGTTTTCTGTCGCTCAAACTGCTGACTCGGGTTGTCGTGTCATCTTTGATGCTGATTCTGTTTCTGTTCAGGATCGTCACACCCAGCTTCTAGTTGGAGCTGGCCCTCAGCGCCGTGACTCCCCAGGGCTTTGGGATCTTGATTGGCTTCGTCTTCCATCTGCCGACACAAGCACCACCAGTCGTTCCCATGCTCTTGCTACTTCCTCCGCTTCCGCTTCATTTCAGCAATGGCATCATCGACTTGGTCATCTTTGTGGCTCTCGCCTATCGTCTTTAGTTCATCGCGGTCTTCTGGGCCTGTCTCAGGAGATGTTTCGCTTCAGTGTCAGGGCTGTAGACTTGGCAAACAGACTCAGTTACCCTATCCTACTAGTACCTCCGTGTCGGAGCATCCTTTTGATTTGATACATTCTGATGTATGGGGGTCTAGCTCCCTTTGGTTTGAAGGGGGGTCATCGCTACTATGTTATTTTTATCGATGATTTCTCTCGCTATACCTGGATTTACTTCATGACTTCTCGTAGCGAGGTTCTCTCTATTTATAAGCGATTTGCTGCCATGGTTCACACCAGTTCTCCACACCTATTCGTGTGTTTCGTGCTGATTCTGCTGGGGAGTATGTCTCCCAGATTGTGACGACCTCAAATTTGATAATAAATTAGAAGTGCCCGTTATGCATTCCACCGCAATCCCAGAACCATTGTTGCGATATACATAACGTAGTTGGTAACCAGTTCCATAGACATTACAATACGAAGGTTCAAATACAATGGTCATAGAGACCAAGTTCATATTACAACACAATATAGCAGCGGAAATAACGTCTTCGGGTCCATGCCTTCACCCTATAGGCAATGGCGACTCATGGAGACGAGCTTAGTTCTGGTACTCTTCTTCATACCCTTCCTCCTGGTATTCTTCCCCATAGTCTGGCCAAGTTGATAGCCAGGGACACAGCCATGAGTACATTGGATGCACTCGCAAACCATCTTATAAATGAAATGATGAAGTAGATATGCAAGTTTGGTAGGGTGGACTAAGCACTAAGTTTATTTGCAAAAGCTAGTTTTATTTCCCAAGAATGTTCATTGGTAGAAGAGAGGTTTAGTTCTCTAAGTTCCATCTAAAGAGGGACTTTAAGTGTGTCAACATCAATGTCAAGTCAAGTCTTTTCCCCAGTTCACCATTGTCATTTTTTTACTCTTGACAAAAGTCAAGTATAGCTTGCCAACTGTCCATAACCGCGGACTCGGCTATTCGAATAGTTTTGAAAACCTCTGCAGAGGGGTACAGTTTACCCACAAGATTCGATACATCTGCCGGGAGAAGTCCACGGATCGCCATACACAAGTATGCGGGGTTCAGATAATCAAACAAACTCTTTCACTTGCCTACCTTAGTACGGGGATCCTCCCTACGAGTCCAGATACGGAATGGAACTCATAGTTGTTCCGGCTATAGAGTGCTACATTTTGGACCCATAGACTGTGGTATCCTCCGTCACAGCTATGGCAAGTCCCGGCTTCGGAAGCGTCCCCTCGGGGTCCACGCTTCTATAAGTTCAAATGAGGTCTCCCATACTAAACAAGCAAGCTACGGACTAAGCCCCTTCCCATTTAGGGGTAATGTGGTCGTACGGTATGGTTGGCTCCCATAGTACATCACTCGTTGTCATTGAGAAATACATTTCATAGTTCTTAGTCAAGATTGATTTCTTTCATAAAGCCATTATGTAGGAGCAATCTCCAATTCGAGTTTCAAGTTCAAGTCACCACTTTTCAAATAGAGTTCCCCTTATAAATGGCCTCAATATTATTAGCGACTAAGCAGCTACATTGAGTGATGATACTACTAAATATGATTGGATAAACTCAGCTTGATGCTCTTGCTAAGCAAGATATCACTACACTTCTATCATTCTACTCTAGCAATTCAATCATGCAATTTACTTAAAACAAGTAGAAGGCAATATTAAAACTAGGCATTGGGAGTATGAATCAAAAGATGGCTTGCCTTGGTTGGCAAAGTGTCGGGGTATTCTTCTTCTTCTTGATAATAATCCCCTCCAATATCCTCCTCGGCAACACTAGCGTCTAATAACGAATAAACACAAAGCACACAATCACTACACAATGCTAACAACACACCAAGCACACATCTTTGTTTGCTAACAATAGCATTCATGTTGCATTTTATGGAGTTGGATTGTAAGTTTTGCTTCTAAGTTTTCATCAAGTGTGCAAGCTAGAGTTTCTACTAAGTGTCCTATGTTGTTCACTTTCTAAGCATTGGTATTGGTTTAGGGTTACTAAGACTAGTTCAAGTGGGGAGGGATTAACTAAGTGAATTGGTAATGAGGGCAAATTAATTCTAAGTGTATGATATGGATCTATCATTTTATGTTACTAACTAGAGTTGGGTTAGGGTCTAATTGATAACACTAACAAGGTTTGATTTGATTAAGGTTGACTAAACAGTAGGGGGGGTCATTGGTGAGTTCACAATTTAAATTTCATGATTTTAGGAGGCTTAAACAATTTCCTAGAAATCTTCTATGATTAATAAAGCTATGGTCACACTATTCATATCTAATTAAATTCCTAATTCAAATTGAATTCTAATCAGTCCTACAGTGTAGAGCATTTTACAAGCTTTCCAACGCATATTTATTTGCTAGAAAAGGATTTGTAAAACTCTTGGAATTTAAGTTTGAAAAACCTATCTGAAACAATTTTGAATTAATTCGAAAAGGCGGGAGAATAATTAAAAACGAAACGGACCGAATTCTAACCTAACGGGCCGATTCTGAACAGAACCCGAACGGGCCGGCCTAGAAAATGTTTCGCGCGGGGCGGGAAAGAATAAAACGGAACCTGACAGGGGGGTCCCACTGGTCAGGTCACTTAAGTTCTCCGAACCGGTACGCTACCGCACGATCTAGATCTAACGGCTCCCAAGCTTCGTGCTCGACAGAGAGGGGCGGAGCTCACCTGCGAGCAGTGAAGACGACGGCGGCGACGGCGGCGTGCGTAGAGGAAAGAAGAACTTGACGGCGAGGGGTGGAAACGACTCCGGCGTGACTCCTCCTCCGATTCCCAGCGGCGGCTTGCTCCGGGGTGGTCGAACGCGGCGGCGCTCTCCGCGTCCAGTACCTCGCCGGCGTTGCAGGCGTCGACGAACCAGAGCGAGAGGGAGGGAGAGATGGTGTCTGGGAGGTAGCCTGGAGTGGTGCACGTCTCCTCGTTTGATCGGCGGGGGTTTAAATAGGCCTCAGCGTCGGGGGAGAGGGTGTCCAGAAGCTCGCCGGAGCGGGGGCCCTGTAACAGCCCACTTTTTGTACTGCTTGTTGGAACCGAGTAATGCCTTGTTTAGGAGAAATTAAAACTTTTAAATTAAAATTTACCATGCCAGTCATATGCATGATCTTTTTGTGATCTAGTTTGCTAATAGAGAATCTTCTGAATCAAATTCCTTTCTAGCACCTTTGCAAGTGTGATTTGTTTTGGTGTGTTGGCTTGCAAGTTGATTGAAGCAAGCACTAGAGGAATTAAGACTAGGGCTTATTGCTGTGTGTTGCACCATGATTTCATGTGCACTTGTGGGGATCACTTATTTCCTTTTTCTTTCTTTTTCCCAAACTACACTTGCTTGCTTTAATGCTTTGAGTGGTGCTATGATTTTATGTCAAAGCTAAACCTAGTGGATTACAAACCCTAGTAGCTTCTCTTCTATTATTTCTTTTTGATTAAACATTATTCTTGCACACCTTATTGAAAACTAGAAGTTTGATCAAACCCTATCTCCTTTTGGCCAAAAATTTTGAAACTTGGTGGATGCTCTGTTAACCTTTTGAGAACACTTCTGAACTAATTATCACCACCTTTTGAACCAAAACTTTGCACTTTCAAATTCATTTGAATTTCGGCCAATTCACCAAACCATGCTCTTTTCTCATTCTTTTTCTCCCTCTTTCCTTTGCAACTCGACCAGGAGAGGATCCCAGCCAGTTAATACTCCATCTCCCTCTGATCTCTCTCACCCACCAGCTAGAATTCTTGTCCTGTAGCTCCTGGACACAAGGCATGGGAGAAGCCCGAGGCAAATCTTGCAAGATCTCACCTCTCCCTCTTCTGCACCTCTCCACCGCCCTAGACCCCCAACCAGCTTCGTGTGTAAGCTTCAGCAAGCCCCAGGGACCCCAGCTAGCAGTGACCCGTCGACCACACCCCTCCCTCTTCACCTGGGGTCGACCATGCCGACCTGTGCACGCCCAAGTGGGCTAGGAGCTTCGACAGCACGCCTGGCCGCCCAACCTCGCCAATGGCATTGCTAGCCCCCTCCACTCCACGACCCCAGGGCTGGCCCCCGACCAAACGACTGCAAGCGCCGCCCTATCGCACGCTCTGGCCCTGTCGCCTGCGAGCCGAGAGCGCCCAGAGCGAGCCCCGCGTTCCCAGCCGAGGAAGGATGGAATCGAGCCGTGCAACGCCTTGTACCTGCGCGGCATCGTACCCCCTTTATCCTGCACCCCTCCGTCTAAGCCGAAGCCGACCAGGGCGTCGCGAACGAGCTCGTCAAGCCGTGCAGGCAAACTGAAAACTGCACGTTTCCGAGCCCAACGTCTCGCCCCCGACCAAACCAAGTACATCACTGAACTCAGCTCACTGCGCCGTCCAGAACACACCGCACCGCCGCCCAATCCGTGATGGTCGCGACCACGACACACCGAGACCACCGCTGCAGATAAAACCCCTGGATCGGCCCCCATCTCCTCTCTCCTCGCCATTCTTCCCCCAGCCGCGCTCCTCTCCACTCAACACACCCCTCTGGCAAGCCCCCTCCATTCCCAGAGCTGCTGAGCTCGAGGAACGTCGCCGGAGCAGGGGGTAGACGAAGAAGGTTTCGGCCCAAGCCGAGTCTCTCTCTCTGCTCTCTCTCTCTCCTGCATGGCCTCTCTTCCTCTCCCAGATCTGGACCTCACCATGCCGTTCGTTTCCTCTCTGGCAGCACGAGGACATCGCCCTCGCCGTCGAAGCCTGCAGCTCGTCGTCGACGCACCCACCTGCACGCACCACCTCGAACCTTCTGCCTTGCTGGAATCGGAAGCGGAGGGAGTCCAGAGAGTACGCCGCCGACCTGCATCTGCCCAGCCTCCTCGACGACCCTAGGTGAGCTCCGCCCCGTCGAATCCCGTAGCTAGGGTTAGGGTTTGGTCTAACCCTCGACGCGAGGGAGAAGACGACCCAGCGCCGTTGATCCTCGTTTTGATCGAACGGCCGAAACCGGCCGATACCATTTCGGTATTCCGCAGCCGCCGATGGCCGGGCCCCACTGGCAGGTTCAAACGGCGCGGCGGCTACCGCGCTGGGCGAAGTGCCCCTGGGCTGGATCTAGCCGATTCGGCCCGATTCAGGGCAGATCTGGCCCGTGTCTGTTTTATTTTTCAAAATGCCCTGTTATTTTGATTGTTCCTGTGAACTTTGAAATTTAATAGAAATAATCTGTGCATGCAAATGTTGCGATTCAAAGTCCTGTGAGTAGCTTATGTTGGTAGTTTTCAAATGGTACTGGTCCCATGATTTTTGGGCCAAGTGTAGATTATTTGCCAATTAGTATTGTATTATTAACCCCTTTTCACACTTACACTGCAAATCTGGAGTTTGGTATGGTCAAAATGTGTGAAACCAATTTTCACTGCTAGTATATCTTGACACCTTGCTTGACCCACTGGATTTTCTATTTTAGGGCTTACAATCTTGCAGTAGTAAGTAAAATGGCATAGGATGTAATTAAAGTTGGAAAAATCACCACTTGCAGTAGGATTGGTATTTTTGAGCTGAAACCAACTTTGTTGGGTTATGTTCTGGAAGAGCTTTCCAGAGGACTTGACCTCATATTTTTCTGATTAACAGAGAATATCTGAGGATTAAAATGGCATCCTAATGGTATTTTCCATTTAGTAAATTGCTTAGAAATTAAACCACACCTTGCTTTTCAGTAAATCCAATTTTAGTAGTTTCTTAAGATTGTGGTCAACCTGCAATATTGATTGATGTGCTGTTGGTGTCACTGAATGCATGCATGCTTGATTTTTTTGCTAAGTATTGATGCTTGCAACAAGTTGATAAACTCTAGTTTCTGTTAGAAATAATGGTTAACTAAGAACCTATAAAACTTGGTTTGTTTTCTAAACTTGTTTGTTTCTGATACTCTTTAATGGTGTGGTGTTGATTGCTGAATGTGTGTGTGTGAAACCATGTATGCTTGAGTATTTACCTCGTGCTATTATTTTTCCGACGATAGAATCGAACGAGGAGTGTACCGAGGAGGGTGAAGTGTACGAGTACCAGGAGGAAGGAGATCAGGGACAAGCCAACCAAGGCAAGCCATCTATCTTGCTGCATATCTGAATCCTAATCACACTATTGCATGTCTCTCTCTCATTTATTAAAGTGCATGATTTCATGTTGCTATGGTTCCTATAGCAATTACTTGTTGACTCGGGCTCCGCGAGTCAAGTTGTTATCATCCATCGAGATGACACCATTGTTACCTACTTCCAATCTCCCATGAAGTAGTGGCTTGTTGATTAGCAACAATGCCCTTGATAAACCCTTTTAGTGGAGCTAAAACTCTAGGACTGGGAACACTCTATGAGAGTTTACAAAAATGTTTCAGAAAACCTTGGGGTAATTCTACCCCATTGAAATGATTTCAAAAATGGTTTTTACCAAAATGGAGGACAAGGAGATGGTGGTTCTTACTATGACATTGGTGATCACTAGGCGTTCGCTCAGAACAATTAACCCGTGCAACCACATTACCCTGGGATGGGGCAGGGCTTAGTCGGAAGTTTATCTGCCTTAGTGCGGGGAGCCTCACACTATATAAGGGTTTGTAGGACCCTGGAATCCGGATTGCCGCCAGACTATGGGCAATAGTAAATCGGGATCCATTGGGATTTATCCGGCCGGAAGACACTTGGGTTTCTCCCGCCGTGGCACTGGAACTACGCTCGACGGAGGTAGACGGCCAGGGTTTGCCGGGGATGTATACTCCACAGGGTAGGCACCCATACTAAGGTAGATGAATGGAAGGCTATGATCGGATATTTGTCGTGGCATAGAACGCTATGCGGGGATGATGCCCACACGATAAGTATTCGGATGGTGTGGGTAAAGTGTACAACCTCTGCAGAGTGAAATTCTATTCGAATAGCCGAGTCCTCGGTCATGGACGGTTGGGATGACCGTTGCCTAGCCCAATGTCGGTTTTGTTTTTACAAAGTGAGTTCTGGAAAGAATTGGAGAAAAGCCGGATGGAGTACTCGGAGGGTACTGCCGTGGCACATGCTTGGGTCGGAGTACTTGTAGGGTACTACCGAGGGTGGGAAGTGGTCATGTATGATTGACCGGAATCTACTGGTGGTCATGTTTGATTGACCCCAGCTCTTCTCTTGAAAATGAGTTCCCCCTTTTCTAGAGCTTTTTCTAAAGCTGTTTTACTAAAAATTCTTCTTTAACAATGATATCGAAATGTCGTATGACATGCTATATCGACACGAGAAAGCAAATAGGATGTGTACCAGCCCAAACCAAACTTCTCTTGCTACAGCCAAATAGCATGCAAATTTATCCCCTCTTAGATGGTTTGCGAGTACAATTCCAAATGTACTCACGGCTTTGTCCCTGGCTATTAACTTGGCCAGATTATGAAGACTATGAAGATGATGATGAGGAGTTCGATGATGCCGATGCGAACTAGGATCCGTCTCCCGGTCAGTCGCCTGTAGGGTAGAGGCATGACACGGGCTAATCCTACGCTACCTTTGTATCCGTTGCACTGCTTAGTGAACTTGCCCTGCGTGGCATTTAAATTCGGCCAAGTGGCCATGTAAGACTTTGCGACTTATTTATGTAATGGATGATGTACTCTGTAATGCCAACTCTGTTATGTGGATTCAGGACGGTCTTCCTGGGATCATGAATTGTATGCATAACGGGAACTCCGGATGGTAAACCGGGGTCTCCACAGAGTTGGTATCAGAGCCATCCTGGCCTTAGGAGACCCTAGTTAGCATGGGCGTTAGATAAGACCAAAACTATATTTTACTATTAAAAACAAAAATAGATGGCTTAATATATATAAGGTAAATATATATTGCTCTCATCTCTCCTCTTGTTCTTTAAGCATTTAGAATTACTTGCATCTTAATTCAAGCTTTTACAGTATTTAAAATATTGCACACTTGGGTAAGTTATTAACTCAACCTACCTTAAAATTTTGTGTAGATGGACGCCCCTTCTGCACACCGTCAGGTCGGTACCCACGGGGACGTGCTCGTCTTTGAGCGCGACCTGGTGGAGCTGTGCGCCCACCTTGGACGCCCGCGCCCCGAGGTGCGGGGTTACCGTTTGTTCGAGGAGGGTACCCGTGAGTTGGCACTCCGGGTCGTTTGCCAGGTCCGCGGGAAGGAGGTCCCGCCGACTTCTCAGGAGTTCACCTTTGAGGTGATCGAGCGCAACTGGGGCGATGGCCTCATGCGCGTTCTGCGCCACGCTATTTCACGCCTCGTCCACCTCCACTTCGACGAGCTTCTCGGCACCCGCTACGAGCACTACGGGCGAGTCGACTCCGACGGCTTTCCTCACCAGGCCGCCGTCCACACTCCTTTCAGCCGCCACCTTTGCCACACGGAGGCTCTGCTGCACCACACTCAGGAGCATCTGGACCATGTCCGGATGGTCGCGGACGAGCGGGGACTTGAGTTGGCTGTTCTCCGTGAGGACCTCCAGGAGTCCATTTTCTCTCGTCACCGTCTCCTCGCTGCCAAGAGGAGGATCGTGAAGAGGAACAGGGCTCTGCGTCAGCGTGTCCGTGATCTGGAGGATCACCTCGCTTCACTCGAGAGCCACGTGTCCGAGCTAGAGGAGGGGACCGCCGAGCTCCGCAAGGAGAACGAGGAGGTGCTTGGCCGCGATGACGACCACCAGGAGGCCTACGACGAGGAGCCCACAAGCACTGACGACGACGACCGTGGTAGCGACAGTGGTGAGGGCCACGACGCTATCATGGATTTCTACGCCCCTGCCACCCCGAGTGAGGAGGACCCCGAGGAGGTTGTTCCCCACGTGAGCGCCGATGAGTAGGTACCCGGCGCCCCACCACTGCACTTAGGATGTTGCGTATCGAGTAGGACTACCCGATCCCCTTACGTATGGTTGTGTATGGTTCTATGGAAACCATTTGGTGTGTGATGCATGAGACTTGTGGTATGTGTGCTAGACTTATATTAGCACCTCTTTTGTATGCTTGTATGCATGTGATGTACTTTGTTGACTATGGTAATGCTGTGTATTGTATATGATGGTTTGGTCGTGTATCTTATGGATTTCTTTCATGCCATGTGCATAGCATATTTTCCCCCCGCATTTGAAAACTGTTGTTGTATCTCACAAGCTAAACTTCTCTTCAGAATGGCTCCCGAAACACGAGGCCAAGCTAGCAACAGCAACAACCCGCCCCCACCTCCTGAACCCAACATGACGCAGGTGCTGCGGCTCATGCTTGAGGATCGTGAAGCCGCACGTGCCGAGCGCCAAGCTAGTCTCGCCACCCTTCAACAACTCGCCCAGCTTGCCACCCAGCACCACAACAATGGTGGCAATGATGAACCTCAGAGCAAGCTGAGGGATTTTTAGAACTCCAATCCCCCAGTTTTCTCCAAGACCACCGAGCCGTTGGATGCCGATGATTGGCTCCGCACCATAGAGAACAAGCTAGAGTATGCAGGAGTCGGGGCAAATGATAAGGTATTGTATGCAACCCACTTCCTAGCTGGAGCAGCTAGAGCATGGTGGGAAAATATCCGCGCCATGCAGCCCGAAGGGCAGGTGATGACCTGGGAAGCATTCAAGACCAAGTTTCGTAAGGCCCACGTTCCCTCGGGACTCATCAAGATCATGAGGGATAAGTTCCTCAATCTGAAGCAGGGAGGAATGAGTGTCCCTGAGTATCTGGACAAGTTTATCTCTTGGGGAAGGTATGCACCCTATGACATTGACACCGATGAGAAGAAAAGGGAGCGGTTCCTCAATGGACTGCAGGAGGAGCTGCAGACCTACCTCGTAGCTGTGCACTATCCCGACATGGAAGCCATGGTGGATGCAGCCATAATGGTTGAAGACAAAAATAAGGCTGCCCGTGAGAGCCGCAAGAGGCGGATGATGAGTCAGGGAGGACCAAGCAATCAAAGGTCCCGCAGCATGCCCCCATCAAGGTCAGCGCCACCACCCCAGAGGTTCGCCTCTCAGGCTCCAAGACCTAACAACCCAAACCGTCAATACCCCAGCAACCGCCCCAATGGCGGAAATTCTTCCGGTGGTAACCGCAACACATTCAACCCCGCCAACCGAAGCCAGGGCAGTGGATGTTACACTTGTGGCCAGCCAGGTCACTTCTCCAAGGAGTGCCCTCTGAAGAAGCCCTCTGCACCGAGCCTCAGCGCGCCGAGACCCAACCAGGGTCAAGGCCGTGGACCCAATGGGAAGAATTCAAGGAACCAAGCCAATACTGCACGAGGCCGCCTGAACCATGTCACCGCGGAGGAAGCTGCTGATGCACCTGATATTGTTCTGGGTACGTTCCTTGTCAACTCCACCCCTGCCAGAGTGCTGTTTGATTCGGGTGCATCTCATTCTTTCGTAACTGAGAACTTCGTTGAAAGGGGAAAATTAAAATCAACCATGATGCCTAGAGCTATGTTAGTTCAGATTCCCGGGTCAGTCATGAAAACCAAGAGAACTTGTCTAGATGTGCCGATAGATATCCATGGGGTGTCCTTCGAAGCAAACCTAATTATTTTAGGCACCAAGGGTCTAGACGTGGTACTTGGGATGGATTGGATGACCAAGTATCAAGGTCATATTGACTGCGCCCGAAAGGCTATATCTGTGACCAACAGTGAGGGTATTCAAATCGAGCACATTGCAACCATGCCATCCCGCAAGGCCTATTACAAGAAATCTGTATCTGGGCCAACCCTTGACCAAGTTCCGGTGGTATGTGAATACCCCGATGTCTTCCCTGAAGAGTTGCCAGGTATGCCCCCTGACCGGGATATAGAGTTCATTATTGAGTTGATTCCCGGAACAGCCCCTATAGCACAGAGAGCTTATCGTATGAACCCCCAAGAATTAGAAGAGTTAAAGAGGCAACTAGCTGATATGCTCAGCAAAGGTCTTATCCGTCCCAGCGCGTCACCTTGGGGATCGCCTGTTCTATTTGTAGACAAGCGAGACGGTACCATTCGCCTATGTGTGGATTACCGCAAGTTGAATGAGGTGACAATCAAAAATAAGTACCCACTCCCAAAAATTGAAGACCTATTTGATCAGCTGAATGGAGCTAAGGTGTTCTCCAAGATCGATCTCCGCACTGGATATCATCAGCTGAAAGTCCGCGAGTCCGACATTCCCAAAACCGCCTTCACCACCCGTTATGGTTTATTTGAGTACACTGTGATGTCCTTTGGCCTGACCAATGCCCCAGCCTATTTTATGAATCTCATGAACAAGGTGTTCATGAAGTTCCTCGACAAGTTTGTGGTAGTGTTTATTGACGATATCTTGGTCTATTCCAAGACAGAGGAGGAGCACGCAGAACATCTGCGACTAGTGTTGGGAACTTTGAGGGAACATCAACTCTATGCCAAGTTTAGTAAGTGTGAGTTTTGGCTAAAGGAAGTTGGATTTTTGGGACACGTTATTTCAGCTGGGGGAGTGTCTGTTGATCCATCAAAGATTACTTCTATCTTAGAAAGGAAGGCCCCAACTAATCCCACTGAAGTTCGAGCATTCCTTGGACTAGCTGGATATTATCGGAAGTTTGTTGAAGGTTTTTCCAGCATTGCTCGCCCTTTAACTTAGCTCCTCAAGAAGGATAAAAAGTTTGAGTGGACAGAGAAGTGCGAGCAGAGTTTCCAAGAACTCAAGAATAGACTTGTGTCAGCTCCCATTCTAACCATGCCTGACATCACCAAAAGCTTTGACGTCTATTGCGATGCCTCCAAGCTTGGTCTTGGAAGTGTCTTAATGCAAGATGGCAAGGTCATTGCTTATCTATCCCGTCAACTACGCCCGCATGAGCTAAACTACCCTACCCATGATCTGGAGCTTGCTGTTGTGGTGCACGCACTAAAAACTTGGCGACACTATCTTATGGGAAACAGGTGCGAGATCTACACCGATCACAAGAGCTTGAAGTATATCTTCTCACAGAAGGAGTTGAATATGAGGCAGCGTAGGTGGATTGAGCTCATCAAGGATTATGATCTAGGCATTCATTATCATCCGGGGAAGGCGAACGTGGTCGCCGATGCCCTCAGCCGAGAACCTTGTTCCCTAAATGCCCTATTAAAGACCCGCCAGCCAACCTTATGCAGGGAGTTCGAAAGGTTCGGACTCCAGCTAGTAAGTCATGGTTTCCTTGCAAACCTTGAGGTTCGACCCACACTCACCGATGTTATTAAGGAGGCTCAGAAGGAACATGAAAGCATTGAAGGTATCAAGCGAAGGATGGGACGAGAAGAACTACCTGGGTTCTCAATCTACCAAGAAGGTGTGTTATGGTATAAGGGACGCCTGTGTGTTCCTAACATCGAGGAGTTGAAGCAGTCTATCCTGAAGGAGGCTCACGATACCCCTTATTCTATCCATCCAGGAGGCACAAAGATGTACCAAGATTTGAAGGAGCAGTTCTGGTGGCATGGGATGAAGCGAGAAATAGCATTTTATATTGCCCGGTGCGACGTCTGCCAGCGAGTCAAGGCCGAACATCAAAGGCCTGCTGGTCTGCTGCAACCCTTAAAGGTACCCATGTGGAAATGGGAAGAGGTTGGTATGGACTTCATTACCGGTCTGCCAAGATCGAATAGGGGTCATGACTCCATCTGGGTCATTGTGGACCGCCTAACTAAAGTTGCCCACTTTATACCGGTCAAGACCACCCATAATGGTAGGGAACTCGCCGATCTCTATATCTCCCGGATTGTGAGCTTGCATGGAGTGCCCAAGACCATAGTATCCGATCGTGGTACTCAATTCACATCACGTTTTTGGGCAAAGCTTCATGAAGCCTTGGGAACCAAGCTTTCCTTCAGCACAGCCTACCATCCGCAGACTGGAGGTCAGACTGAGAGGGTCAACCAGATCCTCGAAGATATGCTCCGTGTGTGTGTCCTATCCTATGGCGCCAAGTGGGAGGACTGTTTGCCGTTTGCCGAATTCTCCTACAATAACAGTTACCAAGCTAGTATCCAAATGGCCCCTTTCGAAGCCCTGTATGGCCGTAAATGCCGAACCCCTCTCAACTGGTCAGAGACTGGAGAAAGTCAAGTATTTGGTCCTGACATCATCAGAGAAGCCGAAGAACAGGTGCAGTTGATCCGCAACCGCTTGAAGGCCGCGCAATCCAGACAGAAGAGTTATGCAGACTCCCGTCGAAGACCCCTTACCTTCCAAGTTGGGGATTTTGTTTATCTCCGAGTGACTCCCCTCAAGGGCATGCAACGTTTCCATGAGAAAGGAAAATTGGCACCTCGCTACATTGGCCCATACAAGATTCTTGAACGCCGAGGAGAATTGTCCTATAAGCTAGACCTACCTCCTAAGTTGTCGGAATTCCATGACGTTTTCCACGTCTCCCAGCTTCGCAAGTGTCTCCAAGCACCCAACAAACCCGAAACCTTCAAGGAGATTGATCAGGATACCATTGACCTCAACCACGACTTGACCTATCGTGAGAGGCCCGTCAAAATCTTGGAGAAGGATGTCCGTCTCACCCGCAGACGAAAGATCAACATGTACAAGGTTCAATGGAGTAATCATACCGAAGATGAAGCCACCTGGGAACGTGAAGATTATCTCCAGCGGGAATTTCCCGAGTTACTCAACGCTTAGCTACGGAATCTCGGGACGAGATTCTTTTAAGGGGGGAAGGTCTGTAACAGCCCACTTTTTGTACTGCTTGTTGGAACCGAGTAATGCCTTGTTTAGGAGAAATTAAAACTTTTTAAATTAAATTACCATGCCAGTCATATGCATGATCTTTTGTGATCTAGTTTGCTAATAGAGAATCTTCTGAATCAAATTCCTTTCTAGCACCTTTGCAAGTGTGATTTGTTTGGTGTGTTGGCTTGCAAGTTGATTGAAGCAAGCACTAGAGGAATTAAGACTAGGGCTTATTTGCTTGTGTTGCACCATGATTTCATGTGCACGTGTGGTGATCACTTATTTCCTTTTTCTTTCTTTTTCCAAACTACACTTGCTGCTTTAATGCTTAGAGTGGTGCTATGATTTTATGTCAAAGCTAAACCTAGTGGATTACAACCCTAGTAGCTTCTCTTCTATTATTTCTTTTTGATTAAACATTATTCTTGCACACCTTATTGAAAACTAGAAGTTTGATCAAAACCCTATCTCCTTTTGGCCAAAAATTTTGAAACTTGGTGGATGCTCTGTTAACCTTTTGAGAACACTTCTGAACTAATTATCACCACCTTTTGAACCAAAACTTTGCACTTTTCAAATTCATTTGAATTTTGGCCAAATTCACCAAACCATGCTCTTTTCTCATTCTTTCTCCCTCTTTCCTTTGCAACTCGACCAGGAGAGGATCCCAGCCAGTTAATACTCCATCTCCCTCTGATCTCTCTCACCCACCAGCTAGAATTCTTGTCCTGTAGCTCCTGGACACAAGGCATGGGAGAAGCCCGAGGCAAATCTTGCAAGATCTCACCTCTCCCTCTTCTGCACCTCTCCACCGCCCTAGACCCCCAACCAGCTTCGTGTTAAGCTTCAGCAAGCCCCAGGGACCCCAGCTAGCAGTGACCCGTCGACCACACCCCTCCCTCTTCACCTGTGGTCGACCATGCCGAACTGTGCACGCCCAAGTGGGCTAGGAGCTTCGACAGCACGCCTGGCCGCCCAACCTCGCCAATGGCATTGCTAGCCCCTCCACTCCACGACCCAGTGCTGGCCCCCGACCAAACGACTGCAAGCGCTGCCCTATCGCCACGCTCTGGCCCTGTCGCCTGCGAGCCGAGAGCGCCCAGAGCGAGCCTCGCGTTCCCAGCCGAGGAAGGATGGAATCGAGCCGTGCAATGCCTGTACCTGCGCGGCATCGTACCCCCTTTATCCTGCACCCCTCCGTCTAAGCCGAAGCCGACCAGGGCGTCGCGAATGAGCTCGTCAAGCCGTGCAGGCAAACTGAAAACTGCACGTTTCCGAGCCCAACGTCTCGCCCCCGACCAAACCAAGTACATCACTGAACTCAGCTCACTGCGCCGTCCAGAACACACCGCACCGCCGCCCAATCCGTGATGGTCGCGACCACGACGCACCGAGACCACCGCTGCAGATAAAACCCCTGGATCGGCCCCCATCTCCTCTCTCCTCGCCATTCTTCCCCCAGCCGCGCTCCTCTCCACTCAACACACCCCTCTGGCAAGCCCCCTCCATTCCCAGAGCTGCTGAGCTCGAGGAACGTCGTCGGAGCAGGGGGTAGACGAAGAAGGTTTCGGCCCAAGCCGAGTCTCTCTCTCTGCTCTCTCTTTCCCTGCATGCCTCTCTTCCTCTCCCAGATCTGGACCTCACCATGCCGTTCGTTTCCTCTCTGGCAGCACGAGGACGTCGCCCTCGCCGTCGAAGCCTGCAGCTCGTCGTCGACGCACCCACCTGCACGCACCACCTCGAACCTTCTGCCTTGCTGGAATCAGAAGCGGAGGGAGTCCAGAGAGTACGCCGCCGACCTGCATCTGCCCAGCCTCCCTCGACGACCCTAGGTGAGCTCCGCCCCGTCGAATCCCGTAGCTAGGGTTAGGGTTTGTCTAACCCTCGATGCGAGGGAGAAGACGGCCCAGCGCCGTTGATCCTCGTTTTGATCGAACGGCCGAAACCGTTTCGGTATTCCGCAGCCGCCGACGGCCGGGCCCCGCTGGCAGGTTCAAACGGCGCGGCTGCCGCGCTGGGCGAAGTGCCCCTGGGCTGGATCTGGCCGATTCGGCCCGATTCGGGCAGATCTGGCCCGTGTCTGTTTTATTTTTCAAAATGCCCTGTTATTTTGATTGTTCCTGTGAACTTTGAAATTTAATAGAAAATAATCTGTGCATGCAAATGTTGCGATTCAAAGTCCTGTGAGTAGCTTATGTTGGTAGTTTTCAAATGGTACTGGTCCCATGATTTTTGGGCCACTGTAGATTATTTGCCAATTAGTATTGTATTATTAACCCCTTTTTCACACTTAACTGCAAATCTGGAGTTTGGTATGGTCAAAATGTGTGAAACCAATTTTCACTGCTAGTATATCTTGACACCTTGCTTGAACCACTGGATTTTCTATTTTAGGGCTTACAATCTTGCAGTAGTAAGTAAAATGGCATAGGATGTAATTAAAGTTGGAAAAATCATCACTTGCAGTAGGATTGGTATTTTGAGCTGAAACCAACTCTGTTGGGTTATGTTCTGGAAGAGCTTTCCAGAGGACTTGACCTCATATTTTTCTGATTAACAGGGAATATCTGAGGATTAAAATGGCATCCTAATGGTATTTTCCATTTAGTAAATTACTTAGAAATTAAACCACACCTTGCTTTTCAGTAAATCCAATTTTAGTAGTTTCTTAAGATTGTGGTCAACCTGCAATATTGATTGATGTGCTATTGGTGTCACTGAATGCATGCATGCTTGATTGTTTGCTAAGTATTGATGCTTGCAACAAGTTGATAAACTCTAGTTTCTGTTAGAAATAATGGTTAACTAAGAACCTATAAAACTTGGTTTGTTTTCTAAACTTGTTTGTTTCTGATACTCTTTAATGGTGTGGTGTTGATTGCTGAATGTGTGTGTGAACCATGTATGCTTGAGTATTTACCTTGTGCTATTATTTTTCTGACGATAGAATCGAACGAGGAGTGTACCGAGGAGGGTGAAGTGTACGAGTACCAGGAGGAAGGAGATCAGGGACAAGCCAACCAAGGCAAGCCATCTATCTTGCTGCATATCTGAATCCTAATCACACTATTGCATGTCTCTCTCTCATTTATTATAGTGCATGATTTCATGTTGCTATGGTTCCTATAGCAATTACTTGTTGACTCGGGCTCCGCGAGTCAAGTTGTTATCATCCATCGAGATGACACCATTGTTACCTACTTCCAATCTCCCATGAAGTAGTGGCTTGTTGATTAGCAACAATGCCCTTGATAAACCCTTTTAGTGGAGCTAAAACTCTAGGACTGGGAACACTCTATGAGAGTTTACAAAAATGTTTCAGAAAACCTTGGGGTAATGCTACCCCATTGAAATGATTTCAAAAATGATTTTTACCAAAATGGAGGACAAGGAGATGGTGGTTCTTACTATGACATTGGTGATCACTAGGCGTTCGCTCAGAACAATTAACCCGTGCAACCACATTACCCTGGGATGGGGCAGGGCTTAGTCGGAAGTTTATCTGCCTTAGTGCGGGGAGCCTCACACTATATAAGGGTTTGTAGGACCCTAGAATCCGGATTGCCGCCAGACTATGGGCAATAGTAAATCGGGATCCATTGGGATTTATCCGGCCGGAAGACACTTGGGTTTCTCCCGCCGTGGCACTGGAACTACGCTCGACGGAGGTAGACGGCCAAGGTTTGCCGGGGATGTATACTCCACAGGGTAGGCACCCATACTAAGGTAGATGAATGGAAGGCTATGATCGGATATTTGTCGTGGCATAGAACGCTATGCGGGGATGATGCCCACACGATAAGTATTCGGATGGTGTGGGTAAAGTGTACAACCTCTGCAGAGTGAAATTCTATTCGAATAGCCGAGTCCTCGGTCATGGACGGTTGGGATGACCGTTGCCTAGCCCAATGTCGGTTTTGTTTTTACAAAGTGAGTTCTGGAAAGAATTGGAGAAAAGCCGGATGGAGTACTCAGAGGGTACTGCCGTGGCACATGCTTGGGTCGGAGTACTTGTAGGGTACTGCCGAGGGTGGGAAGTGGTCATGTATGATTGACCGGAATCTACTGGTGGTCATGTTTGATTGACCCCAGCTCTTCTCTTGAAAATGAGTTCCCCCTTTTCTAGAGCTTTTTCTAAAGCTGTTTTACTAAAAATTCTTCTTTAACAATGATATCGAAATGTCGTATGACATGCTATATCGACACGAGAAAGCAAATAGGATGTGTACCAGCCCAAACCAAACTTCTCTTGCTACAACCAAATAGCATGCAAATTTATCCCCTCTTAGATGGTTTGCGAGTACAATTCCAAATGTACTCACGGCTTTGTCCCTGGCTATTAACTTGGCCAGATTATGAAGACTATGAAGATGATGATGAGGAGTTCGATGATGCCGATGCGAACTAGGATCCGTCTCCCGGTCAGTCGCCTGTAGGGTAGAGGCATGACACGGGCTAATCCTACGCTACCTTTGTATCCGCTGCACTGCTTAGTGAACTTGCCCTGCGTGGCATTTAAATTCGGCCAAGTGGCCATGTAAGACTTTGCGACTTATTTATGTAATGGATGATGTACTCTGTAATGCCAACTCTGTTATGTGGATTCATGACGGTCTTCCTGGGATCATGAATTGTATGCATAACGGGAACTCCGGATGGTAAACCGGGGTCTCCACATACAGCCCAAGGGTTGTTTTGATCCTAAGGATGCTGACAAGGTATGCAAGCTTCAGCGATCCATTTATGGACTGAAGCAAGCATCCCGAAGTTGGAATCACCGTTTTGACGAAGTTATCAAAGGGTTTGGATTTGTCAAAACTTATGGAGAAACTTGTATTTACAAGAAAGTGAGTGGGAGCTCTGTAGCATTTCTAATATTATATGTGGATGACATATTGCTGATTGGAAATGATACGAAACTTTTGAAGAGCGTAAAAGATTACTTAAACAGTAAGTTTTCAATGAAAGACCTTGGTGAAGCGGCGTATATTTTAGGCATCAAAATCTATAGAGATAGATCGAGACGCTTAATTGGGCTATCACAAAGTACATACCTTGACAAGATTCTAAAGAGGTTTAGAATGGAAGATAGTAAGAAAGGGTTCTTACCTATGTTGCAAGGAAAGATATTGAGTAAGACTCAAGGTCCGGCTACAGCTGAAGATAGAGAAGAAATGAATAAGATTCCCTATGCCTCTGCCATAGGCTCTATCATGTATGCCATGTTATGTACAAGACCGGATGTGGCACATGCTATTAGTTTGACTAGTAGGAACCAATCTGATCCAGGTTTGGAACACTGGACGGCGGTCAAGAATATCTTTAAGTACTTACGAAGGACTAAGGATATGTTTCTCATATATGGCGGTGAAGAAGAGCTCGTCGCAAGTTGTTACGTCGATGCTAGCTTCGACACTGACCCGGATGACTCTAAGTCTCAATCCGGGTACGTATTTGTTATGAATGGAGGAGCGGTAAGCTAGAGGAGTTCCAAGCAAAGCGTGGTGGCGAGATCAACTACAGAGGCGGAATACATTGCTGCTTCAGAAGTGGCAGAAGAAGCAGTTTGGATGAAGGAGTTCATATCCGAACTGGGTGTGGTTCCGAGTGCATTGGATCCAATGGTTATCTATTGTGACAACAATGGTGCCATAGCCAATACTCAGGAGCCAAGGTCTCACAAGAAATTCAAGCATGTAAAGCGCCGATTTCACTCCATTCGTGAACATGTCGCGGATGGTGATGTAAAGATTTGCAAAGTGCACACGGATCTGAATGTGGCAGACCCGTTGACTAAAGCTCTCCCCAAGGCAAAACATGATCAGCACCAGAACTCAATGGGTGTTAGATTCATCACTATGTAATCTAGATTATTGACTCTAGTGCAAATGGGAGACTGAAAGGAATATGCCCGAGTGGCAATAATAAAGTTGTTATTATATTATTCCGTGTTCATAATAGATGTTTATTTTTCATGCTAGAATTGTATTAATCGGAAACATTAATACTTGTGTGATTAATAAACTAAAAGGGTTCCTAGTAAAGCCTCTTTTTTATACTAGCTCGTTGATTAACTGATGATCAAGGTTTCCTGATCATGAACATTGGATGTTGTTAATAACGGGGTCATATCATTAGAAGAATGATGTGATGAACACTCACACCCATAGTACGAATAGCAATACGATCAAGTCATCAAGTTCATTGCTATATCAAACTCATGCGAAGTAGTTCTAATCCTTAGACCATGAGATCATGTTAATCACTGATACCGGAAGGGTACTTTGATGATATCAAACGTCACACCATAATAGGGTGATTATAAAGGTTGATTTGGGTACTCTGAAAGTATTAGTTGAGGCTCATGGATCAAGAGTGGGATTTGTCCATCCGGATGACAAAAAGATATTCTCTGGGCCCTTCTCGGTGATATTGCATTGGAATCGCTTGCAAGCATGTGACTAGGTCACAGGAATGCATTATCACAGAACGAGTAAAGAGACTTGTCGGGAACGAGATCGAACTAGGTATGGTTGATACCAAATGATCGGATCTCGGACAAGTAATAATATTGTGAGACAAAAGGAATTAACTATATTCGTTACTGGTTCACACGATCACTAGTTCATCGTTGAGTAAGTGGGAGTCATCATGGATTTCCAGATCCCGCTGTTGATTATTGATCGGAGAGGAGTCTCGATCATGTCCACGTTATTCACGAACCGTAGGGTGACACACTTAAGGTTCGCCATCGTTTTTGAGTGGATACGATACTCCGATCGAATTACAGGACAGCATAAGGGTTGTTTCAGAAAAGCACCGAAACTGTTTCGGGATATCGAAATAACTCAAGGGTGTATTTGTTAATGTTTGTTAATTGAATGAATTAACAAATATTAAATAAATAAAAATGTTTTATTAAATCAATAAGTGTGAATTTTAATTAGCATGAATGTCATGCAAAATTAAAATGGGGGTTACCTCATGTTGATGAGGGGGTTACCACCATGAAGGGAATGAAGAAGGGGGTTACCACCATGAAGAGGAGGAGGGCCTCCTTGGCCGGCCACCCCTTGGGGGCTGCCCCTCCTCCCCTATATAAACCCCTCCCTCTCCTCCATGTGACACACTTCTTGATCCTCCCCTCCCTCGCATAGTTGCTGCCCAATATCCGTCTCAGCTTAGCGAAGCTCTGCCGGAATTGTAGTTCGTAGTTCATACACTTGGAGAAGTGTGTGGAGGAGTGTCCGGCGGATCCCTTCTTCCGCTGCCCCGCTGGACCGAGGGCGTGGAGGAGTCAACGACGAGCTGTACGTGTGACCGAGCACGTGGGCGCTGCCACTTGTGGCGCCGTGTACACGATCTTGTGATCGTCAAGCGAACCACTACGTCGACTACGTCAAGTGAACAACTACGTCGACTACGTGCGTCTTCATCGACTCTCCATCGTCAACGTTTGTGAGGGAACGTAATCCCTACTTACGGTCATCGAGGGTTAGTCTCCGTTGCTACCACCTCGTAGAGTATCTTGGCTAGTTTATGTGTTCTTGCGTAGGAAATTTTTTGTTTTCTATGCTACGAACCCATCAGTAAACTCGCAAGTCAGTATCAAACCGGCGGAAGGAAAAAGAAGCATCATCGATGAAATCGATGAAATCATGGAAAACCTCGACTTAGAGGAATCATTGGAAAACTCAGATATGGTCTCGAATGGAAACTCTGACAGCATCAGTGATTATTCTAAAAAGGATTTCACCACCTACTATGGCGATGTTCCTACAGTTCCGGAGATGAGTGGGTAACGGGACCGGAGCTACACAACAATGAGCAGATGATCTTTTCTCCGGGTAACAACCATTGCACAGCAACCGGCATCAGGTGTATGCAATATCAACGATACATCAGAAGAGTTTGACGGTGACAATAACCTAGTTATCAACCTACAAAACCTTGAGCAAGGGGCAATCACATGGCAGCAGGAGAAACCAAAGCAACTATCGCGGCAAGGGAAGTCCATCTTACAGCAGCAGAGTGGGAGACAATCAAAGCAGCTGTCAATTACGGCGCAGTTATACCGCCAAACTCAACAAGGCAAGTGTTAATGGGGTACCAATACGCCCTGCATCAGCAAAAGAAGCGCCTTCTATAGGAGAAAAGCGAAATCCAAAGAAGGCACCACTAAGTCAGCGTAGTGGTGGTGCGGTGTTGATGTAGGAGTTTTGTAGATGACCGCCCAGTTGAAAACCCCAAGAGAAGGTGTGATGAGCACAGCAGCAAGTCTTCCCTCAGTATGAAACCAAGGTTTATCGAACCAATAGGAGAAAGAACCAAACTTCAGAAGGTTGATGCTTGTTAGCTTCGCGACAGCTCCGGACAATTTGTATGGCGCCTCGTCCAGGGCTTAGCTTTGCACCAGCAGCAACGTGGAACCTGCACACAACACAACCAAGTACTTTGTCCCAACTTACAGTGAGGTTGTCAATCTCACCGGTTTGCTGTAAACAAAGGATTGAGCGTATCGAGTGGTAAAAGATAGTAGTTTGCAAGAATGTAAATAAAACACGTAAAAGGTAAACAATAATAGCAATGTAAAAGAATGGACCGGGTTCCACAGTTCACTAGTGGTGTCTCTCCATAAGATAAATAACATGCTGGGTAAACAAATTACAGTTGGGCAATTGATAGAATAAAGCAGGCGTACAAATGTCATGAGGATCACTATGAGATTCACTTGAGCATTACAACATAATACATAGATCGTAATCCAACTGCATGTATGACCAATAATCCATCATCCGAATGTCGTCCGAGCAACCATTGGGTATTAAGTTGCAAGCAATAGATTATCGCCTTAAGCAAAGTGTGTAATGTAAACAATACAAATGTCCTTGAACACAAGATTATTGTTTTCTCCCTAGTAGCAACAACACATCTACAACCTTAGAGGTTTCTATCACTCCCCCAGATTACTAGAGGCATGAACCCACTATCGAGCATAAATACTCCCTCTTGGAGTCACTAGCATCTACTCGGCCAAGATATCTACTAGCAATGGAGAGCATGCAAGATCATAAACAATATAGAGATAACATAAAGATGATAAATCAACAATTCAACTTGACAAAGTACCAATATTCATCGGATCCCAACAAACACAACATGTAGAATTACACAACGATGATCTTGATCATGATATGCAGCTCACAAGATCTAAACATGAAGCACATGCAGGAGATGACAACCATCTAGCTACTGCTATGGACCCGTAGTCCAAGGTAGACTACTCACACATCACTCCGGAGGCAGCCATGGTGATTAAGAAGGCCTCCGGTGGTGATTCCTCTCTCCGGCAGGGTGCCGGGAAAAGCTTTTGGACCCTCCCGATATCGTGTCGACGACGGCGGCGACTTCCAATATGTTTCGTGGAAAATTGATCAGGTGTTTTAGGTTTTCCCATCGAGGGGAATATATAGGCGGAAGGGCGGCGTCAGGAAGTGGACCAGGGGCCCACACCACTACCCGGCGTGGCCAGGGGGTGACCCGCGCCGTGGCATGGTGCGGGCGCCCTTTGGCCCCCCTCCGTCTCTGCTTTGGACTCTGTGACGCTTCGGGAAAAATAGGAATTTTGGCTTTTGTTTCGTCCAATTCCGAGAATATTTCCTGTGTAGCTTTTCTGAAACACAAAAATAGCAGAAACAGGGAACTGGCACTGTGGCGTCTCATTAATAGGTTAGTTCTAGAAAATGCATAAAAACGCCACGAAGTGTAACAAAACACAAAGCAAATGGTGTATAAACAAGCATGGAGCATCAAAAATTATAGATACGTTTGAGACGTATCACATGTCACCTCAAAAATTATTATTTTGTTATCACTTACCTACTCGAGGACGAGCACATGTGATACGTCTCAAACGTATCTATAATTTTTGAGCGTATCGAGTGAGGTTGTCAATCTCACCGGTTTGCTGTAAACAAAGGATTGAGCGTATCGAGTGGTAAAAGATAGTAGTTTGCAAGAATGTAAATAAAACAGGTAAAAGGTAAATGGTAATAGCAATGTAAAAGAATGGACTGGGGTCCACAGTTCACTAGTGGTGTCTCTCCATCAGATAAATAACATGCTGGGTAAACAAATTACAGTTGGGCAATTGATAGAATAAAGCAGGCGTACAAGTGTCATGAGGATCACTATGAGATTCACTTGGGCATTACAACATAATTCATAGACTGTAATCCATGCTTGTTTATACACCATTTGCTTTGTGTTTTGTTACACTTCGTGGTGTTTTATTGCATTTTCTGGAACTAACCTATTAGCGAGATGCCACAGTGCCAGTTCCCTGTTTCTGCAGTTTTTGTGTTTCAGAAAAGCTACAGAGGAAATATTCTCGGAATTGGACGAAACAAAAGCCAAAGTTCCTATTTTTCCTGAAGTGTCACGGAGTCCAAAGGAGAGACGGAGTGGTGCTAGGAGGCGGACGCACCACCCCATGGCGCGGGCCACCCCCTGGCCACGCTGGGGTGTGGTGTGGGACCCTGGCCCACACTCTGACGCCGCCCTTCCGCCTATATATTCCCCCTCGATGGGAAAACCTAAACGACCCGATCAATTTTCCACGAACCCTACTGGAAGCCGCCGCTATCGTCGAGGCGAGATCGGGAGGGTACAGAAGCTATTCCCGGCACCCTGCCTAAGAGGGGAATCACCGCCGGAGGCCTTCTTCATCACCATGGTCGCCTCCGGAGTGATGTGTGAGTAGTCCACCTTGGACTACGGGTCCATAGCAGTAGCTAGATGGTTGTCATCTCCACCATGTGCTTCATGTTTAGATCTTGTGAGCTGCCTATCATGATCAAGATCATCGTTGTGTAATTCTACATGTTGTGTTTGTTGGGATCCGATGAATATTGATACTATGTCGAGTTGATGTGCTGAATATTATCTTTATGTTATCTCTATGTTGTTTATGATCTTGCATGCTCTCCGTTGCTAGTAGATATCTTGGCCGAGTATATGCTAGTGACTCCAAGAGGGGGTATTTATGCTCGATAGTGGGTTCATGCCTCTAGTAATCTGGGGGAGTGACAGAAACCTCTAAGGCTGTAGATGTGCTATTGCCACTAGGGAGAAAACAACAATCTTGTGTTCAAGGACATTTGCATTGTTTACAGTACGCACTTTGCTTAAGGCGATAATCTGTTGCTTGCAACTTAATACCCGATGGTTGTTCGGATGACATCCGGAGGGTGGATTGTTAGTCATAGATGTAGTTGGATTACGGTCTATGTATTTTGTCGTAATGCCCAGAGTGAATCTCATAGTGATCCTCATGACATATGTGTGCTAGCTTTATTCTATCAATTGCCCAACTGTAATTTGTTTACCCAGCATGTTGTTATTTACTTTATGGAGAGACACCACTAGTGAACTGTGGACCCCGGTCCATTCTTTTATATTGCTATTACTGTTTTCCTTTTACTTGTTCTATTTACATTCTTGCAAACTATTACCTTTTACCACTCGATACGCTTAATCCTTTTTTCATAGCAAACCAGTGAGATTGACAACCTCACTGTGAGTTGGGACAAAGTACTTGGTTGTGTTGTGTGCAGGTTCCACGTTGTTGCTGGTGTAAAGCTACACACCGACAAGTTATCTGGCGCCATTGTCCGGAGTGTCGCAAAGCTAGCGGGCATCAACCTTCGGAAGTTTGGTTCCTTCTCCTACTGGTTCGATAAACCTTGGTTTCACAATTGAGGGAAGACTTGCTGGTGTGCTCATCATGACCTTCTCTTGGGGTTTCCAACTGGGCGGTTACATATATAAAATTCCTACATCAACACCACACCACCACTACACCTCACTGGCGCAGCACGGTCTTGGTTAAGCAAGCTTCCCAAAGATTCTATTAAAATCTGGAATGAATTAACAAAGCAGTTCACCGGCAACTTCAGATCTACCTACAAGTGCTCAGCACCAATCGAAGAAACAAAAGCTTGTACCTAGAAAAATAGCGAGTCACTTCATTCCTGCATCCAGCGCTAGAGCATCATAAAAAAATCAGCCAAATATATCTCCGATGAGCGGGCAGTCGCCGCTTTCATCACTGGGCTGCGCTGTCCGGAATTCATCGAGGATATGGGCCGCATAAAGCCGAAAAAGTGTCAAAGTTAATGGATATAGCCAATATAATTCGCAGATGGCGAAGACACTTATAACAACAAGATAACACATTCACCCAAAGATGATCGATCTCATCGCTACAGCAACCAAAGGCGCAGGCCTCAAAATTTCGAGAACTATGGTTCACACAACCAGGTAGCCGCAGGATACAGGGATAACTACGACAATCAAGACGATGAGCGTCGCAGAAGTGGCTATTGCAGCGACAACATGGATGAATCAGGTCCCGGAAAATCCTTTAGGCCAAGAACGTTGAGAGACTACAATCAATCACCCGAGGATATCCTAAACGAACCCTGCTATATGCATTACGCCTATGTTGATGGGAAAAGAGTTTCAAACCATCTGATGCAAGATTGTCGCACCTTCCTCAAATTACAGGAGGCTGTCTGATCCAAGCAAATAGAGGGACGGAACCAAAGGTATGCAGGGGCACGTGGATCAATCGTATACAACGTACCGCCACCACCATTGCCTGCCAACGGTGGTGCAACAGTCCAATGACAACCAAACTCGAATAACCAAAACAATGGCGGACACATTCAGTCCAAAGGTCATATAGTCGCAATGATCCAACCGTGCCAAAATCAAAGAAAGAACATAAAAGTATATCCGGACAGGTAAATCTGGTGATAACTTCGCCTCCAGCCACTACGGAATACCTCAATTGGTCCGACCAAACAGTCGGGTTCAGCAGGGCCGATCACCCCATAAAATTGCCCCGGCCAGGGCATGCGCCCATGATTCTCAAGGCACAAATCGGATGACACGATGTAAATAGAGTCTTCATGGATGCAGGAAGCGGTATAAATTTAATCTACGCACGAACTTTGTGGGCAATGAATATTTCCCTTGAGCTCGTGCAACCAATAGACCGTTCCTTCCACAGAATTGTCCCAGGAAGTGCTAATTATCCATTGGGCAGAATCAAACTCGATGTTTGCTTTGGCGACCGACACAATTTCAGGCGAGAAAAATTGGAGTTTGAAGTGATGGACTGGCCATCTCAGTATCACACAATCCTGTGACGACCAGCATTCGTGCGCTTCATGGAAGGCCCTCATTACACATATCTCGTGTTAAAAATCCCAGGTCCAAATGGGGTAATCACAGTCAAATGAAGCTTTGAGGTCTGAGACATGTGTGACAAAGAATTCCACAAAATGGCTCAGACCTTCGGCATGACGGCAGAATATGCAAGACTCAAGGCTGACACTGACCACAATGTACTACCCGACGTAGGTCGATCCCAGTCCGACCAGGCTTTTGACTCCATGCGTGATGCCAAGAAAGTCTGGGTTCACCCAACTAACCCGAACAATAATACATCCATTGTGGTTGACCTTGATCCTACATAAGAAAGCGCGCTCATCGAGTTCCTCTATGAGCGCTGGGAAATATTCGCCTCATGTCCATCAGATATGCCAGGAGTTCTCAGGGAACTTGTCAAGCATGCACTAAACGTGGATCCAAAAGCACAGCTGGTAAAGCAACATCTCCAGCGATTTGATAGTTGGTAAAGCAACCACAGCAGCCGAACTTCATCACTTGGAAAATGTCGGGTTCATCAAAGAGATCAAAAAATTGACTTGGGTTTCCAACCCAGTGATTGTTCCAAAGAAAAACAACGACGTACGACGCGTCTGTGTTGATTACACAGTTCTCAACTAACAATGTCCAAAGGATCCCTTCCCACTGCCTCGTATAGATCAGATAATTGATTCTACAGCAGGCTGTGCGAGGCTTTCCTTTCTGGATGCATACTCCGGTTACAACCAGATTAAACTGAAAGTAGAAGACGAATAAAAATGGCATTCATCACGCCGTACGGGGTGTTCTATTATCAGGTCATGCCTTTTGGCTTGAAAAAGGTGCGAGCAACTTACCAGCGTATGATGCAAAACTGCCTTGGGCAACAAATTGGGCGAAATGTCCAAGTATATATTGACGATGTGATAATTATAGATAGCTAGCCTCTATGGTTGATGCGTGGTGAATGACCAGCCCGTTGGGAACCCCAAGAGGAAGGTGTGATGAGTATAGCAGCTAGTTTTCCCTCAGTTAAGAAACCAAGGTTTAATCGTTCTTGGAGAGGAGAGACAAACGACTGAAGGTGATGCTTGCTAGTTTGCGACAGCTTCGGACAATTTATATATGGCGCTCGTCCAAGCTTTGCTTGCTAGCTGCAACGCAGAACCTGCACACAACACAACCAAATACTTCGTTCCCAACTTGCGATGAGGTTGTCAATCTCACCGGTTTGCTTGAAACAAAGGTTATGAGCGTATCGAGTGGAAAACAGTAGAGTATGCGAGTAAAGTAAACAGTGCGAGTAAAGTAAATAGGTGATAACAATATGATGGAAATAGGACCGGGGTCCACAGTTCACTAGTGGTGTCTCTCCATAAGATAAATAACACATGCTGGGTAAACAAATTATAGTTGGGCAATTGATAGAATAAAGATAAACGTGATATGTCAAGAAGATCACTATGAGATTTACTCTGGGCATTACAACAAAATACATAGACCGCCATCCAACTGCATCTATGACTAATAATCCACTCACGGGGATATTGTCCAAACACCCCATAAGTATTAAGTTGCGAACAACGGATAATTGCATTACGCAAAGTGTGTAATGTAAACAAAGCATATGCCCTTGAGCATATGAATGTTGTTTTCTCCCTAGTAGCAACAACACATCTACAACCTTAGAGGTTTCTGTCACTCCCCCGGGTTGAATAGAGGCATGAACCCACTATCGAGCATAAATACCCCCTCTTGGAGTCACTAGCAACTACTCGGCCAAGATAGCTACTAACAACGGAGAGCATGCAAGATCATAAACAACATAGAGATAACAAAAGATAATATTCAGTACAGCAACTCAATCATAAACACCAATATTCATCGGATCCCAACAAACCAAACATGTAGAATTACATAACGGTGATCTCAATCATGTAGGGCAGCTCATGAGATCTAAACATGAAGCACATGGTGGAGAAGACAACCATCTAGCTACTGCTATGGACCCATAGTCCAAGGTAGACTACTCACTCATCGCTCCGGAGGCAAGCATGGCGATGAAGAAGACCTCCGGTGGCAATTCCCCTCTCCGGCAGGGTGCCGGGAAGAGCTTCTGGACCCTCCCGATCTTCGGGTCGACGGCGGCGGCGGATCGTGATGTGTTCTGGAAAAGTGATCGGGTACTTAGGTTTTTTCCGTCGGGGGGTCTTTAGAGGCGAAGGGGCGATGTCAGAGGAGGGGCCAGGTGCCCTCACGCCAGGGTGGCGCAGCCCAGGCCCTGGCCGCGCCAGCCCTGCGTGTGGGGCCCTGGTGGCCCCCCTCCTACTCTCCTTCGGATCTCTGGAAGCTTCCGGGTAAAATAAGACTTCAGGAACTTGTTTCGTCCAATTCTGAGAATATTTCCTGTGTATCACTTCTGAAACACAAAAACAGTAGAAAACAGGGAAGTGACACTGTGGCAACTTGTTAATAGGTTAGTTCCGGAAAATGCATAAAAGTGCCACGAAGTGTAACAAAACAGTAGGCAAATGGTGTAAAAACAAGCATGGAGCATCAAAAATTATAGATACGTTGGAGACGTATCAAGCATCCCCAAGCTTAACTCCTGCTCATCCTCGAGTAGGTAAGTGATAACAAAAGAATAATTTTTGAGGTGACATGCACCTACACAATCTTGATCATATATATAAGCATTTGTGAGCTGGGATCATAAGAACTTAAAACATGGGCATGAAAGATATAATCTTGACAATAAGAACTTAGCAACCATGTTGTAAACATGCAAATGAACACAAACAAAAAATCATGAAAATAAAACAATGAAAGTCAAACGTGTGTTCAAATCATAAGGAAAAACATACAAATGGTTTTCAGCTTGTCCTTCAAAGAGAGCAAAACATAAATGCATAGGACACCTTCAAGTTTAAGAGGGCGACTAGATACAAATAATCTATTATATAATTAAAACACAAGAGAAAGAACGGCTCAGATTAAACACCGATTGTACAGCACCACGCAACGGTTCAGATTGAAAGAAAATAACGCATATTTGGAAGAAAAAAAGGCCTGATTGCCGGTACATATTGTAGTCAAAGATCGAATAGGAAGAGGACATAAGAATCCAGCTTGCACACGATTAGCTAGGACGGGCAGTCAAAGTTTGAATCTCTCATCTCTATTTAATCTCACATTCCGTATAGATGACGATGGACAGTACGCATATATATCTCCAAGATCAGCTGCATAAATTATTAAATTTGGATTCTCTGCAGGCTCCGGCCTCCTAGAACAAACCGAGGCATTGGCAGTTCGAGGAAACCTCGACCTTTCGGATCACGACAGCACTGTCTCGCGCGCCGCCATGAGGATGCCCCGATCAGGTCAATGTCACCCAAGCGAAAGATTCTAAGGCATCGGCGGTCGGGGGTGACCACCAACTCAAGCTTCCTGGTCACGGCGACACCATCTCGCCCGCCTCCCTCTGGACGCCCGGACCAGGAAGCTGTCACCCAAGAGCATGTGGCTAGCGGTGCGCTGTCCGGCCGTACGGTCTGACTGTCGACTCAAGTGGATTTGCTCCTGCGCTTCACTTTGATTATACTTGGAACAGTGCGACGAGAATTGCGACGAGGTCGTAAACTTTAACCAGCTTCAGGAAGATGACGATAAGCTGAACACATCATCGAACAATCGTGTCATGCACAAAAGCATCGTATGTGTAGTAGCTCTCAGATTACTTGGAGTACTAAACGATGGAAATTACAGCAAGGAACATGGCCAAACGTGAATTATAATTAGATCAATTGTCTGACTTGGTACATGCATGGTCTCCGTGCCGATCAATGAGGTATCTAGGAAAGCACAGGCGTTCTGGAGGACGAAGAGAAATCTGTCAAAGAAAAACTTGCATTGTCGTCCAATAATATATGAGAGAGAACGAAGTGGTTTGATCAAAAGAAAACAAGAGATCAACTGCAGATCAAAGTGGTAGTACGTGTCTATAATCTTTGCCCTATTTCATATCTGTTTACTCAAATACAGAGGCGAACCGAGCAAACAATATAATGCGGATGTGAGGGAAAACAACTAGCACTTATATCAGTATCACATAACACATACATTCTTGCTATAAGCTCAATTATAAGTGCGAAAAAAGAATGAGATAAATTACGTCATTGTACATTGTCCCCACAAACAAATAAATAATACAATGCAATTCATGGTGTAGATTAAAAGTGAAATGAAAAAAATCTACAAAATACTTCCTCGCACATTTGTGTGTGGCAATTTCTGATGAACATACATCGATAATAAGTTTGCTTCGAATGGCAACCTAGCAAGATAAGAAATTAGATGAATACGACCATGCATGTGCCGAAGCCTATAGGGGCTTCGTATTGCAGTAATTTTAAAATGCAAATGCAATAAATGGGAATTTTATTCTGAAGTATGGACCATCAGTGTTATAAATTTACACATGTTAAATTTCCTTCCAAAATCATTGGCATAAGATAGGTACCAAGGATCAAAAGTTGTAGAGACAAAACAACACTTAGGTATGAAAGTTTATGATTTATGTTGGTTTACAGGGATCTGAATCCATCAGTTTTCTATCATCACACAAAACAGTTATTAGTAACAATCTAATATACTTGATCGGTAATTTTTGTAAAATATTATTATGTTTCATAATATGTACACGCCCGCTATAATTATTTACATCTTAAATTCAGTATTAGTGCTTAAATATGTAGTGATAAACTTAATCTAATTAAATTTGGTAGTAATCAAAATCGCGATTGATAGTGTCAAATATGATGACACTTAGTAAATCTAGCCGCGCAAATGCGCGGGCCAACCAGCTAGTTTGAGAACAAGTGAAACCAACAATATGAATCAATCAATGAACTTTGGGACAATGCATATTACACTAAGAATGACAACTATGCTCTCTTAATGGTGCATAAAGATAGAAGGTGGTGACTCAACATAAAAGTAGAAGAAAGGCCCTTCGCAGAGGGAAGCAGTGATTGCAAGTTTTATAACCTTCAAAAATTATGGTACTTACCGGCTTTGATCTCTCATTGCCCCCATCATAAGCATCTTGAATGGTTAAAGTTAATGCGAGAACAATTATGATGCATATGCTTGACAAATCATAAGTTGAAAACCTCGTGCCCCGTGAATACGAGTACCCAAACCTCATGCTACTTTACTTAGAGTCCCAAGCAAGGCTCTTGTCATTGTAAGTATATGCATATCATTGAGAACCGCCAATGGGGTACCTCCATGCCCGATGACATGGAACAAGCCCACACCAAAATGACAGGACAAGCAGACAATGAACACCTCGACATCTCTTTTATTTGCCATCTGTTTAGCTTTTTATTGTGAGATGCGTCGTCGAATGTTCACCATGGGTATGCTGCAAATTTCCACCATGAATTATGCATGGCTTAGATTAGCGGCCCGGCGTTTCCCTAACACATATACAAACTCCATGATCCCCACAAGATTCCCAATTCATTTCACACCACGGGCATCCATAAACAAAAGATCACGATATCAACTCAAATAAGAAGTGCAATGTTGAAAGCTTGCCCATGACTGCATGGCTGGGCTAGTCTCCAACTTACAACTTGCAAGCATAACAACTCAACATAAGAGACCACAATGTCAAATTTTTAAGAACAGGAAAAAGTAAAGTGTGCCTTCCGGTTCGTAAGAGCTTTACTGACCGAATTTCGCATAACACTGGTAAGAGTTTAATTTGAAGAGAAAATAAAAGTAAGTCAAATTTACTTGGAATAGCAAATTGCTAGTAGGTATGTATGGTGGACACTTTGGAAAACTTTGGCTTTTAGGAGTTGGATGCACGAGTAGAGCTCATACTCAGTACAAGGCGAGGGCTAGCAAAAGACTAGGAGCGACCAACTAAGAGAGCAATAATGGCCATAATCATGCAAAGCGACAAAGCGACATTAAAAGAAGCATAAGATGGCATCAAAAGTCAAAAACTAAATGATCATAGAGGCTATTGGCGACTTTGTAAGAGTCTAACATGTGTGAGCATGCGCCAAGTCAACCCAAATAAAGCATCAAGGAGAAAACCAAAATAATGCTTCCATACAATAAAAACAACGCATGATTTTTTCGAAGGCTCATTAAGCAATCTCAGTTATTTGAGACAAGTCATGTTACAGCAAAACCACTAAGCATACTATCAAAAAGACATCAAGCATGACATGAAAAAGCCTAAGCCGCAGTCTACACAAGCTCCTTCTTGTACCACTATTTTGCACAAAGCTTTTTCTCTTTTCCAACACCATTTGAAATTTTTATAGACACCTCTTTTGATGAAAACCAATAAAGATCAGAGGCAAAAATACAGCTTGATGAAAAGATAAGGCAAGGTCTGAACGCAAATCAAGGCGAAAACGAAAACCAAAAGCAGTAGCAGAAAAAGAAGAACACCCGATTTTTAATAAGAGTGAAAACTAGAGCGTTCTTGGCAAATGAAAAGAAAGGCAACTTCTCCAAAAGAAATTTGTTGGGGTCCAACCATTTATTGCAGCAAACAAAACAAACTAAACTAACTAAGAAAACTAAAACAACTGACACTCCAAGAAAAACACATAGTGCATGAAGCAATAAAAATATAGTGTTTTGAAAGGTGACCTGATTTTTGCCGATGAAGAAGGGGTGCCTCGGGGGCATCCCCAAGCTTTGACGCTTGTACTTATTGGATATTTCTTGGGGTGATGCATGGGCATCCCCAAGCTTGAGCTTTTGTCCATTCTTCAACTCATCTCATCATTCTCCAATCTCTACACTTGAAAACTTCCTTCATACAAAACTAAACACAATTCTATTAGCAACATTAGTGCAAGCATAACATATAATAAATCCTCTTTTTGCTTCAGGTTTCAACTCAAAACCACCACATATATAGCAAATACTACTGTAGCAACTTCTCCAAAAGTTCCGTGATCAAAAGAACTCAAAAGAAAGCGATAAAGTGGCAAACACAAATATTGGCAGAAATCTGTCAAAACTGAACAGCTGACAAAGGTCGAATTTTTGAGGGGTTTTCTGTTGCTCAAATCAAAAAGTATTCAACTAACAAAAGTTTGGATATAACCTGGGGCATATGCACAAGAAATCGCAGGTCCAAAAGATATACAGAGAATTTATACGATTTTTTACGGTGCAGCACCGAAAACAGTTTCAGGACAGCAACATCCCCAAATCTTTACCTCACTCGAATTAGAGGCTTCTCTTGGCACAAAAACGAAATAAACAAGATAAGGAGCGGTCATTACAGTAGTAATGACTTCCAAGACTCAAATAAAAGAAAAAGTACTGAAAATAAAAACATTGGGTTATCTCCCAAGAGTGCTTTTCTTTAACGCCTTTGAGCTAGGCGCAGAAAATTGCGAATCAAGTATTTTCAGAAGATGAAGTACTAGGATCAGCGCGTGCCTTACGTCTTCCTTTCTTACCTTTGTTCTTGACTCTAGGAAAGACATGGCTATTGCAAGGTGGAGAGATAAATCTTATATTGCCTTTTCCCACATCAATGACGGCGCCCAGGAGCTTCAGGAGGGATCTTCCAAGTGTGATTTGTCCTTTCCCTACACATTCAATAACAAGATAATCAGTAGATATCATTCTTCCTAGGACTTTTGTAAAAACTCCTTCAGCTATTCCAATGGGAAATATAGTGGCATTGTTTAGTAAGAGAAATTCCTTCTCCCCGCTCAGAAAGCTTCCAAAGGCTCAAAGATTCATAAACATCCTTTGGCATAAGACAAAATTCAGACATAATATCACAACGAGCATGAAAAGTTTCACCACTAATGGTGATTTTTAACGTAGGATACCAACTCGAAGGTTCAGAATTTGTTGGCACATAATCAAAATGCTGGCTCAAAGTATTGTAGCAAGAATTCAAACTAGAAGTACGAGTCTCAAGAGCATCAAGTCTATTAAAAATGCACACAAGAGAGGAATCAAAATAGGTTGGCATGCTATAAATTGTAATCAACTTTTTTATAATATTGAAGGCTTGATCTCCATCACAATGAAGGAAATCTCCTTCTGCAGTAGCATCCAAAGCATACCTATAACGAAGAGCAAGTCCAAAGTAAAAGCTACTAAGAAGCAAATTCAAAGTCATTTTAGGTTCAGTTTTTCCATGCCAATCATAAATTCTAGACCAAGCTTCTTTAAAACTTTCCTCATCCTTTTGTTTAAAAGTGAAAATCATGTCCTCGGGCGACATAGTAGTAGCAACTAAACTAGACATAATAAACTAAAGTAAAGAAATAGCAACTACCAAGGATTCTAATTTTTTTGGGTTTTTTGATATAAAACGATGCAGGTAAAATAAATAATGTAAAGCAAAACAATAAAACAAAGTAAAGGATGTGCGTGCGAAAACTCCCCTCGCAGAAGTCTTCTACTTCCTCCCCGGCAACGGCGCCAGAAAATTGGCTTGATGCGTGGTGAATGACCAGCCCGTTGGGAACCCCAAGAGGAAGGTGTGATGAGTATAGCAGCTAGTTTTCCCTCAGTTAAGAAACCAAGGTTTAATCGTTCTTGGAGAGGAGAGACAAACGACTGAAGGTGATGCTTGCTAGTTTGCGACAGCTTCGGACAATTTATATATGGCGCCTCGTCCAAGCTTTGCTTGCTAGCTGCAACGCGGAACCTGCACACAACACAACCAAATACTTCGTTCCCAACTTGCGATGAGGTTGTCAATCTCACCGGTTTGCTTGAAACAAAGGTTATGAGCGTATCGAGTGGAAAACAGTAGAGTATGCAAGTAAAGTAAACAGTGCGAGTAAAGTAAACAGGTGATAGCAATATGATGGAAATAGGACCGGGGTCCACAGTTCACTAGTGGTGTCTCTCCATAGGATAAATAACACATGCTGGGTAAACAAATTACAGTTGGGCAATTGATAGAATAAAGATAAACGTGATATGTCAAGAAGATCACTATGAGATTTACTCTGGGCATTACAACAAAATACATAGACCGCCATCCAACTGCATCTATGACTAATAATCCACTCACGGGGATATCGTCCGAACACCCCATAAGTATTAAGTTGCGAACAACGGATAATTGCATTAAGCAAAGTGTGTAATGTAAACAAAGCATATGCCCTTGAGCATATGAATGTTATTTTCTCCCTAGTAGCAACAACACATCTACAACCTTAGAGGTTTCTGTCACTCCCCCAGGTTAAATAGAGGCATGAACCCACTATCGAGCATAAATACCCCCTCTTGGAGTCACTAGCAACTACTCGGCCAAGATAGCTACTAACAACGGAGAGCATGCAAGATCATAAACAACATAGAGATAACAAAAGATAATATTCAGTACAGCAACTCAATCATAAACACCAATATTCATCGGATCCCAACAAACCAAACATGTAGAATTACATAACGGTGATCTCAATCATGTAGGGCAGCTCATGAGATCTAAACATGAAGCACATGGTGGAGAAGACAACCATCTAGCTACTGCTATGGACCCATAGTCCAAGGTAGACTACTCACTCATTGCTCTGGAGGCAAGCATGGCGATGAAGAAGACCTCCGGTGGCGATTCCCCTCTCCGGCAGGGTGCCGGGAAGAGCTTCTGGACCCTCCCGATCTTCGGGTCGACGGCGGCGGCGGATTGCGATGTGTTCTGGAAAAGTGATCGGGTACTTAGGTTTTTTCCGTCGGGGGGTCTTTATAGGTGAAGGGGCGATGTCAGAGGAGGGGCCAGGTGCCCTCACGCCAGGGTGGCGTGGCCCAGGCCCTGGCCGCGCCAGCCCTGCGTGTGGGGCCCTGGTGGCCCCCCTCCTACTCTCCTTCGGATCTATGGAAGCTTCCGGGTAAAATAAGACTTCAGGAACTTCTTTCGTCCAATTCCGAGAATATTTCCTGTGTATCACTTCTGAAACACAAAAACAGCAGAAAACAGGGAACTGGCACTGTGGCAACTTGTTAATAGGTTAGTTCCGGAAAATGCATAAAAGTGCCACGAAGTGTAACAAAACAGTAGGCAAATGGTGTAAAAACAAACATGGAGCATCAAAAATTATAGATACGTTGGAGACGTATCAATGGTGTCGCTCGCTCTCACCCCCACCGCCTACTACCTCTACCACCACTGTCTTCCCATTCCCCCTCCACCTCTGGCATCCTACCTGATACGTCTCAAACGTATCTATAATTTTTGATGCTCCATGCTTGTTTTTACACCATTTTCCTTGTGTTTCGTTACACTTCGTGGCGTTTTATGCGATTTCCGGAACTAACCTATTGACAAGATGCCACAGTGCCAGTTCCCTATTTTCTGTTGTTTTTGTGTTTCAGAAAAGCTACACAGGAAATATTCTCGGAATTGGACGAAACAAAAGCCGAACGTCCAGAAATTCACCGAAGCTTCCAGAGAACCGAAGAGGAGACAGAGTGGGGCCACGAGGGCCCCACACAATAGGGCGGCGCGGCCTGGCCCCTGGCCACGCCCCCTATGTGTGAGGGCACCATGGCAGCCCCCTGACGACGCCCCTTCGCCTATATAAAGCCTCGGGACGGAAAACCCTAGAGGAGTCGGCGTTTTTCCCAGAACAGTTCCGCAGCTCCGCCGCCGCCGTCGACAAATTTCGCGGGACAGAAGTCTCTGTTCCGGCACCCTGCCGGGATGGGGAAGTGCCCCCGGAGCCATCTCCATCGGTCTCCATCGCTGTCTCCGCCGTCTCCATCGACCTCACCGCCATCTCCATCAACCTTGCTGTCTCCTATGATGAGGAGGGAGTAGTTCTCCCCCGGGGCTGAGGGCTCTACCGGTAGCTATGTGGTTCACCTCTCTCTCCCATGATGTGATCTTTATGTGATCGTGAGCTTTGTATCTAGTTGAATTGGTAGATGTTATTATTCAGATATTATGCTACTCCTATGCTTTATTATTGTACTCTCCGGAGATACCTCGTATCATGGTGTAAAGGTGACTAGTGTGTGCATCATGTGTATCTTTTTGGTTAATGTCTCTATGAAATGTTGGTTTTTGTTGGAACCATCTAGTGCGTTCATGGTGATAGTGTGGGACAATCTAGTTTGGGTACATACGGACTTTGAGGAGTGCTTCGTAGCCCTACGCATGATTAGTGTTCGTTTTCCATTGGAGAATTGTTTTGAGTTGCATATTGATGATAGTATCTATTGGTTCAATTATGTTATATTTGTTGGGAGTGTGTCCACTAGTGAAAGTATGATCCCTAGGCCTTGTTTCCAAGCTTTGCACACCATTTACTTCCTGTTTTGTTACATGTTTGCTTGCTGCCATTTTTATTTCAGAATGCGTTTACTACTTATAATCATCACAACTACTTGTATTTCACTATCTCTTCGCTAAACTAGTGCACCTATACATCTGACAAGTGTATTGGGTGTGTTGGGGACACAAGAGACTTTCTGTATCGTAATTGCAGGGTTGCTTGAGAGGGATAGCTTTGAACTCTTCCTACATGAGTTCGATAAACCTTGGGTGATCCACTTAAGGGAAACTTGCTGCTGCTCTACAAACCTCTGCACTTGGAGGCCCAACACTGTCTACAAGAACAGACGCGTGCGTAGACATCAAGCTCTTTTCTGGCGCCGTTGCCAGGGAGGTAAGGTAAAAGGTACTCGCATCCTCCTGTGTGAGTGCTCGGAGTTATTTCCTTTAGATTCTGCAATTACATCTTTTTGTTTCTTGTTTTTATTTTCACTAGTTAGGCTTAATAGAAAATAAAGAGTTCTTTAGTCTTTTTCCTGAGTTTAGATTTGAAGAGAAAATTGAAAAACCTTTGGAGCTTAATTTGCATACTAATAGTGTTGTTAGTATGAATGCTTTAAATACCGTTGTTGCTAATGCTATAGAAAAGTCTAAGCTTGGGGAAGCTGGTTTTGTTAAGCATGATATTTTTAGTTCCCCAGCTTTAGTGGAGAAAGTTTGCTCTGATGATATTTTATCTCCCCTATGTGATGTTCCTATGCCTGTTACCTATGTTAGTGATCATGACTGGGAAAAGCACTCTACTTTTGATATTGAAAATCTTTTTGATACAAATTCTAAGATTAATAATTGTTGTACCATTAGTACTATCCATGTTCCTTCTTATGATGATATGTTTGATGAATATGCTTTGAGAAATAGCTGTTCTCTAGCTTGTGATGATACTAAACCTCTAGTTTATGATGGTTATGATGATGAGTACAATATTTTCAGTTCACCTACTTTTGAGGAGAAAATTAGTTATGATTACAATATGCCTCCTGTTTTTGATGATTATGGTGATGAGAATAATTATTCTGTTGAATCCGCTCCTACTCCGATTGTTCATGTGGGGAGTATTAATTCTTTTATGCATGTGGCTCATGATAAGGATGCTTTATGTGATAGTTATGTTAGTTATATTCATGATGCTACTGAAAGTTATTATGAGAGAGGGAAACATGGTTTGATGGATCTCAACAATATCGAGTTTCCCCTCTTTATGTTGCAATTCTTGAAGTTATACTTGTTTTGCCTTCCTATGCTTTTTGCTTTGCGCTTTCATGACTTGTCTCTTTACAAGATTATTTTTCATAGAAAGTGGTTTAGATTTAAATGTCTTTCACATTTGCTTTTTGATGCTCTATATTGCTTTAAGTTCCTATATGGCGCCTTTGCCTCAAGCTCTTATATGGCGCCCAAATGAGCATCTTTGCAAATTACTGCGCCTAGCTCAAAGGCGTTAAAGAAAAGCACTCTTGGGAGATAACCCATTGTTTTATTTTCAGTACTTTTTATTTTATTTGAGTCTTGGAAGTAATTAATACTGTAATAAACACTCCTTATTCTTTTTATTTCGTTGTTGTGCCAAGAGAAGCCTCTAATTTGAGTGAGGTAAGATTTGGGGATGTTGCTGTCCTGAAACAGTTTTCGGTGCTGCACCGTAAAAATTCGATAAAATTCTCTGTATATCTTCTGGACCTGCGATTTCTTGTGCATATGACCCAGGTTATATCCAAACTTTCATTAGTTGAACACTTTTTGATTTGAGCAACATAAAACCCTCTAAAAATTCTACCTTTGTCAGCTATTCTGTTTTGACAGATTTCTGCCAATATTTGTGTTTGCCGCTTTATCGCTTTCTTTTTGAGTTCTTTTGATCACGGAACTTTTGGGGAAGTTGCTACAGTAGTTTATGCTTTATATGTGGTGGTTTTGTGTTGAAACCTGAAGCGAAAAGGGTTGATTCAATGCTATGCTTACACTAATGTTGCTAATAGAATTGTGTTTAGTTTTGTATAAAGGAAGTTTTCAAGTGTAGGGATTGAAGAATGATGAGATGAGTTGAAGAATGGACAAAAGCTCAAGCTTGGGGATGCCCATGTATCACCCCAAGAAATATCCAAGAAGTACAAGTGTCAAAGCTTGGGGATGCCCCCGAGACACCCCTTCTTCATCGGCAAAAATCAGGTCACCTTTCAAGACACTATATTTTTATTGCTTCATGCACTATGTGTTTTTCTTGGAGCATCAGTTGTTTTTGTTTTCAGTTTTATTTTGCTTTGTTTGCTGCAATAAATGGTTAGATCACATCATGTTTCTTTTGGAGGAGATGAACTCGCTTTTCATTTGCCAAGAACACTCTAGTTTTCACTCTTATCGTTCAATGAGTGTTCTCTTTTTCTACTACTGCGTTTAGCTTGTATTTTTCACCTTGATTTTTGTTCAGATCTTGCTTTATCTTTGCATCAAGGTATATTTGGACCTCTGGTCCATGTTGGTTTTCATCAAAAGAGTTTCCTCAAAAAGGTTTGAATGGTGTTGGAAAAGAGAAAAAGCTTTATGCAAAAAAGTGGTACAAAAAGGAGCTTGTGTAGACTGCGGCCTAGGCTTTTGCATGTCGTGCTTGATGTCTTTTTGATAGTATGCTTAGTGGTTTTGCTGTAGCATGACTTGTCTCAAATGACTGAGATTGCTTAATGAGCCTCTGAAAAAATCATGCGTTGTTTATATTATTTGGAAGCATTAATTTGGTTTTCTCCTTTGATGTTTTATTTGGGTTGAGTTGGCGCATGCTTGAAAGTGCATACTTTGTATCCCTCATGTTTTGTGTGTTAGATAACAACATTAGGAATTTTAAGTGTGTGTTAAGTGGTGTAGATTTTACAGTTCCAGGCCGGATTATCCGGCTAGGGGCCGGATAATCCGCCCCCTCCGGCGAGAGGTCAAAAACGGCTAAGTCTTTTGCTCGGCGTCAACCAGATATGGGGCCAGATATTCTAGCCAGGGGGCCAGATATTCCAGCCAGTCGGTGTCATGCAGTAATGGGGCCAGATATTCCAGCCGGGGGCCGGATAATCCACCCCCTTCGATGACCTCAGAATTTGGCTAAGGACCTACTTCGGCGTCACCCAGTATAGGGGCCAGATATTCCGGCCAGGGGGGCGGATAATCCGGCCATACTTTGGCCGGATAATCCGCCCCTCCAGCTCAGCAACGGCTACATTTTGGGAGGGTCTATAAATACCCCTCCCCTTCTTCCACCTCAAGCTACTCGTCCTGCACAAGAAGAACACCTCATTTGGAGCCACCAAATCCACAAGATCTCCTCCCTCAACCCACCAAAGCTCTTGATCTTTGGAGAATCGAAGGAGAAGGCCTTGATCTACATCCTCACCGAAGCGATTTGATTTCCCCTCTCATTTGCTTAAGGGCCCCTTGTGTCTTGGGTTCCCTTGTGTCCCTTGACCTTGTTTTATGTGATTGATATCTTGATACTTGTTGATTGATTGCTTTGTGGTGCTTGGGAGCCTCCAATTCAGTTGTGGAGTTGTGCCCCAAGTTTTGTAAAGGCCGATTCCGCCTTGAGGAATCCCTTAGTGGAAAGTGAGCTAGGCCTTTGTGGCGGAAGCTTGCACCGGAGAATAGGGTGAGCCTTTGTGGCGTTGGTTAGGCCTTTGTGGCAACCACACCCCTCCAACGTAGACGTATTTCCCCTAAAAAGGAAGGAACTACGAGAATTACATCCGTGTCTCCGTGTGCTCCACTCTCGGTTACCTCTATCCTTTATTGCCTTTACTACTTGCATCTTGCTTAGCTTGCTAGTTGTCATATAGGTAAATTCACCTTAGTTGCATATCTAGAGAATTTACCTTTTGTGTCAAGCCTAAATTGAAAAAGAATTAAAATTTGAGTAGCACCTATTCACCCCCCCTCTAGGTGCCCATACGATCCGTTCAATTGGTATCAGAGCCTCGGCTCTTATTTCGGGCTTAACCGCCTAAGAGTATGGATCCACCACCTAGTGAGGGCTCGGGTCAAGTTTCCATGGGTGAGTTCAAATCTTTGGAATCATCCATGACTTCCATGACATCTCAAATAAGCGAGTTGCGTGAAATGATAGCGCAACTCATGCAAGCTAAAACTGCTAATGCTCCTCCACCTCCGGAAAAACCCGCTACTCCACAAGTGGAGAATGTGGTGGTAGATGTGGAGGGTGCCGACAAAAATGGCGATGCTAAGTCTTCCACCAAGGGCGACGAGAAAGGTGAATTCCCACATTGGTATTCACCCGACCCGCCGGTTCCTCATCCTCATATTAACAATAGAGGAGATCCACCTAAGCTTGATGCATTAAACTTTGGTCAATGGCAATATCAAATGATCTCTCATATGCGCAGTTCTTGCATCGAGCTTTGGAGGATCGTTGAGGAAGGATTCAAGGCCGTGGATCCCAACAACATGACAAGAAGAGAGACGATCGATAGTCAACTCAATGCTACCGCTCTTCACATGATTCAAGTCGCCGTTGGGTCCAAGGACTTGCCTCACATCCAACACTTCTCCACCGCCAAAGAAGCTTGGCAAGGACTCTCCAACGTCTTTGTTGGCAATGAGAGCATGAAGAAAACAAGATATGTGGCCTTCTCAAATCAAGCGGAGGGGTTCTTCATGATGGATGGTGAGGACCATCAAGAGATGTATAGAAGACTCAAGGCTATCGCTACCACCTTCAAGAATCTCGGTGCTCACCATATTGATGATGAGTGGATCAAGATGAAGTACATTCTTGCTCTTACTCCATATGAGCCCGCGGATGTGAAGAGTGTTCAAGGCAAGCACAACTTCAATGAGATGACCTCCAATCAAGTGATGCAAGAGATTCAAGCCTACAAGGTTGCCGCACAAAATGCGGAAGATGCTCGTGCTCGTGCCATAGGAATGCAAAGAAGCTCCAATCTTGCATTAAAAGCTAGTGTGGTTGAGAAAGAGGTTCCTCTTCAAGCAAGCATTGAAGCAAGGCTAGAGATGTGTCCCGAGGACATAAGACATGAGTAAAATGAGCACATGGCCTTCTATGGAAAAACCTTTTGGGTTGATCCACACAAGGCTAAAGAAGACAATCAAAGAAGAAGCAAGTCAAGTGGCTATCAAAGGAATGACAACAATGGTCAAAGGGTGAGGACATGATACAATTGCAATGATAGATTCCACTTTGTTGCCAAGTGCCCTTATGAGAAGAGAGAAGACCATGGTGGAAAGCTCATCCTCAAAAGCAAGACCAAGTCACCTTCAAAGAAGCCATTTGTGAAGAAGGGTGGACCAAAGAAGAAACAACCAAAGTTTGTGTTCTTGAATCAAGAAGAGTACTCCGCAAGTGAGAGTGATGAAGAAGAAACCACAACTAGTGAGATGGACGCAATGGCAACTACCTCCACTTCCCCCACATCACTTTTTGAATCCCCCAATGAGGACTCTCTCGTCAAGAACGTCAAGTGCCTTATGGCCAAGTCTTCCGAGGTATCACCCACACCTTTCTCCTCCTCTAAGACAAATGATGCTCCCTTGAATGATCTTGCTAGTCTTAGAGTAAAGGAAGAAATTGTTGCTTTTGATGATTATGTGTCTAGTGTTGATGGCGTTCATAAGCTTCACTTTGAACGTCTATTGAGCCAATATGGTAAAACTCTTGAAAAACTAGATGAACAAATGAGGCTTGAAAAGGAATATGCTCAAGATATTGCCTCACTAACCGAGTCTCTTGAAGAAGAGCAAGAGGAACGAGCAACTCTCGAAGAGAAGCTCGATTCCATTGAGGAATCTAATAATGAAGTTGTTTCCAAACTCATTACAGAGCGAGACCATGCTCGTGCTAAAGTAAAAATGCTTAAAAAGGAAAAGGTTGAATTTGGTGTTGGTCATGATATACTTGTTAAGGATTTAGAAGATCTTGACAAGGCTCACAAGGCCTTGAAAAGTGAACACTCTATTCTTACCAAGTCACATGAACAACTTCAAATTCAATTGACTAAGAATAATGTGCCTAGTTCTTCTACTTCTACTTGTGATCATGCAAATGTTATTGAAGAAAATGCTAGGTTGAAAGATGAGCTTGCCAAGTCCTCCATTCCCATAGGTGAGAAAAACTTGAATGACCTTTTGAGTATGCAAAAGGCATTTGGTGATAAAACGGGGATTGGCTTTGTTTCAAAGAAGAAGAAGAAGAACAACAAGAAAAAGAAGGCCAAGCCCGCACAAGCAAAGAAGGATCCTATTGTGGGTGGCAAAGCCACTCATGATGATCATGCGGGAATTGCTAACCCTCACTATGTCTTATTTCATGATTATTATGGTGATGTTTATGCAAAATATGTTGGTCCAAATGATGGTTATGTTTCTTGGTCTATTTGGGTTCCAAAGACCCTTGTTGTTAACAAAAGAGGACCCATTGAGAAATGGGGACCTAAAACCAAGCAATAATCTCTTGTAGGACTATGCTTCCGGTGGATCAAAATGGGTGCTTGATAGTGGATGCACAAGTCATATGACCGGAAGCAAGGAGATTATGATGGAGATGAGGCCTAATGACAACAACATAACCGTCACTTATGGAGACATGTCACAATCCGAGGTATTGGGTCTTGGCAAGGTGGTGGTCGCACCAGATATTTCCCTTGCGGACGTCATGCTTGTTGAGACCCTAGGTTACAATTTACTTTCAGTTCGTGCACTTGGTAAGATGGGCTTTGCCGTCTTCATTGATAATGAAATTGTGGTACTCTTGTGGAGCAAGTCTCTAAAGGTCGCTTTCGTTGGGCACATTGAAAACAACTTGTATGTGGTGGACTTCTCGGGGAAAACCACTACAAGTGCAATGTGTTTATTTGGAAAGGCCAATGTGGGTTGGCTTTGGCATCGCCGACTAGCCCATGTCAATATGAGAACTTTGCAAAGCCTTCACAAGGGTGGCCACATACTCGGACTAAAAGAGAATATTTCTTTTGCCAAAGATCATGTTTGCAGGGCTTGCGTTCTAGGAAAAATGCATGATTCTCCCCACCCAAGCAAGACTATCATTTCTTCCAAGAGGATCTTGGAGCTCCTTCATGTGGATCTTTTTGGTCCTCCCTCTCATGCAAGTCTTGGTGGGAAGAAATATTGTTTGGTGATTGTTGATGACTATTCAAGATATACTTGGGTCTACTTCTTCAAGCATAAGAGTGAGACTCAACAAACCGTCATCGACTTTGCCAAGGAAGTTGAACGTCAACATGGGCAAACTATTTTGGCAATTATAAGTGACAATGGCTCGGAATTCAAGAACTACACCTTAAATGGGTTTCTCAGTGATGAGGGGATACGTCATCAATATTCCGCTGCATACACCCCTCAACAAAATGGTTTAGCCGAAAGGAAGAACCGGACTCTTATGGATATGGCTAGGTCCATGTTGACGGAGTTTAAGTCTCCATACAACTTTTGGGCCGAAGCTATCTCTACGGCTTGTCACTCTTCAAACCGGCTCTTCCTCCGCAAAGGCCTAAACAAGACTCCATATGAAATACTCACCGGAAGCAAGACCAACATCTCCTACTACCGAGTTTTCGGGTGTAAGTGTTTCTTTCAAAGAAAAGGAGTTCGTTTAGGTAAATTTGATCCGAAAGCAATAGAAGGTATTTTTGTTGGTTATGGTGCCGAATCCGACACTTATAGAGTCTTCAACAAGTCCACCGGACGTGTTGAAGAATCTTGTAGTGTGGTATTTGAAGAGAATGACGGCTCCCAAGAGGGGCGAGATGTTGTTTCTTGTGATGTAGATGATGAAATACCACGAGAAGCCATAGGAAGAATGGGCGTGGGATTTTTCCGCCCCATTGAGGGACACCTTGTGGCGGACCGAGAAGGACTATGCTCTACTCAAGTGGAGCCCTCATCTTCACAAGCTCAACATGCCTCTCCCAAAGAAGCAACTAATGCACCAACCGAAGAACAAGACAAGGACCTTCATGAAGGAGAAGGGGCAACCGCCCCTAATTCTACACAAGACCAAGATCAACCTACTCATGAAGAGAGTGATGTTGTGCATAATGATGATCAAGGTCAAGTTGATGGTCAAGACGGGGACCAAAATGATCAAGATGATCAAGTGATTCCTCTATCGTCAAATGAGGAGATCGAAGCCCGTCGCAAGAGAAGAGTTGAAAGGGACTTGGAACTTAAAGGTCATACTCTTGAGAGGGTTATTGGAGATTTAAGGAGCAAAGTGTCAACCCGGCGTCAGTTGGCACAATTTAGCAATCATCGTGCTTATATCTCCATGGTTGAACCCAAGAAAGTATTTGAAGCCCTTGAAGATCCGGATTGGTTGGATGCTATGCATGAAGAACTCAACAACTTCAAGCGCAATAATGTTTGGGTATTAGTGGAGAAGCCAAAGGAGTGCCGGAATGTGATTGGCACAAAGTGGATATTCAAGAACAAGCAAGATGAGCATGGGATTGTTGTGAGGAACAAGGCAAGATTGGTGGCTCAAGGTTTCTCCCAAGTTGAAGGAATTGACTTTGGAGAGACTTATACTCCCGTGGCTCGCCTTGAGTCCATTCGTATCCTTCTTGCATATGCCACTCATCATAATTTTAAGTTGCAACAAATGGATGTTAAAAGTGCTTTTCTAAATGGTCCATTGAAAGAGGAAGTGTATGTTAAGCAACCCCCGGGGTTTGAGGATCTCAACTTCCCGAACAATGTCTACAAACTCCATAAGGCACTCTATGGCCTTAAACAAGCCCCACGTGCGTGGTACGAGCACCTTAGGGAGTTGTTGTCAGACCGTGGGTTTGAAGTTGGGCAAATCGACCCCACTCTTTTTACTAAGATGGTCAATGGGGAGCTTTTCGTATGCCAACTATATGTTGATGATATTATTTTTGGCTCTACTAACAAAGCTTTTAATGATGAATTCTCAAAGCTTATGACCGATAGGTTCGAGATGGCTATGATGGGCGAAATGAAGTTCTTTCTTGGTTTTGAAATCAAGCAATTGAAAGAAGGGACTTTTATTAATCAAGCCAAATATGTCCAAGACATGCTCAAGAGGTTCAAGATGAAGGAACTAAATGGGGCCGCCACACCAATGGCCACTAAATGTCATCTTGATCTAGATCCCAATGGTAAAAACGTGGATCAAAAGGTATACCGTTCTATGATCGGTTCGTTGCTTTACCTTTGTGCATCTAGACCCGATATTGTGTTGAGTGTAGGTGTGTGTGCAAGGTATCAAGCCGCTCCTAAAGAAAGCCACCTTATGGCGGTTAAGAGGATCTTTCGATATTTGGTTCATACCCCCAACTTATGGGCTTTGGTATCCCAAAGGCTCGGATTTCTCTCTTTGTGGCTTCACGGATTCGGATTGGGCCGGTGACAAGGATGATAGGAAATCAACCTCCGGAGCTTGCCAATTTCTTGGTAGGTCTTTGGTGTGTTGGTCTTCTAAGAAGCTAAATTGTATATCTCTCTCCACCGCCGAAGCCGAATACATTGCCGCCGCAAGTGGATGCACTCAATTATTATGGATGAGGCAAACTTTAAAGGAATACGGTGTCAATTGTGACAAAGTGCCTCTTTTATGTGACAATGAGAGTGCTATCAAGATCGCCTATAATCTGGTGCAACATTCAAGAACCAAGCATATTGAGATCCGGAATCACTTCATTAGAGATCATGTTGCCCGTGGTGATATTGAGCTTGCATATGTTCTCACCAAGGATCAACTTGCCGATATATTCACGAAGCCTCTTGATGAAGCAAGATTTGGATATTTGAGGAATGAGCTAAATATCATCGATTCAAGGAGTGTGGCTTGAACATCTTGCAAATACACCTATATTTCAATGCTTGTTTGGTTTAGGTGTGGGCATGGAGATAGGGGGAGTGCGGTCCTAATCAATTGGGCTATCCCTCCCCCCATAATGCCAATAGTAATCATATCATTCTCTTAATATCATTTTTGTGATATATGAGCTTCAATGATGAGTAGTGATCATGGACCCAAGATACATCTTCGCGGTCCAATGCCATAACACTCAAACATGGTGGCTTCGGCCACCGACCTCTTCTTTTCGAAGAGTTGATTCCTTGCATATCTTATTTGAGGTCTTGGTGTTCTCTCTTGGTGTTGTTTCTTAATTTGATATGGGAAGGCACTTGCATTGGAGTTTTCGTTGATTTGCTCTTGCAATGTCAAGTGCCGAGAACCACTCCATGTTTGCTATCTCACCTAAGCCATCCTATCTCAAGACATCTAATCTTTGCACACGAGTTCAAAGTTTTCGTCAAAACAACATCTATTTTTGAAAATTTCCAAGGTGTTCAGTTCTGGCGCTCCAGGCCGGAATATCCGCCCACATGGGCGGAATATCCGGGGGGCCGAATATTCTGGGCTCACTTTGGCCGGAATATCTGGCTGGCTCGGGCTGGGTATATAAAGGGAGGGGTCGGGGGGCAGTTCTTTTCTCCCACCCCTAGGGTTCCCTAGCCGCCGCCGCCTTCCCTCCTCCGCCGCCGAAGTTCCGGCCGTTCTCCCGGCCTCTCCTCGTCGGTGTTGGGTCTCCTCCTTCTTGGGAGGGTCTTCACCAAGCCATTTGTGCCATGGATGCGGGTATCTCTCTCATCTCCCATCCCTAGGGTGTGATGTTACCTTTTTGCATTATCTTGGTGATGTGGCCCTTTATTTGTTGTTTTCCTCTGTCATGAATCATGTTGTATGGCTCTCTCTCTCTCCGATCTATCAAATTGTAGGCTGCAGCAACTGTTAGAAAAAATTTCGAGGGGGCCAGATTATCCGCCCCCCTGGCCGGATAATCCGACCTGGGAGTTTACTGTCATATTTTTCTATCTTGCTGCCCTCAATTTGATTTTTTGGTGAAGTTTGTTTGTTCATACTACTTGATTCTTTGATCCTTTCCGTAACTCGTGTGCATATGCTTATCCCCATGCTCTCCTTGCATCTCTCTTGCACAGGTGGTTCGAGTATGCCGAAGCGCAAGCGCCGGTTGATTCGGAATGAGGAAGGAGTTCTAGTTGATGAGGTTGCAATCCGTCAGCAACAGAGGGAGGCTGCTAGGAAAGCCGAGAAAGCAAAGGCTGCCAAGGCTCAAGCCCGTCGTCGCAAAGGCAAGGCAGCACAAGCACCACGTATCAACTACAAGAGCATGCCAGAGGCCGAGTACATTCTTGTGCGGCGCAACAATTGGTACGCCACAGCAAGAGATGAAGATATTGAGGACCGTGGTTTCTGGAATGAAGAGCAGTGGGGCATTTTCCGTGATGTCTATGAGCCTTTCAAGAATCCGTGTCGACCGATGCATCCTATTGACTTCGATCACCTTCGCAACAAGACCTATTTTGATGAAGCAGTTTCTGTGGTGGAGAGATTGGGATTGTTGGGGTTGGCTAGCATTCAGTGCAACTATAACCCCGGCCTCATCAAGCAGTTCTATGCTACTCTTGTGATCTTGCCCAATGCTCAGAAGTCTATGAAGTGGATGACTAGAGAGCATGAGTGTACATCGGACTTCTCTACGTTTGCCTCTCTCTTGGGGTATGCGTATAATGGAGACACTCCAGTGGGTCGCCGTATTCACAATCCGGGGACCAAGCCTGACAAGGATAAGCTATATGACCTCTATGACTCCACAGGTGTTGTGGGCTTCATCAATGGCCTGCATCCACTCTATGATCAGCTTGTCCGCATTTTCAGAGAGAACATTGCTCCTAGTGGTGGTAACAATGATGCCATTCGGACCTCACTTGTTGACCTCCTCGCTTTTGCTCATGAGTGTGTGTCGTCGTGGTGAAACAACATATGCCATGGGATGGCTTAAATGGGGGCCGAACTAGATGCTGGAGGATTCGGGAGAGGGGAACGAGCTGAAAAGAACGACAGAAATGAACACAGATCTACCCAGGTTCGGGGCTCTCATAAGGAGATAACACCCCTACTCCTGCTCTACTGGTTATATACTTGGATCGATGGAGTACACAACAATGGCGCTTCCAAGCTCTCTGCTAGAGGAGGAAGATGAACTGCTGAGTGTAGGAATACCCTCTGACCAACCCCTCTCTAGGGCTCCCTGTGCCACCTTATATAGTGTTGGCCAGGGTTACAACGGTCACACGAGACCAGAAAACACCAACTACACTCCAAACTGGGCATGCTGACGATGGCTGAGACCCTTGACTTTGCCCCTGATTGCTCTCGATGGGACTCCACATCCCTGTACCTTGTACTTCCTGGACTGTGACCTTACCACTGTGAGGTGAGGGCTGTACTTGTGCATAGTGAGGGTAGGTAAACCTCCACTGTGCACCCTGTCAACATGATCTCCCTCCATACTGGGCAGAACCTCTCCTTGATTGTAGGGACATGACACCTTGGTTGACTTATACATCCCAGACATGACGTTTGCCATATCCTGGACCTATATGCCGGACCAACGACCTATGAAGGTCGGGTAATCCGGCCTCCCTGCTCCTGCACATCATATCAAATCAGTTAGGCCGGCATATCTATGCACATGCCGGCACTCCTCAACAAGTATCCCGGTTATACCGGCATATCTGAACAAGGGCCGTGATACACTTATATGCCAGTCCGGCCGTCACTCTTATATTCCGGCCAGACCTAACCTTGGTCAACCGACATAAAGTCAACTAGATTCCTTGTCTCTTTCTAGTCTCTTGACCCTACCGGGGGTCATCTCCCCGACACTAGTCCCCGAAGCTGCCGAGGTTCCCCAGTCTCAACTGTGGAGCCTTGACAGGTTCAACATATCATCTTTTCATTATACCCCGGCTCTGTGTTATACGCTGGCGATCTGATTACATGCCGGACCCCACGCATACACCGGCTCCTGTTTCTTTTCCAAAAGGTAATCCGGCCGGTCCCGTGGGTATTCCAGACGGAACTGTTCCATGCCCGGTCATGCCGGCACATAATTAAGGCTTCCTCGAGAAGCTAAGTCCGACAGTTTGCATCGAAACTTGCAACTGCTCTGACGCTACGAACGGTCACACGAAGTGACGGTTCATAGTGCATTTACTGCATACCATCATTGCCTAGTGGCACGGTTATAGGAACCGCCGCCCCACTCCGTGCCGCCGCGTGGCGACCTCCCGCAGAAACGGTCGGGGTAGTGGAGCACTTACCACGATCCCCACGACCCTGGTCCCACGGTATAAATATGGGGGCGGGGGTAAACTTGCTCTTTTCACCCCCACAGTGCCTTCTTCTTCCTCCGCTCCCTTGCCTATTGCGCTTCATCGCCGGACCGAGGAACAGAGAAGGAGCTCCGCCGCCGTCGCTCTCCTGCACGCCGGCGCCTCTGCTCACCGACGCTCGGCATCTTCACCTTCCTCGCCGCCTCCGCCGCTCCTCTTCCGGATATTACCGGGGGAGATTAGATCCTCGACTACAAGCCCGCCGCCGCTCCATCGCCGCCGGCCAAGCTTCGGTAAGTTCTTCGTTTTCCTCTGCTCTTCTCTCTTTCTGCAGCCTTGCACTGGTAACATTGCGCGCTTAGATCTTCAGTAGTTTCCATACTTAATATCTCTCCGGCTCGATTAGCATTGCCAGTGATGTTCTTCGATAGTTCACAGATGCTCTTCCGTAGGACTCATTTCCATGCTTATTCCCGATTTTAACTGCGTTGGTAGATCTTCCTGTTCTGCTAACTTTGGTGAGAGTGGTATGCCGGAGAGACTAACCTCCCTCTTTACCCTGCTTCTGATAGGACTAACATCACGGGACTCCGGCTCTCACGCCTTGTCCCGACCACCAAGATGGCTTCCTCAAGCATGACGGCTACCTCGGCTTCAGAGGAAGATAACTCGGCCCAGCTCCAAGGATGCTCCGGCTGGGAGGGGTCGGAGGTTACTCCGGCCGACATATCTTGGGTCACCACCACCAGAAGAATTCCGGACGGCGTTGCATGCCGGCTACCGGCGGGAGAGACAGTGCCGGCACCTGAACCCGGCGAACGTGTCGTGTTCATCGCCCACTTCGAGCGGGGCTTTGGTCTGCCGGTGTCAGACTTCTTCCGGGACCTCCTCGACACCTACGATCTACAGCCTCACCATATCCCGGCGAACGCGGTGATGATACTCTCTGCCTTCGCCGCTTTCTGCGAAGGCTTCGCCGGCATAGAGGCCTTCACCCAAGCTTGGGCGAAGTACTTCCAGCTGCAGAAGCAAGTTGTCCAAGAACTGCCCCGGTCCAAGGATGATCCGCCGGAGATGGCCCAGGAGAAGAAGGACTGCCCCATGACCCAATGCGGCGCGGCCACCATTATGTCCCGGAAGGGCTCGGACTTTCCCAAGGTGGAACTGCTCGAGTCTTGCAAGAAGTGGCAAAAGAGCTTCTTCTACGTCAAGAACACCACCGACATCGACCTGCTCAACTTGCCGCCATTCGTGGACGAGCCACCACTGGCGATGAAGAACTGGACCTATAACCCGAAAAACACGGTCGGGCCGGTTAACGCCCTCCACCGGGTTAAGGGTGAGCTGCGGGATGAGGGCCTCACTCCTCAGGACCTGGTGGCCTGCTTCATCAGCCGGCGCGTCTCTCCTCTCCAGCGCCGGCCTCACAAGATATGCCAAATGAGCGGGCCCATGGATCCCACGCGGCACTCCACACATGAGCTGACCCCGGCCGACATCCTGCGGTGGATCAAGGACATCTGCAAGTCCTCTCAGGCCACCTTTGCCTGGGGACTGGAACCTTACAGGCGGGATCGCCCCGCACCAACGGTAAATCCCTTTCGCCGGCACATAAGCTCTTGCCCGGCATATAGATACCTTGGCCGACATACTTCTATTTTACGACACTTATCATGCTTATTCGACATACTCCTTGTACCGACATATTTCTTGTTTCTGACCCATTGTCTTTGCCCTATGCAGAAGTTCAGCTTCTAGAGTATGGAGAACTCCCGGATCCAGATCGCGGCAGACCGCACCGCTGCGGACGTTGAAGATTCGGATCACTGGGACAAGCTGCCCCGGAACACCCGTGCTGCCTCTGCCGCGGGTAAGGACTCTTCCTCCCAGCACTCCACTCAAGCCCGGAGTGAGGATGACTCTGACGAGGAGATCCTGATGTATTACGACCCAACGCCACTTGCATATGCCTTTCCTACCACACCTTTTGCTTATCCTATGCCGTCCTCAGCTATCCCGGACGACATGGTTGTCGACGCCGCCCCTTTGAACCAGGGACCTCCTTCCACCGGCGGACGTGCCGGCCGGAAGCGAGGTGTGAAGCCCCAGCCCGACACTCCCCAGCAACCGAAAAGGCAGAAGGTTGACGTGCCTCAGCCCAAGAGGCAAAGACCCGTCGCCCCGGGGTGAGTTTCTTTCCTTTGCTTCATTTCCGGCATATTTCTCTCTTTGATTACTAACTTGGTGTTTTCTCTCTTTCAGGGCTCCCCTTGCGCCGGAACATGCTTCCAGCTCAAGTGCCAGCCCCAACATTGAAAGGCCGACGGCCACTGCCACCCTCGACATACCCTCTGCAAGTCACACCACTTCTCCGGCGCCGGCATCTTCGCCTGCGCCCAACAAAACCACTTCCCCGGCGAAGGACGATCCTCCGCCGGAGCAAGACAACTCTGCCCCCGACGTCCACATGGACTCGGGGGCTCAACAGGATCCTCCGGCTTCTGATGTCCACATGGACACAGGAGCCCAACCAGATGCCCCCGACGCCGGCGCGCCCACCAGTGGCGCCGGGACTACTGAAGATGCCGGCGCAGGCAACAAGAGCGCCGGCATAGATAAAGGCAAAGCCCCTGAAGTGCCGGAGGTCCGGACTGATCCGGCACCTGCCTCTGCTGGCCAAGCTGCGCCTGCCGCGCCGGAACAAGACCTCTGCCGCCCAAGACTCCAACTGCTGCGAAGACCTCTGCCCCAGCCAAGACCGCTGCCCCGGCCAAGACCTCTGCCCCGGACAAGACCTCAATCCCGGAAAAGACCTCAGTCCCGGTTAAGTCCGGCACTCTCAAGATCAAGCCGACCAAGTCCGGCACACAATCCGCTGCCACTGCTCCTGCTAAGGGAGCAGCCCGTCCCAGCTCTGCCCTGGCACTCCATATTGGCAAAGCAGCATCCCGGCCCAGCTTCTTTGATACGCCGGAACTTGAGGGCCGTGTCTCCCTGCTGACGAAAAGTGACAAGAGCCTTGGATCTCTTAAGGAGCACTGCATCAAGTGGAATGACGCCGACAGTATGGACACTGCTGACTCCAAGAATAAGAAGCTGGCTGAAGCTTTGGCTACTGGCAATCCTGCTGATATCCTGGCCGCGAAGCCCATTCCTATTGCCAGCGAGCTCCTCAGCATCCAGCAAAGACTGCACCTTCTGGCCGACGCCACCAACGTAAGTCTTTTCTATATATATATCCCCAGTCCCCGAAAATGTCGGCTGTCCGGGATACGGACATCCGGGATTTTCCAATACCTTTTGCACTTAGCTGTTTTCAAACTAATAGTCCAACATATAAGCTCGGCCCGAGCTTCAAATCCTAGTCACCGAGGGCCGGGATAGGTGCGCAGCACCAGTGCCGGGTCTTCAACAAACTAAAAAGTCTTCAGCAAGTTTCAAATCCTCCTGACCGGGATATAAGCTGGATTCGAGCTTCAAATCCTAGTCACCGAGGGCCGGGATAGGTGCGCAGCACCTATGCCGGGTCTTCAAAAGAATGAACTCTTGATATAATCTTCACTTTAACTGTCATGCTAGATTTATCTCATAACCCTTCAAATCCCAACTTTTTTCCAGCGCATGAACAACACACGCGCCGACCTGTACCATGACTTGGTGTGCGAGCACCGGAAGTTATCCGACGCGCATAGCAGGCTCCGGCTGGAGCTGACCCAGAAAGGTAAACTCAGCCGACATACCGTTGCATGCCGGGTTATTCTCCTCTTCTGCTCTTCTTCATACTCCTTTTGCCGGCGCACCCTAATATGCCGACACATAACCTTTTACCGGCATTTTGCAGCTGCTGCTGAAGAACAAGTCACCGCGCTTCTCCAGAGGGTGAAGGAGCTGACCGGTATGCCGAATCCTGCTGATCTTTTTCTAATCAACTTGTACTTTAAATCCTTTAATTCTTGTCACTGTTTTCTATCTTCACATCCTTTTAACTTCAAATCCTTGCAGATGAGAAAGCTGCACTGGAGGCACGCCACCGGGACTGTATTCCCTCCGTGGACGTGGCCAAGCAGTTGGACGACCGGGATGCCGCTCACAAAGCTGAGGTAGAGCAGCTGAAGGGCCGGGTTGCTGAGCTTCTGGAGGAGAAGGAACAGAGGGAGGGCCGACTTAAGAAAGCCCAGGAGCTGCTCGTCACTTCAGAAGCCGACGCATCCAACGCCCATGCAGAACTTAATGGCTTGAAGGAGCAGGCCACCAAGTGGGAAGTTGACATTGCCCGGCTCAACGTCGATCTTGCCAGTAAGCCTCAAATCCTCTTCTGCCCGACACATCATGTCCGATACATCTCTTCCGGCATACTCTTATGCCGACACACATTCCTTTTGCTAACTTGCTTGCCATCTTTCAGACCTATTTCCTGCTTCCGTCGAAGATGTTGAGAGGGCTCTGCAGGTGGATCGAGTGAACCGGGGTGCCCCAGTCGACTCTCCCAACTGGACTATGTCAGAGCAGCTGCTCGCCCTGGAAGCCCGGAAGAACGCCATGAGCTACTATACTGAAGATCTCTTCCTTGGTGCCCAGGAAGCATACTCCGCCCTCTGGCCGGGACAAAGGATGCCCACCGACCCTGTTGATCTTGGGAATGATCTGCAGCTCTCCAAGGTTCGCCTATGAGAATGGCGGGATTCCGGCGCAAGGGTGGGAGCTGATGAAGCTCTCACTTACTTCCTCTCCTGGTACGAAAAGGCCGACTTAGAGACTTTGCGCACTGTGCGCGAAGGATCTATCTGGACCTCGGATCCGGAACACATCCGGCGTCGGCAGGAACTGGCCCACAACTATGTGGATTACACCGACACCAAAGCCTTTGTCCGGGACATCCGTGAGCCGGAGAAGAAGGAGGACGATGCCAAGGATGCTGCCGACACTGAGGGCTCCGACTCCAGCCAAGACGAAGAAGAAGCTGAAGAAGCCAACACTGAAGTTCCGGAACAGGGATCTGTTCCAGCCGGAGGTGATGGCTCCATCCCGTCTGCTGGATCTGGCACACCTGAAGCCGACGTCTCTACTGCTACAGCTCCACCCGCCGGCGGCTCTGCTTCCACCCCGGCCTCTTGAACTTTGCATAAAAAAACTTTAAGCTTTATCAGATCCCCGGTATGCCGGGTGCAATTGTAAGATATACGTTTAATTTCCCTTTGGTCTGCTACCTGAACAAGTTTTAACTTGGTTTGCTCGTTTATCAATGTCGGATGATTTTTCGGCTAAGTCACCGAGTTTGTTTTCCTGTTTCCCTAACTCCACAACCTTGGCTACTTGTCTACCTCTTTTGGCTTTTGACTTATGAGTCTCAAGGTTGCTTCATTAAACATACAGTACTTAAACTTTGAAACTTATACTTCAAATCATCCAACATTTCAAGTTTTTACTTTGGCAATAACATAAATGTCGGTTCGCTTGCTTTATATTTCCTTAGCCGTTTTCCATGTGTAGACAATCTCCGGCATCTACTCTTGCTAGCCATGAAGCCGGATTCCGGACAGCAGCTAAGTCGAAGAGCGGCCTTTGGTGCCGAAACATTACTAGGCCGACATAAGAAACATTCAAATCAAGCCAGCCGGCACATAAACAAAAATTCAAAAGAAACAACAATATATACCGGAGGCAGTGCCCGATCTCCTCGGGATGCCGACATTTCACTCATTAGTCTTGCGCCGGCATAAAGTGCCGGCGCACAAAGCAAAATGGAAATACATACATTATGCTGCTCAGGAGTAAAAGGGACGGAGTAGGGCTATGTTCCATGGTCGCTTGGTTTCTTCTCCGGACCTGCCACCTTGTCCTTCTTGGGGGCCTGTGCATCTATAAGATAGTAAGCATCATTGTGCAAAGCTCTGCTCACAATGAATGGTCCCTCCCACGGAGGTGTTAGCTTATGCCGGCCTGCTGTGCCCTGTTTTAGCCGGAGCACTAGATCTCCCTCTTGAAATCTCCTTGGATTCACCTTTTGCGCATGATAGCGTCTGAGGTTCTGCTGGTATACCGCAGTTCTTGATAGTGTTATTTCTCTTGCCTCTTCCAGCAAATCAACATCATTTTCTCTGGCTTCCTTAGCCTCTTCCTCGGTATATAGCACAACCCTTGGTGCATCATGTATTACATCTGTTGGAAGCAGAACTTCTGCTCCATACACCAGGAAAAATGGCGTATAGCCTGTCGACCTATTCAGAGTTGTCCTCAAACTCCAAAGCACTGCCGGCAATTCATCTAGCCAACATCCGGAGTTTTCTCCAGTGGCTCTATCAACCAGGGTTTTATGCTGGATAACACTAGTCCATTTGACCTCTCTACTTGGCCATTGGTACAAGGGTGAACGACCGATGCAAGGTCTAGCCGGATTCCCACCTCCTCACAAAATCTGGCAAATGGCCCTTGGGCAAAGTTCGACCCATTGTCAGTGATGATGCTATGAGGAATACCATATCTCAAAATTATATCCTTTAAGAACTTCATTGCTGTGTGGCCATCGCACTTGCTTATGGGCTTCACCTCAATCCACTTGGTGAACTTATCCACCATGACCAGAATATGGGTCATCTTTCCCCTTGCCGGCTTAAAAGCCCCGACCATATCCATGCCCCAAATAGCAAAGGGCCAGGTTATCGGGATAGTCTTCAATGCTGACGTCGGCTGATGAATCTGGTGGGCATACATCTGACACCCATTGCACTTCCGGACTAAGTCTTCTGCCTCTTGCAGTGCCGTCGGCCAGTAAAATCCATGCCGGAATACTTTTGCCACAAGTGCTCTGGATGAAGCGTGGTGACCACACTCCCCCTGATGAATTTCCCGGAGCATCTCCAGGCCTTCAGCAGCTTCAACACATCTCTGCAATACTCCGGTGGCACTTCTTTTGTATATTTCCTTGTTTATGATGGTATACCCTTTGGATCTCCTTGTAACCCGGCGTGCCTCTATTTCATCCGCCGGCACTTGACCATCTACCAAGAAATCCATGATAGGGCGCGCCCATGAAGGCGCTTCCCTGACAGCGAACACTGCCTGATCTATTTCCATTATTTTGACCAACACATAATCGATCTCCATGGGCTGCGAAGTCCCCGGGATAAACGGATCAGTCCCCGGGTATGCTGGCACAATCTCTTGGTACATTTTGCCTTTGCCTTTATCTCTGCTCCAGAATACTGCACTCACTGCATATGTCGGCCTAGTCCCCGGGACTGCGAGAGCAGTCCCTGGGTTACCTGAAGTGGCTCTGGCATTTATCTCCATCGGAACTGCATCCTCTGGGCTCGGCGGAACATATATGGACGATGACTCCGGCGAGGGCTTTATTGATGGCTTCCTCAAATGCTCCAACGAGATGTCGGGCGGGATTGAATCTCTAGAAGATCCCAGCTTGGACAATGTGTCGGCCGCTTCATTCTGAGCCCGGGGAACATGCCGGAACTCACAACCTTCAAAGTATCCGCTCAGCTGCTGCACCAAGAAATGGCAAGACCCCATGTTTGCATCATGCGCATCCCATATGCCGGAACACTGCTGAATCACTAAGTCGGAATCACCGAAACACATAATCCGGCGAATGCCTATGTCCTTGGACACCTTCAGGCCATGCACAAGTGCCTCATATTCTGCCACATTATTTGATGCTGCGAAGTGGATCTGCAGAACATATCTCAGCTGGTCATTTTTGGGTGAAGTGAGAACTATGCCGGCACCCAAGCCGTGAATTGTCTTGGACCCATCAAAATGCATCCTCCAATAGTTTGCATCGGGCAACGGCGGCTCATATTGTATCTCTGCCCAGTCAATGAAGAAATCAGCCAACACCTGTGACTTGATTGTATCTCTTTTGTCATATTGAGGATTATATGGTGACAACTCTATTGCCCACTTGGCTATCCTGCCATTGGCATCTTTGTTGCCTATGATCTCCGAGATAGGGGCCTCGGCCACTACCCGGATTGGATGCTCTTGGAAGTAATGCTTGAGTTTCTTAGCCGCCATATAGACACCATACGTCATCTTCTGATAGTGTGGGTAGTTTTGCTTTGAGGTGGAGAGGACTTCACTCAGATAATATACCGGCCGCTGCATGGTTTTTTGCCTCCTTCCTCTCGCTCCACTACCACCACCGCACTGACAACCCTGTTAGTTGCCGCTATATAGAGCAACATTGGTTCCCTGGGCATCGGAGATGCCAACACCGGCGCTGTTGACAGCATTTGTTTCAACTCTTTGAAAGCTGCATCTGCTTGCGTTGTCCAGACGAATGTGTCGGACTTCTTCATTAATTGATATAACGGCAACGCTTTTTCTCCCAACCGGCTTATGAAACGGCTCAGGGATGCAAGGCAGCCAGTGAACTTCTGTACTTCCTTCAAATCCGTCGGCGGCTTCATTCTCTCTATGGCACGAATCTTGCCGGGATTCACCTCAATACCCCGGCTGGAGACCAAGAAACCAAGCAACTTGCCTGCCGGCACACCGAAGGTACACTTAGCCGGTTTCAACTTCATCCAGAATCTCCTCAGATTCGCAAAGGTTTCCCGGAGGTCATCTATTAGAGTCTTGCTCTTCTTGGTTTTTATGACGACATCGTCGACATATACCTGCACATTTTTATCTATTTGGTCATGCAAACACTTTTGCATACACCTCTGGTAAGTTGCACCGACATTTCTTAAACCGAATGGCATAGTGAGATAGCAATAAGCCCCGTACGGGGTAATAAAGGATGTCTTTATTTGATCCGGCTCATACAACGGGATCTGGTGGAAACCAGAATATGCATCTACGAACGATAACAGTTCACATCCGGCCGTGGAATCAATCACTTGATCGATCCGAGGGAGCGGGAATGGATCTTTAGGACATGCCTTGTTCAAGTTGGTGTAATCAACACACATCCGCCATACTTTTACTACGGCTGGCTCATCCTTCTTCTTTTCCACCAAAACCGGGTTAGACACCCAATCTAGATGCAGTACTTCCTTGATAAAGCCGGAGGCTAGGAGCCTGGCCACTTCCTCCCAAATTGCTTTCCTTCTATCATCCGCATTCCGCTGGAGCGGCTGCTTCACTGGCTTAGCATCCGGCCTTACATGCAGTGCGTGCTCAGCCAGCTCCCTCGGCACACCTTGCAGGTCTGAAGTAGACCATGCAAAGAAATCTCGATTCTCACGGAGGAAGCTGATGAGCTCGCTTTCCTATTTGGGGTCCAAACCTGCCCCGATGAGGGCATAGCGCTCCGGGAAAACTTCATCCAGAGGCACCTTTTTGACTTCCTTTCCCACTTGAAAAGAAGTACTGCCACCTGGGTTTGTCATGCCCGGCATAGATTTGCCGGTCGCGACTGTCTCAGCAATTTCTACTGCTCGCTTGAGTCTCTTCTTCTCCTCTGCAATGATCAGAGTCTCGGCCAGGTTAGACCCGGCTGTAGCACACGCCATCGATGCCTTGTAATCGCCAATGATTGTAATCGCCCCTCTTGGCCCCGGCATCTTCATCCTCAGATAGGCCACATGAGTAGAGGCCATGAACTTCGCTAGTGCTGGCCTACCCAGCAAAGCATGGTAGGGGCTATCCAGATCCACCACCTCAAACATGAGGTTCTCCACCCTGCAATTATCCCGGCTGCCAAACATGACATCTATCCGGATCTTGCCCATCGGCGCACATGAAATCCCCGGCACAATGCCATGGAACGTTGTCTTGCTTGGCTCCAGCATATTTTCCTTGATGCCCAGCTTCTGCATCGTATCCCGATACATGATGTTGATGCTGCTTCCATTGTCAATGAGGACCTTGCTGAACCTCACGTTGCTTGCTGGCCCGACGAATGTCGGATCCATCACTAGAGCATATCCACCGGGGTTTGGCATGATCTTGGGATGATCTGCCCTATCCCAGCTAATGGCCTGGTCAGACCAGTACATCAACTTCGGAACTGCCAACATAACGGCGTTTACCTCCAAACACCGCCGGTACAAGCTCTGCTTGTCTGTCCTTTCGGTCTCAAAGACCATGTAGCTCTGATCATGCTCCTTGTACTCATTCCGGCCCGCTCCTGGGCCGCCGGCACAGTATTCCGGATTATAGCTCTGGTCTACTTGATTTACGCCGGCATTTTTGGTATTGCTCTGGTTTCCGGGATTAACCGGCCTTGGCGGGACTGCAACTGTATTTGCACCTGTCAGTGGCGATGGAGCTGCCGGGATAGGTGGTCTTGCCGGCCCAAAAGGACCTGCGCGACCTGCCAATATGTCGTCCAGCCACGAACAGTTTCTTGTCAAATGGTTCGCCGGCTTACCCGGCTGGAACGTGTGAAACACACAAGGCTTGTCCATGGCCAAACCCACTGTATACTTCGGCCACTGCTTCTTTTGACTGGCGACACCGCCGGCATTCTTGTTGACCCAGACATTCTTTTTCTAGAAGGGCTGCGCTTGCTGCTGCGGTTGTTGCTGCTGTTGCTGCTGAGGCTGCTGATAGCCCTCATATCTCGAACGCTGGCTACTGCCGGCGCCCCCTTGCTCCTCCTCCACGGCTGCTACTTGTGCCGAGCCATACCGATAATCCGGCCGCTCATCTCTCCTCTTATTCCAGTTATCCAAGCGATAAAACTGACCCGGTCTCCTGGCGTTGCTATTGTTCCGCTGGGTCTGCCCCTGCCCTTGTGAATCAAGGGTGGGCTGCATGGGATCTCCCAATGCATAACTGTCCGCAATCTTGATTTTTTCGGCCAACGTGGCCGGCATCTCCCTCTGAAGCTTTTGCCACAACATGGTGCCGTGCCGGCACCCATGAGCGAACCACATGATGGCCTGCTGCTCCACAACTCCCTCGCAGGAATTGCGCAACGTGCACCACCTGGTCAGGCAGTCACGATCAGTCTCATATTCTCCTTGCCGGTAGCTAGCCAGTTGCTGCGGGCGGTTGGGTCTCTTATAAGTACTGGTGAAGTTTGACACAAACTGCTCTTCGAAATCAACCCAGCCATTGATACTTCCGGCCGGCAAATTGTTCAGCCATATCCTGGCTGGTCCTTCAAGCATCTGCGGCACATATCGTACCGCCCATCTGAGGTTTCCTCCGGTGATGTTCACCGCAGTGGAGTAGTCCTCCAACCAGTCTTCCGGCTTTGTACTGCCGTTATATGTCCTCGCGCCACGCACGAGCTGAAAACAGTAAGGCACCGGCTCACCCATAATCTGGGGTCCAAAGCACATAGGACCTGGAGCTCCTTGTCTCTCCACCAACTCTGACTGGTGAATCCTGTCCAGCTTGAAGCGCGCATCATTTGCCGCTAAGGACCGAGGTCCGAGCCGGGACGCAATTGGGCCCGCGATCATCTTTTGCTGCTGCTGTTCCGGCTGACACTGCTCATTCTGCTGGCCTTGCTGATACTGCTGGCCTTGCTGATAATGCTGCTGATATCTCGTCCTTGCCAGGGCGGAATTTCCATCATCTTCACGGTGTCTCGGCTGACCCGTACCTTGCTGCTGCACCGCATGTCCGGCGCCCTGCTGCTGACACCGGGCTGCGCTGTTACTCCGGCCCCCACCGGCCGAAGCTGCTCCTTGCCCGGCCGGCACATTCTGACCGGCTTTCTTGCTGCCGACATTCTTGTCAGCATGGCCGGCACTCTTCTGCACCACCGCCTGCTTTCCGGCGATTGCCGGATCATACACCTGGATCTGCTTGTCCCGGCGGCCAGAGGTTACACTTCCGGCACGCCGGACGCTCGGATGCGGGGACGAAGCTTGGCCCTTCGACCTCGCACCGGCACCTCCTGCCGACACAACATACTGGGATGCCCCGGCACCTGGGTTCGCCTTCTTGAAGGCCTCCTGCTGCTTGGTAGCTTCAGACAAAATATGGTTAAGCCGGGCTTGCTGCTCACGCAGTGCTTCGCCGGATAAATTAGATAGGTCCTTAGCTACCTCTGCTGCTGCTCTAAGGTTTTTTACTGGAGAGCTATAAATTACTTTAGGTACAGTACTAGTTGCAGTATGACCCTTATCACTAGCACCTTTTTCTAGCTCAGTGTTAAGATCTCTACCTCTAGTTCTAACCTCATCTATCCGGCTAGGCCGGGTTACCACAGGTGTAAAACCATGGGCTGCCTCATACTCACGAAGTTGCCGGTTAAACCGTTAGCGCTCTTGATGCATGGCCAGGGCCTCATCGACGAGGGCCTGGCGAGATCCCTCCAGGACCTCCCTTGTCTGCTCCGGATCATCGCCGGATCGCACCGGCTCAAGAAGCCGATCGATGATGGGAAGAAGCACCTATCCCCTAGCCGGCACGCCGGAAGTGCTGGCCAGGTTCTCAACACGCTCCAACGGAAGACGTGCCGACCTCTTGGCCTTCGCCGGCTCCGGGGGAGTATCTGCTGCCGCTGCTGCCTTGCCGGCACCCTCTGCCGGCGGCACTGATGTGTCGGCCATCATCACCTCGACCGACTCTACTGAGCGAGCGCTACGCCCAGCGTGAGCCAGCCGATGCGACGGAGGATCTGCCGCCACTAGCACCTTCTTCCTGCAAATACTCTCAGTCCCCACGTACACCTCGTGGGAACCGAAAGACATGATCCGGCCGTCCCTGGGAAACGGCCGGCCGCCGAGACATCCGGCGTTGTCATTGATGAAGCTGAGCGAGCCTAGCCTCTGGACAAGGCCAGAGACCACGCGCACTCCCGAAGCTGCTATCACGGACCCCGTCCGAATAAACACTCCGCCCAGCATATCGATCTGCCCCACAGTGGGCGCCAAATGTCGTCGTGGTGAAACAACATATGCCATGGGATGGCTTAAATGGGGCCAAACTAGAAGCTGGAGGATTCGGGAGAGGGGAACGAGCTGAAAAGCACGACAGAAAGGAACACAGATCTACCCAGGTTCGGGGCTCTCGTAAGGAGATAACACCCCTACTCCTGCTCTACTGGTTATATACTTGGATCGATGGAGTACACAACAATGGCGCTTCCAAGCTCTCTGCTAGAGGAGGAAGATGAACTGCTGAGTGTAGGAATACCCTCTGACCAACCCCTCTCTAGGGCTCCCTGTGCCACCTTATATAGTGGTGGCCAGGGTTACAACGGTCACACGAGACCAGAAAACACCAACTACACTCCAAACTGGGCATGCTGACGATGGCTGAGACCCTTGACTTTGCCCCTGATTGCTCTCGATGGGACTCCACATCCCTGTACCTTGTACTTCCTGGATTGTGACCTTACCATTGTGAGGTGAGGGCTGTACTTGTGCACAGTGAGGGTAGGTAAACCTCCACTGTGCACCCTGTCAACATGATCTCCCTCCATACTGGGCAGAACCTCTCCTTGATTGTAGGGACATGACACCTTGGTTGACTTATACATCCCAGACATGACCGTTTGCCATATCCTGGACCTATATGCCGGACCAACGACCTATGAAGGTTGGGTAATCCGGCCTCCCTGCTCCTGCACATCATATCAAATCAGTTAGGCCGGCATATCTATGCACATGCCGGCACTCCTCAACAAGTATCCCGGTTATACCGGCATATCTGAACAAGGGCCGAGATACACTTATATGCCGGTTCGGCCGTCACTCTTATATTCCGGCCAGACCTAACCTTGGTCAACCGACATAAAGTCAACTAGATTCCTTGTCTCTTTCTAGTCTCTTGACCCTACCGGGGGTCATCCCCCCGACAGTGTGCTACTTCGACCGACCCTACTGAGGACTTTACTCTTGATGTGATGGATTTCATCTTCTATGAGATCAAGGATGCTATCGTTCAGAGGAACACCGTGCCATATGCTCCCTACATCATGCTCCTCATCAAGCATGTACTTGGAGATTATGATATCCATGATGATTGTGTGGAGCACTTAGTCAAGAAGATGTATGTCAAGAAGAAGAAGACTACTGCTCCAGCAGCTGCATATCCTAGCACCTTCATGGCTAATGCGAGGTCGAGTGCTTCTACTCGTGATCAGAGGGCTGCTGCATCTGCTATGTCCAGGGAAATGAGGAAGCTCAGCTGGTTTGAGAGGAACGTTCTCTGCATGAAGGTTGAGATCCACCGTGAGAACTACCAGGCCTATGTTGAGAGGAAGAGCATTCAGGACACTCAGCAGCTGATCATTCACCGTCTCAGTGGTGCTCAGACCGCCGATCCCACTCCTACTGCTCCTACGCCCTATGAAGCTTGGAACACCGATCGCTACAACTGGGTTGATATGCAGAAGCATCTCTTTAGTGCTCCAGATGCTCCCACAGGAGATACTCATCCAGAGGCTGAGGAGGACTTTGAGGATGAAGATGCTGGAGGTGATGAAGATGCTGAAGGAGATGATGGTGATGGTGGAGATGATTATGCTGAGGACTCCGACGACATCGGTGATTGGGAGGATTGATTCCTCGGGGTGTGTAGCATCGCTCTTCTCCCTTTTTGGTGTCTTGATGCCAAAGGGGGAGAAGTAGTTCTATTAGGAGTCTTACGGGATTTGCATGGGTGGAAACACAAGCTTGCGCGTTTATCATTCCTTTGGCGCTTGTGTTTCTTCTTATTTTACTTGTCTTAAGTTTGGAACTTCGTGTGGTTGAACTTCGTTGTGGTTTATTTGCTACCATGGTGTGTATGAGACTATGTTATATGTTCTATATGTGCCATGTGGATCATTATGTTTGTTCACTTATGTTTTTGTGAGCTCATGGTTTATGTGTGAGATGGCTATGGAATTATTGTCCGGTTTCTCGTCATTATCATATTCGAAATTCCATTTTGATTGAGTTATCCATGAAAAGGTATGCCTCCTACAAACTCATTTGTGTAGATGCACACATTTAGGGGGAGCTTTATCTCTTGCTCAAATATTTGTTGTTTGAAATATTCGATCTCTATTGCAAATCCTAGTGACGAGGGTTAACTCGACAAATGTCCTAGATGAAGGACTTAGGATCGGGGGAAGAGGGCGTTGGATGAACTCGAAGGTAAAGGTTAGTCGAAATAAGTGTATAACGAAAGTAAACGTGGGTGTTCAACCTGGCTTGCTTTCAATCTGCCCCACACCGTCCCCTCCTGGCCCCTATATATAGATGGCCAGGTCTCGAGGATCGGGTAGGGTCCGATACAGATTACAATATCGACATACGGTAAGAACTCGTATTCGACTATCATTACAATTGGGCCTAGCTTAACGGGCCTCAGGGGTACTCAACTAACGGGATCTATTAACTATACCCTTGTCAGTAGCCCCTGAGATTCTACCAGAATTGCATATTCGGGTTGAATCTCTAATCTTCAAATCTTCGACTTGATCAATTTCTTCGATTTCTTCATATCTTCAAATCTTCGACTTGGCCTTTCGACTTACTTTCATGATATTTTTTTGCAAGGGGTTTTGATGAACAAGCCTGACAACTCTGACGGATCAAGAGGTCAGTTAACTGCCGGAACAGATACTTGTCACCTACTTCAAATTCAATCCCCTTGGATTTGAATTCGGGATACCGGTCAAACCCATTCTTTTGCCGCATTTAGGTCTTACAAAGAATGAATCCTAGTGATTCTCAGGGTACCCAGTGCGTCCACCAGGATTTTCTTCGTGTCGTAGACACGGATACATACCAGCAGAGCGCATCCATGTGCGTATACCAGGCCACACAGGACGGATCCCGGGGTCTTACCTTCGTGACAGGTCACGACATTCGAGTTGCGTTGCGATAACATAACTCGAGAATCTTATGTCGCAGTCAAATTTTGACTGAAAATATTCGGGTTTCAACAACCATAAAACTCACTCCTGATGGGAGTAACACTCCTGCACAATGCTTTACCAAGAAATATCGTCGGGTGCGCGCTCAGCGCTCCCGATGGGAGTAGCCCCCGAGGCTATAGTTGAAAAAGACTTTTTCGAGTATAGGCTCAAAATATAGTATGGTCCATCATACTTCAACTCGAGATACTTTAATAACATCTTGTCATCGAATACGCGTCCACCACTCCAGTAAAGAGTTGCTTTCAATATCTTTGATAGTAGTAGCCCCCAAGGCTATAATCGAAAATCCTTCACATATAATCTTGCCTAGAAATTTTGCACTTGTCGGCGCCATCCTTCTTCTTTCTTATATCTTCTTCTTTATGATGTTAATGAATACGTCACTCTGTATGAGTGCAAACCGTTTTATGGGCAGCACTGTAATTTTCGTGATTTTTGACCGTTAGTGGGCTGCCGTTTCCGCTCCTTGCGCCACGTCTCAGCCCACGATCCTTCTCCCAGAAGGTATATAAGGGGCGTAGTGGGGGATTTTACTGTTTACCAGCTCGTTCCCTCCGCCGCCTCCATTGCTGATCTCCTCTTCCTCCGCCTCTCGTGCATAGCCCCCAAGCGCTCCGCGTATTAGATGCGCGTGAAACACCTAGCCACCAAGAATACCATGGCCAAGACCTCTTCTGCCACCAGCTGGGTGCGCTCCGCCATCACGAAGAAGGAGGTGGAGAAAGCCAGGGCAGACGGCCTCATCTCCGCCCAGGATTCCATCAAATTTCCAAGCACTGAGCGGATCCCGGAGCCCCCGAGCGGTTATCGGGTAATGTTCCTTGGTTTCCTCCTCCGCGGCCTTTCTCTTCCTGCCCACGAGTTTCTCCGTGGGCTCCTCTTTATCTACGGTGTGCAGCTCCACCAGCTCACACCAAATTCCCTTCTGCACATTGCTTGTTTCGTGACTCTCTGCGAGTCATTCTTGGGCATTGAGCCCCACTTTCTTCTCTGGAGGTCAATCTTTTGGCTTCGCCCCAATGTTGCTCTGGCTAGAAAGCCTGAATTGGGCGGAGCCGTTGTCTCTGTTCGCCCTGAGGTGCAGTACCTCGAATTTTCCTTTGCCGCATCTGTCCAGGGGTGGAGAACCAAATGGTTCTATATCAAAGATCGCAAAGCCTCCCCTGAAGACCAATATGGTTTAGCCCCTTTCGAAGCCTCCAAGGAAGTGAAGAAATTGGCGTCGTGGGATGCACTTCCCTCAGATGCGGAGATAGCACAAGTTCTTCCTCTTCTATCTCGTATTCAGGCTTTGAAAGGAGGCCAAGGAGGAGCTTTGTCGGGTATCCAACTCATGGCGTTCTTTGTGCAACGTCGAGTTCAACCCCTGCATCACCGCCTCACCAAACTCTGGAATTACTCTGGCTTGGAAGATCCTACTCGCGTCTCTGAAGATTTGATAGAGAAAAAAGATGTCGACAAGCAAGTTAGGAGCCTCACCAAGCTCACCAAGGATCATGCGGTTGCTGACTTGACCGCTGACTACTTCGACTCCGTGCACCCTCTGCCCGAGGTATGTATCTTTGTGTTCACTTGTTGTCGAATTTTGTTTGCTTCGACTTACGTTATTCTTTGCCTTTGTACTCTGCTAACTTTATTTATATGCAGGGTCACCAATTCCTTGTTTCGCACCCTCCTCTTCCAGAGGCAGGGCCCCTTCCGGCTGATCTGGCCTCATCTGTATCTGAAGCCCCCGAGGCTGACGAGAATCAGGATGGAGATGATGCCGAAGAATCGGAAGAGGAAACTAGCTCGTCGACATCGTCTCCCCCCGTGCTTGCTGAAGATGCTGGTGTCGACAAGAAGAGGAAGCGAGTCAAAGAATTTGCTTCTTCGAGTTCTGCAGCGGCTGATAAGGCCTCTGTTCTTGCAGGAGATATGGAGTACTTCGACCTCCTGGCATCGTAAGTGTTTTTATTCGAGTTCTTCAATTGCACCGCCTTGTTTCTGTCGTGTTACACATAACTTATTTTCTTCGTGTAGAGATGACGAAGAGCCGTCAAAGGTTGCTACAGCTACTCCTTCAATTCCCCCTGCAGTTGATGATGAGCCTCCTGCCCAAGAAATTGCGCCTAGGGTTACCAGGGCCTCTGTAAAGAAGGTTCCTGCGCCCCGAAACCTCAAGCGCTTGAAGAAGGCCAAAGAACCCAATGTCTCTCTGGAAGCCCATGAATCCTCGGCTTCCCCCCATGATGTGAGCAATTTTTCCTGACTTGTTTCCCTTGCATACACTTGTGCTCTTACACGCTCTTTCTCTCGAGCATTATTGAAGAGATTCGTCGCCTTGGGCACCGAATGCGCTGAGTACCTAAAGGTTGCGAAAGCTTCCGAAGGTATGTTCTATATCTAGTCATGATTTTTCCTCCACACTTATCTTTTGCTGTTTATCTAACTTCCTTTCTTCTTCTACTGTAGCTGCTCTAGCAACAGCCAATGCCCGAATTGCGTCATTAGAGGCTGAGCTTGGTGCCTCGCAGAAGGCATATGATATTGCGGCCGCTCCCAAAGCAACCGCTGAGAAGTCTCAGAAATCAGCGCTTGGTAAGGCGAAAAAGGCTGAAAAAGCTTTGGCCGATGCCAACAGGGAGCACGCTCAGCGAGAGCAGGCCGTAATGGAGCGCCTTCACACAATGTCTACCTCTACTGAAAGTAAGTGTTTCGTCTTGCCTTCTATTTTGACTGCTGTTATATTGTTGAACTTCACTAATGCTTTCCTTTACTTCTTTCTTTTTGTCTTCCTTTGTCGCGTAGGATTTACCAAGGTGTCTTCTTCATCTTTGCCATCGGGCGATGATCCTCTGCTGACCGCGGTTAACCTACTCGAGGCAAACTGGATATCTATCCAAGAGACTTTTGAGTTGGTTAGCCGCGTTCTGTCGCGGTTGTTCGTCGGGTTGTGGCCGAAGAAGAAGGCAGAAGTCCCGAAGGATAACTTGGAGAATCTTGCCAAGTCCTTTGATACAATTGAGGACCCAACCCTCCAGCTGAAGGGGCTCTCTCTGAAGCGTGGCGCTGAGGGTGCTATTGCACTTTCTTTTGCGCACGGCGTGGACTTCGACTGGGAGAAGGTGAGCTCTTCCCATGGCCGCACCCGCGATGAGATGAAGGTTTTCTTCGAGAAGGCGAAGAAGTTGGCGCCTGCACTGGCGGCGATTATTTCTCCTTCTGCAGCCTCCGCGACATCTACTACGCCGGCTCCAACGATGGAAGAGCCTGCACCTCTGTCGACTTCTGGCGACGGATTTTCCATGCCCTCTTCTGCCACGGAGCAAAATGCTGAGGTGGCATAGACTTCGGCTCCTCTGTAGCTTTCAATTTCTCCTTTTGAATGTAAAAACCTTTAGTCGCGTGCAACCCGAGAACTTTAGCCAAAGGGTTTTGCACTTATGTAAATATATTTCCTTCTCATGAGATCTTGTGCTGCCTCTCTGAAATGTTTCTTCTTTCTTTTCTTTTGACTTCCAGTTGATGCATACCAACAATCCCTTGACTGGCGGACCTGCTCCTTCCGCTGCCCGCATGTTCGACTCGACGATTTCGTCGCCTCCTAGTCGATGCAGTCAATGCGCAGAGTACTCTTTAAGGATTTCTGATCTTGAAGCTCGCTTGACTTTAGCCAAACGCCAAGCTCAGATGGCATTTGACAAAGCTAGCAAAACTTCTAATTTGACGAAGCAGGTATCTATTCTTGATGATAAGGTGTCCAGCTTGACGGCAAAATTTTTGCATCACGAGGAATGCAATTCTTTTCTCCTTGGCATTATCGAATCCGCCTGCGAAATGTTGCGATGTAAGTTTCCTTTCGACTTATCTTTTTCTCTTTTTGTTCCACTGCTGTTTTTATGATATCCTCTTGCCCTCATAGGCACTTGTTTAGATTTCGCTGCTGAAGATCGTCGGGTTAATGAGCGAAACGCGACCCTAGAGAAAATGTCCGCGGGTGTTGAAAATTTGTGGTCTGATCCTCGACGCCGGAGTGCTATTGTATTGCTTCAGGACCGTGCCCAGCACATTGGCAAAGCGGTGGATGGCTGCAGAAGATCTCTCGTAACTATGCACTCGGTTATGCTTCCTCGCAATCCTCTGCCTGCGACTTTCCCACTACTTCTTGATACTTTTAGATCCAGCCAGCGAATTCATCGATTGATAGAACTGAACTTAGTGGCAGGTGCCAATTTTACTCTTGGGTGGATACACAAGTGGCAACCAAGACTCAATTATAGTTTTATGTCGCTGAGCTACCCTCCAGGTGGAGCTAGCCTTCGAGTACACTTGGAGAGTACCTTGCAGCCTGCCCAACGAATTATAGCCAGGCTGTTGCAAGAAGATGCCGCATTTTTCCGTGAGTTTCACTATTTAGACCCTTTGGGTGTAGATGATTCTGACAACCCGATGTTGTAATACTTATGGGAAACACGAGAATTTCTTATTTCGTGACTGTATGTCTGAAATATATTTTCAGAGCGTTTTTGTATGATTCGTGCGTTTGCCGCATTTTCTCTTTGAAAGACTCGTAAGCTCGAACATGAGGAACGTTTTGTCTTTATTATACTTGTAATGTAAGATACATGGGGTGACCCAAGAGATCCGGCCTATGACCTGTGTTCTGGATCTAGAGGGCATTGCCCCTGGTATAACTCGTGGCTTTTACAGCCTTATTCTTCTACCCTACTTTATTGTTCTTTGATGCTTATGCCGTCATGGCTTTCTCTTCCTCTCCTGTATCTTTGTCTTCTCCTGATGCTCCTACTCGTGGTTTCTTCATCTCGGGATCCGCAACACGTCCTTCGAGTAGCTTGACGCCTTCTGTAGTCGTGTTTTTCGCCTTTTCTGCATAGTTGGCTATCATGCCAAAGTTTTGCGCCATCTTGTGGAACTCCCTGTCGCAGAGATCTGAGACTTCAAAACTTCCTTTTACTGTAATTATTCCTCTTGGTCCTGGCATTTTGAGTACCAGATATGTATAGTGAGGCACTGCCATGAATCGCGAAAACGCGGGTCGCCCGAGGATCGCATGATACTGAGATGGCCAATCCATGACTTCAAAATCCAGTTTCTCTCCTGTAGTTTTGTCGGTTGCCAAAGCAAACATTGAGTGCTATTCGACCCAGTGGGTAATTGGCACTTCCTGGTACGATTCCGTGGAAGGAACAATCCGTTGGTTTCAGGAACTCTAGTGATATATGCATTGCTCTGAGTGTTTTTGTGTATATCAGGTTAATTCCACTTCCTGCATCCATGAATATTCTGTCGACATCATACGCGCCGATTTGAGCTTTAAGTACCAACGGCGTGTTTCCTGGCCGAGGTACTGTTATAGGGTGGTCTTCTCTGTTGAACTCGATTGGTTGTTCTGACCAATGCAGATACTCCGTTGCGGCTGGAGGTGAGATGACAGCTAAGTTGACTTGTCGAGTGATACTCTTTTCTTCTTTGTTCGACTTGGGCACAGGTTGTATCATTGCTGTGATGTGTCCTTTTGATGGAACGTACCCTTCATCGTCGTCGTGCCCCTGGTTTTGCTGGTCTTGTCCTTGAGGAGCTCCATTGTTTCCTTGCTGTTTAGTCGGAGGATTGTTGTTTCCTTCAAATCCTTGTCGCCTTGCTTCGGTTTGCTTGTTTAGTGCTGCCTCTTGTAGTTTTAAGAATGTTGTGCAATCTTTCATTGCGTGTCTTGATACTCGCTTCCCATCGATGAACGCTGAGTGTATATGACAGGGTCCGTTGAGCATGTCTTCTGGCGACGAGTTGTACTCTCTAGGTTCTCTCGTGGGAAACTTTTTGTAGTCCTCTTTCCCGTAGCTTCGATATCCCGAGCTTCTGCGATCACTTCCTTGATAGCTGTTGTCTTTGTATCCTGCGGCGACTTGGCTATGGGAGCCATAGTTCTCGTAATTTCGGGACCGTCTCCTTTGACTTCCATATCTATTTCTTCTATCGTCCTCTGGGGATCGCATCCGCTTGTTGTTACATGCGTCTTCTCCATCTGCAAATCTGTTTTCTACGTCCATGAGGTCTGACACTGTTTTTGGCTTGATTCTGCCCATCTCTTCGACTAGGTCTCTTCGCCTTAATCCAATGATGAACGCATCTATTGCTATTTCGTCTGAAACTTCGACTGCTGAATTTTTGATAAGACTCCATCTTTGGATGTATGCCCACAGTGTTTCGTCGCGTTGTTGTACACACGCTTTGACTTCTTCTATTGATGCTGGACGCTTGTATGTCGACGTAAAGTTGCTTGTAAATTGCTTTGTGAGGTCTTCCTAGCTTCCAATAGTTTCCTTCTCTAGTTTGCTCAACCATGACCTTGCTGCGCCGGTGAGGTGTAGTTGCAGACTTTGCATTGCTGTTTCTTTGGTTCCTCCCAATATTTGTACTGCTTGTAAATAATCTGAGAGCCATGATTGTGGTTCCTATGATCCGTCATACTTTTGCTGATCATGAGGTAACTTGAATCCCTTAGGAAATGGAGTGGTGCGAACCCTGCGGGTAAAGCATGACGCCCCCATTTCTTTTTCGTCGTCTTCATAGTCGCGTTTTTCATTTGGGGATCGTGATCTTCGGGTTCCTCCGTGTTGTTTCGGTGATGGCGATCGAGATCGTTGATTGCTGCGCCGAGGACTGTTGTGACGACGAGGTGATCTTGGCCTGTGCGTTTCCTTATAGTGGTGTGCTTCCTCTCCTTTTGCTGATAGCTTGTGGCCCACCATGCTTAGTCCGTTCAGTGCTGCTCTGTGCATATGTTCTCTAGGATCTCCCGGATTTGGTCGAGTTGTGAGCAGATAAGCTTGAGCTGCCACTAATGCTGCTTCAGGAGTTTTTCGTATGATGTTTCCTTGTTCATCGACCGATAAAAAGGACGAGTCGAGGTTTTTGGAAATGCTTTGCCTGTCGGAGTACTCGAGGTTATCGTACCTTGAACCATGTCGACGATTTTTCCTTGCGTTACTATATGATGCGTCGCTTCGCGCTTTACGAGCGGCGTTGCTAGCTGCAATGGCTAAGTCTTTTCTTCTCTGTATCTCTATTTTCTCCTGTGCTAATTGCTTTGCCTGCTGCCTTAGGGCATAATGATACCCCAACAGCATGTCTTTGCTGGAATTTGATGGTATCGGCGTGCCGTGTTCTACAGCTTCTCTTATTATCCTCCATTCGTTGACTGGTAGTCGAATTTTTTGCCTGGTTGTGAGGGATTCTGCTGTTTGCCCTTCTGCTAGGTGATTTGCTCCTCTGTCGATATTTGCTGGGTTTAGCACTGGATTGTTGTTTTCGTCGAATTCTTCTGAGTTATCTCCCACAATGGCGAGCACCTGGCATTGTTTTCCGATGTTACCATTGACGCTTGAGAAGATCGAGTCACCGTCTTTAGAAAGCTCTAGCCCTGTCTTCCATGTGTCTGTTGATTTGTCCGAGATATCGTCGAGGCAGATCATGAGATCGTCGAGTTGGACCCCGACGTCGAAATTTTCCCTTGCTTCTTTGTCTTCTGCGATCTTTCCTTTTTGCACTTCTTCTAAGCAGACCGGCGAGTTTACCTCGCTGGAAGAGCCGTCAGAATATTCCATCATTGCTACTGTTTCGGGCTCACTTGCCGACGGATCTTGTTTCGTCGGATCCGAAAGGTGAGATGAACCCGATGGCCCGATGAGGATGCTCAGACTTCCAATTGTTAACTCCATCTCTTGACTTCCGTTGAGTTCTGAACTGCTGTTGGCTAAAAGCGAAAAAGCCGTCGAATTCATGACTCCAACGCCCAGCTCCCCATGGTCGGCGCCAATTGACGAGGGTTAACTCGACAAATGTCCTAGATGAAGGACTTAGGATCGGGGGAAGAGGGCATCGGATGAACTCGAAGGTAAAGGTTAGTCGAAATAAGTGTATATTGAAAGTAAATGTGGGTGTTCAACCTGGCTTGCTTTCAATCTGCCCCACACCGTCCCCTCCTGGCCCCTATATATAGATGGCCAGGTCTCGAGGATCGGGTAGGGTCCGATACAGATTACAATATCGACATACGGTAAGAACTCGTATTCGACTATCATTACAATTGGGCCTAGCTTAACGGGCCTCAGGGGTACTCAACTAACGGGATCTATTAACTATACCCTTGTCACCTAGTGTTGTCATCTAACACCAAAAAGGGGGAGATTGAAAGTGCATACTTTGTATCCCTCATGTTTTGTGTGTTAGATAACAACATTAGGAATTTTAAGTGTGTGTTAAGTGGTGCAGATTTTACAGTTCCAGGCCGGATTATCCGGCTAGGGGCCGGATAATCCGCCCCCTCCGGCGAGAGGTCGAAAACGGCTAAGTCTTTTGCTCGGCGTCAACCAGATATGGGGCCGGATAATCCGCCCCCCCCCCCGACGAGAGCTCAAAAACTGCTAAGGACTTGAGTCGGCGTCATGCAGTAATGGGGCCGGATATTCCGGCCGGGGGCCAGATAATCCGCCCCCCCTTCGACGACCTCAGAATTCGGCTAAGGACCTGCTTCGGCGTCACCCAGTATAGGGGCTGGATATTCCGGCCAGGGGGGCCGGATAATCCGGCCAGCCGGATAATCCGTCCATACTTTGGCCGGATAATCCGCCCCTCCAGCTCAGCACCGCTACATTTTGGGAGGGGCTATAAATACCCCTCCCCTTCTTCCATCTCAAGCTGCTCGTCCTGCACAAGAAGAACACCTCATTTGGAGCCACCAAATCCACAAGATCTCCTCCCTCAACCCACCAAAGCTCTTGATCTTTGGAGAATCGAAGGAGAAGGCCTTGATCTACATCCTCACCGAAGCGATTTGATTTCCCCTCTCATTTGCTTGAGGGCCCCTTGTGTCTTGGGTTCCCTTGTGTCCCTTGACCTTGTTTTGTGTGATTGATATCTTGATACTTGTTGATTGATTGCTTTGTGGTGCTTGGGAGCCTCCAATTCAGTTGTGGAGTTGTGCCCCAAGTTTTGTAAAGGCCGATTCCGCCTTGAGGAATCCCTTAGTGGAAAGTGAGCTAGGCCTTTGTGGCGGAAGCTTGCACCGGAGAATAGGGTGAGCCTTTGTGGCGTTGGTTAGGCCTTTGTGGCAACCACACCCCTCCAACATAGACGTACTTCCCCTAAAAAGGAAGGAACTATGGGAATTACATCCGTGTCTCCGTGTGCTCCACTCTCGGTTACCTCTATCCTTTATTGCCTTTACTACTTGCATCTTGCTTAGCTTGCTAGTTGTCATATAGGTAAATTCACCTTAGTTGCATATCTAGAGAATTTACCTTTTGTGTCAAGCCTAAATTGAAAAAGAATTAAAATTTGAGTAGCACCTATTCACCCCCCCCCTCTAGGTGCCCATACGATCCGTTCAATGCTCACACATGTTAGACTCATACAAAGTCGCCATTGCCTTTATGATCATTTAGTGTTGCTTTGTCTTTGCATGATTATGGCCGTTATTGCTCTCTTAGTTGGTCGCTCCCAGTCTTTTGCTAGCTCTCATTTTGTACTGAGTATGAGCTCTACTCGTGCATCCAACTCCCAAAAAACCAAGTTTGCCATTGTGTCCACTATAAATTCCTATGCATGGTATTTGTAAGCCATTCCAAGTAAATTTTCATGTGCTACCTTTCAAAAAACCTTCAAAATACTTCTCATTTTGTGACACTGTTTTCAGCTCATGGGGAGTAGTGGTCGGATTTGCTATCTTCCATATTGTCTCATTCCAAAAAGAAAAAAAAAGAAAAAAAAGGCACTCCTCCATGGTATGTGAATGTTGGTGGGCACCCGATGGAATCGGTTAGCCATGGTTTGAGAAAAAAAAGGTGGGGAGGAGTGCCAAGCTTTATAAAAGAGCACAAAAGTGCCAATCTCTCTCTCAAAAACTTGCTTCATTTTTGTATGGAAGATAGTAAGAACCCCATTGCCAGTCGTTGACATAGACAACCACCTCTCAAAACCAATTTTTATCTCTCTGTTTTACAAATGAAAAGCTCTAGCACATGTTTAATCACTGCTTCCCTCTGCGAAGGGCCTTTCTTTTACTTTTATGTTGAGTCTCCACCTTCTACCTTTATGCACCGTCTAAGAGAGCATAGTTGTCATTCTGAGTATAATGTGCATTATCCCAAAGTTTTCATTGATTGATTCATAATCATGGTTTCACTTGTTCTTAAATTATTTGTATCTAGTCGCCCTCTTAAACTTGAAGGTGTCCTATGCATTTATGTTTTGCTCTCCATGAAGGACAAGCTGAAAACCATTTATATGTTTTTCCTTATGATTTGAACACACGTTTGACTTTCATTGTTTCATTGTTCATGATCTTTTGTTTGTGTTCTATTTCATGTTATAACATGGTTGCTAAGTTTCTATTATCAAGATTATGTCTTTCATGCCCATGTTTTAAGTTCTTTTGATCCCAGCACTCAATGCTTACTTAGATGATCAAGATTGTGTAGGTGCATGTCACCTCAAAAATTATTCTTTTGTTATCACTTATCTACTCGAGGACGAGCACGAGTTAAGCTTGGGGATGCTGATACGTCTCAAACGTATCTATAATTTTTAATGCTCCATGCTTGTTTTTACACCATTTGCCTTGTGTTTCGTTACACTTCGTGGCGTTTTTATGCGATTTCCGGAACTAACCTATTGACAAGATGCCACAGTGCTAGTTCCCTGTTTTCTGCTGTTTTTGTGTTTCAGAAAAGCTACACAGGAAATATTCTCGGAATTGGACGAAACAAATGCCGAACGTCTAGAAATTCACCGAAGCTTCCAGAGAACCGAAGAGGAGATGGAGTGGGGCCACGAGGGCCCCACACAATAGGGCGGCGCGGCCTGGCCCCTGGCCGCGCCCCCTACAAGTGAGGGCTCCCTGGCAGCCCCCTGACGACGCCCCTTTGCCTATATAAAGCCTCGGGACGGAAAACCTTAGAGGAGTCGGCTTTTTCCCAGAACAGTTTCGCAGCTCCGCCGCCGCCGTCGACGAATTTTGGGGGACAGAAGTCTCTGTTCCGGCACCCTGCCGAGACAGGGAAGTGCCCCCGGAGCCATCTCCATCGGTCTCCATCGGCGTCTCCGCCATCTCCATCGACCTCACCGCCATCTCCATCAACCTTGTTGTCTCCTATGATGAGGAGGGAGTAGTTCTCCCCCGGGGCTGAGGGCTCTACTGGTAGCTATGTGGTTCACCTCTATCTCCCATGATGTGATTTTTATGTTATCGTGAGCTTTGTATCTAGTTGAATTGGTCGATGTTATTATTCAGATATTATGCTACTCCTATGCTTTATTATTATACTCTCCGGAGATACCTCGTATCATGGTGTAAAGGTGACTAGTGTGTGCACCATGTGTATCTTTTTGGTTAATGTCTCTATGAAATGTTGGTGTTTGTTGGAACCATCTAGTGCGTTCACGGTGATAGTGTGGGACAATCTAGTTTGGGTACATACAGACTTTGAGGAGTGCTTCGTAGCCCTACGCATGATTAGTGTTCGTTTTCCATTGGAGAATTGTTTTGAGTTGCATATTGATGATAGTATCTATTGCTTCAATTATGTTATATTTGGTGGGAGTGTGTCCACTAGTGAAAGTATGATCCCTAGGCCTTGTTTCCAAGCTTTGCACACCGTTTACTTCCTGTTTTGTTACATGTTTGCTTGCTGCCATTTTTATTTCAGATTGCGTTTACTACTTATAATCATCACAACTACTTCTATTTCACTATCTCTTTGCCGAACTAGTGCACATATACATCTGACAAGTGTATTGGGTGTGTTGGGGACACAAGAGACTTTCTGTATCGTAATTGCAGGGTTGCTTGAGAGGGATAGCTTTGACCTCTTCCTCCCTGAGTTTGATAAACCTTGGGTGATCCACTTAAGGGAAACTTGCTGCTTCTCTACAAACCTCTGCACTTGGAGGTCCAACACTGTCTACAAGAACAGACGCGTGCGTAGACATCACTACCAGCGGTCAGAGTCCGCGATGGCAAATTGGGATGGGTCCCCTCCACGGTTTTGTGGAAATCGAGCGTGGGAAGAGGCGAACATGGTGGAGATCGAGGAGCGATTTCAAGGCCGTATGATATCCAAAATACTCCTCCTCCAGATGCAGCTCACGTTGGTGGAAGAGAAGATCGCCATGGCAGAGCCCCTTGGGTGGCGGCCGGAGATCTCTCCGATCGACCCCAGGCGGCAGCTCCGCTTTCTCAGAGCGAGATTGGCAGAGGGAAGAGCGGGCAAAGGGATCTAATATGTCTCAAACGTATCTATAATTTTTGATGCTCCATGCTTGTTTTTACACCATTTGCCTTGTGTTTCGCTACACTTCGTGGCATTTTTATGCGATTTCCAGAACTAACCTATCGACAAGATGCCACAGTGCCAGTTCCCTGTTTTCTGCTGTTTTTGTGTTTCAGAAAAGCTACATAGGAAATATTCTCGGAATTGGACGAAACAAGTTCGAAAACTCCTATTTTACCCGGACGAAGGATGAGGACCAAACGGGAGCCGGAGAGGGGCCAGAGGCTCACCACACAATAGGGGGGCGCGGCCTAGCCCCTGGCCGCGCCCTAATACGTCCATTTTGCATCACTATTTTGTATCATAATTTACTGTTATTCATTGATATATTTCACATTTAGAGATGATACTTATGTTGTTTCCTCTGTTTTTACATGTTTGATGATCATTGGAGGATTTGATGCCGGAGTCAGGATTCTGCTGGAAAAAGGACCATCAAGACACCATATTTTGGAAGATCAGGAAATTCCAGAAAAATACCAGAAAATTATATTTTACCAGAAGACTGAAGTAGCCAGAAGGAGGAGGCGAGAGGGGCCACAGGGCAGCCTCACCACTAGGGGGCGCGGCCAAGCCCCTGGCCGCGCTGCCCTATGGTGAGGGCACCCTGCTCCACTTCTGCCATTGCCCCTTCGCGTATTTGATCATCCCCAAAAACCTAAGTCAAGGCGGGGGGGGGGGGGGCTCAGAGATAGACACCGCCGCCTCTGTGGGGCAGAAAACACCAGAGAGAGAAAAGCTCTCCGGCAGGCAGAAATCTGCTGGGGAAATTCCTTCCCGGAGAGGGGAGATCGTCGCCATCGTCATCACCATCGCACCGGACTTCATCGGGATCATCATCATCATCATCATCTCCATCACCAGCACCTTCATCTCCACCATCACCATGCCATCCCGCTGTAACATCTTGAGTTGAATCTTGTTAAATTCTTAGGGGAAACTTTCCCGGTGTTGATTACTCTTGTGGTTGATGCTATTGAGTGGAACCATTGAATTAAGGTTTATGTTCAGATTGTTATTTATCATTATTTCACCTCTGATCATGATCCATATGAAGTCTTGTGAGTAGTTCGTTTAGTTCTTGAGGACATGGGAGAAGTCAAGTCGTTAGTAGTGGAATTATATTGAGTAATATTTAATGGTTTGATATTTATTTGTTGTGGTGCTATTTCATTAGTGGTGTCATGTGAACGTCGACTACATGATACTTCACCATTTATGGGCCTAGTGAGATGCATTGTATATTTGGCTACCAATTGTGGGGTTGCTGGAGTGACGGAAACCTAAACCGCCGTTGGGAAACTATTACACCAGGGAGCGTAGGATCTTAGAGTTTAAGGCTGTGGTTAGATTTATCTTAATTACTTTCTTGTATTTGCGGATGCTTGCAAGGGGTATAATCACAAGTGTGTATTTATCCTAGTAAGGGTAGTCGCTAGCATAGGTTCACCCCCATAACACTTATCAAACCAATAAAGATTATTTAGCGGTATGAAGCGAAAGCACTTGACAGAAACTCCCGTGTGTCCTCGAGAACGTTTGGTCACCATAAGTTACACAACCGGCTTGTCCTTTGCTCTCGAAAGGATTGGGCCACTTGCTGCAATTATTATTACTGTCTTTTATTTACTCGCGCTTTATTTATTTATATTACCAAATACCCCTGAAAACCCGTTTGCCAGTATTTACAGTGAATCCTTGATCAAAACCACTTGTCAACACCTTCTGCTCCTCATTGGGTTCGACACTCTTATTTATCGAAAGTACTACGATACACCCCCTATACTTGTGGGTCATCAAGACTATTTTCTGGCGCCGTTGCCGGGGAGTGAAGCGCTATTGAAGAGTGGAATTGGTAAAGGTAACCGTTGCTGTGAGTATTGTTTTTATTTTTGTCTTTTATTTTTATTTTATTTTGCTATGGAGAGTTCTCCATTTGGGTTTCTATTTGGGAACACTACTACCACTGCTGCACGTGTGGATGAACCACCACCACCACCTGCTCAATTAGATCCATTTAAAATACCTATGAAAATTGTTGAACGTGTTATGGATAACTGCTATTCAGGAGATGGAACTGTCCATCCGGGTGATCACTTACTTTTTATACATGAATTATGCGAGTTGTTCAAGTGTGCAGGTATTTCACCGAGCCAGGTCAAGAGGAAGCTATTCTCTTTATCACTGAAAGGCAGAGCTGAGGAGTGGTATCAGCTGCTTAAAGATGGTCCATCTATTGCTGGGAGGAAATTGTGCCTCTCTTTTATTCCAAGTTTTATCCTCCAAGTGAAATTCATAAAGATCGTAATCGCATATATAACTTTTGGCCTCATGATGGAGAGAGTATTGCCCAAGCGTGGGGGAGATTGAAGTTACTAATGCTCAAATGTCCCATTCATGAGCTCCCTAGTAATATTGTTATTGATAATTTTTATGCGAGGCTTGCTCTTCATGATAAGGATTATTTGGATGCCTCCTGTTTTGGATCATTCACTCATATGAAAAAAGATGCTAAGTGGAATCTCCTTGACCGTATCCAAGAAAATGCTGAAGGATGGGAAAACGACAAAGGTAGGAGGTCAGGTATAAATTACGATTATGAATGCATTAAAACTTTTATGGGAACCGATGACTTTCATAATGTTAGCACTGCTTATGGTCTTGATTCTCAAATACTTTCTAACTGTTTTAAGGCTTTTGCCTCTTATCTTGATGTTCCAAAGAAAGATTGGAACAAATATCATGCGCCTTATAAAGATTCTATTAGTCATATTCCTGCAGCAGCTACTGAAGTTTGTACTGTTGATAGCATTTTGCCTAAACCTTATTTTGAGAAGACACCTTTCCCTCCTAAGGTAAAAGAGCATTCTACTTTGGTAAGTGTGTCTAATAAAAGTACTAAGAAGGTTGTAGAACCTGATGAGCAAATTACTATTAAGTCTCCTATGGCTATATTGAAGGACCTTGTTACTAAAGATGTAGGGGATGAATATATTATCTTTTGTGAAGATGCTACTAACATTATTTCACATCCTAATAGGCGTAGGAAAACAAGTGTTCCTATTATTTCTATCAGGATTGGCGATCATTGCTATTATGGTTTATGCGACATTGGTGCTAGTTCAAGTGCCATTCCTTTAGAGCTTTACAGAGAAATCATGCATGAGATTGTCCCTTGTGAACTTGAGGATATTGATGTGGTTGTTCAGCTTGCTAACAGAGAGACTGTTTGGCCTCTGGGTATTGTTCGAGATGTGGAAGTTCTTTGTGGTAAGACCAAATATCCCACTGATTTCCTAGTACTTGGTACGGAAGCTAGTAAAACTTGTCCTATTATTTTTGGTAGACCCTTTTTGAATACTTGTGGTGCTGTGATAGACTGTAAGAAGGAGAAAATTTTCACTAAGTTTAATGGAGAATCTTATGAGTTCAATTTTTCCAAGTTTGCTAAGACTTCTTATGAAAATGACATGCCTGATGAAAATTTTCGAGTTGAACAACTTGCTTCTATTGCTCTTGCTCCTAATAATGCTTTGCAACAATTCATGGAGGACCATGAAAGTGATGTCTACAAGAAGGAAAGAGAAGAGATTGACGATATTTTCTTTCGTCAACCACCGTTGATCAAGCACAATTTACCTGTGGAGGATCTTGGTACCACTTTACCACCTAAGGAAGATCCTATTTTTGAATTAAAACCTTTACCTGATGATCTTAAATATGCTTATATAGATGATAAGAAAATATATCTTATTATTATCAGTTCTAAGCTTTTAGGAAAGGAAGAAGAAAGGTTATTGGAGATATTGAGGAAACATCGAGGAGCTATGGGATATACTCTCGATGATTTAAAAGGGATTTCTCCCACTTTATGTCAGCATGCTATTAATATGGAGGAAGACACAAAGCCAGTTGTAGAACATCAACGCCGCTTAATTCCCAAGATGAAGGAAGTGGTAAGAAATGAGGTATGGAAGCTCCTTGATGTTGGTATTATTTATCCTATTGCTGATAGTAGATGGGTTAGTCTTGTTCATTGTGTTCCTAAGAAAGGAGGTATGACTGTTGTGCCTAATGAGAATAACAAGCTTATTCCTCAAAGGGTAGTAGTTGGTTATAGAATGTGCATTGATTTTAGGAAGGTAAACAAAGTTACTAAGAAGGATCATTATCCTTTACCATTTATAGATCAAATGCTAGAGAGGTTATCTAAGAATACTCATTTTTGTTTTCTTGATGGTTTTTCCGGTTTCTCTCAGATTGCTGTTAAACTGGAAGATCAAGAGAAAACCACTTTTACTTGTCCTTATGGAATGTATGCTTATAGACGTATGTTGTTTGGTTTATGCAATGCTCCTGCTACTTTTCAAAGATGCATGTCTGCTATTTTTCATGGTTTTTGTGAAGAAATTGTGGAGGTTTTCATGGACGATTTCTCCGTCTATGGAACTTCTTTTGATAATTGTTTGCACAATCTTGATAAAGTTTTGCAGAGCTGTGAAGAAACTAATCTTGTTCTTAATTGGGAGAAATGCCACTTTATGGTAAATGAAGGAATTGTCCTTGGACATAAAATTTCTGAAAGAGGTATTGAAGTTGACAGAGCAAAAGTTGAGGCAATTGAGAAAATGCCCTGTCCCAGAGATGTTAAAGGTATTCGTAGTATTCTTGGTCATGCTAGTTTCTATAGGAGGTTTATTAAAGATTTCTCTAAGATTTCAAAGCCTCTTACTAATCTTCTTCAAAAAGATGTACCATTTGTCTTTGATGATGATTGTAAGGAAGCTTTTGAAACTCTTAAGAAGGCTTTAACTACTGCTCCTATTGTTCAACCACCTGATTGGAATTTACCCTTTGAAATTATGTGTGATGCTAGTGATTTTGCTGTTGGTGCTGTTCTTGGACAGCGTGTAGATAATAAGTTGAATGTTATTCATTATGCTAGTAAGACTCTTGATGCTGCTCAAAAGAATTATGCTACCACTGAGAAAGAGTTTCGTGCTGTTGTTTTTGCATGTGATAAGTTTAGACCTTACATTATTGATTCTAAAGTTATTATTCATACTGATCATGCTGCTATTAGATATCTTATGACTAAGAAGGATGCTAAGCCTAGGCTTATTAGATGGGTGTTGCTTTTACAAGAGTTTGATTTGCATATTGTAGATAGGAAAGGTGCTGAAAATCCTGTGGCTGACAACTTGTCTAGATTGGCAAACATTTCTTTTGATCCTATTCCTGTTAATGATAGTTTTCCAAATGAACAGTTGGCTTCAATAAATGTAACTTCGCGAGACCTTCCTTGGTATGCTGATTATGCTAATTTTATTGTTTCCAAGCATTTGCCTCCAACCTTTACAGCTCAGCAAAGAAGAAAATTCTTTTATGATTTGAGGCATTACTTTTGGGATGACCCATACTTATATAAAGAAGGAGTTGATGGTATTATGCGAAGATGTGTACCAGAGTATGAACAACAAGAAATATCTTATCTTATATTTACTAATTGAAGGCACCGTAGGAGCCTCCACGTTAATCCTTGAGTAAACATAATATCATCCGTTTGATGTAACTAATGACTAATTAGATCCGTTGGATGAAGTAGACATCCTCCCGGTCTCCCACGCGCATGACTCATCCTAGATGGCTTCCGTACACATGCTAGACTCTCCCGTAGATGGCTTCCGTAACTAGCTATCCTCCTTTTTCACCCTTGCCGGCCGTGGCCGTCAAACCCTAGCTTCAAGCCTTCTCCATGCTTCCTTCGATTCCCTGTCCGCCGAGGAGTGGCATGGCATGCATAGCGCAATGTCCTTCGTATGAGGAGTTGCATGGTATGCGTAGGACTGTGTGATACGATCTAATTGGAGCAGCTGGATGGCTGCTCACTGTTAGTTTGGTGGAACGATGCGTACCCTTTCGGGGCATCGGCTGCGTGTTATATAGTAGGGAAAAGCCCCCTACGTGGCGGTACAAGACTTGGACGTATACGGTCGGAGTACTACTCCGTACACATATACATACTCATATTACATGTGCTAACATCCCCCCTTAATCTAAAGCTCGGGAGAGATTTAGATTACGCTTAAACTCATCTAGATTTTTAACAGGAAGAGCTTTGGTAAACCCATCAGCAATTTGATCCTTTGTAGAGATAAACCGGATATCAAGACGATTTTGTGCAACACGTTCGCGAACAAAGTGATAATCAATCTCAATATGCTTTGTGCGAGCATGGAAAACCGGATTTGCTGATAAATATGTAGCACCCAAATTATCACACCAGAGGCAAGGTTTCTGATGAAGTCGTACTCCAAGTTCACGAAGCAAAGCTTCCACCCATATTAACTCTGTAGTGGCATTGGCTAAAGCTTTGTATTCAGCTTCAGTGCTTGAACGGGACACGGAATCTTGTTTGCGAGCAATCCAGGAGACCAAATTTGGACCAATAAAAATAGCAAAACCACCAGTGGAGCGACGATCCTCAATGCAGCCGGCCCAATCAGCGTCTGAAAAAGCACTGCGAAGTGTAGAGGAAGATTTTCTGAAGGTGATACCAAGCTGAGATGTACTTTTAACATAACGAAGAATGCGTTTAACTGCAGTCCAATGAGCAGTAGTGAGAGCATGAAGATATTGGCAGACCTTGTTAACCGAAAAAGACAGGTCTGGGCGAGTAAGGGTGAGATACTGAAGAGCACCAACAATGCTTCGATACTGAGAGCTATCCTCAGGACCAAGGGGAGTACCTTCATGCAGTGATAGAGGCTCGGATGAGGACAGCGGTGTAGGCGCAGCCTTGCAGTCAAGCATGCCCACTTTGGCAAGAAGATCATGTGCATATTTGGCTTGAGTAAGAAGAAGACAAGTAGCTGTCCGTTTGACTTCAATGCCAAGAAAGAAGTGAAGATCACCCAAGTCTTTGATAGCAAAGTGTGCATTAAGGTCCTGGAGCAAAACTGAGATAGCTTGATCAGAGGAGCTAGTCACAATAATGTCATCAACATAAATCAAGATGAAAATTGTAACACCAGACTTGTTGTAAAGAAATAACGAAGTATCAGCCTTGGAAGGAAGGAACCCAAGATCTTGCAGTTTGGCACTCAACCGAGAATACCATGCACGAGGGGCTTGCTTAAGTCCATAGAGAGCTTTATCAAGTCTGCAAACATAATGTGGAGCATGAGGCTGTTCAAAACCAGGTGGTTGTTTCATGTAAACTTCCTCTTCCAGAACACCATGAAGAAACGCGTTCTTGACATCTAGTTGCCGAAGACTCCAACCACGGGAGACAACAATAGAGAGAACAACTCTGATAGTAGCTATTTTGACAACTGGACTGAACGTATCTTCATAGTCGATGCCATACCTTTGCTTAAATCCTTTGGCAACAAGACGTGCCTTATACCGATCAATAGTACCATCAGCACGATGCTTGATACGATAAACCCACTTACAGTCGATGAGATTTTTGTTGGCGCTAGGAGGAACAAGAGTCCACGTTTTGTTGTCCATGAGCGCATTGTATTCTTCTTGCATTGCAGCATGCCAATTAGGATCACTGAGAGCTGCAGGTAAAGTGCGAGGTTCTCCGGTGGAGGCAAGCATGCCATAACGAACAGTACCGTCAGTATATTTTTTCGGTTGGCGGATACCTTGTTGAAGACGTGTCCGAGGTCCAGCAGGAGGCGGCACGGCCGAGGCACCTGGGGGCACAGCCGAAGGGCCTGGGGGCGCGCGGCTAGCAGCGCTTGGAGAAGCAGTGGCGGGGGAGCATGCGGTATCGGCTTGAGCATGCGATGACGAGGACGTGGCCGAGCCGGGCTGCTCCACCGAATCCACCTCGGGGGCAGCGCCATGAGTGTGGCGGGAAGGTGTGGCAGGGGAATCCTCCCCGGGATCCGCGCCAGGCTCGGGATCAGCGCCGACAGAGGGGTCGGCAGAATTAGCACCGGAGTCCGTGTCACCGTCCCCGGCGGTATAATCTTCAGAAAGAGATTGTGACTGCGTGGGCGCGCCATTTGGAGCAGAATTTTCACCAGTAGTTGTATGGTCCTGCGAGACATCATAAAGAGGAATGGTAACAGGCACAATAGTAGGCAAATGATCATCAGTTATAGAGGCACCCTCAGGAGAAGAATGTGTAGGTAAAAGCAGGATTTCTTTCCGTAGAAGAGCGCCGGCATTGGGATGTAAGGCTTGAAAGGGGAAAACATTTTCATCGAAAACGACATCACGAGATATGTAAACACGGCCAGTGGAAATATCAAGACACTTAACTCCTTTATGCATGGGACTATAGCCAAGGAAAACACACCGTTGTGAACGAAAAGCAAGCTTGCGTTTGTTATAGGGACGAAGATTTGGCCAACAAGCACAGCCAAAAATACGAAGAGCATCATAGTTAGGTGTAATATGAAGAAGACGCTCAGCAGGAGACTGAAGATCAATGACTTTGCTAGGAAGCAAGTTAATGAGAAAAGTGGCAGTGAGGAAAGCTTCATCCCAATATTTGAGAGGCATGGATGCATGCGCAAGCAGGGAAAGACCAACTTCGACTATATGACGGTGTTTGCGTTCAGCAAAACCGTTCTGCTGATGAGCATGAGGACAGGACACATGATGTGTGATGCCAGCCTTCTGAAAGAAGGAATTTAACTTCTCATATTCACCCCCCAATCAGTTTGCATAGTAACAATTTTTCTATCAAACTTGCGCTCAACATACTGCTGAAAGTTAAGAAAAGCTTGATAAACATCGGAACGCTTTTTAAGGAGATAGATCCAAGTGAATTTACTGAAATCATCGATAAAGCTTACATAGTACTGATGTTTCCCAACAGAAAGACGTGCTGGTCCCCATACATCAGAGAAGACTTGTTCCAAGGGAACAATGGATCTACTAGTGGAGATGGGGTATGGCAACTGATGACTCTTGGCGAGTTGACAAGAGTCACATACATAAGGAGTACTTTCTGGAGTATAGTCTATTTTATTTCTTCTAAGAACTTGCTGAACAACAAATGAAGAAGGATGACCAAGGCGACGATGCCACGTGGAGGAAGACGGCTTTATTGTGAAGAAAACGTGCTTGGAGGCCGCAGAAGTAGTGGGCATCAAGGGATAGAGACCTCCATGGCACGGACCTTTAAACAGAGTTCGACGTGTTGCTCGGTCCTTGATCAAAAAATAGAAAGGATGAAACTCAATAAAGGCATGATTATCAAGAGTAAAACGATGGACAGACAAAAGATTTTTAGTGGCAGTAGGAACATGTAAGACATATTTTAGGCTGAAAGAATTATGAGGGGTGCATAAAACTGATTGACCAATGTGACTAATGTGCATACCTGAGCCGTCTGCAGTGTGCACACGGTCTTGTCCCGGATATGGATCATAGGTGGTGAGCTTATTCAGCTGGCCAGTGAGATGTTCGGTAGCCCCTGTATCATAGTACCAGTTTGTGTCAACACCATTGGGGGCAGCAAAGTGAGCACCTTTGTTGCCACGATCATCACGGTCACCGCGATCAGCACGGTAGGAACGATCTTCTTCATTGCGCCACCAGCAGTCACGGGCAGGGTGCCCATGGATATTGCATATCTGGCAGGTGACATTGACGTAGGGCGTGGGGCGGCGGTCGCGACGACGACCACCATCATCACGGCGACCACCATCATCACGGCGACGCCGGTCATCATCATAGCGGCGGGGGCGATCGTCACGGTACTCCTGGCGTGGACGATCATCACGGTACTCCTGGCGTGGACGATCCTGGCGCCAGCGGTCATCATAGCGGGGTCGGTCATCCTGACGCGGACGACGATCTTCATATCGGGGACGTTCCTCCTGGCGCTCGTCATTGCGTTGACGGCGGTCATCATTACGTGGACGAGTATCACGGCGAGCCACGTTCGCTGAAGAGGTGAAACTCGGCTCCTCGGGTGTGTGCTGACGATCAAACGCCTGGACTTGAGTGAGGAGCTCAGCGAGGGTGGTGTTGGGGTTGGCATTGACGGCGGTGCGAAGATTGTTGTAGTGGCTGCCGAGACCTTGCAGGACATAGTAGAGGATTTCATCATCATCGAGCGATTTCCCCGCAGCAGCAAGTTCAGCGGCGATGCACTTCATCTTGGAAAAGTACTTGTCGGCAGGAAGATCATTCTTCCGTGTAGTGTTGAGGTCCGAGCGGAGCTGCTGGACCCTGGTCTTGGACTGGCCCGAAACATGGGCGTTGAGAGCTGCCCAGACGGCAGCTGAAGAGTCGAGGCCGACGGCGTGAGCAAGTACATCCGGCGACAGGGCGTTGACGAGCCAGCGCAGAACTTGCTAATCACGTGAGATCCATGTCTCATAGTCGGGGTTGACGATGACGACCTTCTTGTTGTTGACGTCCTCGGTTTCGACGAACTCAGCTGGCGCCTTGTCTTTTCCTTCAACGAGGTCAAGCACTCGGGCACCCCGCAACGCAGGGATCACCAACGCCTTCCACACAAGAGCGTTGTCACGCGTCAATGGCTGGGACGGAGGAGTCCCGAGGGCAGCTGCAAGGGCGGTGGCGGACATCGACGACGAAGAGGTGGCCATCAGATCGGATCGTGGTTTAGGATGTTGTGGCGGCGGCGGCGGCACAAGGCAGCGGCGGCGGCAGAGATTTGTGGCGGCGGCAGCGGCACTAGGCAGCGGCGGCAGCGATTTTGTGCAGCGGCAGCGGCAGCAAGGCAGCGGCGGCAGGGTTTTGTTGGCGGCGGCAGCAGCAGCAAGGCGGCAGCGGCGGCAGAGTTTTTGTGCAGCGGCAGCGGCAGCAGGGCGGCAGCGGCGCCAGAGATTTGTGGCGGCGGCAGCGGCAGCAAGGCGGCAGCGGCGGCAGATTTTTGTTGGTTTTGGCTAGGGTTTTGTGTGTAGGTGTGTGACGGCGGCAGACAAGAAGCTGCGGCGGCAATAGCTTGAGGATCGGCGGCAGCGACAGCTAGGGCGGCGGCAGCAGGAGGCGGCGGCGGCAGCAAGCTTGTGGCGGCGGCAGTAGTTTTAGGGTTTCGGCAACTAGAGGGAAGAGACCTGCTCTGATACCATGTTAGTTTGGTGGAACGATGCGTACCCTTTCGGGGCATCGGCTGCGTGTTATATAGTAGGGAAAAGCCCCCTACGTGGCGGTACAAGACTTGGACGTATACGGTCGGAGTACTACTCCGTACACATATACATACTCATATTACATGTGCTAACACTCACAACAGCGGATGCATCAAGCGTTAACACATCTCACGCTGATTCTAAACTACAAAGCCGGCACCGACTTTTCATCGTGTCTGCAAAACTGTTTGATTTTCACGTTCAGAACAAATCACCTGGATTGTCAGATGGAGGGCTCTATGATACATCTAACTACGCAAGAAATTAGCAGACTGAAGCATGATGTCATCGACGATGTGGTATGTAAGCAGTGCATCAGGTTTCATCTATGGATGGAGGTCTTTCATACTTATTATATTTTGATCGTTGGTATGATATAGTATATACTAGGAGCTGATCAGGTTCCACGTGAGTGTTGGCATCCTGCCGTCATCCATTTATTTCTGCGACTCTGCGGACATCCAGCACTCAAAAGGAGGATTTGCAGAAAGAGAATGCACCTGGTGGATATCATGTAATAATGAAGGATGCATAAGTACCAAAAGTACTTGCTGATGCATCCTATGATTTCAGGTAACCCATACATACCATTTACATCAAGAATATTTTTTTTGATTTTGGTCCATAGTTTTCCGAAAAAACTTTAGTAGCAGAAACTTATTGTCTTCACTACTTGAAATCTGTTTAGGAGAATGACTACAGGTAAACTGCTCATATCCAAAGCATATACACATGCCCTCCATATAGTATGAACCTATGGAGGCATAATTTAGCATTTATCTTCCTACTTTTTTTATTCAGTAGAGGTACATAGCTAGAGAAGGGACTTAATTTGTATATACTGCTTCGTCCTCCATCCAAATTGTGGAATAATACTTCATATCACTAAAGGAGACTCAGGATTAGAATTCAATTATCCATGTTTGAGTTATCAAGGGTATAGTTCTTCAGAAATTTGAATAATCTATTTTTTTGCACAATATGCTATGTTAGATATTAGTTTACCTCTGATTAGTCCAGAACCAACATCCAAAGATATAAATTGACATTTATATGAATTAGAAAAAATGGTCCAGACAATAAAAGAATGGGATGATGTCTGTTCATTCCTTGGCCTCTGCTAGGAAAAATACATACCTATACCTTTCACTATGAAGGCACCTATGTGCACTTATTACTTTATGTGCAATTTCTCTAACCTGTGATTTGCTCCAAATTGTCTTGGTACATTTTACTATTTAAGATCTCCTCCAAATTGTCTTGATCATGAAGCAGCAATATAAAGAATTCTAAAGAACTCTTTTTGTGCCATATATCTCTACCTATATGCACCTTTTCCCAAAAGATAAAAAACATTTAGTTACACTATTGGTGTATAAAAATACCCTAATTACATTGCGTGAATGTCAGGTTTAGGTCCTCATGTGCGACACCGTATGGAGCGAGCGATTTTGGGAGCACAGTATATATACAACCAATTCCATTGGTATTTTGATCTTAGATTAACATATTGATGTACATGCATCATATGTTCTGCCTCTCATTTTTCCAATGGTTGATATATGTATCGATCCTATACGATCCATAATGTAATGTTTTGTAATACTCTGATTTTTTAGTAATAATACACCGCATGCATCTATCGATGCAGAGGCGGGAGCAATGTCTCCATTTCAAAAACAAACCTGCCACGTGATAACTTTTGATTAAGTTGCACTTTTCCCGCCGCGTGATATATATGGCAGACCTAACAACAATTTGGTAATTTTGTATTTCATTTTTTTCATGATATTTACTTTAGTAGTTCCATCATATTGTTTTAAGCTTCAGTGTTACTATCGCGCAATATATTCTTAGGTCCTAGGAATACATGTGCCGTTGTATAACTGAAGTAGAAGATTTAGCAATATGCATCTAATAGTGTCATGGAGGAACTATGGTTAATCGAACTTCAGTGGTTAAAGATTTTTTTGATAATATATTATTTTTCTATGTACTACGGTCGCGTTTGTAGCTATTAACCCAAATCCTAACTTTGTGAATGCTGAGTTTCTTCTATTACTGTTAATTCTGAGGTAGCGATATTGCTATGTGGGAAGTTTAAAGGATCATAGTAGAGAGATACTCTATATTTACTATTTAGGGGAAATGGCCAGCCTTGGCAACCAAAGAAAATGGTAGAAAGCTTTCCACTTATCCATGTCTTTTCATGGTCGCCTTTGGTGTTACGGAGCTGAAACAATAACAATTATACTAAACTAGGTGTACTTAGACTAAAGATTTATAATAATAATACAAAATGTCGAAAATCGAACTCTTACATTCCCAGCCAAAAAACGTCCGATAGCCAAAATCCTTCTTTAAAACCACCATCACTAGAAAATTAATAGGAAAATATCTAGGTCGTGCAGAAGCACGGGTTGATGACTAGTTGAGAAAATGCCATGGAAGCGCTTATGGAGGATATCATGCTGGAGATAGAACCGCACAAAAGGTTCTACAATCAGGTTTTTATTGGCCAACCCTCTTTAAAGATGCTAGAAGGTATGTTTTATCTTGTGATGAATGTTAAAGAGTAGGTAATATTTCTAGATGCAATGAAATGCCTATGAGTTACACTCTTGTTATTGAACCATTTGATTGTTGGGGATTTGACTTTATGGGTCCTTTTCCTCCTTCAAAAGGCTATACTAACATACTTGTTGCTGTTGATTACGTTACCAAGTGGGTAGAAGCCATACCTACAAAGAGTGCCGATGGTGAGACCTCGTTAAAAATGCTTAAGGATGTTATTTTTCCTAGGTTTGGCGTGCCTAGATATCTTATGACTGATGGAGGTTCTCATTTTATTCATGGCGGTTTTAGAAAAACTCTTGCTAGATATGACGTTAATCATAGAATTGCTTCTGCTTATCATCCCCAAAATAGTGGAAAGGTAGAGCTTTCAAATAGAGAGATCAAGTCTATCTTGCAGAAGACTGTCAATAGATCTAGGAAAAACTGGGCTAGCAAGTTAAACGATGCTTTATGGGCTTATAGAACTGCTTATAAGAACCCCATGGGCATGTCTCCTTACAAAATGGTTTACGGAAAAGTGTGTCACTTGCCTTTAGAATTAGAACACAAAGTTTTTTGGGCAGTGAAAGAGCTTAATAGGGATTTTAAACTTGCCGGTAAGAAAATGTTGTTAGATTTGAGTTCTCTAGATGAGTGGAGAAACGAAGCCTATGAGAATGCCAGACTTTTCAAAGAGAAAGTCAAGCAATGGCATGATAAGAGAATTCTTAAAAGAGAGTTTCATGTTGGTGAGAAAGTTCTATTGTATAGGTCTCGTCTCAGATTTTTTGCAGGAAAATTACTCTCTAAATGGGAAGGACCATATGTTATTGTGGAAGTGTACCGCTCAGGTGCGATAAAGATTGCTTCATTGAAAGATGACACTACACAAGTGGTGAATGGGCAAAGACTCAAACATTATATTGATGGAGATTCTTATAATGAAGATGTTGATGTTATTCAAATGGTTTCTTCGGAAGAATTTATCCAGGACAATATGCAGGAACCTGCAGAGTTTGTTTTCGAATAGGTAACAGTTCTAGTCAGAAAAGGTTCGCGAAAAACTTTTCTATTAATATTTTTATTGTTTTTGCTAAATATGAAAAATCACGAGACGAAAACGGGCAGGAGACAGAGTCCGGTGGCTCCTCACCACCAGGGGGCGCGGGCCCACCCCAGGCCGCGCCGCCCTGTGGTGAGACCACCTCGGAGCTCGTTTTCGTCCCGGTTTCCTCCTGTGATTTTGCCTCGATGTATAATTTTCGCCTATATAACCCCCTGGAGTACCCGAGGTCTGTATATCGTTTTCTCGTCGTGTTTTCGTTTCGAGCTGTTTCTGTGAGGAGTTGATCTCAGTTTTAGAGCACCATGGACTCCGCAAGTGATGACAAGGAGAACCCTCTTGCGGACATCATTAATCCGTACATGAGGGAGTTGAAGATGCATCCAAAGGAATTATTGCTTAAGGATGGGGAGTTGCAGATCAAAGATGTCCAAGTCCCTAAGGGAGAGGGGAGTCTCAAAGCCAGGATGGAGGCATTGGAACAAGAAGTTTTTAAGTATAAGAAGATGGCAGAACGCGAGGTGGACATCATCCATAGGATTAATCAAGAGCTTGTCGCCAAGTACAAGAAAGAGACTACATAACTCTGGAAGGACATCTTTTCACTCCATGAGACCACTAACCAATTACAAGCACAACTCTATGACTTGCAGAACCAAAACTGTGAGTATGAAGCTAGATTTCAACAAATGAGTGCTGCTACAAGTTTCAGGATATTGGAGACCAAGACATCCTTCCTTAACGGAGGACCTCTGCCTTGGAAGTATGATGATGATAAAGACTCACCACCACCGCCGAAGGAGTAATTCGTCATCAGTATAGGCATCCCCTTGGCTTGTTCCAAGCTTGGGGGAGTGCCGCGGTATCACATCATTATCTTTTACTCATTTACTTTTCAAGTAGAGTCATATCATGAATAAAGAAGTTATCTTATAGAATAGTTTGTAGTGTGGAAGTATCATCCTTAGTTGGTTATTTATGTATCCCTTGGTGTGAGTTGAGGTAATGAAATATTAATGAGAAGTTTTATCGTTTACTTTTTGCACATTTTATTTTAGTTTGCAATGTCTCTCATATGATTAGTCTTGTTGATTAGTATTGGTATCACTTTGGGAGCATGAGTAAATTTAGTTGGTTTTGGCAAACTTAGCTTGGTCAGTAGCAACATTACCTTGAGGTTTGAGTAGAAAATAAGAAAGAAGTGCTTGTAGTTACATCACTTCAGTTTTCCTTCATGTTTGGCTTATAAGCATTTTTATTCTCAAAGTTAAAATCATTGTACCTTTAAGGAAGTTTGCATGATTGTTCTTATTATATGTATGTTTGTTTGTTTCATGCAACTCTTATGCTTGCTACCCAGCCTTGCTAGCCAAAAACCTATACTGAGAGGAAATACTTCTCATGCTTCCAACTCCCAAAACCAAGTTACTTCCAAAGAGTCCACTATAAATTCCTATGCATGGTATTTCAAGCCATTCCAAGTAAATTTTCATGTGCTACCTTTCAAAAACCTTCAAAAACTTCTCATTTTCTGCCACTGTTTTTAGCTCATGAGGACGTAGTGGATGGGTTTGTTATCTTCCATACTAAATTAAGTACCCCTCGACTAGGCAGCTTCATCTGCTCGTCATTAATTTTGCAAGGGAGCTGGTCAGACCATTGTAATCTCAAAAAGAAAAGAAAAAGGCACTCCTCCATGGTATGTGAAAGTTGGTTGGCACCCGATGGAATCGGTTAGCCATGGTTTGAGAAAGGAAAAGGTGGGGAGGAGTGCCAAGCTATAAAAGAGCACAATTGTGCCAACTAATCAAACATCTCGGAACCGCTCTCACTTGTTTAGTATGGAAGATATCAAGAACTCCGTTGCTAGTCGTTGACAAAAGCAACCACCTCTCAAAACAACTTTTATCTCTGTTTTACAAATGAAAAGCTCTAGCACATGTTTAATCCCTGCTTCCCTCTGCAAAGGGCCTGTCTTTTACTTTCATGTCGAGTCAACCTATTCCCTTCTAGCTCAAGCAAGCATTTGAGTTGTTATGTTTCACTCATCCATATGTTGATCCGTTTAATCAGGTTTACTAACTTATTTTGTTAGTACAATGCTTTTGTCTGAAGGAATATATCTTTGAAAGCTTTCTATGAATGCAAAAATTTGTTTCATTGAGCATATGGTTTTTGCTATATTAGCTCTGTTTTAAAAAGGCTCCGTTCAAAAATAAGTATAGTTTGTTCATTGTTCTCTGACCAAGAACTAAGGTTTGCCACAACCAATTATAGTTTACCTTGTGCATCCTTATTTGTGATTCCCTTTTACTTATTGCAAGTCTATATCATTTAAAGGGAAGTTGCTATCTATTATAAATTGTGCCTTGGTGAATGTGATGCTTCTTGTCCGTATTTTGATTATCGACACTTCACTCCATAAACCTGTGGTCATGTTTACCGAGTTTAGTTTTCGCTTGGGGACAAGCGAGGTCTAAGCTGGGGGGGGGGTTGATACGTCCATTTTGCATCACTATTTTGTATCATAATTTACTGTTATTCATTGATATATTTCACATTTAGAGATGATACTTATGTCGTTTCCTCTGTTTTTACATGTTTGATGATCATTGGAGGATTTGCTGCCGGAGTCAGGATTCTGCTAGAAAAAGGACCGTCAAGACACCATATTTTGGAAGATCAGGAAGTTCCAGAAAAATACCAGAAAATTATATTTTACTAGAAGACTGAAGTAGCCAGAAGGAGGAGGCGAGAGGGGCCACATGGCAGCCTCACCACCAGGGGGCGCGGCCCAGCCCCTGGCCGCGCCGCCCTATGGTGAGGGCACCCTGGCCCACTTCTGCCATCGCCCCTTCACGTATTTGATCGTCCCCAAAAACCTAAGTCAAGGGGGGGGGGGGGGCTCAGAGATAGACACCGCCACTTCTACGGGGCGGAAAACACCAGAGAGAGAAAAGCTCTCTGGCAAGCAGAAATCTGCCGGGGAAATTCCTTCCCGGAGAGGGGAGATCATCGCCATTGTCATCACCATCACACCGGACTTCATCGGGATCATCATCATCATCTCCATCACCAGCACCTTCATCTCCACCATCATCACGCCATCCTGTTATAACATCTTGAGTTGAATCTTGTTAAATTCTTAGGGGAAACTTTCCCGGTGTTGATTACTCTTGTGGTTGATGCTATTGAGTGGAACCGTTGAATTAAGGTTTATGTTCAGATTGTTATTTATCATTATTTCACCTCTGATCATGATCCATATGATGTCTTGTGAGTAGTTCGTTTAGTTCTTGAGGACATGGGAGAAGTCAAGTCGTTAGTAGTGGAATTATGTTGAGTAATATTTAATGGTTTGATATTTATTTGTTGTGGTGCTATTTCATTAGTGGTGTCATGTGAACGTCGACTACATGATACTTCACCATTTATGGGCCTAGTGAGATGCATTGTGTATTTGGCTACCAATTGTGGGGTTGCTGGAGTGACAGAAACCTAAACCTCCGTTGGGAAACCATTACACCAGGGAGCGTAGGATCTTAGAGTTTAAGGCTGTGGTTAGATTTATCTTAATTACTTTCTTGTATTTGCGGATGCTTGCAAGGGGTATAATCACAAGTGTGTATTTATCCTAGTAAGGGTAGTGCGCTAGCACAGGTTCACCCCCATAACACTTATCAAACCAATAAAGATTATTTAGCGGTATGAAGCGAAAGCACTTGACAAAAACTCCCGTGTGTCCTCGAGAACGTTTGGTTATCATAAGTTACACAACCGGCTTGTCCTTTGCTCTAGAAAGGATTGGGCCACTTGCTGCAATTATTATTACTGTCTTTTATTTACTCGCACTTTATTTATTTATATTACCAAATACCCCTGAAAACCCGTTTGCCAGTATTTACAGTGAATCCTTGATCAAAACCACTTGTCAACACCTTCTGCTCCTCATTGGGTTTGACACTCTTATTTATTGAAAGTACTACGATACACCCCCTATACTTGTGGGTCATCACGCCCACCCATTGTGAGGCCACCCTGGTCCACTCCTGACGACGCCCCTTCGCCTATAAGAAGCCTCCCAACAGAAAACCCAAAAACAATCGGCAAATTTCCAGAAAGAGTTCCGCAGCTCCGCTGCCATAGCCGACAAATTTTGGGGGACAGAAGTCTCTGTTTCGGCACTCTGCCGGGATGGGGAAGTGCCCCCGGAGCCATCTCCATCGGTCTCCATCGCTGTCTCCGCCGTCTCCATCGACCTCACCGCCATCTCCATCAACCTTGCTGTCTCCTATGATGAGGAGGGAGTAGTTCTCCCCCGGGGCTGAGGGCTCTGCCGGTAGCTATGTGGTTCACCTCTCTCTCCCATGATGTGATCTTTATGTGATCGTGAGCTTTGTATCTAGTTGAATTGGTAGATGTTATTATTCAGATATTATGCTACTCCCGTGCTTTATATTTGTAAACTCCGGAGATACCTTGTATCATGGTGTGACGGTGACAGTGTGCGCATCATGTGTGTCTTTTTGGTTAATGTCTCTATGAATTGTTGGTGTTTGTTGGAACCATCTAGTGCGTTCACGGTGACAGTGTGGGACAATCTAGTTTGGGGAAATACGGAATTTGAGGAGTGCTTCGTAGCCCTACGCATGATTAGTGTTCGTTTTCCATTGGAGAATTGTTTTGAGTTGCATATTGAAGTTAGTATCTATTGGTTCAATTATGTTATATTTGTTGAGAGTGTGTCCACGAGTGAAAGTATGATCCCTAGGCCTTTGTTTCCAAGCATTGCACACCGTTTCCTTTCAGTTTTGTTACATGTTTGCATGCAGCGATATTTATTTCAGATTACATTTACTACTTATAATCATCACTACTACTTGTATTTCACTATCTCTTCGCCGAATTAGTGCACCTATACATCTGACAAGTGTATTGGGTGTGTTGGGGACACAAGAGACTGTCTGTATCGTAATTGCAGGGTTGTTTGAGAGGGATAGCTTTGACCTCTTCCTCCCTGAGTTTGATAAACCTTGGGTCATCCACTTAAGGGAAACTTGCTACTGTTCTACAAACCTCTGCACTTGGAGGCCCAACACTGTCTACAAGGATAGAAGCGTGCATAGACATCAAGCTCTTTTCTGGCGCCGTTGCCGGGGAGGTAAGGTAAAAGGTACTCGCATCCTCCTGTCTGAGTGCTCGAAGTTATTTCCTTTAGATTCTGCAATTATATCTTTTTGTTTCTTGTTTTTATTTTCACTAGTTAGGTTTAATGGAAAAAAAGAGTTCTTTAGTATTTTTCCTACGTTAGGATATGAAGTGTTTGAAGAGAAAATTGAAAAACCTTTGGAGCTTAATTTGCATGCTAATAGTGTTGTTAGTATGAATGCTTTGAATACCATTGTTGCTGATGCCATAAAAAGGTCTAAGCTTGGGGAAGCTAGTTTTGTTAAGCATGATATTTTTAGTTCCCCAGCTTTAGTGGAGAAAATTTGCTCTGATGATATTTTATCTCCCATATGTGATGTTTCTAATGATGCTTGTGCTCCTCATCCTTTTAAAATACCTATGAAAATTGTTGAACATGCTATGAATAACTGCTATTTAGGAGATGGAACTGTCCATCCTGGTGATCATTTGCTCTTTATACATGAATTATGCGAGTTGTTCAAGTGTGCAGGTATTTCGATGAACCAAGTTAAGAGGAAGCTATTTTCTTTATCACTGAAGGGCAGAGCTGCATAATGGTATAAAACACTAAAGGATGGCCGACCTATTGATTGGGAGGAAATTGTACCTCTCTTTTATTATAAATTCTATCCTTCTAGTGAAGTTCATAAAGATAGGAATTATATTTATAATTTTCATCCGCATGAGAGGGAGAAAGCATTGCCCAAGCGTGGGGAAGATTGAAGTCACTAATGCTCAAATGTCCTATTCATGATCTTCCCCGTAATATTGTTATTAATAATTTTTATGCAAGGCTTTCAGGATATTACAAGGACTATCTAGATGCATGCTTTGATGGCTCTTTCACAAGCAAGGATGTTGACGTCAAGTGGAATCTGCTTGAAACAATTCAAAGCAATATCGAAGATTGGGATAGCAATAAAGGTAAAGGATCAGGTATAAATTATGAGTATGATTTCATTAAGTCTTTCGCTGAAACTACTAATTTTCAAGAGCTTAGTGCTAAGTATGGTCTTGATCCTCAAATTATGGTTGATTGTTTTAGAGCCTTTGCTTCCCATATTAATGTTCCCAAAGGAAATGGGGATGTGTATCATGAACCTTTTAAAGACACTTGCATAGAAACTGATATTGTTGTTGATGATTGCAGTAAACATGCTCTAACCTCTGAAAGTCCTATTTCTTATAAGCATGTTAATTTTTGTGGAGTACATAGACCTTGTGAACAGAGTCACGTTAAAGAAGATTATTGTATCCACCAGAGGAATGAAGAAACCCGAATGTGGCTCAAGGCTCTAGATGAGCTTGGTGAAAAGGTTTGTGAGCTTTATCCTTTCCTTTGTGAGTTTTGCGATGACACGGGTCATTTTAATTTTCAATGCTCAGGCCCTAATAGTCACCTTTCTAATCGAATGAGTACCGCAAGTTTGTATTGTGATGACAAGATTACTCTCAATCAGCATGATGGGGTTACTTTGTTTTTGGGGTGTGAAGAGATATCTAGAAAGACTTCTTTGGTAGATATAAGTGTTTTTGATATTAATAGCACCCTTCGTGGTTGTCTCTCTATTGTGTTAAAGATTGCCTAGCAAATACTTACATACAAAATCTTATAAAACATGATGTTTTGCCAAGCTATGACAGGACTGATAGATGTTTCTATCTTATTAATAGAGAGGAGGAATCCTCCAAAGTTTCTTCTGTTGTTCTGTCAGCAAACCAGATTATGTGGAGAAAATGCCTTTCAAGCCTCTCCCTCCTAGAGGAGAGAGTAAGAAGAGTAAGAAGAAGAAGAGGAGGAGTAAAAGGAGAGAGGAAACAATAGATTATGATAATTCTGATCTTGATGATGTTCCCATGCCTGTTACCTATGTTAGTGATCATGATTGGGAAAAGCACTCTACTTTTGATATTGAAAATCTTTTTGGTACCAATTCTAAAAATTATAAGATTAATAATTGTTGTACCATTAGTACTTTCCATGTTCCTTCTTATGATGATATGTTTGATGAGTATGCTTTGCAAAATAGTTGTTCTCTCGTTTATGATGGTTATGAGGATGAGTATAATATTTTCAGTTCACCTACTTTTGAGGAGAAAATTAGTTATGATTACAATATGCCTCCTATTTTTGATGATTATGGTGATGAGAATAATTATTCTGTTGAATCTGCTCCTACTATGATTGTTCATGTGGGGAGTATTAATTCTTTTGTGCATGTGGCTCGTGATAGGGATGCTTTATGTGATAGTTATATTGTTAATTCTATTCATGATGCTACTGAAAGTTACTATGAGAGAGGGAAACATGGTTTGATGAATCTCAACAATATTGAGTTTCCCCTCTCTATGTTGCAAATCTTGAAGTTGCACTTGTTTTATCTATCCATGTTTGCTACTATGTGCCTCGTTGATTTATTTTCTTACAAGATTCCTATGCATAGCAAGTGGTTTAGATTTAAATGTGTTTCATATTTGCTTTTTAATGCTCTCTCTTGCTTCAAGTTCCTTTATGGCACCTTTGCCTTAAGTTCTTTTCGGGCGCCTATGTGAGCATTTTCTGAAATTACTGCGCCTAGCTCAAAGGCGTTAAAGAAAAGCACTCTTGGGAGATAACCCATTGTTTTATTTTCAGTTCTTTTTATTTTATTTGAGTCTTGGAAGTTATTACTACTGTAATAACCGCTCCTTATCCTTTTTATTTCGTTGTTGTGCCAAGAGAAACCTCTAATTTGAGTGAGGTAAGATTTGGGGATGTTGCTGTCCTGAAACAGATTTCGGTGCTGCACCGTAAACATTCGTGAAAATTCTCAGAATATCTTTTTGACCTGCAATTTCTTGTGCATATGCCCCAGGTTATATCCAAACTTTTATTAGTTATACACTTTTTGATTTGAGCAACAGAAAACCCTCGAAAAAATTGACCTTTGTCAGCTGTTCTGTTTTGACAGATTTCTGCCACTATTTGTGTTTGCCTCTCGATCGCTTTCTTTTTGAGTTCTTTTGATCACAAAACTTTTGGGGAAGTTGCTACAGTAGTATATGCTTTATATGTGGTGGTTTTGAGTTGAAATCTGAAGCAAAAAGGGGTTGATTCATTATTATGCTTACACTAACGTTGCTAATAGAATTGTGTGAATTTTTGTATGAAGGAAGTTTTCAAGTGTAGGGATTGGAGAATGATGAGATGAGATGAAGAATGGACAAAAGATCAAGCTTGGGGATGCCCACGCACCCCAAGGAAATATCCAAGAGGTACAAGCGTCAAAGCTTGGGGATGCCCCCGAGGCACCCCTTCTTCATCGGCAAAAATCAGGTCACCTTTCAAGACACTATATTTTTATTGCTTCATGCATTATGCGTTTTTCTTGGAGCGTCAGTTGTTTTGCTTTCATTTTTTCTTTTTGCTTTGCTTGCTGCAATAAATGGTTGGATCAAATCATGTTTGTTTTGGAGAGAGACTTACTCATTTTTCATTGCCAAGAACACTCCAGTTTTCACTCTTTTCGTTCAACGAGTGTTCTCTTTTTCTGCTACTGCGTTTAGCTTTTGTTTTTCGCCTTGATTTTTGTTCAGATCTTGTTTTATCTTTGTATCAAGGTGTATTTTGACCTCTGGTCCATGTTGGTTTTCATCAAAAGAGTTGTTTCAAAAAGGTTTGAATGGTGTTGGAAAAGAGAAAAAGTTTCATGCAAAAAAGTGGTACAAAAAGGAGCTTGTTTAGACTGCGGCTTAGACTTTTGCATGCCATGCTTGATTTCGTTTTGATAGTATGCTTAGTGATTTTTGCTGTAGCATGACTTGTCTCAAATGACTGAGATTGCTTAATGAGCCTTTGAAAAAATCATGCGTTGTTTTTATTATTTGGAAGCATTAATTTGGTTTTCTCCTAGATGCTTTATTTGGGTTGACTTGGCGCATGCTTACAACATGTTGGACTCATACAAAGTCGCCATAAGCCTTTATGATCATTTAGATTTTGACTTTTGATGCCATTTCATGCTTCTCTTAATGATGTTTTGTTGCTATGCATGATTATGGCCGTTATTGCTCTCTTAGTTGGTCGCTCCCAGTCTTTTGCTAGCCCTCATTTTGTACTGAGTATGAGCTCTACTCGTGCATCCAACTTCCAAAAACCAAGTGATGTCTATGCACGCGTCTGTTCTTGTAGACAGTGTTGGGCCTCCAAGTGCAGAGGTTTGTAGAGCAGCAGCAAGTTTCCCTTAAGTGGATCACCCAAGGTTTATCGAACTCAGGGAGGAAGAGGTCAAAGCTATCCCTCTCAAACAACCCTGCAATTACGATACAGAAAGTCTCTTGTGTCCCCAACACACCCAATACACTTGTCAGATGTATAGGTGCACTAGTTCGGCGAAGAGATAGTGAAATACAAGTAGTAGTGATGATTATGAGTAGTAAACATAATCTGAAATAAATATCGGTGCAAGCAAACATGTAACAAAACTGAAAGGAAACGGTGTGCAATGCTTGGAAACAAGGCCTAGGGATCATACTTTCACTAGTGGACACACTCTCAACAAATATAACATAATTGAACCAATAGATACTATCATCAATATGCAACTCAAAACAATTCTCCAATGGAAAACGAACACTAATCATGCGTAGGGCTACGAAGCAGTCCTCAAAGTCCGTATGTACCCAAACTAGATTGTCCCACACTATCACCATGAATGCACTAGATGGTTCCAACAAACACCAACAATTCATAGAGATATTAACCAAAAAGATACACATGATGCGCACAATAGTCACCTTCACACCATGATACAAGGTATCTCCGGAGATTACAAATATAAGGCATGGGAGTAGCATAATATCTGAATAATAACATCTACCAATTCAACTAGATACAAAGCTCACGATCACATAAAGATCACATCATGGGAGAGAGAGGTGAACCACATAGCTACCGGTGGAGCCCTCAGCCCCGGGGGAGAACTACTCCCTCCTCATCATAGGAGACAACAAGGTTGATGGAGATGGCGGTGAGGTCGATGGAGACGGCGGAGACGGCGATGGAGACCGATGGAGATGGCTCCGGGGGCACTTCCCCGTCCCGGCAGGGTGCTGGAATAGAGACTTCTGTCCCCCAAAATTTATCTTCGATGGCGGCGGAGCTGCAGAACTGTTCTGGAAATTTTGCTGATTGTTCTAGGGTTTTCCGTCGGGAGGCTTCTTATAGGCGAAGGGGCGTCATCAGGAGTGGACCAGGGGCTCCTCACCACAGGTGGGCGCGGCCAGGGCCTGGGCCACGCCCCCTCATGCTGTGGCCAGCCTCTGGCCCCTCTCCGGCTCCCGTTTGGTCCTCGTCCTTCGTCCGGGAAAAATAGGAGTTTCCGAACTTGTTTTGTCCAATTCCGAGAATATTTCCTGTGTAGCTTTTCTGAAACATAAAAATAGCAGAAAACAGGGAACTGTCACTGTGGCATCTTGTCAATAGGTTAGTTCCGGAAATCGCATAAAAATGCCAAGAAGTGTAATGAAACACAAGGCAAATGGTGTAAAAAGAAGCATGGAGCATCAAAAATTATAGATACGTTTGAGACGTATCACCAAGTTGTTCCAATGTGTCCACCATACATACCTATTAGCAATTTGCTATTCCAAAGTACATTTGACTTGCTTTTATCTATCCTTCAAATTAAACTCTTTTGGTGTTATAGGAAAATTGGTCAGTAAAGCTCTCACGAACCTGATGGCACACTTTACTTTTCTCATTCTTAAAAATTTGACATTGTGGCTCTCTTATGTTGAGTTGTTATGCTTGCAAGTTGTAAGTTGGAAATTAGCCAAACCATGTCGTCATGGGGTAAGCTTTCAACATTGCACTTGTTATTTGAGTTGATATCGTGATCTTTTGTTTATGGATACTCGCGATATGAAATAAGTTGGGAATCTTGCAGGATCATGGAGTTTGTATACATGTTAGAGAAACGTCTGGGCTGCCAATCTAAGCCATGCATAATTCATGGTGGAAATTTACAGCATGCCCATAGTGAACATTCGACGACGCATCTCAAAATAAAAAGCTATACCAATGGTAAATAAAAGAGATGCCGATGTGTTCATTGTCTGTTTGTCCTGTCATTTTGATGTGGGCTTGTTCCATGTCATCGGGCACGGAGGTACCCCGTTGGCGGTTCTCGATGATACATGTATACTTACAATGACAAGAGCTTTCTTGGGACTCTAAGTCGAGTAGCATGAGGTTTGGGTATTCGTACTTCACGGGACATGAGGTTTTCAACTTATGATTTGTCAAGCATATGCTTCATAATTGTACTCGCATTAACTTTAACCATTCAAGATGCCTATGATGGGGGCAATGAGAGCTCAAAGCTAGCAAGTACCATAATTTTTGAAGGTTTATAAAACTTGCAATCACTGCTTCCCTCTGCAATGGGCCCTTCTTTTACTTTTATGTTGAGTCACCACCTTCTATCTTTATGCACCGTCTAAGAGAGCATAGTTGTCATTCTGAGTTTAATGTGCATAGTCCCAAAGTTTATCATTGATTGATTCATGACTATGGTTTCACTTCTTCTTAAATTATTTGTATCTAGTCGCCCTCTTAAACATGAAGGTGTCCTATGCATTTATGTTTTGCTATTCCATGAAGGACAAGCTGAAAATCATTTGCTATGTTTTTCCATATGATTTGAACACATATTTGACTTTTCATTGTTTCATTATTCGTGATCTTTTGTTTGTGTTTCTTTTCATGTTATAACTTGGTTGCTAAGTTTCTTCTATCAAGATTATGTCTTTCATGCCCATGTTTTAAGTTCTTTGATCCCAGCACTCAATGCTTACTTTGATGATCAAGATTGTGATGGTGCATGTCACCTCAAAAATTATTCTTTTGTTATCACTTACCTACTCGAGGACGAGCAGGAGTTAAGCTTGGGGATGCTTGATACGTCTCAAACGTATCTATAATTTGTGATGCTCCATGCTTGTTTTTACACCATTTGCCTTGTGTTTCGTTACACTTCGTGGCATTTTTATGCGATTTCCGGAACTAACCTATTGACAAGATGCCATAGTGCCAGTTCCCTGTTTTCTGCTGTTTTTGTGTTTCAGAAAAGCTACATAGGAAATATTCTCAGAATTGGACGAAACAAGTTCGGAAACTCCTATTTTACCCGGACGAAGGACGAGGACCAAACGGGAGCCGAAGAGGGGCCAGAGGCTGGCCACACAAAAGGGGGGCGCGGCCCAGCCCCTGGCCGCGCCCACCCATTGTGAGGCCACCCTGGTCCACTCCTGACGACGCCCCTTTGCCTATAAGAAGCCTCCCGATGGAAAACCCTAAAACAATCGGCAAATTTCCAGAAAGAGTTCCGCAGCTCCGCCACCGCCGCCGACGAATTTCGGGGGACAGAAGTCTCTCAACCGGCACTCTGCCGGGATAGGGAAGTGCCCCCGGAGCCATCTCCATCGGTCTCCATTGCCGTCTCCGCCATCTCCATCGACCTCACCGCCATCTCCATCAACCTTGCTGTCTCCTATGATGAGGAGGGAGTAGTTCTCCCCTGGGGCTAAGGGCTCTGCCGGTAGCTATGTGGTTCACCTCTCTCTCCCATGATGTGATCTTTATGTGATCGTGAGCTTTGTATCTAGTTGAATTGGTAGATGTTATTATTCAGATATTATGCTACTCCTGTGCTTTATATTTGTAAACTCCGGAGATACCTTGTATCATGGTGTGACGGTGACAGTGTGCGCATCATGTGTGTCTTTTTGGTTAATGTCTCTATGAATTGTTGGTGTTTGTTGGAACCATCTAGTGCGTTCACGGTGACAGTGTGGGACAATCTAGTTTGGGGAAATACGGACTTTGAGGAGTGCTTCGTAGCCCTACGCATGATTAGTGTTCGTTTTCCATTGGAGAATTGCTTTGAGTTGCATATTGAAGTTAGTATCTATTGGTTCAATTATGTTATATTTGTTGAGAGTGTGTCCACTAGTGAAAGTATGATCCCTAGGCCTTGTTTCCAAGCATTGCACACCGTTTCCTTTCAGTTTTGTTACATGTTTGCTTGCGGCGATATTTATTTCAGATTACATTTACTACTTATAATCATCACTACTACTTGTATTTCACTATCCCTTCGCCGAATTTGTGCACCTATACATCTGACAAGTGTATTGGGTGTGTTGGGGACACAAGAGACTTTCTGTATCATAATTGCAGGGCTGTTTGAGAGGGATAGATTTGACCTCTTCCTCCCTGAGTTCGCTAAACCTTGGGTGATCCACTTAAGGGAAACTTGCTGCTGTTCTACAAACCTCTGCACTTGGAGGCCCAACACTGTCTACAAGGATAGAAGCGTGCGTAGACATCAGGATCCCTCGTCTCTGATCTCGGGACGGCGCAGAGGGAAGGATCCCGTGCTATTATGCTACAACGTCGCGGGGGAGGAACCGCTGATCTAGGAATTGCCACCAGATCATGGTGGCACTATTCAGGCTCGGCAAACCATCCCTGTAGCGACCCGTATAGCGGCCCGATTTGGGCTCGTATCGATTGCTACGCAGGGTGAGTCATCTCCAAATCATATTCCTCTCTCAGCTAGGTCTTCCACTCTATCGCGTCCACTCTGCTTCTCTCCACCCATTAGCAAGTTCATCAAGCTCAGATCCGCCGCAGCTCGGCGCCTGATACGTCTCAAACGTATCTATAATTTTTGATGCTCCATGCTTGTTTTACACCATTTGCTTCATGTTTTGTTTACACTTCGTGGTGTTTTTATGCGATTTCTGGAACTAACCTATTGGCAAGATGCCACAGTGCCAGTTCCCTATTTTCTGCTATTTTTGTGTTTCAGAAAAGCTACATAGGAAATATTCTCAGAATTAGACGAAACGAAGACCGAAACTCCTATTTTGCCCGGAGGAAGGACGAGGACCAAACGGGAGCCGGTGGGGGGCCAGAGGGCACCCTCACCACCAGGGGGCGCGGCCCAGGCCCTGGCCGCGCCCACCTGTGGTGAGGCCGCCCTGGCCCACCTCTGATGCCGGCTTTTCACCTATAAGAAGCCTCGGGACGAAAAACCCTAAAAAAATCGGCGTTTTTCCCAGAACAGTTCCGCAGCGCCGCCGCCATCGAAGACAAATTTCAGGGGACAGAAGTCTCTGTTCCGGCACCCTGCCAGGACGGGGAAGTGCCCCCGGAGACGTCTCCATCGCCGTCTCCGCCGTCTCCATCGACCTCACCGCCATATCCATCGCTGTTGCTGCCTTCGATGATGAGGAGAGAGTAGTTCTCCTCCGGGGTTGAGGGCTCTACCGGTAGCTATGTGGTTCACCTCTCTCTCCCATGATGTGGTCTTTATGTGACGAGGGTTAACTCAACAAATGTCCTAGATGAAGGACTTAGGATCGAGGGAGTAGGGCGTCGGATGAACTCGAAGGTAAAATCAGTCAAACAAGGTGCGTGTCGAAAGTAAACGTAGGGTGAACTTTGGCTTACTTTCAATCTGTCCCTCACCGTCCTCTCCTGGCCCCTATATATAGGTGGCCAGGTCTCAAGGATCGGGAGGGATCCGATACAGATTACAATATCGACATACGACATAAACTCGTATTTCAACTAGCATTACAATTGGGCCTAGCTTAACGGGCCTCAGGGGTACTCAACTAATGGGCTCTATAATCTATACCCTTGTCAGTAGCCCCCGAGATTCTACCAGAATTGCAAATTCGGGTTGAATCTCAAATCTTCAAATCTTCGACTTGATCAATACTTGACTTCTTCATATCTTCAAATCTTCGACTTGGTCTTTCGACTTATCTTTTTATTATAATGTCTCGCAAGGGGTTTTGATGAACAAGCCTGACAACTCTGACGGATCAAGAGGCCAGTTAACTGCCGGAACAGATACTTGTCACCTACTTCAAATTTAATCCCCTTGGACTTGAATTCGGGAAATCGGTCAAACCCATTCTTTTTCCGCATTTAGGACTTACAAAGAATGAATCCCAGTGGTTCTCAGGGTACCCAGTGCATCCACCAGGATTTTCTTCGCATCATAGACACAGATAAGTACCAGCAAAGCGCATCCATGTGCGTATACCAGGCCACACAGGACGGATCCCAGGGTCTTACCTTCGTGATATTATTTCAACCACGGTATTCAAGTTTTGTCGTGATGACGCAACTCGAGAATCATACGTCGCAGCCTTGTTTGACTGTTTCAATGTACAAAATATTCGGGTTATTCAACCTTGATTGATAAAAACTCCCTCCCGATGGGAGTAATGATACTTTCCAAATCTTATTTCGTCTTCCTTGCTCCATTATTCATGAAAAACATCGTCGGGTGCGTGCCCAGCGGTCCCGATGGAAGTAGCCCCCGAGGCTATAGTCGAATATTTTCGGGTATAGACTCAAAGAATGAGTTTTTCTTCTCTGATCCCTCTATACCTTTTGACGTCAATTTTTCATCGGCTTCCTTGGTCATCATCAATACGCAGATATGTCACACCAGACTTTTTCCTGAATGTTTTCCCTACTAGTGTCCACCACAGTCATAGTCTTATTTCCCGTTACTCGAATTCTCGTGACGTCATTAATATAATTACTCTGTATGTAAATTTGACTTGGCGCTGACCGTTATTTGTGGGCAGCACGGTAATTTCCCAATTTTCCTGCCCATTAGTGGGATGCCGTTTCCGCTCCTTGCGCCATGTCTCAGCCCACGTTCCTTCATCAGGAAGCTATATAAGGGGGAGAGTAGGGGATTTACTGTTTACTAGCTCCTCGCTTCTGCCGCCGCCACCATTGCTGCAAAGCTTGCGCCCCTCTGAGCTCCTGCACAGCCCCCGTGCGCAACTCGTAGATGCGCGTCAAGACCCTTGCGCAGAAGAACAAGATGGGGAAAAGCAACACTGCCAATTCAGCGACCAGCTGGGTGCCTTCTGATTTCAAGCAGAAGGATCTGGACAAGGCCCAGGCTGATGGTCTCATCTCCGACGACGATCAAGTCATCTTCCCTAGTACCGAGCACATCCCCAAGCCCCCGAGCGGCTTCTGGGTGATGTTTCTTGCCTTTCTGTTGTGCGGTCTCTCTTTACCTGCCCACGAGTTCCTTCGTGGGCTTCTCTTCGTGTACGGTGTGCAGCTTCACCAGCTCACACCGAACTCAATTCTTCACATTGCTTGTTTCATTACCCTTTGCGAGTCTTTTCTGGGGATCGAACCCCATTTTCTTCTTTGGAAATTTCTCTTTCGGCTCCGTCCCAGTGTCGCTTTATCAAAAAAGCCTGAGCTGGGCGGGGCTGTTGTTTCTATCCGTGCTGAATCTCAGTACCTGGAGTTTTCCATGGCTGCCTCAGTATAAGGTTGGAGGAAGAAATGGTTTTATATCAAAGACCATAAAGTCTCTTCCTCTGAACAGTACGGCATTGCCCCTTTTGATGCCTCTAAAGAACTGAAGAAATTGACCTCGTGGGATTCGCCTCCCACGGAAACTGAGATGGAAGAAATCAAACCGCTGCTAGCCCGCATCCAAGCTCTGAAGAGTGGTAGAGGAGGTGCGATCTCTGGTACTCAACTTATGGCGTTTTTCCTGCAACGTCGAGTTCAGCCTCTTCAGCATCGTCTTTCCAAACTTTGGTCATTTTCTGGCTTGGGAGATTCTTCTCGAGTATCTAACGATCTTATGGAGAAGAAGGATCTCGACAAGCGAGTGAGAGCTCTTACTACTCTCATGAAAGATCATGAAATTGCAGAATTGGCCACTGGTTTCTTCGACTCCGAGCGTCACTTGCCTGCGGTACATGCACTGTATTTATTTATTCGCCTTCTTTTATCTTTCTTTTTTTGAATTTAAGATACAGCAGGAGAGGCTCCTACTGCTTATATATTAAACAAAGAAGAGAGTATTTACATACGAATTTGTACAAGGAGAAACTATGGTCAACCCATAGTTCAATGAAACACAAAAAACTCTAGACTCTCAAACCAGCAACAAATGTTTTGATATAGTCCTTTCGGTCAGAGTTGACTCTGCAACTCAAGAGATCAGAATCAACAATGAAATTAGCAAGCCAGATCTCCACGGTTGGCAGGATGCCATCAAAGTGCTTCCTGTTACGTTGCTTCCAGATATTCCAAGCACCTATGATGACAAATTCCATAAATAAGTCCCCCCTCCAATGCCTAGCAGTGGCTTCAATACGTTCACCTAATGAAAGCGTATTATCCCAATGGATTCCCAAAATGGTCCAACATTTTTGACTTAGAGTGCATTCAAAAAATAAATGGTCCCTATTTTCTCTGATCTGGTTGCAAACCACGCACTTATCATTGGGGATGTGGAATTGTCTGCGGCAAAGCATGTCTCTAGTGTTTAATCTGTCGATCATAAGGAGCCAAGCAAATACTTTCTGCTTCATCACGCATTTTGATTTCCAAACTAAAGGAAGGCTGGAGATTGGGACAACTTCCCTGAAGAAGAACTTGTAGAAATCCTTTACCCTGTAATCATTTCGACCCCACACATAAGTCCATCGATCAGGCAAAGAGACGTCTGTCTCCAGATGTAATAAATCATTCTGAAACTGAATTAATTCGACATTGGCTTCAGCAGACATCGGCAAGAAAAAGTGATCTACAGTATTAGAATTTTGGAGATATTGCATAACGGAGCAGTCTTCATGGAGAGCAAAAGAGAAGAGATGGGGATATGCTTCCTGGGGAATACTATCAGCCCAACAATCTTTCCAAAGTAATACTGTATCTCCAAAGTTGACAGTACATTGAGTGATGCCCCTGAAAATGGGAATCAGACTGCTGACATCCCTCCACCAGTATGAACCACATGGCCTTTTAGCTTGAGGAGCTCCAGATTGATAATATTTATCCCAAACAATAATTACCCAAGGGATATCCTGTTTATTAAAGAATTTATGCAGGAATTTCAGTAGCAGTCCTTGATTCTGAACCTTCAGGTCCATTAAGCCGAGGCCGCCCTTTTTCTTAGGTTGGCAAACAATGTCCCAAGCAGCAAGGGAGTAGGTCTTTTCATCTCGGTCCACTGATTTCCTCCAAAGGCAATGCCGGCGAGCACGATCAATGAACTCAAGGATCTGAAGAGGGATTTTTAGCACACATAGTGCATAAATAATTAAAGGTGACAGAGCCGAATTGATGAAGGTCACCCTTCCACCATACGTGAGCCAGATTGCTGTGCTTGTGAGTCTTCTTTCAACTCGATCAACCAGAGGCATAAGTTCAGCAACTGTTGGCCTTGTTGTGCCCACCGGCAGCCCAAGATAGGTGAAAGGCATGGTCCCACTTGGCAACCAAGAACTTGAGCTAACTCCTGGGCTTTTGCACCATCAACATTAATCGGCATCAACTGAGACTTATGAAAGTTGATTTTTAATCCTGTGCATTGGGCATATGCCTGTAGAATGGAGTGAATGTTCTGAATTTGGTTTATATCTGCTGGAAGGATAATGATGGTATCATCCACATAATGTACCACCGGAATGTCCTCTGAAGCGGGCTGCATAATAGGTAGACTTAACAGACCTTCCTCACACGCATGATTAATAATTACCTGAAGAAGTTCAGCTCCAGTAACAAATAGGAGGGGGAGTGATGAGGGGTTAACTCGACAAATGTCCTAGATGAAGGACTTAGGATCGGGGGAAGAGCAACGACTAGAGATTCCGGGATCGAGATTGGCACACGATGTACCCAGGTTCACGTCCCCGCGGTGGAGGATCTCTACATCCTGCTAGCAATCTAGTATATGATCATAATGGTGTTTACATGGTGTCGCCGTAGGCGGAGTTTTGTATCTAATCTCTCTCTAATCTATCTTGTCTAGTCTAGATATCTATTGTAAGTTGTGTTCTGCCTCTAGGGGCGCCCCTGCCTGGTTTTATATATGCAACCAGGCTAAGGTTTACAAGTGTCCTAGTCGAATATGGATTAGAACCTTCCTTCTTCGTCTCCAAGTCAATCTTCGAGTCCTTGTACTTGTCCACTTCCTTAATGGGCCAGACCCGGTATACTCATCCGTGGGTACCCGAAGGGCATATCCATGTCAGTAGCCCCCGAGACTCTACTTGAGTCGCAGACTCGGGTTGAGTCTCCAAACTTCAAATCTTCAATCTTCGACTTCTTCAAACTTCGATTTCTTCATATATCTTCGACTTCTTCAATTCTCTGATTTTTTTAATTCTTCGAGTTCGTCAAACTTCGACTTCTTCAATTCTTCGAGTTCTTGAAATATTCTCTCCCGATGGGAGTAAATGTTGAGTCCATGGACTCGAAATTTTCTTCCTCATTCTTCTTGAAATTTTTCATCTTCGACTTGATCAATACTTGAATTCTTCAGATCTTCAAATCTTCGACTTGGTCTTTCGACTTATCTTTTATTATAATGTCTCGCAAGGGGTTTTGATGAACAAGCCTGACAACTCTGACGGATCAAGAGGCCAGTTAACTGCCGGAACAGATACTTGTCATCTACTTCAAATTCAATCCCCTTGGACTTGAATTCGGGAAACCGGTCAAACCCATTCTTTTGCCGCATTTAGGACTTACAAAGAATGAATCCCAGTGGTTCTCAGGGTACCCAGTGCGTCCACCAGGATTTTCTTCGTGTCGTAGACACGGATACATACCAGCAGAGCGCATCCATGTGCGTATACCGGGCCACACAGGACGGATCCTGGGGTCTTACCTTCGTGATATATTTCAATCACGGCATTCGAGTTTTGTCGCGATGACGCAACTCGAGAATCATATGTCGCAGTCTTGTTTGACTGTTTCAATTCTAAAAATCTTCGGGTTATTCAACCTTGATTGATATAAACTCCCTCCAAGTGGTAGTAATGATGATTTCGAAATCTTCTTTCGCCTTCTTTGCTTCATTATTCATGAAAAAACATCATCGGGTGCGCGTCCAGCGCTCCCGATGGGAGTAGCCCCCGAGGCTATGGTCGGATACTTGTAGTCGATCATAGACTCCAATTCTTCTTCTTGTCTTCTTATCGAATTCTTTCTCAAAATTGTCTTTCTATCGGGTGCGCGACCAGCGCTCCCGATGGGAGTAGCCCCCGAGTCTATGTTCGGGTGCTTGCAGTCGGGCATAGACTCAAGTTGTACAACTCAAAGAAGTTCGGCTCCTGCAGAAAATATGAATAATTATGAAATACTTTGTCTCTCGAAGAAATATTGCTTTTGCATCTTGTAGTGATGATGTAGTATGTAAAATAAAAACTCGATGTTTTTTGTGCAATTTTGTTACTCGTACGTAAGACCCTTTCGTTATCCTGATGCACTTCACGACTCGATCAGCTACTCAGGTCAGACGTAATGTGATGCGTTTGCCGCATTTGATTTTCAAGATACTTGCTAAGCCTTTTCGTTAGCCTGACGCCCCAAGATTTTGTGCCTTGTCAACCGTTAGTCGAGCTTCATGCGACTGTAAACTAAATTGACAAGTATTTGACAAGGAACGCCAGCTACTAGGGCTTTCGCAATTTTTCAAAGTCAATGATATGCAAGATGATTTTTCATGGCGGAGCCCCCGAGTGTCGAGTGCGGCGAAAGATAGATAATAATCTACTCTTGGAAGAGGAGAACTTAGCTTTTATCGGGTGCGGCATAGACGGCGCGACCGTAGTCGACGATGACGTAGTTGAGTTGTTGTCATAGAATCGCAATCACGATCGGAGGCGAAGCTGTTGTCGAGCCCCCGAGTGCTGTTGGGATTGCCGTGTTGCTTGCATGTCGACGAAATCGCAGATCTTGAGCGTGAGTTTCCGCACTCAGGGGCGAGTTGATGTCGAGCCCCCGAGCGTTACCAATAGTTTGCGTGAGTGCGTGACGTCGAGCCCCCGAGCGTGGCAAGCCGTCGTTGATACCGCAGTTGACGATGTTGAAGACGAAGTAGTCGAAATATTTTTCTTCGAGTTATCGGCGCAGTTCAGATTACTCGCCGATTGTAGACTGTTGCCGATTTTTTCCCTCTAATTTTTCTCCAAGAAAGTGGGTTGATGATGTCTTCTTTTGTAGTTGCTCCTCATGAAATAGTAGGCTTGGATTCTTGATCAATTTTCCTGTCGCGATGCGTCGTCAAACTGAGCTAGTATGCGCTCTTTCTCTTTTTGATAGCTGCTTCACGTCATGATTTCTTCAATACTCCACACGCGATGGTACTTGCTGACCAGACGCTTTATTTCTTCCTAAGACGTGATATTTTTTCGACCTGGTATGCTGCCCTTGTATTTGGAAGAAGGATCCGTACCGGTTTCAGATGATTTCCTTTGCCGACTTGATATATGCCTGATTAATTTGTTGTTCCGCAGACCACACAAACTCTCAGGAACCGCATTAAGTGAAGTACGTCAAAAATTGTTGCTCTTGCCGGAAATCTCCGATCTTGCCGAAAACTTTTTTTTTCCTTCCCTTGTCACGTACGCTTGTACGGGCTGATCTGATTTGAAGATTGTTGAAGTACAGCGATTACCACCGCCACAACTTCATGGATGTGATCTCGGCGAGAACGCCTCTTCTTCTTTTCAACAAACTTGTATCGTCGACTTGATCTGCCGTAGGACGTATGCGACTCGGATGCGTGCCCGAGCAGGAACGCGACTTGATCTTTCTGTCTTCGATCTTATGGAGGGATATGGCTGTTGCTGCTGTCGGTAGCCGTAAAATTTGCTGATCTTGCCAATGGAGAAGTTGAAGGATCCCGCCTGGATGATAAAATCCAGTCGCCGCGATCCCCACGGTCGGCGCCAATTGACGAGGGGTTAACTCGACAAATGTCCTAGATGAAGGACTTAGGATCGGGGGAAGAGCAACGACTAGAGATTCCGGGATCAAGATTGGCACACGATGTACCCAGGTTCACGTCCCCGCGGTGGAGGATCGCTACATCCTGCTAGCAATCTAGTATATGATCATAATGGTGTTTACATGGTGCCGCCGTAGGCGGAGTTTTGTATCTAATCTCTCTCTAATCTATCTTGTCTAGTCTAGATATCTATTGTAAGTTGTGTTCTGCCTCTAGGGGCGCCCCTGCCTGGTTTTATATATGCAACCAGGCTAAGGTTTACAAGTGTCCTAGTCGAATATGGATTAGAACCTTCCTTCTTCGTCTCCAAGTCAATCTTCGAGTCCTTGTACTTGTCCACTTCCTTAATGGGCCAGACCCGGTATACTCATCCGTGGGTACCCGAAGGGCATATCCATGTCAGGGAGAGAGGATCACCTTGCCTCACTCCCCTTCTACACTTGAATTCAGTACCCGACACACCATTGACCAAAATTGAGGAGGAGCCAGATTCTAGAATAATCTTTATCCAATTAATGAATCTATCATCAAAACCCATATGATGTAGAATTTGATGAATAGTGGAGTGCTCGATAGTATCAAATGCTTTCTCAAAGTCAAGTTTGAGCACAACAATTTCATTACCAGAGCACTTACATTGATATAAATATTCCAAAGACCATGCCAGGCAGTCCTGTATGCTTCTCCCTTTAATAAAACCATATTGGTTTCTATGGACTACCTTTAAAATCCACTTTTGTAGTCTTTCTGCTATTATTTTAGTTAGCAACTTTTGTAGCCTTCTTTTATCTTATCACTACTTTTCTTATAACTTTCGGCTTATTTTCCTTCCAGGATCATCAGTTCCTTGTTTCTCGCCCTCCTCTTCCAGAGGGAGGAGCCATTCAAGATGTGCATGTTTCTTCTGCCTCCGAAGCCCCCGAGGCTGAGGATAGCCACGACGGAGATGAAGCCGAAGATTCGCTGGAAGGGACCAGTTCGACTATGTCGCCTCCTCCTGCACTTTCCGAAGACCTTGGTCTCGACAAGAAAAGGAAACGTGTCAAGGAGCTCCTTTCTTCGAGTACTTTCGCTCACAAAAATGAGGCCGGGGAGGCCCCTGCTCTAGAGGAAGATGAAGAGCTTTTCGACGCCCTAGACTCGTGAGTTTTTTGCTGATTTTTCATATACTCTTCTTTCTGTCGATTTGGACAGAGTGCTTTACTTTTTTGCTTCTTTTCTAGGGATAACGAGGACCCTAAGAAATTTGTTGCCAGTGCTCCTGTTATTGATGCTCCTGTTGTCGATGAACCACCTTCACAAGAGGCAACTGTGGTGCCTAAATCACCAGAAGCTGCTACCAAGAAGGCTGGTTTTTGTGCTTCAAAACACCTGAAGAAAACATCAGCTGCGAGTACTTCTCCCGACGCCCCTCGGCCAGTTATCCCCACTGATGATGTAAGTACTATATATTTTTGTAGTTTACTAGCTTTGAACTATTCTTCTCATGCCCTGCCTTGGACAGACTTTGATGAAAAAGTTTGTCTCCTTGGGTACTGAATGTGTCGAATTTTTGAAAACGGCAAGGTCTTCTCATGGTGAGCTTTTTGCCATCTTATATCTTTTATTTGCCTATCTTTGTGCTTCTGTGACTCTTTTATCGAGTTTTCTTTCCTCTTCTTGCGCTGCAGATGACTTGGCGGCAGCTAATGCTCGCATTTTGTCTCTGGAAGCTGAACTTGAGGCTTCCAGAAAAGCTTGGGATGCCGCCACTGCTGCCAAAACCACTGCTGAGAAGTCCACTAAATCAGCATTGGCTAGGGCAAAGAAAGTGGAGAAAGCCCTTGCTGACGCTAATAAGGAGCGTATCCAGCGGGAGCAGGCCGTAACTGAACGCCTTAATAAAATGTCGGCTCTTGCTGGAGGTAAATACCATGCTTTTCCCCTTCTTTGTTGAGTTACCCATTCTTATACTTGCTGATGTGTGCTTTTTCTCTGTCTTTATCTCCTTGGTTGTTTAGAACATACTGGGGTGTCTTCGGCATTGGTGCCTAGTTGACGTGGGAGCTTATTCTTCATCTTCAATCCCCGGCAACGGCGCCAGAAAAATCTTTGCTGTGGTGGTGTGTGATAGTGTAAATCACCGTCCATTTGGGAACCCCAAGAGGAAGGTTTGATGAGTACAGCAGCGAGTTTTCCCTCAGTAAGAAACCAAGGTTTAATCGTATCCAGGAAAAAGCCAAACTCAAGAAGGTGATGCTTGCTAGCTTCGCGACAGCTCCGGACAATTTATAAGGCGCCTCGTCCAGTGCTTTGCTTTGCCAGCTGCAACGCGGAACCTGCACACAACACAACCAAATACTTTGCTCCCAACTTACGATGAGGTTTTCAATCTCACCGGTTTGCTGTAAACAAAGGAATGAGCGTATCGAGTGGAAAGCAATAGTAGTATGCAAGTAAAGTAAACAGTGCGAGTTAAGTAAACAGGTGATAGCAATATAAAGGAAATTGGACCGGGGTCCACAGTTCACTAGTGGTGTCTCTCCATAAGATAAATAACGACATGCTGGGTAAACAAATTACAGTTGGGCAATTGATAGAATAAAGACAACGTGCATATGTCGAGAGGATCACTATGAGATTTACTCTGGGCATTACAACAAAATACATAGACCGCCATCCAACTGCATCTATGACTAATAATCCACTCGCGGGGATATCATCGAACACCCCATGAGTATTAAGTTGCGAACAACAGATAACTGCATTAAGCAAAGTGTGTAATGTAAACAAAGCATATGCCCTTGGACATATGAATGTTGTTTTCTCCCTAGTGGCAACAACACATCTACAACCTTAGAGGTTTCTGCCACTCCCCCTGATTAAATAGAGGCATGAACCCAACTATCAAGCATAAATACCCCCTCTTGGAGTTACTAGTATCTACTCAGCCAAGATAGCTACTAACAATGGAGAGCATGCAAGATCATAAACAACATAGAGATAACATAAGATAATATTCAGCACATCAACTCAATCATAACACCAATATTCATCGGATCCCAACAAACACAACATGTAGAATTACATAACGGTGATCTCGATCATGTAAGGCAGCTCACGAGATCTAAACATGAAGCACATGGTGGAGAAGACAACCAACTAGCTACTGCTATGGACCCACAGTCCAAGGTAGACTACTCACTCATCGCGCCGGAGGCAAGCATGGCGATGAAGAAGACCTCCGGTGGCGATTCCCCTCTCCGGCAGGGTGCCAGGAAGAGCTTCTGGACCCTCCCGATCTCGGGTCAACGACGACGGCGGATCGCGATGTGTTTCTGGAAAATTGATCGGATACTTAGGATTTTCCCGTCGGGAGGTCTTTATAGGCGAAGGGGCGTCGTCAGAAGTGGACCGAGGCGGGCTCACACATAGGGGGCACAGCCAGGGCCTGGGCCGCGCCGCCCTATTGTGTGGCCGGCTCGTGGCCCCTCTCCGTCTCCTCTTCGGTTCTCTGGAAGCTTCGGTAAATTTCTGGATGTTCGGCTTTTATTTCGTTCAATTCTGAGAATATTTCCTATGTAACTTTTCTAAAACACAAAAACAGCATAAAATAGGGAACTGACACTGTGGCATTTTGTTAATAGGTTAGTTCCGGAAAATGCATAAAAATGCCACGAAGTGTAACGAAACACTAAGCAAATGGTGTAAAAACAAGCATAGAGCATCAAAAATTATAGATACGTTTGGGATGTATCAGCATCCCCAAGCTTAACTCCTGCTCGTCCTCGAGTAGGTAAGTGATAACAAAAGAAATAATTTTTGAGGTGACATGCACCTACACAATCTTGATCATCTATGTAAGCGTTGTGCGCTGGGATCAAAAGAACTTAAAATATGGGCATGAAAGATATAATCTTGATAGAAGAAACTTAGCAACCATGTTATAACATGAAAAAGAACACAAACGAAAGATCATGAAAATGAAACAATGAAAGTCAAACGTGTGTTCAAATCATATGGAAAAACATGCAAATGGTTTTCAGCTTGTCCTTCATGGAATAGCAAAACATAAATGCATAGGACACCTTTAAATTTAAGAGGGCGACTAGATACAAGTAATTTAAGAACAAGTGAAACCAACATCATTAATCAATCAATGAAAACTTTGGGGCAATGCACATTATACTAAGAATGACAACTATGCTCTCTTAGACGGTGCATAAAGATAGAAGGTGGTGACTCAACATAAAAGTAAAAGAAAGGCCCTTCACGGAGGGAAGCAGTGATTGCAAGTTTTATAAACCTTCAAAAATTATGGTACTTACTAGCTTTGAGCTCTCATTGCCCCCATCATAGGCATCTTGAATGGTTAAAGTTAATGCGAATACACTTATGATGCATATGCTTGACAAATCATAAATTGAAAACCTTGTGTCCTGTGAAATACGAATACCCAAACCTCATGCTACTCGACTTAGAGTCCCAAGCAAGCTCTTGTCATTGTAAATATATGTGTATCATTGAGAACCGCCAACGGGGTACCTCCGTGCCCGATGACACGGAACAAGCCCACATAAAAAATGATAGGACAAACAAACAATGAACTCCTCGGCATCTCTTTTATTTACCATTGGTATAGCTTTTTATTGTGAGATGCGTCGTCGAATGTTTACTATGGGCATGCTATAAATTTCCACCATGAATTATGCATGACTTAGATTAGCGGCCCAGGAGTTTCTCTAACACATATACAAACTCCATGATCCCGCAAGATTTCAAACTTATTTCACATCGCGAGTATCCATAAACAAAAGATCACGATATCAAGTCAAATGAAAGAAAGTGCAATGTTGAAAGCTTGCCCCATGATGACATGGCTGGGCTAATTTCCAACTTACAACTTGCAAGCATAACAACTCAACATAAGAGAGCTACAATGTCAAATTTTTAAGAACGAGAAAAGTAAAGTGTGCTATCAGGTTCGTGAGAGCTTTACTGACCAATTTTCGTATAACACCCAAAGAGTTTAATTTGAAGGATAGATAAAAGCAAGTCAAATGTACTTTAGAATAGCAAATTGCTAATAGGTATATATGGTGGACACATTGGAACAACTTGGTTTTTAGGAGTTGGATGCACGAGTAGAGCTCATACTCAGTACAAAACGAGGGCTAGCAAAAGACTGGGAGTGACCAACTAAGAGAGCAATAACGGCCATGATACGTCTCCAACGTATCCATAATTTTTGATGCTCCATGCTTGTTTTTACACCATTTGTTTAGTGTTTCGTTACACTTCGTGGCATTTTTATGCATTTTCCGGAACTAACCTATTAACAAGATGCCACAGTGCCAGTTCCCTGTTTTTGCCGTTTTTGTGTTTCAGAAATGTTACACAGGAAATATTTTCGGAATTGGACGAAACAAAAGCCAGACGTCCAGATATTTCACGGAGCTTCCAGAACACCGAAGAGGAGACAGAGCCGGACCAGAGGGTGGCCACACCACCAGGGGGCGCGGCCCATCCCTGACCCACGCCGGCCTGTGGTGTGGGCCCCCTAGTCCACTTCTGTAGGGACCCCCAAGATCTAAGCTATACAGAGATGTTATGTGTATTAGTCACGCTAGCAACGAGTGATACTAGGGTTACCAGTCCCAGGCCAGAACACCATCGGCAGGCAGGCCGGAATTAAACATCGGCTCTACACATCTCGAAGCGCCGTGAAACTAATCATAACCAAGACTGCATAACAAAGAGCTCATGAATCTTAAACCCCTCTCGTGCACTTTATATCCATACACGCATCATGCACGAGATGGGTAACCAAAGTTGGTACACAACAGTGACTCTACGACTCAAAGGTAATATTGCAAAGCTCTTACCTGAGCAAAGATCCAAAGGATTACAAACAGAGGTCACTGACCCAACATTTCATCAGACAATGGAAGGAAGGTTATGCTATTAGACATAGCAAGGATAACATGGCCTAAGAGGCCAGAAGCATAACATCGACAACCCATTCCACAGCCCCAAGCTGCTGTCTGGGAACCCCAAGCTACTCGTCGGTGTCGATCTTCGAACGGAACTCATCTTCGTTGTGGAACTTACTCTGCTGCAAAAACATCAACAAAGGGGGTGAGTACATAAGGTACTCAGCAAGACTTACGTATCCTATTAGCTAAACTTGGTTAAGAAAGGCTTTCTGTGGAGTTATTTGCGTAAAGCAATATTTATTTTCATAAAACAAGTAAGAGTAGAAGCTCGACTACTCAGAACATTTAAAAGGGGTAAGAAAGCGATATCTTTAATCATTTAGACATCCACCGAATCAATATCATCTGAACCTATCTACTAGGATTACCTCCTCGAAACCCTGGAGGAAGCAATCATATTCACACTTTGCTTTTCAAGTTTTACGACGAGGTTAAAGTTCTCTATGATCTGGCATCCGTCTCCAAGTTGTCCATAACTGTGGACACGGCTTTTCGAAAAGATTTAACCCTGCAGGGGTGTACAACTTTACCCACATGTGACGACCGTCTCCATAAGCCACATGACGTCATTCCGTGAGACGCTGGCAGAGTGGTGATCGCCTACAACCTTTACCTCACATCGACCTATTCCATGAGCCACGCCAAAAGGTTCTAGCCGCCATCGCGAGATCGGCCGTTCTCGGACGCGGAACCGTTCATTGTGAGTCGAGGTTGGTTTACCAGAGGAATCCACCTCAAGCAACCTTGGCCACGTCCCTAGATGATGCACCTCTTCTCTTTTCCACCACTTTCCAAAACATTTCCAATGCGTATGCCAAATGGAAAGCCCAAACTAGGTAGCTCATGGATAAGTCTAAGCAAGTTAGTGAGTCGACGGGAGTCCCATTCCTCCACATGTGGCCGTACGCTCAGTCTTGGATCAAGAGACAAGAACTTGGGTCCTAGGGCGGCAAGAATGAGTCAAATAACCACATCTCATGCGGAGGCTCATCCAAACCTTTTAGCATGTTTAATCTCATAGTTGTCATCATACCATGTCATCCTGTCATAGTAGATTCATTTGCAACTCTGATTCATTAACCATATGTACTAGAGTAAGCAACTAAGCATGGCTAAGCATTTCAGATAAAAAGCTCTAGCGACGCACACAAGAAAAACCTAGTCATGCTAGGAGCAGTGGATCAGGGTATTTAGGCGACAAGAATGGAACATGCATTAGATAGGATAACTCTACCTATCAATAAAAGACAGTTGAACCATGTGGTACAAAATAGTAAGTTTTGAAATACTTTAAAACCATAGGTTAAGAGGAGGGTTGCTTGCCTTGTTGTTGATAACCAGATAAAATAGATATCTAGGGTTCTTCTTCTTGATTTGTGAAAGGATCGGTACGGGCGACTAGAGGGGGGGGTGAATAGGCGCTAAGTCAATTTTTAATCTTTTTCAATATTTAAGGCTTGACACAAAGTAAATTCACTAGATGTGCAACTAGGTGAATTTCCTATAAGTGGCAAGCATGCAAGTAAACAAGTAACTAGCAAGATACAAGTAAGGGAAAGAAATAACCGAAGAGTGGAGACCGGAGACACAAGGATGTATTCCCGTAGTTCCTTCCTTTTGAGGGGAAGTACGTCTATGTTGGAGAGGTGTGGTGACACGGAGTCGACCAACGCCACAAAGGCTCACCTTGTTCTTCGGTGAGCAAGCCACGGAGGCTAGCTCATTTCCACTAAGCGGTGGTATTGGGGGAACCACGAATCCCTTACACGGAGCTTGGGGCACAACTCCACAACTCAATTGGAGGCTCCCAAGAAAGCCACGGAGGCAAGAATCACCACAAAGACAAGTCAATCAACCAATTACAACACCTAGGGTCACAAGATCCCCAAGGTGCAAATCCTCCAAGCAAATGGAGGTGGAAATGAAATTCCTTTGGTGAAAATGTAGATCGGTGCCTCCTCCTTCAATCCTCCAAAGATCAAGAGCTTTGGTTGGCTAGAAGGGGAGATCTATGGAATTTGGTGTTTTTGCAATGGGGGTAGGTGAGAGCTTCAAGGATGAACAATGGTTGGTGAAGTTCTAACACTACCCTAGCTGGGAGAAGGGGTATTTATAGGTGGGTGGGAATCTGGCCGTTGGAGGAGGGCAGGGACGCAGAACCGGCGGTAAGTTCGGCGCCGCCGGCCTCTGGGCCGGACGCTCCGGCGAATGGTCCGGCGGGACCGGACATCTCGCCGGGAGCCCGGCGGCTGGCCAGGCAGATCCGGCGGCCCGCCGAACGACGCTTCAGAACAGCAGTCCGGCGGCTCCGCCGGGCTGGCCCGGTCTGCCACCGGATGGTCCGGCGGTGGACCGGCCTCTGCGCCGAACACGCCCACTTTTGGCAGGCGATTCCACCATCTTTCTTTTTGCACATGAAAACCCCTTCACCTGTGAACTTAACCTGAATGCATATATTTCAAATATTAGTTCACACAAAACATAGTCATATCATTGTAAATCAAAAAAGTAGAAAGGAACAAATGTCCCTGCTTTTGAAATCAAGATTAGTTCACACAAAACATAGTCATGTCATTGCTTTTGGAATGCAAAGTGCAAGATTTAGACTATAGGGAGCTCCCCCACCATCAATAGGAACCAAGCATGGCATGGACAAGATAATATCATGGATAGATAATAATATAGCAAGCATAGACATATCCAAACATAAACATAAAGTGCATAGTGCATAATTAAAGTACACACTTGTCCACACACGATAGGGTTCCACGGAGTTTGAGAGATAGGAAAGGCAAATAAAACGCAAATGGACACAAGCCACTTAAGAACCAAGAAAAATGAAAGTGAGGCTTGTGTCATGCGACGTTATTCCTAGAGACTCTACACTCTTCTCCCCCTTTGGCATCGAAACACCAAAAAGGGACAAGAGAGTAGACGATGCTAGCGCTCAAAAATCTTCACTGGGGACAGGAGAACCCTCGGGATCATTTTCTCCATGAGCACCTTCTTCTTCATCAGCATCTTCTGGCTCAGAGGGTGGCTCAAAGTCTCCAAAGTCTTTAGCACCAGCAAACATGGCATCATCAAGAGGCGGCATGACAAAGTTGACATATGGAACCAGATCCAACTCGGTTCCAACAGGAGGAACTGCACTGCCTCTAGCTGCCAAGAACTCATTCTGCCTCCTCCGAGTCTCCTGACTCATCTCCATGCTCCTATGAGCCACATCATAAGTGCTGCGACACATATCCCACAAATTCTTGAAGAATGCAGCAACACCTTTCTTGCGAGAGGACCTATGATGGCGATGATGACGACGGTGACTAGCTCCAGAGCCAGAGGCATGGTGAGGATCAGGAGCATCCATGGTGCGACCTCTAGCCCTGGCATGGTGCAAGCCGGGAGCTTCTTCAAAACCACCCTGGAAACCCACTGAGAATGTCTCCATCTCTAGAATCTGTCCACGCACCTGAGCAATCGGAGTCCGGGGCTGCCTGTTGATCAAACGCTGCACATACTGACAGTAGTTGGGAGTCATGCGCTTGAGAGTAGATCTCTTCATCTCCTGAAAAATGAAGTCACAGCCATCTATCTTCCGAAGCTTGTCGGGCTGGCAATAGTACAGCAAGTTCCTGTGATAGCCCCTGACACTAGCATCATCTCCAGCCTTACTCACCAGATTCTGACGGAAGAGCTTGGCAAGAGCGTTATAGTAGTAGTACATCCCTGAAATAGCAGGAGCAGGGAGAGATGGCACATCTGGATAGCAAATGCGAGAGATCTTCTCCACGGAAAAGGGCGCCTCAGAGTGAATCTTGAAACCTCCAGCCCTACCACCACCATAGCCCAGAGCATCACAGAAATCAGCAAACGTGGCAGTGAACACATCCTGGCCAGTCATCCAAGTGAAGGACTCCGCTGGGTCATTATGGAAGAACACAGTGCAACAGAACTGACGGACCACCATTGGCTGAATAGGCTCGGAGAGGGTGACAAGGGCCAAAACATCCATCTTGAGAAGAGCCTCATTGATAAAGCGAAAGTCCCTAGAGACATACTGCTGAAAGTGCTCGACATTGAACTCAAATGCATCATAGTAATCATCCCACATAGCACGCTGAGAATCAGTCCAGAACTTCTTGTCACTGCCAGTATACTGCCTCTCATGAAAGCGGTATGGGTTCGCAAGGCGAAGTTTAAGCCAAGTGTTGATATGGGCTGAACCCAAGTTCCCTTCAATCTCCTGCTCCTTCTCCACATCCACCGGGCCACGAGCCCCCTTCCCCTTCCGGGGTGGATGAGGGCCTCGAGTGTATACAAGCTTGGACTTCATACGCTGCCCTGCAGCTGCAGAGCTGCTACCTTCAGCTGGGGTCTTCCCTGACTGACGAGTACGACGCGGAGGGCGTCCCTCAACCTCATCAAGCTTCCTCTTCTTGACTTCAAAGGCTCGAGCATCTTCTTCATTGTCAACCAGGTAGTCACTGTCCTCAGCCGAAAACGAGTCTGAAAACGCAAGCAAAGCAAAGCAACACCAGATAAAGATACATGTCACAAAAAGGAACTCAAAGTCGGGTAGGGACAAGTGCACGATGAAGAGGTAGTATGGCAGTGAGGTTCGGCGCCAGGTCCGGCGGGACCGGACAGTGGGCCAGACCGTCCGGCGGGCCGCCGGGCCATTCCGGCGAGCTCGCCGAACTGGTATTCTGAATGCCAATTCGGCGGGTCCGCCGAAACGGTCCGGTGGTCCGCCGGGTGGTCCGGCGCCAGGTCCGGCGACCGCCGGACACTTCGCCGAAACACACGAATGTCATACTACCCGCAATCTTGACTCAAATAACTTGTCACTACAAACTTTAAGGATACATGGATGCTAAGGAACAAACACTAGCCCAACAAAGAACGAAACCCTAAAGGATCTATCCCTAGACAAAATGAATCTAACCCTAAATACACACTAGATCTACTCATACAAGAGCATGAACAAAACGAGTGTGAGGCAAGGGCTAGAGGAAGAAGAGAAAATGAGGGAGTTACCCGAAGACATGGTGCACAAGAAGATGGGGAAAACTCCCGATCTCCCAATGCGGTAGACGAAACGCGAAGATCTTCGGAGGAAAGCTTCAAAACAACCCGATCTACACCCGATCTAAAATTGGAAGGGATTGGTTGGGTGGAGAGGCTAGGGGGAGGAGAAGCTTGAGGAGGCGGCGGCAATGGAGTTGGGGGCGGGCGTGGGGAGGGAGGGAAGTGGGAGAAAACTGCTAAGGAAACCCTCCCCACAAATTTATATAGACCGCCAGTCCGGCGGGACCGGGCCATACGCCGGACTGTCCGGCGGGCCGTCGGGCCATTCCGGCGAGCTCGCCGAACTGGTATTCTGAACGCCAGTTCGGCGGGTCCGCCGAAACGGTCCGGTGGGCCGCCGGGAAGTCCGGCGCCAGGTCCGGTTTTCGCCGGGCAGGCCGCCGAAACACTTTTTGGACTAGAAAAGTTTTGACAATTGTCGATATGTGACATGTATCAACAAGAAAAACATGGTGTGTGGAAGTAATCAACAGCCATCAAACTTGTTTGCAAGAAAATCAACTTAAGATTGCATGCCTTCCAAGAAGCACAACAACAAAAACATGAGATTTGAAGACATGCAATGGTGGGGGATTTCTCCCCCTATGTGTGTTCACCAATGTCGTGACACCGCGAAGAGACATGCTTGGGCTCAAATGACATTAGTGATCTTATGATGTCGCACACTTGAGTATGCATCGTGCCATTAATTGACACGATGACTATCCTCAACTATGCGCATCTACACTAGAGGAACATACTATACTATGGGAATGAGTGCACACGATCAAGCCACATTGCAAGAGTCTAGGATATTCAATTCATGCCTCAACTCTTGGAATCTTGCTTCATCAAGAGGCTTCGTGAAAATGTCGGCAAGTTGGTCTTGTGTACCTACATAAGATAGGTTAATCTCACCTCGGTTGACATGGTCACGGATGAAGTGGTGGCGGATCTCGATGTGCTTGGTCTTGTTGTGTTGAACCGGATTATGAGCGATCTTGATGGCACTCTCATTGTCACATAAGAGTGGCACCTTGTCGAAGTGAATACCATAATCCTCCATGGTTTGCCTCATCCAAAGAAGTTGAGCACAACAACTCGCGGCCGCCACATACTCGGCTTCGGCGGTGGAGAGAGACACACAATTTTGCTTCTTGGAAGACCAACTAACCAAAGACCTACCAAGAAATTGGCAAGCCCCGGAAGTTGACTTCCTATCCACTTTGTCTCCCGCCCAATCCGAGTCCGAGTACCCTACAAGCTCAAAGCTTGCACCCTTCGGGTACCAAAGGCCAAAAGTTGGGGTATCAATCAAATATCGGAAGACTCTTTTGACCGCCATTAGATCGCTTTCCTTAGGGGCGGCTTGATATCGTGCACACATTCCCACACTAAGCATGATATCCGGTCTAGATGCACAAAGATAGAGCAAAGACCCAATCATAGAGCGATAAAGTTTTTGATCCACTTCTTTACCATTAGGATCGAGATCAAGAGTAACCTTTGTAGGCATGGGGGTCTTGGCTCCCTAAACCCTAGGGGAGATGAGTATTGATGGCGAATCCCCTCATCACTGAGAAAATCATTTAAGGTGTAGTTCTTGAACTCGGTGCCATTGTCACTTCGGATCATCAATATGTCTTGACCATATTGGCGTTGCACTTCATTGGTGAAGTCTTTGACGGTTTGTTGAGTCTCACTCTTGTGAGTCAAGAAAAAGACCCAAGTGTATCTTGAATAGTCATCGACAATCACCAAGCAATACTTCTTTCCTCCAAGACTTTTATAAGAGGGAGGGCCGAAGAGATCCATGTGAAGGAGCTCTAGAACCCTCTTAGATGAAATGATGGTCTTGCTAGGATGAGGAAGTTCATGCATCTTTCCTTCAATGCAAGCTCTACACACACGATCTTTTGAAAAGGTTAGATCGGTTACTCCTAGGATGTGGTTGCCTTTGTGGAGACTTTGCAAAGTTCTCATATTGACGTGGCCTAGCCGGCGATGCCAAAGCCATCCCACGTCAACTTTAGCCATGAGGCATGTCGCGGCTTTAGTGACCTCCTTCGAGAAGTCGATCACATATAAGCCATTTTCGACATGCCCTACATGAGCTACATTAAGAGACTTGCTCCACAAAAGAACTACAATCCCAACATCAAAGAAGGTTGCAAAGCCCATATTAGCAAGTTGAGCAACGGAAAGAAGATTATATGAAAGGGACTCAACAAGCATGACATCTTCCACGATAACATTATGAGAGACAACAACCTTGCCGAGACCCAATACCTTTGACCTTGAAGAATCTCCATAGGTGACGTAGCCCGCATGGGATGACCCGGTGCGAAGCTCCTTCACCATTTCTTTGCTCCCGGTCATATGATTGGTAGCACCACTATCAATTATCCATTGACCACCACCGGAAGCAAAGCCCTACAAGAGATCAAGTCTTGACTTTAGGTCCCCATTTCTCAATGGGTCCTTTCTTGTTAGTGACAAGGGTCTTTGGAACCCAAATAGACCATGCAACATATTCATTTGATGAACTAACAAATTTAGCATAAACATGTCCATCATGTGCACGACAAAGAACATAGGAAAGATTATATTTTCCCGCAAAGTTATTATGGTTGGGCATAGCCTTTTTTCCATTCCCAATAATTTCCCTCACCTCCTCCTCAAATACATTACCATTCTCATCATAGCATATTTCACTAGGAACATGCTTCTTTAATGAGGGAGGAGGCACGGGGACACTCTTCTTCTTCTTCTTCTTCTTCTTGTTCTTCTTCTTCTTGTTCTTCTTCTTCTTGTTCTTCTTGGACTTGGATGTAAATCCAAGTCCCGTCTTGTCACCATGTTGCTTTTGAGCATTCAAAAGCTCATCAAGCATCTCGTTTCCCTTTAGGGGGGCTTTCTCACAAGGGGGGTTAGTTGAGCATGAACTTGCAACAAATGTGCTAGAAAGAGACTTGGTTGCTTCATTAGCAATTATAAGATTTAGTTTCTCATTTTGCAACCTAAGTTCATTAGCAACGGATTGAGCAATATCACGATCACTTTTAAGTTTGGCAATATCCAAATTGTGAGATTCTTCAAGACCCAACATGGATGTCTCAAGTGACATCCTTATGTCTTGCTCTTCCTCAGGAGATTGAGTAAGAGAAGCAATTTCATCGGCATAGTCACGACCATGCCCCTCAAGTTCAAAAATGCATTCATCATTTTTATCATTTACTTGGATGGCTTCATTAAGTTGATCTAGGAGAATCTCAAAGCGAGCTTTGGTCTCCCCATGCAAGGTTGACATGAACATGTCCATTTCATTTAGATCATCATTTTCACCAACTCGTTCAACACAATCCATCAAAGATAAGCTTTTAGGTATGATGGGTGTGAGAGGCGGTGATACCTTTGTAGCGTGAGCCATGAGACAAGTCGCATTGTGGTTGGTGCGCTTTGATTCATTTGCGGAAGCGAATAGGGATGATGAGGGGGTAGGATGGGCAATGGCGATGGCGGCCCTTCCTATTTCCTCCTTATCACTTGCATCATCCTCGGAGAGGTACTCTTCTTGAGTTATCAAAGCGTGAGTTGGGAGGACTCTCTTCTTGTCGGAGTTTCTAGGGTAAGACTTGGACTTCATTTCCTTGCGGACAAGCCTTCCATTGTGATCTTCAACTCTTTCATAAGGACACTCCGCAATAAAGTGGTTAGTGTTACCACAATTGTAGCAAGTCCTCACTCTACTTGTAGCCTTGGGCTTGGAGGGGCTAGATGACTTCCACTTCTTCATGAATGCCCGTTGAGCAAGAGCCATATGCTCGGCATGAGCATACTTCATGTCCTCGGGGCTTCCACCCAATACTTCTTCCTCTTCCAACAAGCTTTCTTCTTCATGATAGGTGACTTTGGCCTTCAAAGCAAGGTTGGGAGCACGCACACCACGTGCACGAGCAAGAGCATCATCCGCATTCTTCTCGGAGATCTTCCTTGCCATCATCTCTTGCAAAATGTCATGAGCGGACATCGTCCGGAAATTTGCATTTCCCTTGATGGAGTTCACGGTCTCCCTATGGAAGGGCAAGAGAGCTTGAATGAACTTCCTCTTCATCCATCTCCAATCACATTGGGTGGAGCCAAGATCCGTTAGCTTCACTTGGAGTGACGAGAGACGCCTATGGAGTTCTTCGGGAGTTTCACCATCAAGCATGGCAAAGTTGTCTGCTTCATTGGAGGCTTCATCAAACTTGAATTCTTGAATGCTCTCATTCCCAATGAAGAGGTTGGTGAGAACATCCCAATCTTCTTTGGCGGAGGTGATGTTGCGGACGAACGCCTTGTCCTTCTCGGTAAGAGACATGTGAATGAGATGCAAGGCGGAGGCATTGAGTTGCTTGTCGATTTGCTCCCAAGGTAGCAAGTTAGTCAAATCCTTGGAAGTTGGATGGAAACCCTGCTCAATGATCCTCCAAAGCTCAATAGACACAAAGTTTATGTGAGAGCGCATGTTATCTTGCCAATTGGCAAAGCTAGAAGCATCAAGTGGTGGCGGTGGGCCGCAAGAAGCAAGGTGTGGCATTTGAAGGTGTCTTCCGGAGACATAGCTCATAGGATGTGGAATTTCCGTGCTATGTCCCCGAGAGGTGTCATCTTTCTTGGGGGTGTCATCTACCTTGGGGGGTTCCTCTCCGCCCTCATCCCCATCCTCATCCGGATCATCCTCGTTTAAGATGGGCTTACCCGAGGACTCAACCGGGGTCGGTGGAGTGGTACTAGATGTTCCACTAACGAGGGCATCAAGTTGAGATTTTTGGCTTTCCATGGCTGCCATCATGGCATCCATACGTGCCATTATACTATTAAGATCCCCCTTAGTGGCGGGCTCCTCTTCGCCCATAACCTCTTAGGCGGTTAAGCCCAATCAAAGAGCACTAGGCTCTGATACCAATTGAAAGGATCGGTACAGGCGACTAGAGGGGGGGTGAATAGGCGCTAAGTCAATTTTTAATCTTTTTCAATATTTAAGGCTTGACACAAAGTAAATTCACTAGATGTGCAACTAGGTGAATTTCCTATAAGTGGCAAGCATGCAAGTAAACAAGTAACTAGCAAGATACAAGTAAGGGAAAGAAATAACCGAAGAGTGGAGACCGGAGACACAAGGATGTATTCCCGTAGTTCCTTCCTTTTGAGGGGAAGTACGTCTACGTTGGAGAGGTGTGGTGACACGGAGTCGACCAACGCCACAAAGGCTCACCTTGTTCTCCGGTGAGCAAGCCACGGAGGCTAGCTCATTTCCACTAAGCGGTGGTATTGGGGGAACCACGAATCCCTTACACGGAGCTTGGGGCACAACTCCACAACTCAATTGGAGGCTCCCAAGAAAGCCACGGAGGCAAGAATCACCACAAAGACAAGTCAATCAACCAATTACAACACCTAGGGTCACAAGATCCCCAAGGTGCAAATCCTCCAAGCAAATGGAGGTAGAAATGAAATTCCTTTGGTGAAGATGTAGATCGGTGCCTCCTCCTTCAATCCTCCAAAGATCCAGAGCTTTGGTTGGATAGAAGGGGAGATCTATGGAATTTGGTGTTTTTGCAATGGGGGTAGGTGAGAGCTTCAAGGATGAACAATGGTTGGTGAAGTTCTAACACTACCCCAGCTGGGAGAAGGGGTATTTATAGGTGGGTGGGAATCTGGCCATTGGAGGAGGGCAGGGACGCAGAACCGGCGGTAAGTTCGGCGCCGCCGGCCTCTGGGCCGGACGCTCCGGCGAATGGTCCGGCGGGACCGGACATCTCGCCGGGAGCCCGGCGGCTCGCCAGGCAGATCCGGCGGCCCGCCAAACGATGCTTCAGAACAGCAGTCCGGCGGCTCCGCCGGGCTGGCCCGGTCTGCCACCGGATGGTCCGGCGGTGGACCGGCCTCTGCGCCGAACACGCCCACTTTTGGCAGGAGATTCCACCATCTTTCTTTTTGCACATGAAAACCCCTTCACCTGTGAACTTAACCTGAATGCATATATTTCAAATATTAGTTCACACAAAACATAGTCATGTCATTGTAAATCAAAAAAGTAGAAAGGAACAAATGTCCTTTCAATTTGTTCATTGATGAACAAGTATTGGTCCTCCGATGTTATCGATCTTGATATCGGACTCGTTGCTCACATCAACTCCGGATCCTACCGGGAAAGCAGAAACACACCGGAGAAAGATAGCATTCAATACATGGCACCGATGCACAAACAAGGATGATGATATGACAATATTTAACGGTATTGAAATAAACCCTATAACATGATATCCAAATTAAATGGAGTCCAAATGAATAAGACATATCATTTGGAATGAGCTCCATATTGAAGAAATGGTTCAACTTGTTCTTCTAATTTAAACAGGGTTCAAAGTTACTTAATCATGCATTGTTTTGATATCAAAATATAGATCTTGTTTTACTGAACATTTTGATAGGTCATACACAATTTTATGATAAACAGATAATATTCTATAAATTATACAAGGTTTGCAACTTTTCTAAAATTCCTAGAATTAAAATAAGCGCACAGACTTTTTACACCGGGGCAAAAATGACCCACGGTCACTGATCTGTGGACCTTGGGTCCAAGTCAGTAGGCCACGCTGGCCAGGTCAACAGGCTCCTGGCCAGTTGACCTGACGGCCAGTACGCCGGCCAGACGCCGACGACGGCGACGCGGCGCGCACGGGGAAGAGCAGGGAAGGGGTCCATGATACGTCTCCAACGTATCCATAATTTTTGATGCTCCATGCTTGTTTTTACACCATTTGCCTAATGTTTCGTTACACTTCGTGGCACTTTTATGCATTTTCTGGAACTAACCTATTAACAAGTCGCCACAGTGCCAGTTCCCTGTTTTCTGCTATTTTTGTGTTTCAGAAAAGCTACACAGGAAATATTCTCGGAATTGGACGAAACAAGTTCCTAAAGTCTTATTTTTCCAAGAAGCTTCCAGAGATCCGAAGAGGAGTCGGAGGGGGGGGGCCACGAGGGCCCCACACACCAGGGCGGCGCGGCCTAGCCCCTGGCCGCGCCCCCTACGTGTGAGGTCGCCTCGGTCCACCTCTGACGATGCCCCTTCGCCTATAAAGACCCCCCTACGGGAAAAACCTAAGGACCCGATCAATTTTCCAAAAACACATCGCGATCCGCGGCCGTCATCGACCCGAGATCGGGAGGGTCCAGAAGCTCTTCCCGGCACCCTGCCGGAGAGGGGAATCACCACCGAAGGTCTTCTTCATCGCCATGCTTGCCTCCGGAGCGATGAGTGAGTAGTCTACCTTGGACTATGGGTCCATAGCAGTAGCTAGATGGTTGTCTTCTCCACCATGTGCTTCATGTTTAGATCTCATGAGCTGCCCTACATGATTGAGATCACCGTTATGTAATTCTACATGTTTGGTTTGTTGGGATCCGATGAATATTGGTGTTATGATTGAGTTGCTATACTGAAATATATCTTATGTTATCTCTATGTTGTTTATGATCTTGCATGCTCTCCGTTGTTAGTAGCTATCTTGGCCGAGTAGTTGCTAGTGACTCCAAGAGGGGGTATTTATGCTCGATAGTGGGTTCATGCCTCTATTTAACCTGGGGGAGTGACAGAAACCTCTAAGGTTGTAGATGTGCTATTGCTACTAGGGAGAAAACAACATTCATATGCTCAAGGGCATATGCTTTGTTTACATTACACACTTTGCTTAATGCAATTATCTGTTGTTCGCAACTTAATACTTGTGGAGTTCTCAGATTGATTCGCCACAAGTGGATTATTAGTCATAGATGCAGTTGGATGGCGGTCTATGTATTTTGTTGTAATGCCCAGAGTAAATCGCATAGTGATCTTCTTGACATATCACGTTTATCTTTATTCTATCAATTGCCCAACTGTAATTTGTTTACCCAGCATGTGTTATTTATCCTATCGAGAGACACCACTAGTGAACTATGGACCCCAGTCCTATTTCCATCATATTGCTATCACCTGTTTACTTTACTCGCACTGTTTACTTTACTCACATACTTTCACTATTTTCCACTCGATACGCTCATACCCTTTGTTTCAAGCAAACCGGTGAGATTGACAACCTCATCGCAAGTTGGGAACAAAGTACTTGGTTGTGTGTGTGTAGGTTCCGCGTTGCTACTGGCCGAAGACGAGTCAACAAGTGTTGTAAACAGCGCCCTTGTTGGGGTGCTATTAAGCCATTCCGCATCACCTTCAGTCGTTTGTCTCTCCTCTCCAAGAACGATAAACCTTGGTTTCTTAACTGAGGGAAAAACCTTGCTGCTATATTCATCACACCTTCCTCTTGGGGTTCCCAACGGGCTGGTCATCAACCACGCATCAAGCTAATTTTCTGGCGCCGTTGCCGGGGAAGAGTGGAAGACCTCTGCAAGGGGAGTTTTTCGCACACACATCCTTTACTTTGTTTTATTGTTTTGCTTTACTTTATTTTTACCTGCATCGTTTTATATCAAAAACCCAAAAAATTAGAATCCTTGGTAGTTGTTTTTACTTGTCTGCTTTTAGTTTTGCTGAAATGGCTAATCCTGAAAACACCTAGCTGTGTGACTTTACTAGTACGAACAATAGTGATTTTATCTGCACTCCTATTGCACCACCTGCTCCTGCTGTGAATTTTTATGAGATTAAGCCTGCTTTATTGAACCTTGTTATGAAATAGCAATTTTCTGGTGCTAGTACTGAAGATGCTACAGCTCATCTCAACAATTTTGTTGAGCTATGTGAGATGCAAAAGTATGAGAATGTTGATGGTGATATTATTAAGCTCAAGTTGTTTCCTTTTTCTTTGAGAGGAAAAGCTAAAGATTGGTTGCTGTCTTTGACTAAGAATAGTATTGATTCATGGGCTAAGTGTAAGGATGCTTTTATTGGTAGATACTATCCTCCTGCTAAGATTATATCCTTGCGTAGCAATATTATGAAGTTTACTCAGTTTGATAATGAACATGTTGCTCAAGCTTGGGAAAGAATGAAATCTATGATAAAGAATTATCCCACTCATGGACTGACTACTTGGATGATTGTCCAAACTTTTTATGCAGGACTGATTTTTTCTTCGAGGAATCTACTTGATTCGGCTGCTGGAGGCACTTTTATGTCCCTTACCTTGGGCGCCGCAACAAAGCTACTCGACAACATGATGGTAAATTATTCCGAATGGCACACCGAGAGAGCTCCACAAGGTAAGAAGGTAAATTCTGTTGAGGAAACCTCTTCCTTGAATGATAAGATTGATACCATTATGGCTATGCTTGCTAATGATAGGACTCATGTTGATCCTAATAATGTTCCTTTAGCCTCTCTGGTTGCTCAAGAAGAGCATGTTGATGTGAATTTCATTAGAAATAATAATTTTAACAACAATGCTTATAGGAACAATTTTGCTAGTAACAATTATAGGCCGTATCCTTCTACCAATGGTAATGGTTATTCTTATGGTAATTCCTACAACAACACTAGGGCCGCGCCCTCCGATCTTGAGATAATGCTCAAGGACTTCATCGGTAAGCAAACTGCTTTTAACAAGTCTGTTGAGGAAAAGTTAGGCAAAATTGATATTCTTGCTTCTAAAGTTGATAGCCTTGCTCATGATGTTCAACTTCTGAAATTAAAAGTGTTGCCTAATGATGTGAAAGAGAACAATGTTTTTGCTACTGCTAATGCTATTCAAGTTGGAATTGATGAAAATATTAGATTGTTAGCAGAATTGCATGCCAAGTGGGAAAGAGAAGATGAGATGGCTAGAGAGATGAAGGTATGTACCATTACTACCTCTAATGATGTTGCTCCTAATTCTAGCAATCCTCTTACTTTGATTGGTGTAGGGAAAACTCCCACTCCTTGTGTTAAAAAGCCTAAAACTGCCAAAACTTTTTCTCAAAAGAGTGCTGAAATTTTTCGGAGTGTAGGAGATGATAGCTCTACTTCTTTTAATGATTTTGATGTTGATGGTTGCAATATATCTGAAGTTATTTTGTTCTTGCAAAAGCTTGCTTTGACTCCCAATGCTAGTTCTTTAAATATTGCTTTTACTAAGCATATTACCAATGCTCTCATGAAAATTAGGGATGAAAAGTTGCAGCAAAAAGCTTCCGTTCCCAAGAAGTTAGAAGATGGTTGGGAACCCATCATTGATATGCATGTTAATGGTTTTGATTGCCATGCTTTATGTGATCTAGGTGCTAGTATTTCTATCATGCTTAGAAAAATTTATGACATGCTTGATTTACCACCGCTTGAAAAGTGTTATTATGATGTTCCTATTGCTGATGTTGCTAAGAAGAAACCTTTGGGAAGGATTAATGATGTTCTTATTGTGGTTAAAAATAACCTTGTTCCCGTTGATTTTCTCGTTATGGACGTTGAATGCCATGCTTCATGTCCTATTATTTTGGGAAGACCCTTTCTTCGAACTGTAGGTGCCATCATTGATATCAGGGAAGGCACTATCAAATATCAATTCCCACTGAAGAAAGGTATGGAACACTTCCCTAGGAAAAGAAAGAAATTACTTTTTGACTCTATTCTTAGAGCAAATTATGAGCTTGATGCTTTATCTCTTGATGTTACTTGATTCACAATTTTCTGCGCCTAGCTCAAAGGCGTTAAAGAAAAGCACTCTTGGGAGATAACCCAATCTTTTATTTCCAGTACTTTTTATTTTATTTGAGTCTTGGAATTCATTACTACTGTAATGACCGCTCCTTATCCTTTTTATTTTATTGTTGTGCCAAGAGAAGCCTCTAATTCGAGTGAGGTAAAAATTGGGGGATGTTGCTGTCCTGAAACTGTTTTCGGTGCTGCACCGTAAAAAATCGTATAAATTCTCTGTATATCTTTTGGACCTGAGATTTCTTGTGCATATGCCCCAGGTTATATCCAAACTTTCGTTAGTTTAAAACTTTTTGATTTGAGCAACAAAAAACCCCTAAAAAATTCGACCTTTGTCAGCTGTTCTGTTTTGACAGATTTCTGCCAATATTTGTGTTTGCCGCTTTATCACTTTTTTTTAGTTCTTTTGATCACGGAACTTTTGGGGAAGTTGCTACAGTAGTATATGCTATATATGTGGTGGTTTTGGGTTGAAACCTGAAGCAAAAAGAGGTTGATTATATGTTATGCTACACTAATGTTGCTAATAGAATTGTGTTTAGTTTTGTATGAAGGAAGTTTTCAAGTGTAGGGATTGGAGAATGATGAGATGAGTTGAAGAATGGACAAAAGCTCAAGCTTGGGGATTCCCATGCATCACCCCAAGAAATATCCAAGAAGTACAAGCGTCAGAGCTTGGGGATGCCCCCGAGGCACCCCTTCTTCATCGGCAAAAATCAGGTCACCTTTCAAGACACTATATTTTTATTGCTTCATGCACTATGTGTTTTTCTTGGAGGGTCAGTTGTTTTAGTTTTCTTTCTTAGTTTAGTTTGTTTGCTGCAATAAATGGTTGGACCCCAACAAATTTCCTTTGGAGGAGATGTACTCGTTTTCATTTGCCAAGAACACTCCGTTTTTCATTCTTACAATTTCACCGAGTGTTCTTCTTTTTCTGCTACTACTTTTGGTTTTTGTTTTCGCCTTGATTTGCATTCAGACATTGTCATATCTTTTCATCAAGGTGTATTTTTGCCTCTGATCTTTATTGGTTTTCATCAAAAGAGGCATCTTAAAAATTTCAAATGGTGTTGGAAAAGAGAAAAAGCTTTATGCAAAATAGTGGTACAAGAAGGAGCTTGTGTAGACTGTGGCTTAGGATTTTTCATGTCATGCTTGATGTCTTTTTGATAGTATGCTTAGTGGTTTTGCTGTAGCATGACTTGTCTCAAATAACTGAGATTGCTTAATGAGCCTCTGAAAAAATCATGCGTTGTTTTTAGCGTTTGGAAGCATTATTTTGGTTTTCTCCTTGATGCTTTATTTGGGTTGACTTGGCGCATGCTCACACATGCTAGACTCTTACAAAGTCGCCAATAGCCTCTATGATCATTTAGTTTTTGACTTTTGATGCCATCCTATGCTTCTTTTAATGTCGCTTTGTCGCTTTGCATGATTATGGCCATTACTGCTCTCTTAGTTGGTCGCTCCCAGTCTTTTGCTAGCCCTCGCCTTGTACTAAGTATGAGCTCTACTCGTGCATCCAACTCCTAAAAGCCAAAGTTTACCAAAGTGTCCACCATACATACCTATTAGCAATTTGCTATTCCAAGTAAATTTGACTTGCTTTTATTTTCTCTTCAAATTAAACTCTTACCAGTGTTATGCGAAAATTACTCAGTAAAGCTCTCACGAACCAGAAGGCACACTTTACTTTTTCCTGTTCTTAAAAATTTGACATTGTGGTCTCTTATGTTGAGTTGTTATGCTTGCAAGTTGTAAGTTGGATTCTAGCCCATCCATGCTGTCATGGGGCAAGCTTTCAACATTGCACTTCTTATTTGAGTTGATATCGTGATCTTTTGTTTATGGATGCCCGCGGTGTGAAATGAATTGGGAATCTTGTGGGGATCATGGAGTTTGTTTATGTGTTAGGGAAACGCCTGGGCCGCCAATCTAAGCCATGCATAATTCATGGTGGAAATTTGCAGCATACCCATGGTGGACATTCGACGACGCATCTCACAATAAAAAGCTAAACAAATGGCAAATAAAAGAGATGTCGAGGTGTTCATTGTCTGCTTGTCCTGTCATTTTGATGTGGGCTTGTTCCATGCCATCGGGCATGGAGGTACCCCGTTGGCGGTTTTTGATGATGCATATATACTTACGATGACAAGAGCGTTGCTTGGGACTCTAAGTTGAGTAGCATGAGGTTTGGGTACTCGTATTCACGGGACACGAGGTTTTCAACTTATGATTTGTCAAGCATATGCATCATAATTGTTCTCGCATTAACTTTAACCATTCAAGATGCTTATGATGGGGGCAATGAGAGGTCAAAGCCGGTAAGTAACATAATTTTTGAAGGTTATAAAACTTGCAATCACTGCTTCCCTCTGCGAAGGGCCTTTCTTTTACTTTTATGTTGAGTCACCACCTTCTATCTTCATGCACCATTAAGAGACCATAGTTGTCATTCTTAGTATAATGTGCATTGTCCCAAAGTTTTCATTGATTGATTCATATTGTTGGTTTCACTTGTTCTGAAATTATTTGTATCTAGTCGCCCTCTTAAACTTGAAGGTGTCCTATGCATTTATGTTTTGCTCTCTTTGAAGGACAAGCTGAAAACCATTTGTATGTTTTTCCTTATGATTTGAACACACGTTTGACTTTCATTGTTTCATTTTCATGATCTTTTGTTTGTGTTCATTTTCATGTTTATAACATGGTTGCTAAGTTCTTATTGTTAAGATTATATCTTTCATGCCCATGTTTTAAGTTCTTATGATCCCAGCTCACAATGCTTACATATTTGATCAAGATTGTGTAGATGCATGTCACCTCAAAAATTATTTCTTTTGTTATCACTTACCTACTCGAGGGCGAGCAGGAGTTAAGCTTGGGGATGCTGATACGTCTCCAACGTATCCATAATTTTTGATGCTCCATGCTTGTTTTTACACCATTTGCCTAATGTTTCGTTACACTTTGTGGCACTTTTATGCATTTTCCGGAACTAACCTATTAACAAGTCGCCACAGTGCCAGTTCCCTATTTTCTGCTGTTTTTGTGTTTCAGAAAAGCTACACAGGAAATATTCTCAGAATTGGACGAAACAAGTTCCTAAAGTCTTATTTTTCCTGGAAGCTTCCAGAGATCCGAAGAGGAGTCGAGGGGGGCCACGAGGGCCCCACACACCAGGGCGGCGCGGCCCAGCCCCTGGCTACGCCCCCTACGTGTGAGGTCGCCTCGGTCCACCTCTAACGATGCCCCTTCGCCTATAAAGACCCCCCGACGGGAAAAACCTAAGGACCCGATCAATTTTCTAGAAACACATCGCGATCCGCCGCCGTCGTCGACCCGAGATCGGGAGGGTCCAGAAGCTCTTCCCGGCACCCTGCCGGAGAGGGGAATCGCCACCGGAGGTCTTCTTCATCGCCATGCTTGCCTCCGGAGCGATGAGTGAGTAGTCTACCTTGGACTATGGGTCCATAGCAGTAGCTAGATGGTTGTCTTCTCCACCATGTGCTTCATGTTTAGATCTCATGAGCTGCCCTACATGATTGAGATCACCGTTATGTAATTCTACATGTTTGGTTTGTTGGGATCTGATGAATATTGGTGTTATGATTGAGTTGCTATACTGAAATATATCTTATGCTATATCTATGTTGTTTATGATCTTGCATGCTCTCCGTTGTTAGTAGCTATCTTGGCCGAGTAGTTGCTAGTGACTCCAAGAGGGGGTATTTATGCTCGATAGTGGGTTCATGCCTCTATTTAACCTGGGGGAGTGACAGAAACCTCTAAGGTTGTAGATGTGCTGTTGCTACTAGGGAGAAAACAACATTCATATGCTCAAGGGCATATGCTTTGTTTACATTACACACTTTGCTTAATGCAATTATCTATTGTTCGCAACTTAATACTTGTGGAGTTCTCGGATTGATTCGCCACAAGTGGATTATTAGTCATAGATGCAGTTGGATGGCGGTCTATGTATTTTGTTGTAATGCCCAGAGTAAATCGCATAGTGATCTTCTTGACATATCACGTTTATCTTTATTCTATCAATTGCCCAACTGTAATTTGTTTACCCAGCATGTGTTATTTATCCTATGGAGAGACACCACTAGTGAACTGTGGACCCCGGTCCTATTTCCATCATATTGCTATCACCTGTTTACTTTACTCGCACTGTTTACTTTACTCACATACTTTCACTATTTTCCACTCGATACGCTCATACCCTTTGTTTCAAGCAAACCGGTGAGATTGACAACCTCATCGCAAGTTGGGAACAAAGTACTTGGTTGTGTGTCTGCAGGTTCCGCGTTGCTACTGGCCGAAGACGAGTCAACAAGTGTCGTAAACGGCGCCCTTGTTGGAGTGCTATTAAGCCAGTCCGCATCACCTTCAGTCGTTTGTCTCTCCTCTCCAAGAACGATAAACCTTGGTTTCTTAACTGAGGGAAAAACCTTGCTGCTATATTCATCACACCTTCCTCTTGGGGTTCCCAACGGGCTGGTCATCAACCACGCATCAGTCCACGAGGACCAGGAGCTCACCTGGAGGTCGCCGGTGTGCTCGGTTCGGACGGAGGAGGATGGCCAGCGGCGAATTTGGCAGCGGCGGACCTCGGAACCTGCGGGAAAAATGGCGACGGCGCCGGTGATTGCGGGCGACCCGGCTTGATTCCTCGTACGGGAGGGAAGAGGAAGGCATGGGGAAGATTCGGGGCTCGTCGGTGGAGCAGGGGGCAGTGCGGAACGGCGGCGGAAGGCGACGGCCGAGCTCGGTTGCCGGTGAGAGAAAGCAGGGGAGAGGGAGAGAGAGTGAGCCAGAGAGATAGAGAAAGAAAGGGGAGGGCGTCGTGGCATCCAGGGGCAGCTCCAGGAGGTCATCTCGGCGTTGAAGCGGCAAGCAGGAGGTGGCGTCGGCGGCGGTGAGAGAGCTCCATGCAACTGCTCTCTGTTCTTAGCGAAGAAGACAAGAGGCAAACTTTCAGAAAGCCCCCTGGCTTTGGAGGGTTTTCCAGGAAAAACAAAACAGAGCAAGTTTTGTATGTTTTAGTGCATTGCATTTGTTTAAAAACTTCTGAAAATTCCATGGGCTTTTCTGCTAAGTAGTAGAAGGTCAACATGTTTTAATTTTGTCACTTTGAAATGATCTGAACACACTTTGCAAATATTCAAATGAAGTTCGAATTTGGGTCAGTTGTAGGGCTTCCATCTTAAATTCAAATGCAAAAATTTCTTAGTGCATTTTAGATGATGCTTATGATGCAAATGCACTTAATTGCAAACATGGGCTGTTACAGCTCTACCCACCTTACAAGAATCTCAACCCCGAGATTCCTAGGTAAGAAAAGAGGGAAGGGGTTACAACGGTCTTCAACGATCTTCACAAGCTCACCATGATCTTCTTTCTTGAATAGATTTATCCATGACGTCATGAAGCTTGTGTTCCTTCCTTTGTGATTATTTCTCAACTGCACTAAAGGAAAGAGGGAGCAACTGTAGAGAGGTGGATCTTTGAGAAGATCAAGTATCTCATGGTCAACTCATGGAATGAATGATCATAAACATATTTTGAGCTGACAAACATGAAACACCTGAAAGTATGAGAAGGAATGGAAAATTTTCAAATTTGGTACTCGAAGTTGTGAGTACATTTGAATTGTGCTCACAAACCATATAAAGGGAGAGCATTGGAGATGCAATATAGTTGTAGGAAGGGAAGGCTCAAATCTTGTTTGCTTTCTTTGAAAACATGGTTTCTCGTGTTGATATAGCATGTCTAGAACCTTGTTCTATGACATCTCTATATCCTTATTAAAAACTGTTAAAGTACTTTTTAGTAGAACTCTAGGAAGAGGTAACCCAAATAGGAGGGTGAAACACTTGGAAGTGTGAAAGATTAGCCAAGGAATGGAATTGCTTTTGATACCATGAAGGGCCACACCGTTGAAAGGCGTGAATCAAGGAATACACATGATTAAAAGTCTGAGGCCATCATGTGACTGACGAATTCACACAATGTATTAACTGATTAGAAATTCAAGTATAGACAAAGGGGAGGGTGAGTCACTTGAAGTGTGAAAGATCATCCACAAGGTGGATTTGATCCTAATGGAGTTGTTACCACAAGATAAAGATTCTAGAAGATTGACCAGGATACATTTAGAAACTTTGATTCCAATGTTATAGATACCAATAGCAAGCTTTAGAAGCCATCAATCGGTCATCAAGTAAAGGACGGACTTCAAGATTAAGAGAGACCATAAGGGGCAACTTCTTGAATAAGTCACATGAAATCCTCATGGAGAGTGGTTGTTCTTGAGACATCAAGGGATGTTGGCAATAGGCCTTCCAGCTAATTGTGTCAACCACAACATCAACCTTGCCGAATTTCAAAGAGACCTATGTCAATCCTTGAGGAACACCAACCATCATTGCCGCTTGAGATTCAGCTCTAGTTAGATGGAATCATACTTCAGACTTAGTATTTCCTAATGGAAAGTTTCAACGAATGTCAGAGAGATAAGGTTGTTGTATTCTCAAGATATGGACTACAGTGTAGAGCTCCAAAAATATAAGTAAGATTGCGATTGCCCAAAAGACAATTGCAACACCAAGAGCTTCTTGCAATGAAATAGAACTGAGCCCTTATTGGAAGAATGTGAAAGGAGATAGTGAATTTGAAGAAGTTATTCTCTTTCTTGAACAAATCAGTCAGTGGCTTGGTGTGCATAAAGGAATTTTTCAAGGAGATGGAGGCAACAACCTATCATCTCAAGAATATCCGCACATGCATGACCAATTTGAGATCATTTCTGAGGGAACACAGTAAATTCTTCTTGAATTCATGGCGACATCTTTCAACAATTGCACATGAATCAGGGAGAGAAAGTAACCTTTAACATCCAGAACACATACTTCGTGATGACACAAAGATGGTTCTCACAAGTTTCCAATATTAATGCCAAATTTCCAATATGAATGTCTTGAAACATGGAGAAAATAAGGATGTCATCGATGGGCTCAACAACAAGCTTATTTAGATGCTCCAAGAAGGTGGACTCATATGTTGTAGGAACAAGGCAAAAGTATTGGTCAGACCGAAGGGGATGATGATGTACTCAAGTGAAAAACACAAGTAGAAACACCATCAAGATAGTCCTTGGGACTGAGTTTGATTTGACGATAGCCCAATCTCAAATCAAAGATGAGAAGATAGTAGATCCAAAGAAGAGATACTATCTTGCTTCAACACAAACCAAAACTAGATATCCCTTTAAGAACGAACAAAGTTGGATAGAGCTTTTGTCTTTCAACTCTCCAATTGTTGTTTAAGCTTAACCAACTAGTCCAGGGTATCCAGTATAGTTTCTTGGAGAAAGAACTGATTTAGAGAACCAGCTTACTCATGAACTTGACAACACGGTCATGTGAAAACATGGCGATACTTCTAGAAATACATCCAGAATATCACTAACCACTGATATGTCACTTAGTTCAAGAGGGAATTTGATTTTTAAGGCAAGACGATTTGGTCTTCAAGAGCTTTAGTACCAACCTAACTCTTTGACCGAAGATGTGTGCCTGAATTACGGACTTGGCAACACAGTGAAACTTAGCTTAGTGATCGGTTAACCAATCATACTAAGAATGATGCAAAGGACCTTGGATTGCAAGGCAATACGATTTACTGTGGATCTCAGATGGCCACAACAATATGCATACCCAACATTCCAAGCATGACCAGCTCGGAGAAAGGGTGAGGCAAAGATGTGTAAGAGCATCACTTCATCAAGGAGGCCATGAGACTTGGCACAACCTCCTGGTATAAAAGAGTGTGATACTAGAAGGTAGAACAGAACAGAAGCTGCATAGGGCTCATATTCTATGGATTACAACACTTTGACGTGGTCCTCGAAATGGATGAGGTTCTGGAGTTTGTTTCTCCTAACATTTTGGGTGGAATGGCTTGACAAGACCACAAGAGTAATATGCACTAGAGGACACCAATGCAATTTACATCTTGGCTACCAACTGGTAGACGATGGATCAGAAAGAAGCATTAGAGAAGGAACACGCTTAAAAGGGATCCATAGATTTGGATGCACAAGTTAACATCTTATGAAAACCAATGCTAGAATGGATGGTGTGGCAGAGTCACGGACATAGAAGCGAGACTCACTAAGAGGACTCCTGTCATGATCCATTTGGTTCCATAAGAGAACATCTGTCATAGGTAGTGGAAGGGGAAGTCCATTGTTGCTGCAATTCAATTACGACTACAACCACAAGCTTAAAAGGAAAACCATAGTGGGTAGATGATTAATCATTAACACAAAGGTTCAACAGAATGGATCTTGGGTTAAAGGCCAGCTTCATGTACTGGAACCCAGCATAATCGGGGACCTTCGGTTCATGTCCAAGGGTAGAACATGAAGAAATGAGTAACTACTAACTGAGCAACTCAGAGGATGCCACGGGTAGTAATCATGAGGTAGCTTCTAGAAGTCAAGCATAGCTTCTGAAGTACCCAAACAAGTGGAAAGGAAGCATACAAGGTGAAAGAAATCCTTGAAGCATAGGGAAGAATTATGTGGAACTCTCAAAATAGAGATATAGCGATGGAAGGGAACCTTGTAGTTTCTTCTTGTATTAGCTGGTAGTATGAAGAATACTATGTAGGTCAACTAGTTTAGAAATGACATGCCCACGAGGGACCTAAATTTTGAATGACTAGAAGAGATAGAAAAACCTTTTCCAAATCAACAGGAAAGGATACGAAAGCTCAGAACTAAGATCGATAGAGATAAGGAATAAAAAGAAACCTTACCTACATTTTGCAACTCATTTTTAGCTTTCAAATAGTTTTCATAAACACTAGACTCAACATCGACCAATAGCAAGGGTTTCTTACAGGCAGTCCTGCTCTGATACCAAAACCTGTAGGGACCCCTGAGATCTAAGCTATACAGAGATGTTATGTGTATTAGTCATGCTAGCAACGAGTGATACTGGGGTTACCAGTCCTAGGCCGGAACACCATCGGCAGGCAGGCCGGAATTAAACATCGGCTCTACACATCTCGAAGCACCGTGAAACTAATCATAACCAAGACTGCATAACAAAGAGCTCAAGAATCTTAAACCCCTCTCGTGCACTTTATATCCATACACGCATCATGCACGAAATGGGTAACCAAAGTTGGTACACAACAGTGACTCTACGACTCAAAGGTAATATTGCAAAGCTCTTACCTGAGCAAAGATCCAAAGGATTACAAACAGAGGTCACTGACCCAACATTTCATCAGACAACGGAAGGAAGGTTATGCTATTAGACATAGCAAGGATAACATGGCCTAAGAGGCCAGAAGCATAACAGCGACAACCCATTCTGCAGCCCCAAGCTGCTGTCTGGGAACCCCAAGCTACTCGTCGGTGTTGATCTTCGAACGGAACTCATCTTCGTTGTGGAACTTACTCTGCTGCAAAAATATCAACAAAGGGGGGTGAGTACATAAGGTACTCAGCAAGACTTACGTATCCTATTAGCTAAACTTGGTTAAGAAAGGCTTTCTGTGGAGTTATTTGCGTAAAGCAATCTTTATTTTCATAAAACAAGTAAGAGTAGAAGCTCGACTACTCAGAACATTTAAAAGGGGTAAGAAAGTGATATCTTTAATCATTTAGACATCCACCGAATCAATATCATCTGAACCTATCTACTAGGATTACCTCCTCGAAACCCTGGAGGAAGCAATCATATTCACACTTTGCTTTTCAAGTTTTACGATGAGGTTAAAGTTCTCTATGATTTGGCATCCGTCTCCAAGTCGTCCATAACCGTGGACACGGCTTTTTGAAAAGATTTAACCCTGCAGGGGTGTACAACTTTACCCACATGTGATGACCGTCTCCATAAGCCACATGACATCATTCCGTGAGACGCTGGCGGAGTGGTGATCGCCTACAACCTTTACCTCACGTCGACCTATTCCATGAGCCACACCAAAAGGTTCTAGCCGCCATCGCGAGATTGGCCGTTCTCGGACGCGGAACCGTTCATTGTGAGTCGAGGTTGGTTTACCAGAGGAATCCACCTCAAGCAACCTCGGCCACGTCCCTAGATGATGCACCTCTTCTCTTTTCCACCACTTTCCAAAACATTTCCAATGCGTATGCCAAATGGAAAGCCCAAACTAGGTAGCTCATGGATAAGTCTAAGCAATTTAGTGAGTCGACGGGAGTCCCATTCCTCCACGTGTGGTCGTACGCTCAGTCTTGGATCAAGAGACAAGAACTCGGGTCCTAGGGCGGCAAGAATGAGTCAAATAACCACATCTCATGAGGCGGCTCATCCAAACCTTTTAACATGTTTAATCTCATAGTTGTCATCATACCATGTCATCCTGTCATACTAGATTCATTTGCAACTCTAATTCATTAACCATATGTACTAGAGTAAGCAACTAAGCATGGCTAAGCATTTCAGATATAAAGCTCTAGCGACGCACACAAGCAAAACCTAGTCATGCTAGGAGTAGTGGATCAGGGTATTTAGGCGAAAAGAATGGAACATGCATTAGATAGGATAACTCTACCTATCGATAAAAGACAGTTGAACCGTGTGGTACAAAATAGTAAGTTTTGAAATACTTTAAAACCATAGGTTAAGAGGAGGGCTGCTTGCCTTGTTGTTGATAACCAAATAAAATAGATATCTAGGGTTCTTCTTCTTAATTTGTTCATTGATGAACAAGTATTGGTCCTCTGATGTTGTCGATCTTGATATCGGACTCGTTGCTCACATCAACTCCGGATCCTACTGGGAAAGCAGAAACACACCGGAGAAAGATAGCATTCAATACATGGCATCGATGCACAAACAAGGATGATGATATGACAATATTTAACGGTATTGAAATAAACCCTATAACATGATATCCAAATTAAATGGAGTCCAAATGAATAAGACATATCATTTGGAATGGACTCCATATTGAAGAAATGGTTCAACTTGTTCTTCTAATTTAAACAGGGTTCAAAGTTACTTAATCATGCATGATTTTGATATCAAAATATAGATCTTGTTTTACTGAACATTTTGATAGGTCATACACAATTTTATGATAAACAGATAATATTCTATGAATTATACAAGGTTTGCAACTTTTCTGAAATTCCTGGAATTAAAATAAGCGCACAGACTTTTTACATCGGGGCAAAAATGACCCACGGTCACTGATCTGTGGACCTTGGTTCCAAGTCAGTAGGCTACGCTGGCCAGGTCAACAGGCTCCTGGCCAGTTGACCCGACGGCCAGTACGCCGGCCAGACGGCGATGACGGCGACGCGGCGGGCACGGGGAAGAGCAGGGGAGGGGTCCACGAGGACCAGGAGCTCACCAGGAGGTCGCCGGTGTGCTCGGTTCAGACGGAGGAGGATGGCCGGCGGCAAATTCGGTAGCGGCGGACCTCAGAACCTGCGGGGAAAACGGCGACGGTGCCAGCGATTGCGGGCGACCCGGCTCGATTCCTCGTACGGGAGGGAAGATGAAGGCATGGGGAAGATTCGGGGCTCGTCGGCGGAGCAAGGGGCGGCGCGGAAGGCGACGGCCGAGCTCGGTTGCCGGCGAGAGAAAGCAGGGGAGAGGGAGAGAGAGTGAGCCAAAGAGATAGAGAAAGAAAGGGGAGGGCGTCGTGGCGTCCAGGGGCAGCTCCAGGAGGTCATCTCGGCGTCGAAACGGCAAGCAGGAGGTGGCGTCGGCGGCGGTGAGAGAGCTCCACGCAGCTGCTCTCTGTTCTCAGCGAAGAAGACAAGAGGCAAATTTCAGAAAGCCCCTGGCTTTGGAGGGTTTTCCAGGAAAAACAAAACAGAGCAAGTTTTGTATGTTTTAGTGCATTGCATTTGTTTAAAAACTTCTAAAAATTCCAGGGGCTTTTCTGCTAAGTAGTAGAAGGTCAACAGGTTTTAATTTTGTCACTTTGAAATGATCTGAACACACTTTGCAAATATCCAAATGAAGTTCGAATTTGGGTCAGTTCTAGGGTTTCCATCTTAAATTCAAATGCAAAAATTTCTTAGGGCATTTTAGATGATGCTTATGATGCAAATGCACTTAATTACAAACATGGGCTGTTACAACTTCTGACGATGCCCCTTCGCCTATAAAGACCCCCCGACGGGAAAAACCTAAATACCCGATCACTTTTCCAGAACACATCGCGATCCGCCGCCGCCGTCAACCCGAAGATCGAGAGGGTCCAGAAACTCTTCCCAGCACCCTGCCAGAGAGGGGAATTGCCACCGGAGTTCTTCTTCATCGCCATGCTTGCCTCCGGCGCGATGAGTGAGTAGTCTACCTTGGACTATGGGTCCATAGCAGTAGCTAGATGGTTGTCTTCTCCACCATGTGCTTCATGTTTAGATCTCATGAGCTGCCTTACATGATCGAGATCACCGTTATGTAATTCTACATGTTGTGTTTGTTGGGATCCGATGAATATTGGTGTTATGATTGAGTTTATGTGCTGAATATTATCTTATGTTATCTCTATGTTGTTTATGATCTTGCATGCTCTCCGTTGTTAGTAGCTATCTTGGCCGAGTAGTTGCTAGTGACTCCAAGAGGGGGTATTTATGCTCGATAGTGGGTTCATGCCTCTATTTAATCTGGGGGAGTGATAGAAACCTCTAAGGTTGTAGATGTGCTGTTGCCACTAGGGAGAAAACAACATTCATATGCTCAAGGGCATATGCTTTGTTTACATTACACACTTTGCTTAATGCAATTATCTGTTGTTCGCAACTTAATACTTGTGGAGTTCTCGGATTGATTCGCCACAAGTGGATTATTAGTCATAGATGCAGTTGGATGGCGGTCTATGTATCTTGTTGTAATGCCCAGAGTAAATCTCATAGTGATCCTCTCGACATGCACATTGTCTTTATTCTATCAATTGCCCAACTGTAATTTGTTTACCCAGCATGTGTTATTTTATCTTATGGAGAGACACCACTAGTGAACTGTGGACCCCGGTCCTATTTCCTTTATATTGCTATAACCTGTTTACTTTACTCGCATACTATTTTCACTTTCCACTCGATACGGTCATATCCTTTGTTTCAAGCAAACCGGTGAGATTGACAACCTCATCGTAAGTTGGGAACAAAGTATTTAGTTGTGTTGTGTGCAGGTTCCGCGTTGCAGCTGGCAAAGAAAAGCACTGGACGAGGCGCCTTATAAATTGTCCGGAGCTGTCGCGAAGCTAGTCAGCATCACCTTCTGGAGTATTGATTTTTTCCTGGATTCGATATACCTTGGTTTGTTACTGAGGGAAAATTTGCTATTATACTCGTCATACCTTCCTCTTGGGGTTCCCAACTGGGTGGTTATCCTGCCCGCATCAAGCATAATTTTCTGGCGCCGTTGCCGGGGAAAAAGAAGACTTCTGTAAGGGGAGTTTCGCACGCACATCCTTTACTTTGTTTTATGTTTTGCTTTACTTTATTTTTACTTGCATCGTTTTATCAAAAACCCAAAAAAATTAGTATCCTTGATAGTTGTTTTTACTTGTCTGCTTTTAGTCTTGTTAGAATGAGTAATCCTGAAGTTGAAGTTTGTACTTTTAAGCAACAAGGGGGAGAAAGCTTGAAAGATGCTTGGTACCATATTAGCAATTCTCATCATAGGTGTACAAAGAAGCATTCTACCATGATCCTCCTTAGAAATTTTTATGTTGGTATAACTAGTTGGTATAGGTACGTTCTTGATACTCTTGCAGGAGGTAATTTTCTGGGTACTCCCGCTCTTGAAGCATGCACTTTAATTGAAAGTTTAGTGGGAGTACCACCTATTCATGTTGTTAAAACTAAGGTCACTTTGGAGGAAGTTTTAGAAAAGCTTAGCTCTTTAGAAAAAAGTTTGCCAAATATCCTTGATAATGCTAGCCGCGTTAATGAATTGATAGAAAGTATTGGTAAGAGAATCACCATTTTAGAGGCTAGCACTACTCTTGATAGTTAAAACCTTAGGATTGGGAAACTAGAGGAGTCCATGGAAACTTTAAGTTCAATTTTCTCTTCTCTTAAGTTTAAGAAGGAGAAAGCTTTTGGTGGAAAAGAGCAAAAAATTATGTATGTTCCCAAGGTGTCTGTACCTAAACCGCAGCATGTTTTTAAGATTGGTAAGACTTTTAGTTCAACTAAGAGTGACTTGCAGTTTGAATCATCTTCGGGAACCTCTAAAGTGCCTAGTGTGGTAAGTGGTGATCTTGAGGAAACAGTTGATCTCAATGCATCACTTGATGTTACTTGATTCGCATTTTCTGCGCCTAGCTCAAAGGCGTTAAAGAAAAGCACTCTTGGGAGATAACCCAATGTTTTTACTTTCAGTTCTTTTTCTTTTATTTGAGTCTTGGAAGTTATTACTACTGTAATAACCGCTCCTTATCCTTTTTATTTCGTTTTTGTGCCAAGAGAAGCCTCTAATTTGAGCGAGGTAAGATTTGGGGATGTTGCTGTCCTGAAACAGTTTTTGGTGCTGCACTGTAAAAATTCGTGACAATTCTCTGTATATCTTTTGGACCTGCGATTTCTTGTGCATATGCCCCAGGTTATATACAAACTTTCATTAGTTGAACACTTTTTGATTTGAGTAACAGAAAACCCTCTAAAAATTCGACCTTTGTCAGCTGTTCTGTTTTGACAGATTTCTGCCAATATTTGTGTTTGCCGCTTTATCGCTTTCTTTTTTAGTTCTTTTGATCACGGAACTTTAGGGGAAGTTGCTACAGTAGTATATGCTTTATATGTGGTGGTTTTGAGTTGAAACCTGAAGCAAAAAGGGTTGATTCAATGTTATGCTTACACTAATGTTGCTAATAGATTTGTGTTTAGTTTTGTATGAAGGAAGTTTTCAAGCACTACAAGAAATGTGTTGACTAGTGACCCTCAAAATTTGTCATTAAATCGTCATAATGGTTGATCTGTGATGATTTTATGATGAAAAAATCATCGTAAAAAAGGGGCGTCGTTGATGACTGAACGTGACGATCCTACCGAAATCGTCATAACCATCTATGACGATATTGGACCGTCATAACGGTTATGACGATATAATATCGTCATGGGCAGTTTGAGGAGGCCACATCAGCAATCTGATGTGGCAGCCACATGGCAGACATTGTGACGATTTTGAATTGGTCATAAATCGAAATCAGCCGGATCCATTTCGACCATCTACATGGGACAAGCCCAATAATTCAGCCTAATTTATGATTGTTTTTCCTCAATTCTGGGCAGCTAAATGGGCTAAGCCCAACATCAGCCTTTTTCTTTCCTAGGCCTTGGCCGTTTTATATCATTTCTTTTTTATTTTCATCCAATTTATTTTAAAGCTGTTCCCACTTGTCAGATGGTACCACTTGTTAGATGGTCCCCACTTGTCATGCTATTCTCATTAATTGGTCCCACATATCAGGATAGTGCAAAATACAAATTAATATCAAAAGTTGGTCCCAATGGTCAGATTTTCATTTCACACAGTTTCGAAAGCAGATACATTTCAAACAGAATAGAGACAAAATTCATCAAATAACACTGAAATTCATCTATTGCAATATTTACAGTGTATTATATTTTTTTTTTGCATATCAATCTCAGGGCTTTATTCAACGACAGAAACACCTGCACTATCAGCTTGACAGCTGATCGTGAGGAAGCTAGGAACAGTGCCCATCCAACAGCACGTCTCATTCTGTGTACAAGCATACTTAGCACACAGGTGAGCCGGCACATTGGCTGGTCTTTTAACATGTTGAATAACAAAAGAAATAAAATTAGAAGCTAGCCCTTCAATGTCTAAAAGAATGGGTGCAACTACTGAACGAGAAATAGCGCGCGAGTTCCAGAGATTAACAACCTCTAAGCAATCAACTTCAAACACCACTCGCGAAAAACCACGGAGTTTTGCAAAGATCACTCCCTCCCGAAGAGCCATCGCCTCAGCAATCAAAGGTTCAGTGATTCCAGGAAGTGGCTTGCTCCAAGCTCCCACGAAGCCAGTAGAAGACCTTGCGATCCCTCCTGCTCCACCCTTCAGTTCTTCAGCCAAAATGCCTGCATCAGTGTTGATCTTCACTGAATCGGAATCAGGTGGTCTCCACCCATGGCCAGGCAAAATCGGAGAATACATTTTAGGTATCTCAAGGACAGCAAGGGCATCTCTAGTCATTTTCATTGATTGTGCCGGTTCCAAGCTTCCTCTATCATGAACAATATTGTTCCTGGATGTCCACATCGCCCACATCACCGTGATGATCTTGGATCGGTCCTCCTCCTTGAACATTGTATCACATAAAATATCACGTGCCCATGTACCTGGGTGAAGATCCGGTAGTTTCAGCTCCAGCCAACTAACAGCTTCCCTCCAGAACCTCTGCGCATGTGAACAGGCAATCAACGCATGCCTCATATCCTCGTTTGCAGACAAGCAAACTTTACATCTTGCCAAAGGCACAATGTGACGATGATGAAGCGCTCCCTCCACCGGCAAAATACCCCGGAGAACTCGCCACCAAAACACCCGTACCTTTGGAACAACATTCAACTTCCACAGCCGATTCCACATCTGTTTTTCAGTAGATGAAGTTTCTGTAACCGTCCCTTTCGCTAGAGTACTAAGCTCGTTACGCGTCATTAGAGAGCGGTACGCTGATTTTACAGTATAGGTACCATTCCGTTCCAACCCCCAAGCCCAGAAATCTTCTCCACCATCACGCCTCAGAGGGATATTCAAGATAGCATCAGCCTCTGGTGCGGTGAAATTTTTCCTGACTAAATCTCTTTTCCATGTCCAATTATCAGAGTCTATCAGATCAGAGACTTTATTTAACACATCAGCATCATCTCCCACCGAAATCTGAACTGACGGCCTCATAGAATTGATCCCTGGAATCCAATTATCAGTCCAAACTGACACTGTGGTACCATCACCGATCCTTTTCAAAAGACCGATATTCAGTGCCTCTCTCCCAGCTACTATAGCTCTCCACGTAGCAGACGACCTGCTAGGGACGTTGGCTTGAAGGAAATCAGTATCTGGAAAGTACTTTGTCTTGAGAACACGGGCACATAAGGAATCAGGATGCGTCATCAATCTCCACCCGTGTTTACCCAACAATGCAAGGTTGAAGGTTTCCAGGTCCCTAAAACCCAATCCTCCCTTGCACTTTGGAGATGCGAGTGCCTCCCACGCAATCCAGTGCATGGACCGCCTGTCAATGGAGGAACTCCACCAATATCTTGCCATATATGAAGTCAGCTGTTTGCAAGTTTTCTTGGTTAGTAAAAAACAGCACATACTAAAGATAGGTATTGACTGAATAACCGATTTCAGAAAAACCTCACGGCCTGCACACGAAACCATTCTCGCTGAACCTCCTTGCACTTTACTTCTAATTCTTTCTCCCAAATGATCAAAAGTGCCACTTGTTAGGCGACCAATAGCTGTTGGCAGCCCTAGGTATCTCTCGCTGAAAGCTTCAACAGATATACCCATTAAACCTTTCAGAGCTTCACGGACCTGCACGGGGGTGTTTGGACTGAAATAGATGGAGCTTTTTTCTCTATTAACACACTGTCCCGAGCACTCCTCATAAATTCTCAGAATTTCATTGAGTCTCTCTGCACTCTGCTCAGATGCTTTCATAAAGATCAAACTATCATCGGCAAAGAGCAAGTGATTTATCCAGGGCGATCGAGGACTGACTCTGATTCCCCTATCAATATAATTACCTCCATGAAAGTTCAACAAGGTCATGAAACCCTCCGCACAACAGAGAAACAGATAAGGCGACAACGGATCACCCTGTCGTAGACCCCTCGTAGGAGTAAAATATGGCAGCAACTCTCCATTCGCTCGAATCGTAAATCTCACTGATGTCACACATTTCATAATCAAGCGAACAAAACTTGCACTGAACCCAAGTTTTAACATAATTGCTTGTAGATAATGCCACTCAACTCGATCATAAGCTTTCATCATATCCAGCTTTACCGCACTCACATAGTTCTTCCCCTTCTTCCTCTTCCTCATAGCATGCACACTTTCGTATGCAATTAGAACATTATCGGTAATGAGTCGTCCAGGAACAAAGGCACTTTGTTCTTCTCCAATAATCTTGCCCAATGATCCTCTGGCTCTGTTTGCTATACACATGGAAGCAATTTTGTATAATACCGAGCACAAAGAAATTGGTCTATATTGAGAAATACGCTGCGGGTGTCGTACCTTGGGAATCAATGTAATAGAGGTATCATTTAGTCCTGTTGGTAGTTCACCGCCATTAAGAAAACCTAGAACCGCTGGGACAATATCATGTTGCAGCAGTTCCCAATGTCGCTGAAAAAATCCAGCAGTAAACCCATCCACTCCTGGCGCTTTTGATGGCGCCATATGAAATAAAGCAGCCTTCACCTCCTCAGCTGTATAGGGTTTATCAAATTCAGCATTCATAGCAGGAGTGACACGTACAGGTACAATATCTAACAGCTCATCCATAGGTTTAACTCCTTGTGACAAATATAGATTCTGATAAAAACCTTGGATCTCCTCACAATTCTCTTCCCAGGAAATACACTTTGTTCCATCCGATCTCTCAAGATCTGATATTTTGTTGATACGTTTCCTCTGTGCAGCCTGAGAATGAAAATACGCAGTGTTTCGGTCCCCTTCTCGCAACCATTGTACTCTGGACCGTTGTTTCATCCAGATCTCTTCTTGACGGAGGGTTTCACGAAGTTGTTTGACAATGGCCTTCTCCTCATCGGTTGGGCCCCTCCCCACTGATCGGCCACGTAAACGGTCCAGTTTTTGCCTAAGCTTCCTGCCTTTACGTGCCAAACATCCAAATTCTTTAGCTCCCCATGAACTCAGACTTTGCTGCATCACATTCAAAGCCTGAACCACACCGCCAAGACCAGCAGCACCTGCACCTTTCTGCCAATTATCAAGTACCAGTTGATCATAATCTGCATGTGTCTGCCAAACATTCTCATATCTGAACTGCTTACCACCTCGTCCTCTCTCCTCGGCCATATTTTCACAGAATTTCACTAGCACAAAGCAGTGATCAGATTCAGTTGTCACAATATGCCGCACCGAAATGTGTCCGAACTTATTAAGGAAAGCCTCATTCCCAAAAGCTCGATCTAATCTTGCTTTGACGTTGGACTCACCCATTTGTCCATTGTCCCAAGTGTATTCCACTCCCGACCATCCTAGATCGCTGAATGAACAATGTTCTATAACTTCTCTGAAAGCACGCATCTGCCACTCCGGTCTAGCTGTCCTGGAAAAATGCTCAGTAGCATAAAGTGTTTCATTAAAATCTCCAATGCACAACCAGGCCGAGTGCTCTATATCTGCCAACGTCCGCAGAAACCTCCAACTGTGATGTCTATCCTCCGCCCTCGGGGCTCCATAAAATCCTGTAAATCTCCATACATCACTATTTTGCTCATCCTTCCTCACCATAGCATCAATATGGCAGGAACTATAATTCTTAATGTCAACAACCATATTTGCTGACCAGAATAAAGCAATACCTCCACTAAGGCCCTCGCTAGAAACACCATAGCATCCAGCAAAGCCAAGAGTATTCTTCAAATTTTCAACTTTCTCCTTCGAAATCTTCGTCTCCATCACAAACAGGAGACTAGGCCCTTCCCGCTTCACCACATTGCGAAGCTCCCGAACGGACGGCTGGTTCCCAAGCCCCCGTCCGTTCCAGCCCAAGCAACTCATTGGGACTGGCAGCGCTGACTCGCAGCCGCTGCCGAGGTTTCAGAGGTTGTAGGAGTGGGCTTTTTCTTCTTTGGGTCTGGCTCCTCTCCAGCTATCTCCAAAGTTTTGTTCGGATCAGTGACGCCTGGAGAGCCAATGATAGTAATAGTACGCCCATCAGCGTCAATATCAGAAGGTGTATTCATCAGCTGAGGGACTACTTTTCTGTATACTTGTTGCTGCACCCCCGCTTTTCGCTTATAAGGGAACTTCTTAACTGGGGATGTCACTTCCTTACTCTTATCTCCAGCTGTGCTCGAGGTCCGAGTTTAAGCCTTAGTGTTCGGGGCAGAAGACTGCCCACCTGACGAGCCCTCGCTATAAGCCCTCTTCCTCTCATCTGCTGCTCGTAAACCCTTGCCATACGGCAGTTCACCATTTGCATCACGAGTCCCGGGGTTTGAGCATAAGAGATCAGAATGACCGAGGCGTCCACATGAGAAACAAAAATGTGGAATTTGCTCATATTGAACCTCATACATGTCCACACCCTTTCTTCTGGCCGACTGAATCAGAATACAACGCCTCAGAGGGTTTGCCACATCCACTGTGATCCTAACTCTGAGGTAACCACCAACATGATCAAAATATGCTACTTCAGCTTTCTCATCAATCTGGCGCGCTATCACTAGCCACCACTTGTTGTCTCTCAGGTTAAAAGGTAGATTTATAACCCTCACCCAAAGTTGAAGACGATCGAACCGTAGTTCCGAGGGCTTCATGTACTCCTCGAATTCACATAAAATCACCGCATTATTGCTGACATGCCAAGGTGATCCATCCCACACTCGATCCCGATCCTGCTGTGAAGCAAATTCAGCAACGAACATATTCTCTCCCACAGATCGGAACTGCAAACCTTTCGGGTTGCCCCATGCCGGGCGCAGCGCGCTGATGATGGTCTGGATGTGGAAAATCTTGCGGTGCAGCACCTTCCCCGCCAGCAGCCACTTCCTCTGCGCCCCTTCCTCCCGATCATCAACCACAAGCGGAGTCGCCTCCACATCGGTGATGTTCAGTTTCCCTAGCTCTTCCTCCAGCTTCGCCCTCGTCGAGCGAGGCGACACAGTCTCCTTATCCTTCCCCTTGCCTTGGTCCGACGAAGACATCTCGTCGACGATCCAACTCGCCCCGCCGGTGAGATCAGCGTGCGCCGCCAGAAGTCCACAAACCCTAATCGCCTCGCGAGAGAGGCTCCAAGAGTTACGGGAAAAACTTGATCGAGATATTTACAGTGTATTATAACCCAACTATGCCTTCTATTACAATACACATAATACGCCACAGTACTTCTTTGCTAAGTGAGGTTCAGATCTTCTTCAAGTATCTTAGGTATGCAGCTCCTGTAGAAGAGGAAGCACCACAATTTTAGACTCAATGAAATAAACACATAAAATACAACAAATCAATCAATATATGCATAATACATGACTTAAATTTACTATGCACGAAAATATGGCCAGATTAATCAAAATAACATTCATCTGTTTCAAACATTGCAATGGCAGTACTGCAACTATGCACTCAAGATTTTCTAACAAGCAACACATGGCAATTACAGTACTGCCTCGAACAAATCATACTGTAGCATTATAAAACCACTCAGTTTGCATAGATCATGAAGAACACAAGATAGCATACAAATTCTATGTTATACTATGGCCATGTTCAAACAAAACATACTATAGCATTAGGAAACAGCTGCATAGCTTAAATTAAGGCTGATACCGCTCAGAGAGAACTGGAGGGCAGTGTTTTCCATGCAAGTTAGGACCTGCAAAGTAGAAACACGCCACTAATTAGCAATAAACCAATCTACCAGCATATGCGCATGTATCCATAGTAAAATACTTATAACCAGAGGATGCATCCTAAGCAAGTCTAGCCTCTTAAGTAGCTAACTACTGGATGGTGAACAAAAGAAAATCCTATGTGATACGAAGAATAAACCAAAAGATGGTATTTAAAGATTCCCACTTCTAGTAGTCTTTCATTGAAAGATTTGGTTTCAAACTCAAATACCATTGCAGCAACTCCTTAACATCATATTAAAACAAAAACTGCAATAGCTATACAAGAACCAAAACAAAGTTCTAGACATGGACTGTAAGTCAAATCCTTTATTTCCAGCCCATGGGCAAGTTCACAGTTGAGACGCAAGCAACTCGTTATGCAAAATAAAACGCTAGCTAAGTAAAACAAATCCCACACTTGTGTCCAAGCGTTTAGTCATTTTTAACAGTTCAAACAGTAGGCATATATTTAGCACAGTTCAAACAGTAACGAATTTACATAAATTAATTTACAGACATGTGTTGCATTCAGATTTCAATTAAAACTGTGTGGCCTTAAATCTGGGACATAAGTGTGAGATGCTTTTACGGACTAAGGTGTCCAGTATAAATTATTTATACTCTACTCAACCAGAAAAATCATGTATACCAGAAGCAGAGCTCAATTAGTTCAGGGTTCATATGATATATTTGGCTAGAAAGCATGCAGTCATTCATCCCTGACTAAGGTGTCCAGTATACTGTTCTACTCTGGTACACTAGCAAAACAGAACATAAATAGATATTCCATAACCATTCCGCTAACATGCAGAACTCGGAAAGAAAAATGGGCCTACTCTAGCAGGTACACAACTATCTATTTCATTATAGATCCATAAAGAGTTTGGCAGGATTCGATCCCGACCTAGGAGCGGTCACGCCCACCATTTTGGCCGCATTTTGAAATGGGCATAAGAAATTCAAAAACAATCAAAACAATACAAATCCTTCGCGTTGTGTCATGTTATGTGACCTAGTTTCTAGGAAAAATAATAAACTTGGAATATTGCAACTATTGTGAAAAAGTGTTCACAAAAAGAGCTATCTCGTACGAAGTTCCTTGGCTTTTGTGACGACCTCAAATTTGATACAAATTCAAAGTGCCCGTTATGTATTCCACCGCAATCCCAGAACCGTTGTTGCGATATACATAACGTAGTTGGTAACCAGTTCCATAGACATTACAATACGGTAGTTCAAATACAATGGTCATAGTGACCAAGTTCATATTACAACACAATATAGCAGCGGAAATAACGTCTTCGGGTCCATGCCTTCACCCTATAGGCAATGGCGACTCATGGAGATGAGCTTAGTTCTGGTATTCTTCTTCATACCCTTCCTCCTGGTATTCTTCCCCATAGTCTGGCCAAGTTGATAGCCAGGGACACAGCCGTGAGTACATTGGATGCACTCGCAAACCATCTTATAAATGAAAGGATGAAGTAGATATGCAAGGTTTGGTATAGTGGACTAAGCACTAAGTTTATTTGCAAAAGCTAGTTTTATTTCCCAAGAATGTTCATTGGTAGGAAAGAAGTTTAGTTCTCTAAGTTCAATCTAAAGAGGAACTTCAAGTGTGTCAAGATCAGGGTCAAGTCAAGTCCAGTCAATTCAATTCATGTCATTCACCAAGTTCACCATAATTTGTTTTCATTATTGACAAAAGCCAGGCACAGCTTGCCAACCGTCCATGACCGCGGACGCGGCTATTCGAATAGTTTGAAAACCTCTGTAGAGGGGTACACTTTACCCACAAGATTCGATACATCTGCCGGGAGAAATCCACGGTTCGTCATACAAAAGTATGCGGGGTTCAGATAATCAAACAAAACCTTTCACTTGCTCACCCAAGTATAGGATCCTTCCCTAGAGCCCGGGATACGGAACCCCCGCTCCGGCGCCTCTAGTTCTGGCCATCCCGGATGCCGGGTTGGTGGAATCCACCTGGTTCAGAAGTAACCGCTCATGGTGTCCTTCCATAAAGATTTGATACAAGGCCTCCCATACTAAGATAAACAAGCTACGGATTAAGCCCCTTCCCATATAGGGGTAATATGGTTGTACGGTATAATTGGCTCCCATAGTACATCACTCGTTGTCATTTGAGAAATACATTTCATAGTTCTTTGTCAAGATTATTTTCTTTCATAAAACCATCATGCAGGAGAAACCTCCAATTCAAGTTTCAAGTTCAAGTCACCCATTTTCAACTAGGATTCCCCTTATAAATGACCTCCAATTTTATTAGCGACTAAGCAACTACATTGAGTGATGATACCACTAACCAGGTTGGATAAACTCAGCTTGATGCTCTTGCTAAGCAAGATATCACTAACTACTATCCTTCTACTCTAGCAATTCAATCATGCAATTTACTTAAAATAGGTAGAAATGCAATAGTAAAACTAGGTATTTGGAGTATGATTCAAAAGATGGCTTGCCTTGGGTGGCAAAGTGTCCGGGGTATTCTTCTTCTTCTTGATAATAATCCCCTCCAATATCCTCCTCGGCAATACTAGCGTCTAAATAACGAATAAACACAAAGCACACAATCACTACATAATGCTAATAACACACCAAGCACACATCTTTGTTTGCTAACAATAGCATTCAGGTTGCATTTTATGGTGTTGGATGGTAAGTTTTTCTTCTAAGTTTTCTTCAAGTGTGCAAGTTAGATTCTATACTAAGTGTCATAAGTTGTTCACTTTCTAAGCATTGGTATTGGCTTAGGGGTATTAAGACTAGTTCAAGTGAGAGGGATCCACTAAGTGAATTGGCAAAGAGGGCAATTTTAATTCTAAGTATGAAATAGGAATCTATCATTTTATGTTCCTAACTAGAGTTGGGTTAGGGTCTAATTGAACACTAATAGGGTTTGGAGTTGATTAGGGTTGACTAACAGTAAGGTATGTCATTGGTGGGTTCACATTTTAATTTTCATGATTTTTGATGGCTTAAATAATTTTCTAGAAATATTCTATGGTTAATAAAGCTATGGTCACACTATTCATATCTAATTAAATTCCTAACTTATTTTGAATTCTAACCAGTTCTACTGTGTAGAGTATTTTACAAGCTTTCCAACGCATATTTATTTGCTGGAAAAGGATTTGGAATTCTCTTGGAAATTTAATTTGAAAAACATATCTGAATCATATTCAAATTAATTGAAAAGGGCGGGAGAATAATTAAAAACTAAACGGACCGATTTATAACTAGCTGGGCCGAGTCTGAACAGAACCCGAACGGGCCGGCCCAGAAAAACATTTCGCACGGCGAGGGAAAAATAAAACGGGGCCTGACAGGTGGGGCCTACTGGTCAGATCTAATTAGAATCCCGAATCGGTACGCTAGCGTTGGATCAAGATCGAACGGCTCGGGATCATCGTCTACCTTAGCACGGGCGGGAGCTCACCTGCGTTGCAGTGAAGAATGTTCGACGGCGAGGGAGTGACGTAGAGGATGCAGAGCTCGTCGGCGACGTGCGGAATCGGCTGCGGTGCGTCTCCACCACCGATTCCCAGCGGCGGCTTGCTCCCAGGTGGTCGAACGCGGCGGCGCTCCGCTCGTCCAGTACCTCACCGGCGTTGCAGGTGTCGATGAACCAGAGCGAGTGGGGTGAAACGGTGTTGTCTGGGAGGTAGCTGGGAGTGAGGTGCGTCTCCTCGTTTGATCGGAGGGGCCTTTTATAGGCCAGAGCGTCGAGGGCAGGGCTGTCCAGAAGCTCGTCGGAGTGGGGGTCCTGGGCGCGCGCGTTGAGCGACACAGGGCACGGCGGCCACGGGGGCGTGCTGGAGGGGTTCTGGCTCGGCTGCGGGAGGCTGTGGGTCGGCTCTGGCGCCTCCAGGGTGGTCGGCATCGTGCAGGGAAGAAGATGACTGGGAGGGGGCCCTGGTAGCAAACCTTGTCTTCCCTCCGCTTCTCCTGGCTTGGGTCGGGGCTGGGGGCACTGGAGTCGACCGTGGAGAGGCCAGGGAGCATGGCTACAGGCGTGGAGCGAACCAAAACAGTGCGGCCACAGTAAAAATCGATTTGGTTTGATTTCTCTCTGCCAGTGTTCGACGAAATGCCCACAAGAGTTTGAAATTCGAATTTTTGAAATTTTCCAATTTGGGTGATCGACATATTAGCCCAGGTTTCCAAATATATTTTTGTTACCAAGAATGGTTTAGTTTTGCAGAAATTTATATTTCAAAATTGAGTATGGTCACTGTTTCAGATTCAAACTTTGGTTCAAGTTTGAGTGATGCTTTAGTTTGAATTTTAAGTAGATTTTTGTTGGTTGAGTTAGTATGTGACTTGGTTAAGCTCAACTAACTAGCCAAACCTGAAGGTGGTTTACAGATTTCTTAATCTAAGGGCTCAAAGTGGTGTAGTCAAACAGATTTCCTAGATCATCTCAATCTTCTCCTTTTCTTTCTTATTTTTATTTCTGGTTTCTTTGCTTCTTATAATCTTTCTCCTTTGCTTCTGTTGGTTAACTTAGAATTAACTAACCAATACACAATCAAGAATACCACACATGAAATCATAGAATACATATAATAGAAAATACATGTATGCATGAAATGATGGATAAAAAGTTTTATCTTGGTCCAAAATTTGGCACTTATTTAATAAGGAGTGGATTACAAATTCTGAGTTGTTACAATCTTCCCCCCTTAAAAAGGAATCTCGTCCCCGAGATTCACTAGTTAAGAACTGAAAAGATTGGGAAACTCTTTCTGAAGGTAATCTTCTCGTTCCCAAGTGGCTTCCTCTTCGGTGTGATTACTCCACTGAACTTTCAGAAACTTGATGCTTCGGGTTCGAGTGGTTCTATAAGCTTCCTCGAGGATACGAATAGGCATTTCACGATAGGTCAAATCCTTGTTGATGTCCACAGAACGGTGATCAATGTTCTTGAAAATTTCGGGCTTCTCCGGAACTTCAAGACATTTCCGAAGTAAGGACACGTGAAAGACATCGTGCACTTCAGACAATTCAGGGGGCATTTCCAACTGATAAGACACTTCTCCTCTGCGGTCTAGTATCTTGAAGGGTCCAATATATCTTGGTGCGAGCTTTCCTTTTACTTGGAATCTCTGCATTCCCTTGAGGGGTGATACTCTGAGATAAACAAAATCTCCACTCTTGAAGGTTAATTCTCCCCGTCTCTTGTCGGCATAACTCTTCTGTCTTGACTGGGCTGCCTTGAGGTAGTCACGAATCATGCGAACTTTCTCCTCGGCTTCTTGCAGAATGTCAGGTCCAAATATCTGACTGTCTCCGGTTTCTGACCAATTCAAAGGGGTACGACACTTCCTTCCATACAAAGCTTCAAATGGGGCCATTTGCAAACTGGCTTGATAGCTGTTGTTGTAGGAGAACTCCGCGAAAGGCAGACAATCTTCCCACTTAGCTCCATAGGCTAGAACACAGGCTCTCAACATATCTTCAAGTATTTGATTCACTCTTTCAGTCTGTCCATCCGTCTGAGGGTGGTAAGCAGTGCTAAAGGCTAATTTGGTTCCCAAGGCTTGATGTAAGCTTCTCCAAAATCTTGAGGTGAACTGGGTTCCTCGGTCGGAAACTATGGTTTTAGGGACTCCATGCAAACTAACAATTCTGGATAGATACAGATCTGCTAGCTGTCCCGAGTTATAAGTGGTCTTGATAGGAATAAAGTGGGCAACTTTGGTTAGTCTATCCACAATGACCCAAATTGAGTCATTGCCACGGCTGGACCTTGGAAATCCCGTGATGAAATCCATTCCAACAGATTCCCACTTCCATTCCGGAACTTGCAGAGGTTGTAGCAATCCCGCAGGACGTTGATGTTCAGCCTTGACTCTTTGACAAATATCACACTTAGAGATGAACGATGCAATCTCACGCTTCATTCCATGCCACCAAAATTGTTCCTTCAAATCTTGATACATCTTAGTTCCACCGGGGTGGATGGAGTAAGGTGTCTCATGGGCTTCCTTCATAATAACCTCCTTCAATTCTGAATCAGCAGGCACACAAATACGTACTTTATACCACAGAACTCCTTGATCATCTTCTTCAAATCCTGGCACCTTGCCGGAACTAATTCTGCGCTTGATTCCGTCAATACTCTCATTTCCCTTCTGGGCTTCTTTGATTTGGCTCATCAAGGTGGGTTGAAACTCAAGGTTGGCTAAGAATCCTTGACTGACTAGTTCCAATCCAAATTCTTCAAACTCTTGGTGTAACCTAGGTTGCTCTTCTTTGATCATCATATTTAATGAGCATGGCTTTCGACTCAATGCATCGGCCACCACATTGGCCTTACCGGGGTGATAATGAATTTCCAGATCATAATCCTTGATCAACTCTATCCATCTTCTTTGCCTCATGTTCAACTCCTTCTGAGTGAAAATATACTTCAAACTCTTGTGATCCGAGTAGATCTCACAACGGTTGCCCATCAGATAGTGTCTCTAGGTCTTCAGAGCTAGAACCACGGCTGCTAACTCTAGATCATGGGTTGGATAATTTTCTTCATGAGGTCGAAGCTGCCGAGAGAGGTAAGCTATGACCTTGCCTTCTTGCATCAATACGCAACCAAGTCCAAGTTTGGAGGCGTCGCAATAGACATCAAAGTTTTTGGTGATATCGGGCATGGTTAGGACGGGTGCAGTCACCAATCGCTTCTTGAGCTCTTGAAAACTCTCTTCACACTTAGGGGTCCAGTCAAACTTCTTGTCCTTCTTCAATAGTTGGGTCATTGGCCGGGCAATGCTGGAAAACCCTTCAACAAACTTGCGGTAGTATCTTGCTAATCCGAGAAAACCTCTAACTTCGGTTTGAGTGGTAGGAGCTTCCCATTCCATGACTGATTTGATCTTCTTGGGGTCTACGGATATTCCTCCTGCTGACAGAACATGGCCTAAGAATCCGACTTCCTTCAACCAGAACTCACATTTACTGAACTTGGCATACAACTGATGTTCTCTTAAGGTTTCTAGGATTAATCTCAAATGGGTTGCATGCTCTTCTTCGGACTTGGAGTAGATAAGAATGTCATCAATGAAGACAACAACAAACTTATCCAAGAACTCCATAAAAACCTTATTCATGAGGTTCATGAAATAAGCAGGGGCATTGGTTAATCCAAAAGACATTACGGTGTACTCATACAATCCGTATCGGGTAGTGAAGGCTGTTTTGGGGATATCCGTTGCACGGATTTTCAATTGATGGTATCCAGTTCTAAGATCTATCTTCGAGAAGACTCTGGCTCCAGTCAATTGGTCAAACAAATCTTCAATCTTCGGGAGAGGATATTTGTTCTTGATGGTCACATCGTTTAGCTTGCGGTAATCAGTGCACAGTCGGCTAGAACCGTCGCTTTTATCCACAAAGAGAACGGGTGATCTCCAAGCAGAAGAACTTGGTTGAATCAAACCCTTACTCAAAAGGTCATCCAACTGCTTCTTTAACTCCACTAGTTCAGCTGGGTTCATACGATAGGGTCTTTGGGCTATTGATCCCGTTCCGGGAATAAGCTCAATGATAAACTCAATATCCCGATCCGGTGGCATTCCGGGTAGCTCATCGGGAAAAACATCCGGGTACTCACAGACGATGGGAACTTCTCCTATAGTTGGTCCTGAGATACTCTTATGACATCTGGGGGTTTTGGTGGGTTTCACAGACACATGCCTTACCACAATTCCATTGCTACTCCTCATTGTGATGGTCTTTTTGGCACAATCTATAACTCCTTGATGCTGGGACATCCAATTCATACCAAGAACTACTTCCAAACCTTTAGTTCCCAATACTATCAAATTGGCTAAGAAAGCTACCCCATGAATTTCTATGGGCACTGCCAAGCAGGTACAACTAGCTTTGGTTACTGACCCGGGAATTTGTACAGACATGACGTCTTTCAAGGGTGTGGGTTGAAGTCCACTTTTATCAACGAATAGTTGGGTAACAAATGAGTGTGAAGCTCCAGAATCAAACAGAACTCTTGCAAGAACTGAGTTAACAGGGAACATACCAAGCACAACGTCGGTCGCTTCCTGAGCTTCTTCAACATTCATGTGATTCAGACGGCCTTGAGAGTGAGGCGGTTTCCTTGGTGGATAGTTCTTGACATTTCCCACACGACGCTGTTGCTGAACAGGAATAGTGGTCTTGGAGGCATCATTCAGCTTCTTGGGGCACTCATTGGAGTAATGCCCTTTTAGTCCGCACTCATAACAGGTAACACCAGACTTGTCACCGGGCTTGGGTAACACAGGGGCGCCATTTGGCCTGGGGGTATTGGTGTTGAAGTTGTTGCCACTAGGTCTTGGAGGTGCACGGTTGAAGTTGTTGTCGGGCGGACGGCTAGGATAGTTGGGACGTGGAGCAGGTGCAGACGGCCTCATAGGTCTAGGGGCGAAACCCATAGGTGCATTTCCCCTTGGCTTCTGCGAGTTGCTCGAGTTGCCTTGATACATCATACGGCGCTTGCGGTTCTCTGCAGCTTGCTTGAGTTTGCCTTCCATCTGAATGGCAGAGTCAACCAATGACTCCAGGTCGGCAAAGTGAATGCTAACCAAGACACATTGCATCTCATCATGAAGTCCATCCAAAAACCTTTCTTGCTTCTTCTCAGTGGTGTCGGTGTCATCGGGGGCATACCTAGACAAGGTGAGGAACTTGTCACGGTAATCCACCACAGACAGGGAACCTTGCTTTAGATTTCTGAACTCATCTCTCATCCTTTTAACCAATCCCAAAGGAACATGGGCCTTGCTAAACTTGCTCTTGAACTCCTCCCAAGGCATTACATACCCTGGGGCTTGCATTGCACGGGTGCTATCCCACCAAGCTCTTGCTGCTCCAGCAAGATAGTGGGTGGTGTACAGAACCTTCTCATTTTCACCAACTTCGGCGACTGCCAGATTGTTTTCCATAGTGCGAAGCCAGTCATCGGCATCTAAGGGCTCTTCAGACTTAGTGAACATAGGAGGGTTGGTGTTTTGAAAATTCCTCAACTTGGATCGGTGATCACCATTGCCATTGTTTTCTCCTTCACCATTACCATTTCCATTGCCATTGTTATGGTTCATTGCCATCTGAGTGAGTTGCTGAAGAGTGGCCAAGTTAGCTTGGCGCTCAGCTCGGGCTGCTTCCCGGTCTTCCATGATCAACCTTAGCAGTTCGGCCATTTTCGGGTTCGGGGGTGGTGGTGCTCGCGGCATCTGAAGATAATGTGTGTAAGACAAGAGGGAAAAGCTAATTTGCTAAGATTTAAAGGTAACATGGATGATGCAATTTTTGTCTTACTGAGGCCTTAAGGGCCAAATTCATATTTCATTCAACACTCATCAAACATATCATACATACGAGTTCACACATTACAAAGGGTTTCCATCAAACCATTGCGACTCGTCTACTAGAGAGGGAGATACAACTCACACCTACACGAAGTGAAAATAAAGTGGAACTCATAACTAGATAACACGTGGATCTCCGATCTAAACAGCGGGCTCCTCGGGGTCTTCCTCCTCATCACTCACAAGGAATTTATTATGCCCACCATCTTCCGGATCATCAAGGTCCTCCATGAAGTCATCCTCATCACTAATGAGGGCATTATCCTCCTTGCGGAGATCAATGCCTTCCTCCTCACCAAGGTGATCCTCAAGACTCTCAATGCACTCAGTCAGCTCAGCCACATTGGCCTTCAACTCCTCAATGTCCTGATCCTTCTCATCGTGCTGGCGACGAAGGCCCTTGCGCTCCTTCGCAAGTATCCTGATAGTGCTCCTCGCCTGCACCAGTGCGAAGTGCTCAAGGTTGGCCCTAGTACGGGCACGGTCGGCCTCCTGCTGAGTGGAGTACAGCAAGAAGTCCATGTGATCGATGTAGGTACTCGGCTCATTCTGCCCGGGCATGTTTGCGGGACGCCCGTCCGCATCACGCCGAGCAAAGTTCCTAAAGCGCTCTCCCTGAACCTCCTCAACGTGCAGTCCGCACAAGCGGGCGTGCATCTCCTGCATCGCTCGGACCAAACCATCGGCCCAAGTGTTCTCCACAAGCTCAAACTTGACCCTTGGAGAACCCAAATTCCCCTTCTTGCCACGGCAACTGGCTCGGATAAGCCACCGTAGCTCTCCATCTGGGTGCTCATTGAGCACGGCTCCCTTGAACTCCGGATACAAACGATTCAGGAACAAGGTCAGGGTGGTGAGGTCGCGCTCGAAACAAAGGCTGCCACCATGGCCCAACTGGTACTGCTCCGTGAATACCGGGGCCATCTACAAAATTTTAAATTAGACTAAGTTAGTGATCAACTCAAGTGTGCAAAATTTTATGTAGGAAAAAACTGAATCATGTACAAAGCTTTGTAAATAGATAGGAAAGACTAAGCAATTTTGCAACCATTACTTATATCTTTGCTCTCATCAAGGTTTTGATTTAACGCCCATTCTAACTAAGGTCTCCTATGGTCAGCCTAGGCTCTGATACCAACTTGTGACGACCTCAAATTTGATACAAATTCGAAGTGCCCGTTATGTATTCCACCGCAATCCCAGAACCATTGTTGCGATATACATAACGTAGTTGGTAACCAGTTCCATAGACATTACAATACGGTAGTTCAAATACAATGGTCATAGTGACCAAGTTCATATTACAACACAATATAGCAGCGGAAATAACGTCTTCGGGTCCATGCCTTCACCCTACAGGCAATGGCGACTCATGGAGACGAGCTTAGTTCTGGTATTCTTCTTCATACCCTTCCTCCTGTTATTCTTCCTCATAGTCTGGCCAAGTTGATAGCCAGGGACACAGCCGTGAGTACATTGGATGCACTCGCAAACCATCTTATAAATGAAAGGATGAAGTAGATATGCAAGGTTTGGTATAGTGGACTAAGCACTAAGTTTATTTGCAAAAGCTAGTTTTATTTCCCAAGAATGTTCATTGGTAGGAAAGAATTTTAGTTCTCTAAGTTCAATCTAAAGAGGAACTTCAAGTGTGTCAAGATCAGGGTCAAGTCAAGTCCAGTCAATTCAATTCATGTCATTCACCAAGTTCACCATAAGTTGTTTTCATTATTGACAAAATCCAGGCACAGCTTGCCAACCGTCCATGACCGCGGACGCGGCTATTCGAATAGTTTGAAAACCTCAGCAGAGGGGTACACTTTACCCACAAGATTCGATACATCTGCCGGGAGAAATCCACGGTTCGTCATACAAAAGTATGCGGGGTTCAGATAATCAAACAAAACCTTTCACTTGCTCACCCAAGTATAGGATCCTTCCCTAGAGCCCGGGATACGGAACCCCCGCTCCGGCGCCTCTAGTTCGGGCCATCCCGAATGCCGGGTTGGTGGAATCCACCTGGTTCAGAAGTAACCGCTCACGGTGTCCTTCCATAAAGATTTGATACAAGGCCTCCCATACTAAGATAAACAAGCTACGGATTAAGCCCCTTCCCATATAGGGGTAATATGGTTGTACGGTATAATTGGCTCCCATAGTACATCACTCATTGTCATTTGAGAAATACATTTCATAGTTCTTTGTCAAGATTATTTTCTTTCATAAAACCATCATGCAGGAGAAACCTCCAATTCAAGTTTCAAGTTCAAGTCACCCATTTTCAACTAGGATTCCCCTTATAAATGACCTCCAATTTTATTAGCGACTAAGCAACTACATTGAGTGATGATACCACTAACCAGGTTGGATAAACTCAGCTTGATGCTCTTGCTAAGCAAGATATCACTAACTTCTATCCTTCTACTCTAGCAATTCAATCATGCAATTTACTTAAAACAGGTAGAAATGCAATAGTAAAACTAGGTATTTGGAGTATGATTCAAAAGATGGCTTGCCTTGGGTGGCAAAGTGTCCGGGGTATTCTTCTTCTTCTTGATAATAATCCCCTCCAATATCCTCCTCGGCAATACTAGCGTCTAAATAACGAATAAACACAAAGCACACAATCACTACATAATGCTAATAACACACCAAGCACACATCTTTGTTTGCTAACAATAGCATTCAGGTTGCATTTTATGGTGTTGGATGGTAAGTTTTTCTTCTAAGTTTTCTTCAAGTGTGCAAGTTAGATTCTATACTAAGTGTCATAAGTTGTTCACTTTCTAAGCATTGGTATTGGCTTAGGGGTATTAAGACTAGTTCAAGTGAGAGGGATCCACTAAGTGAATTGGCAAAGAGGGCAATTTTAATTCTAAGTATGAAATAGGAATCTATCATTTTATGTTCCTAACTAGAGTTGGGTTAGGGTCTAATTGAACACTAATAGGGTTTGGAGTTGATTAGGGTTGACTAACAGTAAGGTATGTCATTGGTGGGTTCACATTTTAATTTTCATGATTTTTGATGGCTTAAATAATTTTCTAGAAATATTCTATGGTTAATAAAGCTATGGTCACACTATTCATATCTAATTAAATTCCTAACTTATTTTGAATTCTAACCAGTTCTACTGTGTAGAGTATTTTACAAGCTTTCCAACGCATATTTATTTGCTGGAAAAGGATTTGTAATTCTCTTGGAAATTTAATTTGAAAAACATATCTGAATCATATTCAAATTAATTGAAAAGGGCGGGAGAATAATTAAAAACTAAACGGACCGATTTATAACTAGCTGGGCCGAGTCTGAACAGAACCCGAACGGGCCGGCCCAGAAAAACGTTTCGCACGGCGAGGGAAAAATAAAACGGGGCCTGACAGGTGGGGCCTACTGGTCAGATCTAATTAGAATCCCGAATCGGTACGCTAGCGTTGGATCAAGATCGAACGGCTCGGGCTCATCGTCTACCTTAGCACGGGCGGGAGCTCACCTGCGTTGCAGTGAAGAATGTTCGACGGCGAGGGAGTGACGTAGAGGATGCAGAGCTCGTCGGCGACGTGCGGAATCGGCTGCGGTGCGTCTCCTCCACCGATTCCCAGCGGCGGCTTGCTCCCAGGTGGTCGAACGCGGCGGCGCTCCGCTCATCCAGTACCTCGCCGGCGTTGCAGGTGTCGACGAACCAGAGCGAGAGGGGTGAAACGGGGTTGTCTGGGAGGTAGCTGGGAGTGAGGTGCGTCTCCTCGTTTGATCGGAGGGGCCTTTTATAGGCCGGAGCGTCGAGGGCAGGGCTGTCCAGAAGCTCGTCGGAGTGGGGGTCCTGGGCGCGCGCGTTGAGCGACACAGGGCACGGCGGCCACGGGGGCGTGCTGGAGGGGTTCTAGCTCGGCTGCGGGAGGCTGTGGGTCGGCTCTGGCGCCTCCAGGGTGGTCGGCATCGTGCAGTGAAGAAGATGACTGGGAGGGGGCCCTGGGAGCAAACCTCGTCTTCCCTCCGCTTCTCCTGGCTTGGGTCGGGGCTGGGGGCACTGGAGTCGACCGTGGAGAGGCCAGGGAGCATGGCTACAGGCGTGGAGCGAACCAAAACAGTGCGGCCACAGTAAAAATCGATTTGGTTTGATTTCTCTCTGCCAGTGTTCGACGAAATGCCCGCAAGAGTTTGAAATTCGAATTTTTGAAATTTTCCAATTTGGGTGATCAACATATTAGCCCAGGTTTCCAAATATATTTTTGTTACCAAGAATGGTTCAGTTTTGCAGAAATTTATATTTCAAAATTGAGTATGGTCACTATTTCAGATTCAAACTTTGGTTCAAGTTTGAGTGATGCTTTAGTTTGAATTTTAAGTAGATTTTTGTTGGTTGAGTTAGTATGTGACTTGGTTAAGCTCAACTAACTGGCCAAACCTGAAGGTGGTTTACAGATTTCTTAATCTAAGGGCTCAAAGTGGTGTAGTCAAACAGATTTCCTAGATCATCTCAATCTTCTCCTTTTCTTTCTTATTTTTATTTCTGGTTTCTTTGCTTCTTATAATCTTTCTCCTTTGCTTCTGTTGGTTAACTTAGAATTAACTAACCAATACACAATCAAGAATACCACACATGAAATCATAGAATACATATAATAGAAAATACATGTATGCATGAAATGATGGATAAAAAGTTTTATCTTGGTCCAAAATTTGGCACTTATTTAATAAGGAGTGGATTACAAATTCTGAGTTGTTACAGCTTTCAAGCCAAATGAGATAGTTATGGCCACAACCACGGCATAGTTTGTTCAAACAACCCCATAATGTGCACATGTGTGCATCTTGGGATGACAAACAATGTTGATTTGGGGAGTTTTAATTTTTGTTGCACAAAAAAATCATTTTTCATTTTCTTAGTGCAAAAAATGGGTTTTTTTGTGAAGCATCTACCAAAAATGTGTTGCAAATATAGAAAAACCAAATTTTAAATGATATTATATCATATTTGATCCACAATACACCAATTTTTTGCATTGAAAAAGTTATATAGCCACCCCTAAAAAAAGATAAATATCTATCAATTCAGTTGGAAACGGGTCAAATTTGAACTACAGGTGCTTCATAGTTTGCTCATGTTTTTTTTCCAAAAATCATTTTTAGGTACACAACTATCTATTTCATCAGAGATCCATAAAGAGTTTGGCAGGATTCGATCCCGACCTAGGAGCGGTCACGCCCACCGTTTTGGCCGCATTTTGAAATGGGCATAAGAAATTCAAAAACAATCAAAACAATACAAATCCTTCGCGATGTGTCATGTTATGTGACCTAGTTTCTAGGAAAAATAATAAACTTGGAATATTACAAGTATTGTGAAAAAGTGTTCACAAAAAGAACTATCTCGTACGAAGTTCCATGGCTTTCAAGCCAAATGAGATAGTTATGGCCACAACCGCGCCATAGTTTGTTCAAACAACCCCATAATGTGCACATATGTGCATCTTGGGATGACAAACAATGTTGATTTGGGGAGTTTTAATTTTTGTTGCACAAAAAATTCATTTTAAATTTTCTTAGTGCAAAAATGGGTTTTTTATGAAGCGTCTACCAAAAATATGTTGCAAAAATAGAACAACCAAATTTTAAATGATATTATATCATGTGTGCATCTTGGGATGGCAAATAATGTTGATTTGGGGTGTTTTCCTTTTCTTGGCACAAAAAGTCCATTTTTCATTTTATTAGCGCCAAAATGGGTTTTTTTGTGAAGGAAGTAGAAAACGTACATATTAAAATTGTACCTTCGCAATTTTACAAAATATCATACCTCATTTCATATAAAAAACACCAATTGTTTGTGTGTCTAAATATTTCCATCCACCTCTCACGAAAAAGATAAACTTTTGTCGATTCAGCAGGAAATCGGGTAAATTTGAACTACAACTACATGATAGCTTGCTCATAAATTTTTGCAAAAATACTTTTAAGATGTGAAAGTATATATTACATCATAGATTTAGTAAGAGTTTTGCAAGATTCAACACCTTGATAAGAAGAATTATGCCCACCATTTTGACCCCATTTTAAATACACCATAATGGCATTCTAGTGATTAATTTTTGTTTTCTAAATTTTTTTTGTGGAAAAATATATTTAATGTTATTATATATATAATAAATAGAATTTACAAATTTTGTTTGAATTTATTTGGCCTTGTCTTGAATCTTTTTCAAACATTTTATGTTGAAGTTTTAAAGAAATGGAAAAGCCATAGAGGAAAAAAAAACATCATTGAGAGCCTTTAGCCACTGCGGCCCAAGTATTGCCTACACCGGCCCAGGCCCAAGACACGAAAAGCCTATATTCAAAAGGATATAACGTGGACTTCTATCACAACTTGTTCTTTACCTTGGTGGTTAAGAGAGCTGCACCCGTGTAGGAAGTTGCGGGTCCGATCCCTAGGTGCTGCGCGAGTAAATTTATTTTGCCACCTCTTGCCGGACCGACGCGTGGGACCCGCGTGTCAGGTCAGACCGACGCGTGGGACCCGCGTGTCAGGTCGGACGGACGCGTGGGACCCGCGTGTCAGGTCCGTCCGTGGGACCCGGGTGTCAGTCAGGTCGGACCGTCTGTGGGACCCAGGTGTCAGTCAGGTCAGACCGACGCGTGGGACCCGCATGTTAGGTCCGTCCGTGGGACCTGGGTGTCAGTCAGGTCGGACCGTCCGTGGGACCCGGGTGTTAGTCAGGTCGGACCGACGCGTGGGACCTGTGTGTTAGGTCAGACCGACGCGTGGGACCCGCGTGTCAGGTCAGACCGACGCGTGGGACCCGCGTGTCAGGTCCGCCCATGGGACCCGCGTGTCAGGTAGGACCGACGCGTGGGACCCGTGTGTCAGGTTGGTCTGACGAAATTCAAGTGTATGACGGATGGGTCCTACACTCCACGTAAGAAAAATGGGTCCTACACTCCACATAAGAAAATTGACACGTGGATATTACACATAGGCGTAAATAGACACACAGACAACACGTTGGCAAAACCGGTGAGGTGGCAGTCCAACCATTTCAAATATATTTTAAATTAGCGATTATGCCGATCTATTTTCGTTGTAAGCGGCTCCGGATAAGGTCTAAAACTGCATGTGACAGGTTATGACGATTTTGTGCCTATTGGGTTATAACGTTTCTTGTTCAAATCGTCGTAATTTTCAGGACTGTTGGCCTCCCGAATTAGGCCATGACGATTTGGTACAAAATCATCACTACTGTATGACACTTTTCTCTAGGGTCATGAAGAAAAGGTCACTAGTCAACACATTTGATGTAGTAAAGTGTAGGGATCAGAGAATGATGAGATGAGTTGAAGAATGGACAAAAGCTCAAGCTTAGGGATGCCCATGCACCCCAAGAAATATCCAAGAAGTACAAGCGTCAAAGCTTGGGGATGCCCCCGAGGCACCCCTTCTTCATCGGCAAAAATCAGGTCACCTTTCAAAACACTATATTTTTATTGCTTCATGCATTATGAGTTTTTCTGGGAGCGTCAGTTGTTTTAGTTTTCAGTTTTGTTTAGTTTTGTTTGCTGCAATAAATGGTTGGACCCCAACAAATTTCTTTTGGAGAAGTTGCCTTGCTTTTCATTTGCCAAGAACACTCCGTTTTTCATTCTTATAATTTCAACGAGTGTTCTCTTTTTCTAGAACTGCGTTTAGCTTTCAATTTTTGCCTTGATTTGTGTTCAGATCTTATTATATCTTTTCATCAAGGTGTATTTTTCCTCTGGTCTTTATTGGTTTTCATCAAAAGAGTTGTTTATAAAAAGTTTGAATGGTGTTGGAAAAGAGAAAAAGCTTTATGCAAAAAAGTGGTACAAGAAGGAGCTTGTGTAGACTGCGGCCTAGGCTTTTGCATGTCGTTCTTGATGTCTTTTTGATAGTATGCTTAGTGGTTTTCCTGTAGCATGACTTGTCTGAAATAACTGAGATTTCTTAATGAGCCTTTGAAAAAATCATGCGTTGTTTTAATTATTTGGAAGCATTATTTTGGTTTTCTCCTTGATGCTTTATTTGGGTTGACTTGGCGCATGCTCACACATGTTAGACTCATACAAAGTCGCCATTGCCTCTATGATCATTTAGTTTTTGACTTTTGATGCCATCTTTTGCTTCTTTTAATGTCGCTTTGTCTCTATGCTTGATTATGGCCGTTATTGCTCTCTTAGTTGCTCGCTCCCAGTCTTTTGCTAGCCCTCACTTTGTACTGAGTATGAGCTCTACTCGTGCATCCAACTCCTAAAAACCAAGTTGTTCCAAAGTGTCCACCATACATACCTATTAGCAATTTGCTATTCCAAAGTACATTTGACTTGCTTTTATCTATCCTTCAAATTAAACTCTTTTTGGTGTTATGCAAAAATTGGTCAGTAAAGCTCTCACGAACCGGATGGCACACTTTACTTTTCTCGCTTTAAAATTTTGACATTGTGGTCTCTTATGTTGAGTTGTTATGCTTGCAAGTTGTAAGTTGGGAATTAGCCCAGCCATGCCATCATGGGGCAAGCTTTCAACATTGCACTATCATTCATTTGAGTTGATATCGTGATCTTTTGTTTATGGATACTCGCGGTGTGAAATGAATTGGGAATCTTGCGGGATCATGGAGTTTGTATACGTGTTAGAGAAACGCCTGGGCCGCTAAACTAAGCCATGCATAATTCATGGTGGAAATTTACAGCATGCCCATAGTGAACATTCGACGACGCATCTCGCAATAAAAAGCTATACCAATGGTAAATAAAAGAGATGCCGAGGTGTTCATTGTCTGTTTGTCCTATCATTTTGATGTGGGCTTGTTCCATGTCATCAGGCACGGAGGTACCCCATTGGCGGTTCACGATGATACGTGTATACTTATAATGACAAGAGCTTGCTTGGGACTCTAAGTAAAGTAGCATGAGGTTTGGGTATTCGTACTTCACGGGACACGAGGTTTTCAACTTATGATTTGTCAAGCATATGCAGCATAAGTGTTGTCGCATTAACTTTAACCATTCAAGATGCTTATGATGGGGGCAATGAGAGCTCAAAGCCGGTAAGTACCATAATTTTTGAAGGTTTATAAAACTTGCAATCACTGCTTCCCTCCGCGAAGGGCCTTTCTTTTACTTTTATGTTGAGTCACCACCTTCTATCTTTATCCACCATTAAGAGAGCATAGTTGTCATTCTGAGTATAATGTGCATTGTCCCAAAGTTTTCATTGATTGATTCATGATGTTGGTTTCACTTGTTCTTAAATTACTTGTATCTAGTCGCCCTCTTAAACTTGAAGGTGTCCTATGCATTTATGTTTTGCTCTCTCATGAAGGACAAGCTGAAAACCATTTGTATGTTTTTCCTTATGATTTGAACACACGTTTGACTTTCATTGTTTCATTTTCATGATCTTTTGTTTGTGTTCATTTTCACGTTATAACATGGTTGCTAAGTTTCTTCTATCAAGATTATATCTTTCATGCCCATGTTTTAAGTTCTTTGATCCCAGCGCACAACGCTTACATATATGGTCAAGATTGTGTAGGTGCATGTCACCTCAAAAATTATTTTTTTTGTTATCACTTACCTACTCGAGGACGAGCAGGAGTTAAGCTTGGGGATGCTGATACGTCTCTAACGTATCCATAATTTTTGATGCTCCATGCTTATTTTTACACCATTTGTTTAGTGTTTCATTACACTTCGTGGCATTTTTATGCATTTTCCGGAACTAACCTATTAATGAGATGCCACAGTGCCAGTTCCCTGTTTTCTGCTGTTTTTGTGTTTCAGAAATGTTACACAGGAAATATTCTCGGAATTGGACGAAACAAAAGCCAGACGTCCAGATATTTCACGGAGCTTCCAGAACACTGAAGAGGAGACGGAGCCAGACCAGAGGGTGGCCACACCACCAGGGGGCGTGGCCCACCCCTGGCCCGCGCCGGCCTGTGGTGTGGGCCCCCTGGCCCACTTCTGACGATGCCCCTTCGCCTATAAAGACCCCCCGATGGTAAAAACCTAAATACCCGATCACTTTTCCAGAACACATCGCGATCCGCCGCCACCGTCGACCCGAAGATCGGGAGGGTCCAGAAGCTCTTCCAGGCACCCTGCCGGAGAGGGGAATCGCCACCGGAGGTCTTCTTCATCGCCATGCTTGCCTCCGGCGCGATGATTGAGTAGTCTACCTTGGACTATAGGTCCATAGCAGTAGCTAGATGGTTGTCTTCTCCACCATGTGCTTCATGTTTAGATCTCGTGAGCTGCCTTACATGATCGAGATCACCGTTATGTAATTCTACATGTTGTGTTTGTTGGGATCTGATGAATATTGGTGTTATGATTGAGTTGATGTGATGAATATTATCTTATGTTATCTCTATGTTGTTTATGATCTTGCATGCTCTCCGTTGTTAGTAGCTATCTTGGCCGAGTAGTTGCTAGTGACTCCAAGAGGGGGTATTTATGCTCGATAGTGGGTTCATGCCTCTATTTAATCTGGGGGAGTGACAGAAACCTCTAAGGTTGTATATGTGCTGTTGCCACTAGGGAGAAAACAACATTCATATGCTCAAGGGCATATGCTTTGTTTACATTACACACTTTGCTTAATGCAATTATCTGTTGTTCGTAACTTAATACTTGTGGAGTTCTCGGATTGATTCACCACAAGTGGATTATTAGTCATAGATGCAGTTGGATGGCAGTCTTTGTATCTTGTTGTAATGCCTAGAGTAAATCTCATAGTGATCCTCTCGACATGCACGTTGTCTTTATTCTATCAATTGCCCAACTATAATTTGTTTACCCAACATGTGTTATTTTATCTTATGGAGAGACACCACTAGTGAACTGTGGACCCCGGTCCTATTTCCTTTATATTGCTATCACCTGTTTACTTTACTCGCACTGTTTACTTTACTTGCATACTATTATCACTTTCCACTCGATACGCTCATACCCTTTGTTTCAAGCAAACCGGTGAGATTGATAACCTCATCGTAAGTTGGGAACAAAGTATTTGGTTGTGTTGTGTGCAGGTACCGCGTTGCAGCTGGCAAAGCAAAGCACTGGACGAGGCGCCTTATAAATTGTCTAGAGCTGTCGCGAAGCTAGTCAGCATCACCTTCTGGAGTATTGACTTTTTCCTGGATTCGATATACCTTGGTTTCTTACTAAGGGAAAATTTGCTATTATACTCATCATACCTTCCTCTTGGGGTTCCCAACTGGGTGGTTATCCTGCCCGCATCAGGCCATAATCATGCAAAGCGACAAAGCAACATTAAAAGAAGCATAAGATAGCATCAAAAGTCAAAAACTAAATGATCATAGAGGCTTATGGCGACTTTGTATGAGTCTAACATGTGTGAGCATGCGCCAAGTCAACCCAAATAAAGCATCAAAGGAGAAAACCAAAATAATGTTTCCAAATAATTAAAACAATGCATGATTTTTTCAAAGGCTCATTAAGCAATCTCAGTCATTTGAGACAAGTCATGCTATAGCAAAACCACTAAGCATACTATCAAAAAGACATCAAGCACGACATGCAAAAGTCTAAGCCGCAGTCTACACAAGCTCCTTTTTGTACCACTTTTTTTTGCATAAAGCTTTTTCTCTTTTCCAACACCATTCGAACTTTTTTGAAACAACTCTTTTGATGAAAACCAACATGGACCAGAGGTCAAAATACACCTTGAAGCAAAGATATAACAAGATCTGAACACAAATCAAGGTGAAAAACAGAAAATAAACGCAGTAGCAGAAAAAGAGAACACTTGTTGAACGATAGGAGTGAAAAACGGAGTGTTCTTGGCAAATGAAAAGCAAGGCAACTTCTCCAAAAGGAATTTGTTGGGGTCCAACCATTTATTGCAGCAAACAAAATAAAACAAAACTGAAAACTAAAAACAACTGACGCTCCAAAAAAAACGCATAATGCATGAAGCAATAAAAATATAGTGTGTTTAATGGTGACCTGATTTTTGCCGATGAAGAAGGGGTGTCTCGGGGGCATCCCCAAGCTTTGACGCTTGTACCTCTTGGATATTTCTTGGGGTGCGTGGGCATCCCCAAGCTTGAGCTTTAGTCCATCCTTCAACTCATCTCATCATTCTCCAATCCCTACACTTGAAAACTTCCTTCATACAAAACTAAACACAATTCTATTAGCAACATTAGTGTAAGCATAACAATGAATCAACCCTTTTTGCTTCAGGTTTCAATTCAAAACTACCACATATAAAGCATATACTACTGTAGCAACTTCCCCAAAAGTTCCGTGATCAAAAGAACTCAAAAAGAAAGCGATCGAGCGGCAAACACAAATAATGGCAGATATCTGTCAAAACAGAACAGCTGACAAAGGTCGAATTTTTAGAGGGTTTTCTGTTGCTCAAATCAAAAAGTGTATAACTAATGAAAGTTTGGATATAACCTGGGGCATATTTACAAGAAATCGCAGGTCCAAAAGATATACTGAGAATTTTCACGATTTTTTACGGTGCAGCACCGAAATCTGTTTCAGGACAGCAACATCCCCAAATCTTACCTCACTCAAATTAGAGGCTTCTCTTGGCACAACAACAAAATAAAAATGATAAGAAGAGGTCATTACAGTAGTAATAACTTCCAAGACTCAAATAAAATAAAAATAACTGAAAATAAAACATTGGGTTATCTCCCAAGAGTGCTTTTCTTTAACGCCTTTGAGCTAGGCGCAGAAAGTGCGAATCAAGTATTTTCGAAAGAGGCATTAATATCCATTGCAGAAGTCTTTCAATAAGGCATTGTATTGCATCCACACAAGTTTTTGAAGACCCCTTGTGATCACGCTTTGGTTCACTCAAATCACTAAAAAGATTTTCAGGACAGATCCAATCAAAATTGTTTTCAAAAGCCTCATGCAATCCCAAGAGTTTGCTAGGTATTGGTACTTGGGTTTCTTCATTGTTTGTACTAACAACCTCTATATGTAAGCCAAGCTTATTAAAACGCTTAAGAACTTTCCTAGCTTCAATGGCAACATCTCTAAATTCTCTACGCAAAGTTTCCAAGATAAAAGCTTTCTTTTCAGGGTCTTCAATATCATGAAGCTTAAGAAACATGTGTTGCATAAAAGGATTAAGGCTAGCAAACCTAGCTTCTAACATGTGAACTAAATAAGTAGAAGCAACTTCATAACTAGGAGCAAGCTCAGCCAAAGATTTTTCCTCAACATCTTTATGCATACTAATATGATTAAAGAACTCCTCGATGTTACCTTTCCCAATAATAGAACCACTACCTACTGAGAGCTCCTCCAAGACGTACTTAGGAAACAACATAATGAACTAAAAGTAAAGAAATAACAACTATAAAGGAAACTATTTTTTTGTATTTTTGATAGAACGATGCAAGCAAAAATAAAGTAAAGAAAAACTTAAAACAAAGTATTGGATGTGCGTGCGAAACTCCCCTTGCAGAAGTCTTCTTTTTCCCCGGCAACGGCGCCAGAAAAAGTCTGGTGCCTAGTTGACGTGGGAGCTTATTCTTCTTCTTCAATCCCCGGCAACGGCGCCAGAAAAATCTTTGCTGTGGCGGTGTGTGATAGTATAAATCACCGTCCAGTTGGGAACCCCAAGAGGAAGGTTTGATGAGTACAGCAGCGAGTTTTCCCTCAGTAAGACCCCAAGGTTTAATCGTATCCAGGAAAAAGCCAAACTCAAGAAGGTGATGCTTGCTAGCTTCGCGACAGCTTCGGACAATTTATAAGGCGCCTCGTCCAGTGCTTTGCTTTGCCAGCTACAACGCGGAACCTGCACACAACACAACCAAATACTTTGCTCCCAACTTACGATGAGGTTGTCAATCTCACCGGTTTGCTGTAAACAAAGGAATGAGCGTATCGAGTGGAAAGTAATAGTAGTATGCAAGTAAAGTAAACAGTGCGAGTTAAGTAAACAGGTGATAGCAATATAAAGGAAATTGGACCGGGGTCCACAGTTCACTAGTGGTGTCTCTCCATAAGATAAATAACGACATGCTGGGTAAACAAATTACAGTTGGGCAATTGATAGAATAAAGACAACGTGCATATGTCGAGAGGATCACTATGAGATTTACTCTGGGCATTACAACAAAATACATAGACCGCCATCCAACTGCATCTATGACTAATAATCCACTCACAGGGATATCGTCCGAACACCCCATGAGTATTAAGTTGCGAACAACAGATAACTGCATTAAGCAAAGTGTGTAATGTAAACAAAGCATATGCCCTTGGACATATGAATATTTTTTTCTCCCTAGTGGCAACAACATATCTACAACCTTAGAAGTTTTTGTCACTCCCCCAGATTAAATAGAGGCATGAACCCAACTATCGAGCATAAATACCCCCTCTTGGAGTTACTAGTATCTACTCGGCCAACATAGCTACTAACAACGGAGAGCATGCAAGATCATAAACAATATAGAGATAACATAAGATAATATTCAGCACATCAACTCAATCATAACACCAATATTCATTGGATCCCAACAAACACAACATGTAGAATTACATAACGGTGATCTCGATCATGTAAGGCAGCTCACGAGATCTAAACATGAAGCACATGGTGGAGAAGACAACCAACTAGCTACTGCTATGGACCCATAGTCCAAGGTAGACTACTCACTCATCGCGCCGGAGGCAAGCATGACGATGAAGAAGACCTCCTGTGGCGATTCCCCTCTCCGGCAGGGTGCCGGGAAGAGCTTCTGGACCCTCCCGATCTCGGGTCGATGACGGTGGATCGCGATGTGTTTCTAGAAAATTGATCGGGTACTTAGGTTTTTCCCGTCGGGGGGTCTTTATAGGCGAAGGGGCATCGTCAGAAGTGGACCGAGGCGGCCTCACACATAGGGGGCATGGCCAGGGCCTAGGCCGCGCTGCCCTATTGTGTGGCCGGCTCGTGGCCCCTCTCCGTGTCCTCTTCGGTTCTCTGGAAGCTTGGGTAAATTTTTGGATGTTCGGCTTTTGTTTCGTTCAATTCTGAGAATATTTCCTATGTAACTTTTCTGAAACACAAAAATAGCAAAAAACAGGGAACTGGCACTGTGGCATCTTATTAATAGGTTAGTCCCGGAAAATGCATAAAAACACCACGAAGTGTAACGAAACAGTAAGCAAATAGTGTAAAAACAAGCATGGAGCATCAAAAATTATAGATATGTTTGGGACGTATCAGGCATCTTTGCAACCAGACAATGATTCTCTTATGGCCGCAGTTAACTTGCTGGAGTCGAATTGGATTTCTATCCAGGAGATCTTCGAGTTGACTAGCCGCGTGCTAACGCGTATTTTTGTCGGGTTGTGGCCCAAGCAGAAAGCAGACGTGCCAGATGCTGATTTGAAGAAGCTTGCAAAGGCGTTTGACACCCCCGAAGATCCTATCCTTCTGATGAAGGGGCGCTCTGTGAAGCGAGGTGCGGAGGAGGCCATTGCGCTTACTTATGCACATGGCAAGGAGGTTAACTGGGAGAAGGTGAGCTCTTCCCGCGATCGACCTCTTTCGGAGCTGCGGGGTTTCTTCGAGAAGGCGAAGAAGTATGCACCAGACATCGTATCGATTATTTCCCCTTTAGCGGCTTCGTCGACCTCTGCTACACCAGTTTCTTCGACTCCGACGACAAGTGGGCCAATGCCTCCTCCCAACACTGGTGCTACCTCTTCCGCGCCTACTTCTGCCACGGACCCTGAGGCTGAGGTGGCGTAGACTTAGTCTTACTTTGTAGTCTTCGTTTCTTTTGATGTAGTGAACTTTGTTCTTATCTTGCCCAAGAACTAGTCAGAGGACTTGTGCTCTTTGTAAATATTCTTCCCTTATGAAATGTCGTGCTTGATTTAGTTTCTGAGATGCTGTCTTTTTTTTTCTTTTGAATTCCAGCCTGTGCATGCTGGTGGGTCGTCGGGTCGTGATCGGGCTCCATCTCCCGCCAATATGTTCAACTCCGGAGCTTCTTCACCTCCTCATCCTTCTTGTCGATGTTCTGAATATTCATTGAGAATTTTGGACCTTGAAGGCCGTTTATCCTTGATGAAGCGCCAGTCACAGATTGCTATGGACAAGGCCAGCAAATCTTGCGGCTTTATGAAACAGATATCCACACTCGAGGATAAGGTGTCGGGTCTAATGGCCATAATCGTGCATCTCGAAGAATGTGACTCCTTTCTTATTGGTATCGTCGAGTCCGTCTGTGAGATGTTGCGATGTAAGGTTCCCTGCAACCTTTCTCTTTTCCCTTTTATTCCACTACTGTTGGCTGATGCCTTTTTGTTATCTCAGGTACTTGCCTGGACTTTGTTAGTGAGACACGTTGGGTTTCTGAACAAATTGCGGCTCTCGAGAGAGCATCAGAGGGAATCAACAGTTTGTGGTCTGATCCCCGACGCCGTCGTGCCATTGTGCTTCTTCAAGATCGTGCTCAGCACATTGGAGAAGCAGTTGATGGTTGTCAAAGATCTTTGACAACCATGTATTCTGTCATGCTCCCTCGCAATCCTCTGCCTAGAAGCTTTCCGTAGCTACTCGACGCTTTTAGGTCTAGTCAGTGAATTCATCGGCTGATAGAACTCAACTTGGTGGCTGGCGCCAATTTTGCTCTTGGGTGGACACGTAAGTGGCATCCAAGGCTCAATTATAGTTCTATGTCACTGAGTTTTCCTTCAGGGGGAGCTAGTTTACGTGTTCATCTGGAGGCTACCCTTCAACCAGCAAGAAGGATCATAGCTAGGTTGCTTCGAGAGGATGCCGCGTTTTTCCGCGAGCATCATTACTTAGACCCCCTGGGAGTAGACGATTCTGATAACCCAATGTTATGATGCTCATGTATGTACTTTGTGTATGGAACGCGAGAGTTTCTATTTTCTAACTTCCTTGTTAGAATTTTTTTATTCTCAGAGCGTTTTATATTGTGAGTTTTGGTGTGTTTGCCGCAACTTTTGTTTGAAGACATGTAAACTCGAATAGGAAGAACTTTGTCTTCATTTATGCTTATAATGTAAGATACATGGGGTGTCCCAATAGATCCGGCCAATGACCTGTGTTCTGGATCTAGAGGGCATTGCCCTGGAATAGCTCATGGCTTTTACAACCATACTTTTCTATTGTACTTTTTGGCCTACTTTGTCGCCTATGCCATCGAGGTCTTTTCATCTTATTCTGTAGTTTTGTCTTGGTCTGAAGGTTGTACCCTGATACGTTGCAAACGTATCAATAATTTTTTATGCTCCATGCTTGTTTTACACCAATTGCTATATATTTTGTCTACACTTTGTGACACTTTTATGATTTATTTGGACTAACCTACTAATAGTTGCAAAAGTGCACAATGTTCTTGTTTTACACTTTGATGTGTAGGAATTACCAAGAATACAAGTGGAAACCTTGTTGGAATCAAATTGGGGCTTTCCAGAAATCTGTGCCAGAACTCTTTTCGAAGATGGTCACGTTACGGGTCGAAGACTGCATCAAACGGAAAACTCTTCAATTACAAAGTTGTAGGGAATTTCACGGCGAACGTTCTGGACATAAAATTCACCTGATTCCGAGTCCGGACGGCCGAGCTAAGCCTGCTCCATTGCGGCCCAAGATGGGAAGACGGGAATCCGAGAGACTATATAAAGAGAGGAACCCTAACTCGTGGGAGACACCTCCACCCACGAATTTGCAGCCACCAGAGCCACGTTTTCGCCTCCCCCATGGATCATATCTCCATGGGGGAGGGCTCCCATGAAGCCATGAAGGAAGGGGGCTAAGGGGCGGCACTCCCCCATGATGCCGGCGGCGGGGAAGGAGTCCCCCGCGCCGCCGCCCGCGTCGCTGCTGCCACACCGCTGCCGCCCGCGCCCTCGCTGCTCCTCTTCACCATCTTCACCGCTATCTCCATCACATATGCAGTGGTTCATCCTCTCACACACCTCTGTACCGTCCTATGTAAACATGGTGTTTGATGCTATAATATTTATCCTATGATCTATGTCATGTTTCCATAGTTTATTTGTTCTTAGATTAATTTGTTGAATGTCTTTGGTTCATTAGAGTTGTATGTTGATATGGTACTGTCCTTTGGTGTCCATTATATTTATGTGCGCATGGATTAAACATCTTAGGGTTAGTAGTATGTGCAAAAGGAAGGGGGTAGTTCTGCCGGAGTGACAGAAACCTGAGGACGCGAACCGAAACGTTGCACGTATGGGAGTAACCTTAATGCATTGTTAGTAGTTACGGATGTTTGCTAACAATCCAATCATAAGTACTTGTAATCCCAAGTAGCGGAGCGCATGTAGATTTAGCCTCTCCCACATAGAAAACTGCATCGAAGACAATGAACTCGATATCTTCACAAGTTAATCTTGGACAAAGCCACCACAATTACCACCACTATTCCACACTCATGGTACTATTATTTTATGTTTGCTTAGTATACTTTATTGCTGCAGCACTAACATTTACTTTCTTGTATTTATTATCTTGCAAAACTATCTCTCATACTCGTATTGTTGCACTAGTTTTATTTCCTAGATAATGCAAACATTTAGTGTGCGTAGAGTTGTATCATTGGTTGATAGAACTTGAGAGAATATTTATCCTACCTTTAGCTCCTCATTGGGTTCGACACTCTTACTTATCGAAAAGGCTACACACGATCCCCTATACTTGTGGGATATCAAGACCTTTTCTGGCGCCGTTGCCGGGAAGCAATAGCGTGTGGGTGAATATTCTTGTGTGTACTTGTTTGCTTTATCTCTAAGTAGTTGTTTATTTTCAATTTTAAGTTGTTCTCTATCTTTGTATGGATAGGGAATGCAAATTACAAAAAAAATTAGTTGTACTTGTTACCTAAAAACCTTTTCAAAAAGGAAAGTGATTGGAAAGATGAGTAATGGTTAAGTGGGGGTCAACCTTGAACACTTGTGTTCATGCCTATGAAACCAAAACAAATCTTTCTATGGAAGATTTTCAGTTAAAAACTTGTACATATTGTGTATATTGTATATATTGTACATATTCCTCTGTACCATAAAAGTAAAGTAATAATTGTAGTTCCTAGTTACTTGAAGTTGATAGTTTGCTTTGCTGTCCAAAAACAGATTTTCTGTGCTTCATCGTATAAAATGTTTAAAATCACCAGAACGTGATATTGACCTGAAATTTCTTGAGTGCAAAGTAATGCTTATTGTATTTCTTTCATTAGACTAACTTTTTCTGATTTGATTTACGTAGCTGTCTCAAAAAATTCGATTTTCACCGACTGTTCTGTTTAGACAGATTTCCGTGCTTCACTATAAAAAATCGTGAAAAATCTCAGAATAGTGTTTTAATCTGAAATGTTTTGTGCATGAACCTGAGATTATGATCTGTCTTTCTTTAGTTTGGAGTTTTTCGATTTGAGCTACTTAACTATCTCGTTGAGTGTCATCTTTACAGACTGTTCAGTTTTGACAGATTTCTTAGTTTATTCAATATTGTACTTGGTGTTATTAGTTTCATTAGTTTTTCGACGGACAACGGAAATCATGAATACCTTAGTATATACAGTGGCTAATGTTGAGTATAGATTATGAAACTTGTCAATGCTTGAAAATTAGTGGATTTTATTTAATGAGTACTAATCCTACTAATGAGTTTTGTGAAGTTTTATGTGGATGTAGCTTATAAGTTCTAATCAATATGGTGATATGAGATGAACAAGAAGACACGAGAGCTCAAGCTTGGGGATGTTTAGGTGCATCCCAAGAATATATTCAAGAAGATACAATCATCTAAGCTTGGGGATGCCCGAGTCATCCCCCTATTCATCAACTAACATGAGGTTGTCTCCTTCATACTCTATATTACCCATCCACATGATATGTATTGTGTTAACTTGTATTATAGTTGCTTTTATATGTCTTGGTTTTATCTTCTTTAGTTTTATTAGGCTCTTTATTTTGTTTTTATTGCTTCTTTACTTTCACTTATAAATTGAAAACAACAAAAATAGTTCCTTTTGTTTTGCTTCTTTGTTTGGTTCTCTATTTTGTGCCTAGCTCAAAGGCGTTAAAGAAAAGCACTCTTGGGAGATAACCCATTATTTTATTTTCAGTACTTTTTCTTTTATTTGAGTCTTGGAAGTTATTACTACTGTAATAACAGCTCCTTATCCTTTTTATTCCGTTGTTGTGCCAAGAGAAGCCTCTAATTCGAGTGAGGTAAGATTTGGGGATGTTGCTGTCCTGAAACAGATTTTCGTACTGTACTGTAAAAATCCGTGAAAAATCTCTGAAAATCGTTTGGACCTGCGATTTCTTGTGCTTATTCCTCGGGTTATATCCAAACTTTCGTTAGTTGAACACTTTTTGATTTGAGCAACATAAAACCCCTTAAAAAATTGACGTTTGTCAGCTGTTCTGTTTTGACAGATTTCTGCCACTATTCGTTATTGCCCCTGGAACGCTTTCTTTTTGAGTTCTTTCGATCACGGAACTTTTGGGGAAGTTGCTACAGTAGTATATGCTTTATATGTGGTGATTTTGAGTTGAAACCTGAAGCAAAAGAGGTTGATTCATTGTTATGCTTACACTAATGTTGCTAATAGAATTGTGTTGAGTTTTGTATGAAGGAAGTTTTCAAGTGTAGGGATTGGAGAATGATGAGATGAGTTGAAGAATGGACAAAAGCTCAAGCTTGGGGATGCCCATGCAACCCCTAAGAAATATCCAAGAAGTACAAGCGTCAAAGCTTGGGGATGCCCCCGAGGCACCCCTTCTTCATCGGCAAAAATCAGGTCACCTTTCAAGACACTATATTTTTATTGCTTCATGCACTATGCGTTTTTCTTGGAGCGTCAGTTGTTTTAGTTTTCAGTTTAGTTTAGTTTAGTTTGGTACAATAAATGGTTGGACCCCAACAAATTTCTTTTGAAGGAGATGTACGCGTTTTCATTTGCCAAGAACACTCAGTTTTTCACTCTTATCGTTCAACGAGTGTTCTTCTTTTTTGCTACTGCGTTTAGTTTTTAGTTTTCGCCTTGATTTTTGTTCAGATCTTCTTATATCTTTTTATCAAGGTGTATTTTTGCCTCTGGACCATATTGGCTTTCATCAAAAGAGTTGAGTTAAAAAAGTTTGAATGGTGTTAGAAAAGAGAAAAAGATTTATGCAAAAAAGTGGTACAAAAAGGAGCTTGTTTAGACTGCGGCTTAGACTTTTGCATGTCATGCTTGATGTCTTTTTGATAGTATGCTTAGTGATTTTTGCTGTAGGATGACTTGTCTCAAATGACTGAGATTGCTTAATGAGCCTTTGAAAAAATTATGTGTTGTTTTTATTATTTGGAAGCATTATTTTGGTTTTCTCCTTGATGCTTTATTTGGGTTGACTTGGCGCATGCTCACACATGTTAGACTCATACAAAGTCGCCATAAGCCTCTATGATCATTTAGTTTTTGACTTTTGATGCCATCTTATGCTTCTTTTAATGTTGCTTTATCGCTTTGCATGATTATGGCCGTTATTGCTCTCTTAGTTGCACTACTAAAAAAATGATTTTTAACGACAAAAAATGTGGTCGTTAAAAGTCAGATTTTGCTCGTTAAAAACCATTAACGACCATAATCTGGTGGTCGTTAGTTGTCGTTATAAGCTCCGTCGTTAAAAGTATAACGACCACAAAATATGTTTGGTCGTTATTTTTCTCACGACCACCTATGGTGTTGTCGCTAATTGTGTGACAATAACGACCACAGTTCTACTATTAACGACCACTTCTGTTGTCGCTAATAATACTCACATGGTCATCGTAGTATCTTCAACGACCAAAATGTTCTGTTACAACCACTTTTAGATGATACAAATAACCGTGCAGCCAAATGTACAGCCATCAACGACCATTTATATGGCATGCTGATCAGCAATTAGAGTATCATAGAAATGAACTGCATAAACGACATACAACCTCTTTTTATTTAGGTAAGAAAAATGAAATACATAGAGAAAACCTTCACATAATTCTGCTATTAAGATACCATTCAACAAGTAGGAATCAAAATAACTCTCTCGTCTTCTCTAACATGGTATCAAGATGTCAAAAAAATAAAATTATTAATCTACAATAGACTCCGATCAGAAGTGCTGATGTTTAAATCCATATCAATCTTCATCAAGAAATACAGTGTCAATCTTGTGAGGCAGCAACACACCGGAGAAGATCCAAATTTCTTCCAGTCATACAACACTGCAAATGCAAAATATTTTTATCAAGACATAGGCTACAATATAGAAGTAGAACTCTAGATCTGCATGCTCTGTGTCCTTAAGCGACAAATTCAAAATTGTAACTGAATAAACATATAGTTACATATCAAAAGAGAGATTTGTTTGAACAGGCAGCAATCCATGGATATACTCCCGTCATATATACCTACATTCAAATACGACATAGCTGATAACCTTGTAGATCTAACCTCTGTCAGCGCAGATACGAACTCTTATATAAAGTAAGAATCCATAATTCAGTCCCTTTATCCATTAGCCATCAATCTGAAAACTTAAGAAAAGATGAGTAAAAAAGGAGCAGACACTATGTGTGAAACTGGAAGTGCAAGGGATAGTGCGTCCAGCCGCAACCATCCACGCAATCACTACTGCAGAAAGACTTACTAGTGACAGGCCTCTTTTGCTTATCAGTGACGGGCAAACTGCCCGTCACTGGTATACCATCACTGGTAACAGGTTACTAGTGACAGGCAGCTTTGACCGTCACTGGTAACTATATTACCAATGACAACCTCATTTTGCTGCCCGTCACTGCTATGTTTTGACGAATTAAAAAAATATAATTATACATCCAGAATCCGGTCATACATACAATACATCCATAAATGCATACATTCCACATAATCTCAAATATTATTAACTCAATATTTATTATACATTTATTTTTCATATAACCTTTATAACAACTACTGTCAGAGGTAGGTCTCTACAGGTGGTCTCTACTGATCATTGATCCAAAATTACTAATACTAGTATAGTCGGCAATACGAAACCGATGACCAATAAAAGGCAAACCAAATTAACTAGGTGAGCTCTGGAAAAACAAATTGCATACACATCAGAAGCTTAACATAGGCCTCTAGCATGTTCTTCATGACATCCAGATCTTCTCAATGTAATATGTCTGTCGTGACCTATACAATATCCATACAAGCTAAGTCAGTCAGACTGAAAAAACAGTACGATCAAAACAGGTCATATAACAGTTAACTCCAAGTTGTTCTAAAGCATATATCCATACACGCATTAACAGATTCATCTTACGGCCTCTGTGTACGTCAGTCCCTCATGTACGTCCCTCCCTCAGTCTCACCTGCAAGAAGATAATGTGTACAATGCCAATTGAACCATCAGCATCTCACCGTAGAAAATAAACAAGAATCCTATTGAACAAAGGTTACAAAAGCAAAGCCACATGACCGGGCAGAAAACTTGTCACGAGCAACTTGCACGTTATGAGAAAGTAAACTTAGGAAATAAAAACAATAGCTCTAAATAACCACCACCTTTAGTAATTCCAGACCAGATATCAGCAAACATGCCTGATGTATCTCATTCTCTTCTTATTTTGAAAAGGCACGCCATGTGACTTCAGTTTCAATAGGTTGTAAAATGTGCAGGTTAAAAGTAAACAAGATAAGCAGCTTATGCATCAAAAGTACGTGTTGGGAATTTCAGGACGTGTGCACAAGAGCAGTAATAAATCACGTTGTCGCAGATTGCATCATATTCACCTTGTATAAAAAATCTTAGGAAGAATGGTGCAGCAAAATGATCACTGGATAGGCACGGTTCGTACATTGTAAACCATAGTTATAACTCATCGACGAGTGGAGACAGACATACACGCGGCAAAGTTGCGGTAGTCAGTGGTCAAAATGTAAGACTGTAGCACAAAATCTTACAGATCATGGACATTGTCTAGTGACAACCCTTGGCATTTAGCGATCTGTTAAGTTTATGCTAGAACTGAAGGTCATGGTCTTAACAGGGTAATAGTAGTAGAGCAGGAAAAAGAGGGTCAAGTAAACCTGCACAAAACTTTTCATCTTAGCTAAGTTATTTTTAGTTTGTTATAAATTATTCCTCGTACATTTATTCCTCATAGTTTTTGCTAGAAAATACGCTCCCCATAATTTTGAAGTTGCTGTCATATTATTTAAGCTCTATAGGCAGCAATGCATCGAAAAGGAGCCAGATATGAAGCAAGCAATAGTCTATCCACATATATGAGAACATGCTATAGCTGACTTCCATCAGAAAACTTTGCTAATTAACATTCAGAATTGGAGGTAGATTAAGAATAACTTTCACTAGAAGACTTTCTAAATAAACTTCAGATAGTAGTGCATCCCACAAGCAAAACGGAATACAGAATCTCACATATAAATACCTTGAATAGGCAATCAAATAATTAGCAATTGGAGGTCTTCTTGATGCTTGCCGTGATTTATCCTCAGTACAGACTTCTTTTGGAAATCGAAGAATTGTGGCACAAGTGATTATATGTCATGTAACCGGTCCATGTTCTGAGCTAAAAAAACTTAAGTTCATGAGCTAAACATAACTTCGAACCAAACTTCATGTTTTTTTGATCAACCATTATAGGGAGTAAGGAAAATTAAAATACAGCTATATATAAATGGATACCGTGGATAATACATGAAGCATGAACCAGCAAGATGGTATATTATTGCAATAAGACATGTTCTTACACAGCTAGATATGAACTGGCCAATAAAGCAGACGAAACTATTGGTAGCTTGGTTAACATCCAACCGTTTGCAATATTTTGTAATAAAAATTTATTCCAATGTACTGATAAAAGTATGTGCTAATTAAACATAGATCAAAAGGAGCTACAGGGAGCCATAAAGTAATCATAACTGCACCGTATGACCAAAATAAATAAATGAAAGCCGGTTTTAAACCAAAAACAAAGCTAAATTGCATGAGACCCAGATCAGCCTTATACAGAATCATATCAAGATGAAAGGTAATCTACAGACCATTGACCATTCAGATTATCAAGCTACGGTATGAACAACTTGGAAATTGCCAGAGCTAGATAACCAATCTGCGAAGGAAGACAAAAGCTGCAATCCACCCGCTGCAATGCACATGTGGCACCTGAACCTGCAATATGAGTGCGAGTGATCACAGAAAAATACCCCGTACCATTGCGACAAATTGCAGAAATCTCCCCAAAAATGCATTTTTGGTAGATCCAACAAATTATTCATATTGAGGGCGCACTCAAGTATTAGCACTTTCAGTCTACAAAAGAAACACCAAAGTTGTAGACTATCACAAAAATTACTGAGTCACTTTGGATCATATCTAATTAAGCTTAATCGCCCCTGTAGATCAGATCATTACATCGAACCCATCAAAAATAGGGGTGATTCATGGCAGGGAAAGGGAGAGAGGCGCGTACCTGAGGACCACCTGACATGTTAGTGAGGTTCACCTGGATGATGGGGAAATTGAAGGAGAAAGCACCGCCGGCTGCCACCATAATTTTTTTCTTTGGGAGAGATTTGGAACTAGGGTCTTGAAGACTTCATCGCCATCTGATGCGAGTTCCCCGGGGAGAGGGGACGTCGATGCTCCTATGGTGGAGGGCGGCGACGCTCTTGCGGTGGAGGCCGGCGAGGGCATGGGCGCTCGCTTTGGTGAGGAAGGGATCGAGATCGAGGATGGAGAGGGGGCGCCGAGAGGAACGGGACTGGGCGGTTGGCTTCATCGTTTCCAGGGGGTAAATCCTAAAAGTTAGCGATGTAGACGAAACGAGAAAAACACTCCGTGCCGGGACGAGCAACATACTCCATGTGTACGTGCTCGTACAGCTTAAAAAAGTACTCGTATTGGTTAATCTCAACACATACCATGTATGTGCTCGTACAGCTTATAAAGGTACGTGCTCATACACCTAAAACACATACAAAACCCGTTTTAGGAGTAATATTCGTGCCAAGGACGACCGACGTATTGGTTGACAATTGAAGCACTGAGACCGGTGCAATAGTAGAATTAATATAAGTGACATGCATCGTTTAGAGTCTGTCACTAGTAAATTTGACCACGGGATATGGCGTCCATCAGAAATACTAGTGACATGCATCTGGGGTGTCTGTCACTGGTGTTTTGTATCAGTGACGGTCACTTACCTGCCTGTCACTGGTAATGATTACCAGTGACTGGCTTAATTTTGCCCGTCACTAATCACCTTGCGGCTATAAGCAATTCTGCAGTAGTGAATGAATTGCCTCCAGAGATCTTGCGGACTCTCGCGACGTACAGCCGCTCCGCCGCGACGTGGTTGAGACAAGTTGCTAATAGCAGTGCATCGACCGCCATGGACGGAGGCCTGAATCCTTCGAGTCTGAACACATGCCTGTTGCCGTCGAACGCCGGCCGGTCACGCGGTAGCATACCCACACTTGCGCACTCGCATCTGCCGCTGCAAGAAATAAATCTTAGGAAGGAGGGTATGGTGGGGATGGGTTGCGCAGCCATGGTGTTTATTTGCAGTCGAGGCTCTGGTAGGGATACCTAGATTTGGTTGGTATTTACTCCTATATATCTTCTTATCCTGCGTTGGTAACTAATCGCTAATTTTTCTCCTAAAATAACTGTGTGTTAATCAACAACGACCAGTAACCCTTGAAAATTAACGACGGACGGGACTCGTGGTCGTAGGAGGCCTCGCGGGGCTAGTTTAGACGTGGGGATTGGATGGTCCTACTAATAACGACCAAGTGCTGATAATTGATGGTCGTTAATAATCTAATTTCTAGTAGTGTTGGTCGCTCCCAGTCTTTTGCTAGCCCTCGTTTTGTACTGAGTATGAGCGCTACTCGTGCATCCAACTCCTAAAAACCAAGTTATTTCAATGTGTCCACTATAAATTCCTATGCATGGTATTTGCAAGCCATTCTAAGTAAAATTTTCATGTGCTACCTTTCAAAAAAAAACCTTCAAAATACTTCTCATTTTGTGACACTGTTTTCAGCTCATGGGGACGTAGTGGTCGGATTTGCTCTCTTCCATATTGTTTTATTCCAAAAAGAAAAAAAAGAAAAAAAAGGAAAGAAAAAAAAGGCACTCCTCCATGGTATGTGAATGTTGGTGGGCACCCAATGGAATCGGTTAGCCATGGTTTGTGAAAGGAAAAAAAGGTGGGGAGGAGTGCCAAGATTTATAAAAGAGCACAAAAGTGCCAATCTCTCTCTCAAAAACTTACTCATTTTTGTATGGAAGATAGTAAGAACCCCATTGCCAGTCGTTGACAAAGACAACCACCTCTCAAAACCAAATTTTTATCTCTCTATTTTACAAATGAAAAGCTCTAGCACATGTTTAATCACTGCTTCCCTCTGCGAAGGGCCTTTCTTTTACTTTTATATTGAGTCTCCACCTTCTACCTTTATGCACTATCTAAGAGAGCATAGTTGCCATTCTGAGTTTAATGTGCATAGTCCCAAAGTTTATCATTGTTTGATTTATGATTATGGTTTCACTTGTTCTTAAATTATTTGTATCTAGTCGCCCTTTTAAACTTGAAGGTGTCCTATGCATTTATGTTTTGCTATTCCATGAAGGACAAGCTGAAAACCACTTATTATGTTTTTCTATATGATTTGAACACACGTTTGACTTTCATTGTTTCATTATTCATGATCTTTCTTTTGTGTTTCTTTTCATGTTATAACATGGCTGCTAAGTTTTTATTGTCAAGATTATGTCTCTTATGCCCATGTTTTAAGTTCTTTGATCTTAGCCCTCAATGCTTTACTTAGATGATCAAGATTATGATGGTGCATGTCACCTCAAAAATTATTCTTTTGTTATCACTTACCTACTCGAGGACGAGCAGGAGTTAAGCTTGGGGATGTTGATACGTTGCAAACGTATCAATAATTTTTTATGCCCCATGCTTGTTTTACACCAATTGCTATATATTTTGTCTACACTTTGTGACACTTTTATGATTTATTTGGACTAACCTACTAATAGTTGCAAAAGTGCACAATGTTCTTGTTTTACACTTTGATGTGTAGGAATTACCAAGAATACAAGTGGAAACCTTGTTGGAGTCAAATTGGGGCTTTCCAGAAATCTGTGCCAGAACTCTTTTCGAAGATGGTCACGTTACGGGTCGAAGACTGCGTCAAACGGAAAACTCTTCAATTACAAAGTTGTAGGGAATTTCACGGCGAACGTTCTAGACATAAAATTCACCTGATTCCGAGTCCGGACGGCCGAGCTAAGCCTGCTCCATTGCGGCCCAAGATGGGAAGACGGGAATCCGAGAGACTATATAAAGAGAGGAACCCTAACTCGTGGGAGACACCTCCACCCACGAATTTGCAGCCACCAGAGCCACGTTTTCGCCTCCCCCATGGATCATATCTCCATGGGGGAGGGCTCCCATGAAGCCATGAAGGAAGGGGGCTAAGGGGCGGCACTCCCCCATGATGCCGGCGGCGGGGAAGGAGTCCCCCGCGCCGCCGCCCGCGTCGCTGCTGCCACACCGCTGCCGCCCGCGCCCTCGCTGCTCCTCTTCACCATCTTCACCGCTATCTCCATCACATATGCAGTGGTTCATCCTCTCACACACCTCTGTACCGTCCTATGTAAACATGGTGTTTGATGCTATAATATTTATCCTATGATCTATGTCATGTTTCCATAGTTTATTTGTTCTTAGATTAATTTGTTGAATGTATTTGGTTCATTAGAGTTGTATGTTGATATGGTACTGTCCTTTGGTGTCCATTATATATATGTGCGTATGGATTAAACATCTTAGGGTTAGTAGTATGTGCAAAAGGAAGGGGGTGGTTCTGCCGGAGTGACAGAAACCTGAGGACGCGAACCGGAACGTTGCACGTATGGGAGTAAGAGGACCATTAGCTTAAGGCTATGGTTGGGGAAACCTTAATGCATTGTTAGTAGTTACGGATGTTTGCTAACAATCCAATCATAAGTACTTGTAATCCCAAGTAGCGAAGCGCATGTAGATTTAGCCTCTCCCACATAGAAAACTGCATCGAAGACAATAAACTCGATATCTTCACTAGTTAATCTTGGACAAAGCCACCACAATTACCACCACTATTCCACACTCATGGTACTGTTATTTTATGTTTGCTTAGTATACTTTATTGCTGCAGCACTAACATTTACTTTCTTGTATTTATTATCTTGCAAAACTATCTCTCATACCCGTATTGTTGCACTAGTTTTATTTCCTAGATAATGCAAACATTTAGTGTGCATAGAGTTGTATCAGTGGTTGATAGAACTTGAGAGAACATTTATCCTACCTTTAGCTCCTCGTTGGGTTCGACACTCTTACTTATCAAAAAGGCTACACACGATCCCCTATACTTGTGGGATATCATACCCTCGGTTTTTTTTTTTACCTCCGGCTCTGCTGGGTGCCCTTCAAGTTGTTGTGCGGCTCCTGTAGTCGTGCTTTTTGCTTTGTCTTTGGTTTCCCCGTAGTTCGCCATCATGCCGAAGTTTTGCGCCATCTTGTGAAATTCCTTGTCGCATAAATCTAAGAGTTCGAAGCTTCCTTTCACTGTGATGATTCCGTTGGGCCCTGGCATTTTGAGTACCAGGTATGTATAGTGAGGTACTGCCATGAATCGCGAAAACACGGGTCGCCTGAGGATCGCGTGATATTGTGATGGCCAGTCCATGACTTCAAAGTAGAGCTTCTCTCTTCTGTAGTTTTGTTAGTTCCCGAAGCAAACGTTGAGTGCTATTCGACCCAATGGATAGTTAGCGCTTACTGGGACGATTCCGTGGAAGGAACAATCAGTTGGCTTCAGGAACTCTAACGAGATATGCATTGCTCGTAGAGTCTTTGCATATATAAGATTTATTCCGCTTCCTGCATCCATGAATATTCTGTCGACATCGTATGTCCCAATTTGGGCTTTGAGTACCAGAGGCGCATTTCCTGGCCGAGGTACTGTTATGGGGTGATCATCTCTGCTGAATTCTATGGGTTGCTCCGACCAGTGTAGATATTATGTTGTTGCTGGAGGCAAGGTTACTGCTAGGTTAACTTAGCGAGTTATGCTTTTTTCCTCTTTGTTCGACTTTGGCACAGGTTGTATCATTGCTGTGATGTTCCCTTTAGATGGAACGTATCCTCCATCATCATCGCGCCCCTGGTTCGGCTGGTCTTGACTTTGAGGAACTCCATTGTTTCCTTGTTGATTTGCAGGCGCGTTGCTTGTGTTTCCTTCGTATCCTTGCCATTTTGCTTCGGCTTGCTTATTTAGTGCTGCTTCCTGTAGTTTCAAGAAGGTTGTGCAATCTTTCATCGTGTGCCTGGATACTCGTTTCCCATCGACAAACGCGGAGTGTATGTGACATGGTCCGTTTAGCATATCTTCTGGTGATGGGTTGTACTCTCTAGATTCTCATGTCTGAAGCTTTTTGTAGTCTTCTTTTCCGTAGCTATGATATCCCGAGCTTCTACGGCCGTTCCCTTGGTAGCTGTTGTCCTTGTACCCTACGGCTACTTGGCTGTGGGAGCCGTAGTTATCGTAATTGTGGGATCTCCTCCTTTGGCCTCCATATCTGTTTCCTCTATTATCTTCTGGCGATCGTGTCCGTTTGTTGTTGCATGCATCTTCTCCATCTGCAAATCTGTTTGCTATATCCATTAAATCTGATACTATTTTTGGCTTGATTCTGCCAATCTCTTCGACTAGGTCTCCTCGCCTCAACCCGAGTATGAATGCATCTATTGCTCTTTCATCTGAAACTTCGACTGCCGAATTTTTGATGATGCTCCATCTTTGGATATACGCCCTTAATGTCTCATTGTGCTACTGTACACAGGCTTTGACTTCCTCTATGGATGCTGGCTGCTAGTATGTCGATTTGAAGTTACTCGTGAATTGCTTTATGAGCTCTTCCCAGCTTCCAATTGTTTCTTTTTCTAATTTGCTCAACCATGACCTTGCCGCGCCGGTAAGGTGTAATTGTAAACTTTGCATAGCTGTTTCCTTGGTTCCACCCAATATTTTTACTGCCTGCAAATAATCCGAGAGCCATGACTATGGCTCCTGAGATCTGTCGTATTTTTGCTGATCATGGGGTAGTTTGAAACCCTTGGGTACTGGCGTGGTGCGAACTCTGTGAGTAAAGCATGATGCCCCCATCTCTCTTTCGTCGTCTTCGTAATCGTATGTTTTGTTTGGAGACCCGGATCTTCGGGTTCCTCCATACTTTGGGCTTCTGTGTCGCCTTGGTGATGGTGTTCTAGATCGTCGACTGCCGCTTCTGTGCCAAGGACTATTGTGACGGCGTGGTGATCTTGGTTTGTGGGTTCCCTTGTTACGATATGCTTCCTCTTCTTTTGCTGATAATTTGTTGCCTACCATCTTCAATCCATTTAGTGCTGCCCGGTGCATATGTTCCCTTGGGTCTCCTGGATTTGGTCGTATTGTATGTAGGTATGCTTGAGCTGCCACCAGTGCTACTTCAGGAGTCTTTGGTGTAATGTTTCCTTGCTCGTCGACCGATAGGAAGGATGAGTCGAGGTTTTTGGAGAGGCTTTGCCTTTCGGAATACTCGAGGTTTTCAAACCTTGATCCGTGCCGACGATGCCCTTTGTTGTTTGTGTATGACGCGTTGCTACGCGCTCTGCGAGCAGCATCGCTTGCTGTAATAGCTGAGTCTTTTCTCTTATGTATTTCAATCCTCTCTTTTGCTAGTTGCTTCGACTGCTACCTTAAGGCGTAGTGGTACCCCAAAAGCATATTCTTGTTGGTGTTTGTTGGTATTGTCGTGCAATGCTCTATGGCTGTTTTGATTATTCTCCACTCCTCGAGTGAGAGTCGAATTTTTTCCCTAGTTGCAAGGGAATCTGCGGTTTCTCCTTCTGCTAAGTGATTTGCTCCTTTGTTTACGTTTGCTGGATTGAGCACTAGATTGTTGTTTTCATCGAGCTCTTCTGATTTTTCTCCTATAATGGCGAGTACTTGGTATCGACTTTCGAGTTTGCTATTGAAGTTTGAGAAAATCGAGCTGTCATCTTCATGAAGCTCTAATCCTGTCCTCCAGGTGTCTGCTGATTCGTCTGAGGTATCGTCGTGGCAGATTATGAGATCTTCATGTTGAACTTCTAAGTCGAGATTCTCCATGGTTTCGTCGCCTCCTGGGACTTTTCCTTCTTCTGTTTCTGCGAGACTGACCGGCGAGTTTACCTCACTGGAAGAGCCTCCTGATGATTCTGACATTACTATTGTCTTGGACTCGCTTGCCAACGGACCCGATTTCGCCGGATCTGAAAGGCGAATTGAACCTAGTGATCCGACGTGAAAGTTTAGACTTCCGATCATCAAATCCATATCTTGATCCATGCTCTCGAATACTTGCATGAAGCTTGACTGGTGAGGTTGAAAATCGACGGTTCCAAAGGGTATCTGGATTTCGTCGACTTCCGGATTTCTGTTGGCTAAAAGCGAAAAAGCCGTCGAATTCATGATTCCAACGCCCAGAGTCCCCACGGTCGGCGCCAATTGACGAGGGTTAACTCGACAAATATCCTAGATGAAGGACTTAGGATCGGGGGAGTAGGGCATCGAATGAACTCGAAGGTAAAATCAGTCAAATAAGGTGCGTGTCGAAAGTAAACGTAGGGTGAACTTTGGCTTACTTTCAATCTGTCCCTCATCGTCCTCTCCTGGCCCCTATATATAGGTGGCCAGGTCTCAAGGATCGGGAGGGATCCGATACAGATTACAATATCGACATACAACATGAACTCGTATTTCAACTAGCATTACAATTGGGCCTAGCTTAACGGGCCTCAGGGGTACTCAACTAACGGGCTCTATCATCTATACCCTTGTCATTATGTGATCGTGAGCTTTGTATCTAGTTGAATTGGTAGATGCTATTATTCAGATATTATGCTACTCCCGTGCTTTATTATTGTAATCTCTGGAGATACCTTGTATCATGGTGTGACGGTGACAGTGTGCGCATCATGTGTGCCTTTTTGGTTAATGTCTCTATAAATTTTTGGTGTTTGTTGGAACCATCTAGTGCGTTCATGGTGATAGTGTGGGACAATCTAGTTTGGGGAAATACGGACTTTGAGGAGTGCTTCGTAGCCCTACGCATGATTAGTGTTCATTTTCCATTGGAAAATTGTTTAGAGTGGCATATTGATGTTAGTATCTATTGGTTCAATTATGTTATATTTGTTGAGAGTGTGTCCACTAGTGAAAATATGATCCCTAGGCCTTATTTCCAAGCATTGCACACCGTTTCCTTTCAGTTTTGTTACATGTTTGCTTGCAGCGATATTTATTTTAGATTACATTTACTACTTATAATCATCAGTACCGCTTGTATTTCACTATCTCTTCGCCGAACTAGTGCACCTATACATCTGACAAGTGTATTGGGTGTGTTGGGAACACAAGAGACTTTCTGTATCGTAATTGCAGGGTTGCTTGAGAGGGATACCTTTGACCTCCTCCTCCCTGAGTTTGATAAACCTTGGGTGATCCACTTAAGGGAAACTTGCTGCTATTCTACAAACCTCTGCACTTGGAGGGCCAACACTGTCTACAAGGATAGAAGCGTGCGTAGACATCAAGCTCTTTTCTGGCGCCGTTGCTGAGGAGAGAGAAGACTTCTGCAAGGGGAGTCTCGCACGCACAATCTTTTACATTGTTTTTAGTTTTGCTTTATTTTATTTTTGCTTGCATCTTTTTATCAAAAATACAAAAAAATTAGTTTCCTTTATAGTTGCTTTTTATGTCTAGTTTAGTTGCTGCTACTATGTCGCCTGAGGAAATGATCTTCACTTTCAAACAAAAGTGAGGAAAGTTTCAAAGAAGCTTGGTCTAGAACTTATGATTGGCATGGAAAAACTGAACCGAAAATGACTTTGAGTTTGCTTCTTAGTAGCTTTTACTTTGGACTTGCTCTTCGTTATAGATATGCTTTGGATGCTACAGCAGAAGGAGATTTCCTTCATTGTGATGGAGATCAAGCTTTCAATATTATAAAAAAGTTGATTACAATTTATAGTATGCCAACTGATTTTGATTCCTCTCTTATGAGCATTTTTAATAGACTTAATACTCTTGAGACTCACACTACTTGTTTGGGTAATTGCTATAGTACTTTGCGCGAGCATTTTGATTATGTGCTAACAAATTCTGAACCATCAAGTTGGTTCCCTACGGTGAAAATCACCATTAGTGGTGAAACTTTTTATGTTTGTTGTGATATTATGTCTGAATTTTGTCTTATGTCAAAGGATGTTTATGAATCTTTGAGTCTTTGGAAACTTTCTGAGGGGGGAGAAGAAATTTCTCTTACAAATAATGCCACTATATTTCCCGTTGGAATGGCTGAAGGAGTATATACAAAAGTCCTAGGAAAAATGGTATCTACTGATTATCTTGTTATTGAATGTGTAGGAAAAGGACAAATCACGCTTGGAAGGTCTCTACTAAAGCTCCTGGGCGGCACTATAGATGTGGGAAAAGGCACCTTAAGATTCATCTCTCCACCTTGCAATAATCATGTGTTTTCTAAAGTTAAGAGCAAAGGTAAGAGAGGAAGACGTATGGCATCCGTTGACCCTAATACCTCGCTTGATATTACTTGATTTGCACTTTCTGCACCCAGCTCAAAGGCGTTAAAAAAAAGCACTCTTGGGAGATAGCCCATTATTTTCTTCTTAGTACTTTTTCTTTTATTTGAGTCTTGGAAGTTATTACTACTGTAATAACCGCTCCTTATCCTTTTTATTTCGTTGTTGTGCCAAGAAGAACCTCTAATTTGAGGGAGGTAAGATTTGGGGAAGTTGCTGTCCTGAAACAGATTTCAGTGCTACACCGTAAAAATTCGTGAAAATTCTCAGAATATCTTTTTGACTTGCGATTTCTTGTGCATATGCCCCAGGTTATATCCAAACTTTCATTAGTTTTGCACTTTTTGATTTGAGCAACAGAAGGTCCTCGAAAAAATCGACCTTTGTCAGTTGTTCTGTTTTGACAGATTTCTGCCACTATTTGTGTTTGCATCTCGATCGCTTTCTTTTTGAGTTCTTGTGGGGACCCCGGATTACCCATCCGGAACACCCGATATTCATATAATTCACGATCCCATGATCAGTGTGTCGTGAATCCATATATCCAAGTTGATAACAGAATTACATCATCCAATACAGTACCGAATAATATTTACAATTGGTCACATGACCAAGTATTATATTGCCACGCAGGGCAAGTCTACAATTAAGCAGCGGATACCAAGCAATGCTGATGAACCACGTCACGCCTACTACCCTACAGGCAACTGACTGGGAGACGTTCCTAGTTCACACCGGCGTCGTCGTAACCATCGTCACCTTCCTTGTAGTCTTCTTCATAGTCTGACCAAGTTAATAGCCAGGGACAAAGCCATGAGTACATTTGGAATTGTACTCGCAAACAATCTAGGAGGAAGTGTTGATATGCAGTTTGGCTGTAGCCAGGTGAAAGGCTCTATTCTAGTTTAACCTAACTAGTCAATTTCTCGTGTCGATATAGCATGTCTTATGACATCTCTATATCCTTATTAAAGAAGATAATTTAGAAAGTCTTTTTAGTAAAATCTCTAGGCAAGGGGGAACTCAGTTGTCTTCTAAGAGAGAGAGAGGGTCGGGGTCAATCAAACATGACCACCCTCCTTCATGAATCCAGGTCAATCACACATGACCAACTCCATCCCTTCGGCAGTACCCTGCAAGTACTCCGAACCATACCCGTGCCACGGCAGTACCCTCCGAGTACTCCGTCCGGCACACCTTCTCCATTTTTCTGAAAACACTTTTGTAAAACCAAAACCGACATTGGGCTAGATAGCGACCATTCCAACCGTCCATGACCGAGGACTCGGCTATTTGAATAGGTTTACACTCTGCAGAGGTTATACACTTTACCCACACCATCCGATAAATCTGCCGGGATACCACCACGGACCGTCATATATAAGTATGCGGGGTTTGGATAATCGATCAGAGCCTTCCATCTATCCACCTTAGTACGGGTGCCTACCCTGTGGAGTATACATCCCCGGCAAACCCTGGCCGTCTACCTCCGTCGAGCGTAGTTCCAGTGCCACAGCGGGAGAAACCCAAGTGTCTTCCGGACGGGTAGCCTATTGGCGGGCCCGCTACACTGTTACCCACCACTTGCGACAACCCGGATTCCAGGGTCCTACAAACCCTTATATAGTGCGAGGCTCCCCGCACTAAGGCAGATAAACTTTGGACTAAGCCCCGTCCCATACCGGGGTAATGTGTTTGCACGGGTTAATTGTTCCGGTGGATACCTAGTGATCACCAATGTCTTTTCTTTAAAACGACCACTCCTTTTTCCTCCATGTCAAACTCCATTTGTCCAAAACCATTTTTGAAAACATTTTAGTGGAGTAGATACTACTCCAAGGTTTTTGAAAACATTTTCGAAATTTTTCTTTGAGTGTTCCCATCCTAGAGTTTTTGGATCCACTAGAAGTTTTCCAAGGGCTTTGTTGCTAATCAACAAGCCACCACTACAGGGGTAAAGGATAGGTGTTCAAAGGGGTCATCTCGAAGGATGATATCAAATTGGCTTGTGGAGCATGAGCCAACAATATAATTGCTACAAGACATATAGTAATATGAAAACATGCAATTAATAAACCTTTATGCAACCTGCAAATTGAGTGAATAGGATTCAGATATGCATCAAGTTTAGATGGCTTGCCTTGGTTGGCTAGTCCCTGGTCTTCCTCCTCCTGGTACTCAAACACTTCTCCTTCCTCCGCACAATCTTCGTTCGATTCTATCGCCGGAAAAATTAATAACACACAATAAGCACACATGCATACATAAACCACACACAAACCATGCAATAACACATTTCAATCAAAGAGTATCAGAAACAAACATGTTCAGGTCATATAACAAGAAATTATAATACACATGGATTATCACCCTAATAGTAGCAAGATAATTTCTAATAGCAAGTAGGTCATATGCACAAGGCAACACTTTGCAGGCATTAACAAGAGTCAAAGCATGGCAACCAGTGTACCACCAGGTAGCTAACACATATACAGATCCAACCTAATTGGAATCAAACCAAAAGATGCTAGGGTTGATTTATAATGAATTTCCTAATCACACATATCACTAGGAAAGCAATTTAATTCTCTAAACTATTCAGTAGTTCCTAAAATTCTAAAAGAGACCAAGCAGGATAGCTACAGTCATGCATAACACACCAGAGTTTGAATCACCTCAAAATAATATTCCTACTAGGCACAATAAATAAAACAATGTGAAACTTAATTAGCACTAAAATAATTACTGCAGGCAACTCAATACTCCTAAAATAGCAAAACCAAGTTCTCAAGCTTCACATTACAATAGGGCATCACTGAAAATTGGATTCAAACATTTTCATCACATAAAACTCTAGATTTGGATTTATCATGGTAAAACCCTAGATCTACAACAAATAAATCTCAGATAATTTCTAAGGTCCTAATAATCATGCATGTAGTACTGGAGGCTAGACAATACTGTAAGGTTCACATGAAAATTTGAATCACCAAGTTTGGGCACTCAGAGAATATTCTACAGATTTTATAATCTAGCAGATTCAAATAATTTTTCTAAAAGCAGTTTTTTGAAAAAAACATCAAACGGGCCGGAATCTGGCTGTCCGAGTCGGATCTGCACTGGGCCGGCCCACTCCAGGCATGGCGCACGCGGGGAGACGAAGTCAAACCTGCCTGACAGGCGGGGTCCGCTGGTCAGGAGGCGGGAGCCACAGGGAGCTGACTGGCGGGGCCAGGATGACTAGTCAGACCTCGAGTGTGGCTGTTGGATGCCGATCTGACGGCCTGGCGTTGCTTGACCAAAAACAGGCGGAGGAGACCAAGGGAGTTGACGATCCTCACCAGAAGTTCGCCGGAATCCGCCAAGGGGGTTCTTCAGGCTGGGCCGCTAGCACGAGGAGGATCAGGGGGACATCGCAGAGCCCTTGAGGCCACGCGCGCATGCCGGGGGCAGCCAGAGCATGGAGCTCCACGGAGGTCTGCGGCGGCGGAGGGGGATTGGAGTCGAACTCGACGATTTTTGGCATCCTAGAACAAATGGAGAAGGGAATGCGTTTCAGGTGAGATAGTGGAAGCTCCAGGAAAGAAGAGGAAAATGGGAGGTGGTCTGCAGGTCGCTGTCCTCGTCGACGCACTCGCGGCGGAGCTCTGATCTGAGCTCTACGAAGAAGAGGCGCGAGGGGAGTTGGGGATGGCTCTAGAGGGGTTGAGAGGGAGGAATGCTGGGGTGAGAAAGGGGAAGTGGAGCCTCGGGCGGAAATTATCTGAGAAGGTAGTCGGGCACTTGCCAGACGCGGCGCTTGCTGAGTGGCGGTGGTGGGCAGCGAGCGCGGCCCAAAGGAAGAAGACAAGGAGAGGCGCTGGGGCTGCGCCAGAGGGGTAATGCCAGAGAGCCGCGGTCGCTGGCGAGAGGCTAAATGCTGGGATGGTCGGGTGGCTCGAGGAGAGGTTGCCGAACTCGCGCACGCCAGGTGTTCGACGTTGGCTCGACCCTCAGAGCACGCTCGAGTGAGGTCGGTAGGAACAATGCAAAGGGCTGGCGTGATAGAGAAGGCTCAAGGAGGGTTAGCGGAGGCCAGTGGCAAGGTGGCTCGGGCAAATGAGCTCGTTTAGAAAAATGGCCATGTCTATGGCTCACTAGGGCGAATCAGATAGAGGGAAGGCATGGCTGGCTGCTAGGGTTTCTAGGGGGTGTCTAGAGGAGGTGTGGGGGTTCCTTAATTGTCTAGGGTATTGGTTGGGGTGGTCGGTTGAATGGAAGCAAGGATTTCTCCAAAATCTTGCCAAGATTGGGATAGGACTTCACTCCATTTCCTCCAAGCACATGAGGACAAGGAGAAGAGGTGGAGCTACAGTGAATTCGACCAGAGAGAGGGGTTGGTGCTAGAATGGTCAATGCAATTGTTTAGGGATGACCCAAGATGGTTTTGGAGAGGTGGAGTTTGAGATGGGTGATTATGCATGTGTTGATTCATGTCTTTGGATTTGATGTTGTCTAAAAGGAGTCCAAGCAAGAGATTATGTCAATGGACCAAAGGGGTGTGAGAGAATGTGGTGAAGCTTCCATTTAATTTTAGAGTTTTTGATTTTAGAGGGTTGTGCATGCATAAGATAGCATGGTACAACTTTTAAATTTAATTGAGGAGGAAAGTGCAAGGGATAGAATGGTGGCCATTCCCATGCACTTTTGGTGAACAGGAAAAAGAAATAAGAAGATAGTCTCAAACAATTTATTTTTGATTAAAGAGCAGTGATCAAATGCATGAATAACATTTACAAATGGTATTTTGGGAAGAGTTGGATTTGGGAGAGAATTGATGGTGAGTGCAAAGAAGTGATCCAAAGTTGATAAAGGAATTAACAAGGATGGAAATAGTTTTGACTAGAGCTCAAAACTAACCCACGTGAGTTAGAGCAAAATTCCAAAATATACAAGCAAGGGTATGAATGGTTAGATTAGGCCAAGAAGAAGAGAAGTAGGTCATAGGAGAGTCCCTATTGAATTTATTTTGAATTTTGGAAGTGTGAAGAGAAGGAAATCTGCTGAAAGTCAAATGGTCGCTGATTTGATTAGGGTCAGAAACTGGGTTAGAACAAGTAACAGATGACCTCAAATGACAAACTGGTAATGGAGAGAATGGAAGATCGGATGACAAATATGAGTTCTAGGAGGGTAAATTGTCAAGGATGGAATAGATGAGCTTACTACAAGTGTTGGAAAATTGAATCTGTTAACAAACACGAAGATAGTCTGCACACTAGGTGTTTGATAAAATGACTGCATGAAAATATTTTGCGAAAACTGAGAGGAGCCTCCTAAGATGAGATGTAGATGATTCTAATAACACCATGGGGATTTTCTTGGGCTAGTTTGATTGGTTTTAAAATTCCTCAAAAAGGGGCTCCTAATGTCTTATGGTAAGACTAAGACATTAGAGTTAGGGCTTCAGGATTGAGAGGGAAATAAAAAGATAGGTTTTATGTGAAAGATAGTACGAAAATAACTTACATGGGACAAAATATTAATTGATGGGTTTTGAATAGGTTAGGCCACAGGCCTACATGGGGATCATATCTACACACAAGCAACTCATCAAAGTCAAACAAAGTCACCCAAAGTCAACTCACCACACATGGTCAATCATTTGCAGGTAATCTATCATCACCAGAAGCAATGGTTGAACAAGTGTTAAATAGTGATCAAGCCATGGGAAGTTGAAATGAGTCTCAAAGAAAGGAGTAGGGCTTTGGTAGATATTTTTAGAAACAAATGGAGACATAATCATCTCCTTTATCAAGTTTTCACAAAGGTGTTTTGAAAAACTAGGTTCATAAAATATTTAGTTTTATAAAATAGTGGGATCACAACACTATGTCCCTGTAGTTTTATAAATACTAGTTTTGGTAAAGACCTTGTTTTGAAATGAATCTTAGCTCCTATTTCTGGAACATAAAACATTTTGAAAATATAGGAGGTTCCAAGATACTTTATTTTGAGAAAAGGCTTGCAGCACAAAAGATGGCCTGATCACAAGAACACAAAAATCGAGTTGGTCCACAAACTCACCCATCAAACAACACTCTTGCAAACAAGATTTTCATAACAATCCAGGCAAACACACATGAAACTCTATTTTATTTATCTATTTGCAAAAAGTTTTTGTTGGCCCTCATTTTTGCATTACCAAACTCTGCTTAAACAGGGTTACAAAAAGTGGGGTGTTACAGTTCTTTTGATCACGGAACTTTTTGGGAAGTTGCTATAGTAGTATATGCTTTATATGTGGTGGTTTTGAGTTGAAACCTAAACCAAAAAGGATTGATTCATTATTATGTTTATGCTAACGTTGCTAATAGAATTGTATGAAGTTTTGTATGAAGGAAGTTTTCAAGTGTAGGGATTGGAGAATGATGAGATGAGGTGAAGAATGGACAAAAGCTCAAGCTTGGGGATGCCCATGTCACCCCAAGAAATATCCAAGAGGTACAAGCGTCAAATCTTGGGGATGCCCCTGAGGCACTCCTTCAACGGCAAAAATCAGGTCACCTTTCAAAACACTATATTTTTATTGCTTCATGCACTATACGTTTTTCTTGGAGCGTCTTTACTTTTGCTTTCAGTTTTATTTTGTTTTGTTTGCTGCAATAAATGGTTGGACCCCAACAAATTTCTTTTGGAGAAGATTTACTCGCTTTTCATTTGCCAAGAATACTCCGTTTTTCACTCTTATCGTTCAACGAGTGTTCTCTTTTTCTAGAACTGTGTTTAGCTTTTGTTTTTTGCCTTGATTTTTGTTCAGATCTTGTTTTATCTTTTCATCAAGGTGTGTTTGGACCACTGGTCTATGTTGGTATTCATCAAAAGAGTTATTTCAAAAAGGTTTGAATGGTGTTGGAAAAGAGAAAAAGTTTCATGCAAAAAAGTGGTACAAAAAGGAGCTTGTTTAGACTGCGGCTTAGACTTTTCATGCCATGCTTGATGTCGTTTTGATAGTATGCTTAGTGATTTTTGCTGTAGCATGACTTGTCTCAAATGACTGAGATTTCTTAATGAGCCTTTGAAAAAATCATGCGTTGTTTTTATTATTTGAAAGCATTAATTTGGTTTTCTCCTTGATGCTTTATTTGGGTTGACTTGGCGCATTCTTACAACATGTTTGACTCATACAAAGTCACCATAAGCCTTTATGATCATTTAGTTTTTGACTTTTGATGCCATTTTATGCTTCTCTTAATGATGTTTTGTCGCTATGCATGATTATGGCCGTTATTGCTCTCTTAGTTGGTCGCTTCCAGTCTTTTGATAGCCCTCATTTTGTATTGAGTATGAGCTCTACTCGTGCATCCAATTCCCAAAAACCAAGTTATTCCAATGTGTCCACCATACATACCTATTAGCAATTTGCTATTCCAAAGTACATTTGACTTGCTTTTATCTATCCTTCAAATTAAACTCTTTTGGTGTTATGTGAAAATTAGTCAGTAAAGCTCTCACGAACCTGATGACACACTTTACTTTTCTCGCTTTTAATAATTTTGACATTGTGGCTCTTTTATGTTGACTTTATGCTTGCAAGTTGTAAGTTGGAAATTAGCCAAACCATGCCGTCATGGGGAAAGCTTTCAACATTGCACTTCTTATTTGAGTTGATATCGTGATCTTTTGTTTATGGATACTCGCGATGTGAAATAAGTTGGGAATCTTGCGGGATCATGGAGTTTGTATACGTGTTAGAGAAACGCCTGGGCCGCTAATCTAAGCCATGCATTATTCATGGTGGAAATTTACAGCATGCCCATAGTGGACATTCGACGACGCATCTCAAAATAAAAAGCTATACCAATGGTAAATAAAAGAGATGCCAAGGTGTTCATTGTCTGTTTGTCCTGTCATTTTGATGTGGGCTTGTTCCATGTCATTGGGCAAGGAGGTACCCCATTGGCGGTTCTCGATGATACGCGTATACTTACAATGATAAGAGCTTGCTTGGGACCCTAAGTCGAGTAGCATGAGGTTTGGGTATTCATACTTCACGGGACACGAGTTTTTTTAACTTATGATTTGTCAAGCATATGCTCATAAATGTTCTTGCATTTACTTTAACCATTCAAGATGCCTATGATGGGGGCAATGAGAGCTCAAAGCTAGTAAGTACCATTATTTTTGAAGGTTTATAAAACTTGCAATCACTACTTCCCTCTATGAAGGGCCTTTCTTTTAATTTTATGTTGAGTCTCCACCTTCTACCTTTATGCACCGTCTAAGAGAGCATAGTTGCCATTCTGAGTTTAATGTGCATAGTCCCAAAGTTTATCATTGATTGATTCATGATTATGGTTTCATTTGTTCTTAAATTATTTGTATCTAGTCGCCCTTTTAAACTTGAAGGTGCCCTATGCATTTATGTTTTGCTATTCCATGAAGGACAAGCTGAAAACCATTTGCTATGTTTTTCCATATGATTTGAACACACATTTGACTTTCATTGTCTCATTATTCATGATCTTTCGTTTGTGTTTCTTTTCATGTTATAACATGGTTGCTAAGTTTCTATTGTCAAGATTATATCTTTTATGCCCATGTTTTAAGTTCTTTGATCCCAGCACTCAATAATTACATAGATGATCAAGATTGTGATGGTGCATGTCACCTCAAAAATTATTCTTTTGTTATCACTTACCTACTCGAGGACGAGCAGTAGTTAAGCTTGGGGATGCTTGATACGTCTCAAACGCATCTATAATTTTTGATGCTCCATGCTTGTTTTACACCATTTGCTTCATGTTTTGTTTACACTTCATGGCGTTTTTATGCGATTTCCAGAACTAACCTATTGACAAGATGCCACAGTGCCAGTTCCCTGTTTTCTGCTATTTTTGTGTTTCAGAAAAGCTACACAGGAAATATTCTCGGAATTAGACAAAACAAAGAACAAAACTCCTATTTTGCCCGGAGGAAGGACGAGGACCAAACGGGAGCCGGAGGGGGGCCAGAGTGCACCCTCACCACCAGGGGGCATTGCCCAGGCCCTGGCCGCGCCCACCTGTGGTGAGGCCACCCTGGCCCACCTCTGACGTCGCCTTTTCGCCTCTAAGAAGCCTCGGGACGGAAAACCCTAAAGCAATCGGCGTTTTTCCCAGAACAGTTCCGCAGCGCCGCCGCCATCGAAGACAAATTTCGGGGGACAGAAGTCTCTGTTCCGGCACCCTGCCAGGACGGGGAAGTGCCCCCGGAACCGTCTCCATCGGTCTCCATCACTGTCTCCATCGACCTCACCGCCATCTCCATCACCGTTGCTGCCTCCGATGATGAGGAGGGAGTAGTTCTCCCCCGGGGCTGAGGGCTCTACCGGTAGCTATGTGGTTCACCTCTCTCTCCCATGTTGTGGTCTTTATGTCATCGTGAGCTTTGTATCTAGTTGAATTGGTATATGCTATTATTCAGATATTATGCTACTCCCGTGCTTTATTATTGTAATCTCCGGAGATACCTTGTATCATGGTGTGACGGTGACAGTGTGCGCATCATGTGTATCTTTTTGGTTAATGTCTCTATGAATTGTTGGTGTTTGTTGGAACCATCTAGTGCATTCATGGTGATAGTGTGGGACAATCTAGTTTGGGGAAATACGGACTTTGAGGAGTGCTTCGTAGCCCTACGCATGATTAGTGTTTGTTTTCTATTGGAGAATTGTTTAGAGTGGCATATTGATGTTAGTATCTATTGGTTCAATTATGTTATATTTGTTGAGAGTGTGTCCACTAGTGGAAGTATTATCCCTAGGCCTTGTTTCCAAGCATTGCACATCGTTTCCTTTCAGTTTTGTTACATGTTTGCTCGCAGCGATATTTATTTTAGATTACATTTACTACTTATAATCATCACTACCGCTTGTATTTCACTATCTCTTTACCGAACTAGTGCACCTATACATCTGACAAGTGTATTGGGTGTGTTGGGGACACAAGAGACTTTCTGTATCGTAATTGCAGGGTTGCTTGAGAGGGATACCTTTGACCTCCTCCTCCCTGAGTTCGATAAACCTTGGGTGATCCACTTAAGGGAAACTTGCTGCTGTTCTACGAACCTCTACACTTGGAGGCCCAACACTGTCTACAAGGATAGAAGCGTGCGTAGACATCAGCGCCTCACGCTGGCGATTGCTGTGGGGAAGGGAGATGAGATTCAGAGGAGGGAAGGGTGCCCAAATTTGGTCTGGGTTGTGCGGGCAAACTTGGAATTCCTCGCATGGGGCAATCGGAGAATCCGCCAAATGAGATTGCCGATAACTCAAGGTCGCCTCGCATGCCTGGCATCTATGAGCTCTGCATTGGCTCTTTTAGGCCAATCCCCCTTGATCCTGAGCCATTAGAGACTGCCTCCGAAGGAACATCTGGTTCTGGCTCTACCTGCTCCAAGGCGATTTGCAGTACTCGCACTACAGGCGCCTCTGGCATTGAGCAGTCATGGAGGTTTGAATTTGAATCCAACAAGGAGATCGAGACCGAGATGGCAGGGAAAGGCTCGGAGAGATCTATCTCTGTTGTCCACGGCATTACAGTGAGCAAACAAGCGGATGCCAGTGATGTGGGATCCAATCGAGTGCGACAGTGGTTATTCAAGGAGGGATCGCAAAGCTGCTTCAGCTCTGTTAGTTTTCAGCCTCCATGCTCTGTTACTAGAAAAGACAGTAGAGGAACTGGTTGCAGATTTTCAAAGCAAGCGTTGAGGAAGCATTTTCTTACCAAAGGAGCTGACAGCTTGGCCCCAGTTGGAAGTGAGCGTGGTCGTGGCTAGGGATGGGAGGAGGAGGTGGGGCCCTTCTTCTAGCTGCTTTGGCATATTCCTCAGCATCCCACCAACCTACCGAGACTGTATAAGAGGCAGATCAGAGGCAAGAACCCAGTTAGGGTTCGTGTCTCCCATAGCAAGCCACCGGCACTACCTCCAGAGAGGCCGGCTTTGTGCTACCTAGGTTTAGAAGAGGAGGAATTCACTGAAGAGCAAGTGATGGCTAACAGAGGGAGAGGCAAAGGTAGAGGAGGGACAAGAACTGGTAGGGGTGATGTCTAGATTCAACCACAACAGCATAATCAGATGCAGTTTCAACAACAGGGGTTCGATTTCAATCAGAACCAGGGGCCATACCCTTTTCCTCCTCCATTTGGCTACATGCCACCAAATATGCCTCCTTGGGGTTTTGGAGGGCCTTTTCCTCCTTACCCTCCTCTAGGCTTTGCTATGCAACCAAACTAGTGGATTGCCCCAGGAGGACAACATACCCAGATTGGAGATTCAGCTAAAGGGAAGAACCTGGGGAAATCCTTTCCCAAGAAAAAAGGTAAAGAAGTTTCTGCTCCTGGAACAAATATGATGCCTATGTCCCAGCTGAACTATGCATACACTATATGTACCTGCTGTGGTGAACCTGGTCATACCAAGACTGCTTGCACCAAGGCTCGGATTTGTTTCATTTGCAAAGCTAGTAATCATGTGGTTGAAGGATGCCTTGTCTTTAAAAGACCTCATCAGGTTGCTAGATATGTGGGGAGCTCTGCTACAGGGTTAGGCTTCTATCATACTGAGATGCCTGATGTTACAAGTAATCCAGTGAGCACTACCAGGAACTGTGGGATTTTCACTGTAGAAGAAGGGGTTATTACTAGGGAAGAGTTGGCTCAAGAGTTTGGGAACATCTATAAAACAAACTGGCCATGGCAAATTAGGGAATTAGAAGACTTGTCTTTTTTGGTGAAATTCCCTCCTCACATCCTTGTTGAGCAGTGATATGTCTCAAACGTATCTGTAATTTTTGATGCACCATGCTTATTTTATGCACCATTTGCTTTGTGTTTTGTTACACTTCGTGGCGTTTTTATGCATTTTACGGAACTAACCTATTAACAAGATGCCACAGTGCCAGTTCCTGTTTTCTGCTATTTTTGTGTTTCAGAAAAGTAACACAGGAAATATTCTCGGAATTGGATGAAACAAAATCCGAAGTTCCTATTTTTCCTGACAGGAGATGGAGTACAAATCAGAGATGGAGGGGGGCCAGAGGGCGGCCACGCCATGCCATGGTGCGGGCCACCCCCAGGCCGCGCTAGGCTATGGTGTGGCCCCTGGTCCACCCCCTGACATCGCCCTTCCGCCTATATATTCTCCTCGACGAGAAAACCCTAAGGGCCCAAACTCTTTTCCAGAAAACATACTGCAAGCCATCGCCGTCATCGATGCGAGATCGGGAGGGTCCAAAAGCTCTTCCCGGCACCCTGCCAGAGAGGGGAATCACCATTGGAGACCTTCTTCATCACCATGCCTGCCTCCGGAGTGATGTGTGAGTAGTCTACCTTGGACTACGGGTCCATAGCAGTAGCTAGATGGTTGTCTTCTCCACCATGTGCTTCATGTTTAGATCTTGTGAGCTGCCTATCATGATCAAGATCATCGTTATGTAATTCTACATGTTGTGTTTGTTGGGATCCAATGAATATTGAGTACTATGTCAAGTTGATTTGTGATTTATCATCTTTATGTTGTTTATGATCTTGCATGCTCTCCGTTGCTAGTAGATATCTTGGTCGAGTAGATGCTAGTGACTCCAAGAGGGAGTATTTATGCTCGATAGTGGGTTCATGCCTCTAGTAATCTGGGAGAGTGACAATAACTTCTAAGGTTGTAGATGTGCTGTTGCTACTAGGGAGAAAACAACAATCTTGTGTTCAAGGAAATTTGTATTGTTTACATTACACACTTTGCTTAAGGCGATAATCTGTTGCTTGCAACTTAATATCCAACGGTTGCTCGGATGACATCCGGCGGGTGGATTATTAGTCATAGATGCAGTTGGATTACAGTCTATGTATTATGTTGTAATGCCCAAGTGAATCTCATAGTGATCCTCATGACATGTACATGCATTTGTTTGCATTCTTTATTCTACCAATTGCCCAACTGTAATTTGTTTACCCATCATGTTATTTATCTTTATGGAGAGACACCTCTAGTGAACTATGGACCCCGGTTGATTCTTTTACATGCATATTACCGTGCATTAGTTACTTTCTTGCAAACAAATATCTTTTACCACATGATACATTTAATCCTTTGTTTACAACAAAGTGGTGAGATTGACAACCTCACTGCTAGTTGGGGCAAAGTACTTTGGTTGTGTTGTGTGCAGCTTCCACGTTGCTGCTGGTGCAAAGCTACACCCCAGATAAGGCGCCATATATAAATTGTCTGGAGCTATTGCCAAGCCAGTGAGCATTAACCTTCGAAAGTTGGTTCTTTCTCCTACTGGTTCGATAAACCTTGGTTTTATACTGAGAGAAACTTGCTGCTGTGCTCATCATATCTTCCTCTTGGGGTTCCCAACTGGGTGCCTACTACACACCATCAAGCATTTTTCTGGCGCCGTTGCCGGGGAGAAAGAGGATTTCTGCAAGGGGAATCTCTCGCTTCCAATCTTTTTTTACTTTGTTATTGTTTTGCTTACTTTCTTTACTTTATTTTTGATTGCATCTTTTTATCAAAAATAAAAAAAATTAGTTTATTTTATAGTTGGTATTTCGTTACTTTTACTTTTAGTTCATTATGTTGTTCCCTAAGTACGTCCTGGAAGACCTTTCAATAGGTAGTGGTTCTATAACTGGGAAAGATAACATCGAGGAGTTCTTTAATCATGTTAGTAAGCACAAAGATATTGAGGATAGATCTTTAGCCGAACTTGCTCCTAGTTATGAAGTTGCAGCTGCTTATTTAGTTCACATGTTGGAGGCTAGGTTTGGTAACCTTAATCCCTTTATGCAGCAAATGTTTATTAAGCTTCATGATATCAAAGACTCCGAAAAGAAAGATTTTATTTTGAAGACTTTGCGTAAAGAATTTAGAGATGTTGTTATAGAAGCTAGGAAAGTTTTTGAGCGTTTTGATATGCTTGGCTCACGTGTAGAGGTTGTTGGTACAAATAAGGAAGAAATCAAAGTACCAATACCTTTCAAACTTGTAGGGTTGCATGAAGCTTTGGAAAAGAATTTTGATTGGATTGTTCCTGAAAACCCTTTTGATGAAAGTAGTAAACCCAAGAGTGTTCATAGAGGATCTTCAAAAATTCATTTGGATAAAATACAATTCCTTGTTGAAAAGACTTCTGCTATTGATCTTAATGCTTCATTTGGAAATACTTGATTTCCACTTTCTGCGCCTAGCTCAAAGGTGTTAAAGAAAAGCACTCTTGGGAGATAACCCAATGTTTTCTTTTTAGTACTTTTTATTTTTGTTGAGTCTTGGAAGTTATTACTACTGTAATAACCTCTCATTATCATTTTTATTTCATTTTTGTGCCAAGAAGAACCTCTAGTTGGAGGAAGGTAAGATTTGGGGAAGTTGCTGTCCTGAAACAGATTTCTGCGCTGTACCGTAAAAATTCGTGAAAATTCTCAGTACGTCTTTTTGATCTAAGATTTCTTGTGCACATGACCCAGGTTATTGCATAACTTCCATTATTTTTGCACTTTTAGATTTGAGCAATAGAAGATTTTCAAAAAAATCGATCTTTACCAGCTGTTCTGTTTTGACTGATTTCTGCCACTATTTGTGTTTGCCTCTTGATCTCTTTCTTTTTGAGTTCTTTTGATCATGGAACTTTTGAGGAAGTTGCTACAGTAGTTTATGCTTTAATGGGTGCTATACTTGAGTTGAAACTGAAACAAAGGGTGGATTTACTATCTTGCTTGCACTAATGTTGCTAATAAGAATTGTGTGAAGTTTTGTATGAAGGAAGTTTTTATGTGTAGGGAAAGGAGAATGATGAGATGAGATTAAGTATGGACAAAAGCTCAATCTTGGGGATGCCCATGTCACCCCAAGAAATATCCAAGAGGTACAAGCGTCAAAGCTCGAGGATGCCCCGAGGCACCCCTTCTTCATCGACAGAAATCAGGTCATCTTTCAAGACACTATATTTTTATTGCTTCATATACTATGCGTTTTTCTTGGAGCATCTTTATTTTCGCTTTCAGTTTTATTTTGTTTTGTTTGCTGCAATAAATGGTTGGACCCCAACATATTTCTTTTGGAGAAGACACACTCCATTTTTTATTGCCAAGAACACTCTAGTTTTCACTCTTTTCGTTCAACGAGTGTTCTGTTTTTCTAGTACTGCGTTTAGCTTTCTTTTTCACCTAGATTTTTGTTCAGAACTTGTTAGCTCTTTGTAGCTAGGTGTGTTTAGACCTCTGGTCTATGTTGGTTTTCATCTTTAAGAGTTGTTTCAAAAAGGTTGACTGGTGTTGGAAAAGCGAAAAAAAGTTTCATGCCTATAGTGGTACAAATGGGAGCTTGTTTAGACTGTGGCTTAGACTTCTGCATGTCATGCTTGATGTTATTTTGATTATATGCTTAGTAGTTTTTTGCTGTAGCATGACTTGTCTCAAATGACTGAGATTGCTTAATGTGCCTTTGAAAGAATCATGCGTTGTTTTTATTATATGGGAGCATATTATTGTGGTATTCTCCTTTGATGCTTTATTTGGGTTGACTTGGTGCATGCTTACACCATATTTGACTTTACCAGTCGCCTTAACCCTCTATGATCATTTGGTTTTTGACTTGTGATACCACTTTATGCTTTGGTTAATAATGGTTTGTCGCTATGCATGATTATGGCCGTTATTGCTCTCTTAGTTGGTCGCTCCCAGTCTTTTGCTAGCCTTCATTTGTACTGAGAGGGAATACTTCTCGTGTATCCAACTACCAAAAACCAAGTTTATTTCAAAGAGTCCACTATAAATTCCTATGCATGGTATTTTTAAGCCATTCCAAGTAAATTTTCATGTGCTAGCTTTCAAAAAAAAACCTTCAAAATACTTCTCATTTTGTGACACTATTTTCAGCTCATGGGGACGTAGTGGTCAGATTTGCTATCTTCCATATTGTAATCTTTCAAAAAATAAAAAAATAAAAAAAAAAGAAAAAAAGGCACTCCTCCATGGTATGTGAAAGTTGGTGGGCACCCGGTGGAATCGGTTAGCCATGGTTTGTGAAAATAAAAGTGGAAAGGAGTGCCAAGCTTTATAAAAGAGCACAAATGTGCCAATCTTCTCTCAAAACTTGCTTAGTATGGAAGATAGCAAGAACCCCATTGCCAGTCGTTGACAAGAACAACCACCTCTCAAAACAAATTTTTATCTCTGTTTTACAAATGAAAAGCTCTAGCACATGTTTAATCCCTGCTTCCCTCTGCGAAGGGCCTTTCTTTTACATTTATGTTGAGTCTCCACCTTCTACCTTTATGCACCTTCTAAGAGAGCATGGTTGTTATTCTGAGTATAATGTGCATAGTCCCAAAATTTATTATTGATTGATTCATGATTATGATTTTGCTTGTTCATAAATTATTTGTATCTAGTTGCCCTCTTAAACTTGAAGGTGTCCTATGCATTTATGTTTTGCTACTCCATGAAGGACAAGCTGAATACCACTTTGCTATGTTTTTCTATATGCTTGAAACACACACTTGACTTTCCATGCATTATTACTCATGATCTTTTGTTTGTGTTACTTTTCATGTTATAACATGGTTGCTAAGTTCTATTGTCAAGATTATGTCTTTTAATCCTCATGTTTAGTGTACTTTGATCTCAGCACTCAATGCTTTACATTGTTTGATCAAGATTGTGTTGGTGCATGTCACCTCAAAAATTATTGTTTTGTTATCACTTACCTACTCGAGGACGAGGAGGAGTTAAGCTTGGGGATGCTTGATATGTCTCAAACGTATCTATAATTTTTGATGCTCTATGCTTGTTTATGCACCATTTGCTTTGTGTTTTGTTACACTTTGTGGCATTTTTATGCATTTTCTGAAACTAACCTATTAACAAGATGCAACAGTGCCAGTTCCCTGTTTTCTGCTATTTTTGTGTTTCAGAATAATTACAGAGGAAATATTCTCGGAATTGGACAAAACAAAAGCCAAACTTCCTAAGCAGAGACGGAGGGGGGGCCAGAGGGCGGCCACACCATGCCATGGCGTGGGCCACCCCCAGGCCGCACCAGGCTATGGTGTGGGCCCTGGTCCACCCCCTGATATCGCTCTTCCGCCTATATATTCTCCTCGACGAGAAAACCCTAAGGGCCCAAACTCTTTTCAAGAAAACATACTGCAAGCCACCGCCATCGTCGACGTGAGATCGGGAGGGTCCAGAAGCTCTTCCCGACACCCTGCCGGAGAGGGGAATCACTACCGGAGGCCTTCTTCATCACCATGCCTGCCTCCAGAGTGATGTGTGAGTAGTCTACCTTGGACTACGGGTCCATAGCAGTAGCTAGATGGTTGTCTTCTCCTCCATGTGCTTCATGTTTAGATCTTGTGAGCTGCCTATCATGATCAAGATCATCGTTATGTAATTTCTACATGTTGTGTTTGTTGGGATCCGATGAATATTGAGTACTATGTCAAATTGATTTGTGATTTATCATCTCTATGTTGTTTATGATCTTGCATGCTCTCCGTTTCTAGTAGATATCGTGGCCGAGTAGATGCTAGTGACTCCAAGAGGGAGTATTTATGCTCGATAGTGGGTTCATGCCTCTAGTAATCTGGGAGAGTGACAATAACTTCTAAGGTTATAGATGTGCTATTGCTACTAGGGAGAAAACAACAATCTTGTGTTCAAGGACATGTGTATTGTTTACATTACACACTTTGCTTAAGGCGATAATCTCTTGCTTGCAACTTAATACCCAACAGTTGCTCGGATGACATCCGGCGGGTGGATTATTAGTCATAGATGCAGTTGGATTATGATCTATGTATTATGTTGTAATGCCCAAGTGAATCTCATAGTGATCCTCATGACATGTACATGCATTTGTTTGCATTTTTTGTTCTATCAATTGCCCAACTGTAATTTGTTTACCCAGCATGTTATTTATCTTTATGGAGAGACACCTCTAGTGAACTGTGGACCCTGGTCCATTCTTTTACATTCATATTACCGTTTACTTTTATAAGCATTAGTTACTTTCTCACAAACAAATATCTTTTACCACATGATACGTTTAATCCTTTGTTTACAGCAAACCGGTGAGATTGACAACCTCACTGCTCGTTGGGGCAAAGTACTTTGGTTGTGTTGTGTGCAGGTTTCACGTTGCTGCTGGTGCAAAGCTACGCCCCAAATAAGACGCCATATATAAACTGTCTGGAGCTATCGCCAAGCCAGTTAGCATCAACCTTCGGAAGTTGATTCTTTCTCGTACTGGTTCGATAAACCTTGGTTTCATACTGAGGGAAACTTGCTGTTGTGCTCATCATACCTTCCTCTTGGGGTTCCCAACTGGGTGCCTACTACGCACCATCAAGCAGGTGATAGGGTATCCGAGATTTGGTCTGTCAAGAGAGGGAGTCACTGTTAACGTTAGTAACTGGGAAGATGATCCTAAACCAATGGAGTATCTACAGGAAATTTGGATGCAGATTAGAGGGCTGCTTCCACCTTGGTGTGAATGGAATGGCATTGACCAGGCAATGTCAGTTTGTGGTCTACTGAAAGAGATAGAGTGGCAAAGTGTCTTTAGAAACTATGCAGAATTGGTGAGGGTAAACATCTAGGGATCACACCAAAATTCCTTCTGGCAGACTGTTTAATTTCCAAGGGAAACTATTCCAATTGCAATTCACTGTTGAATTGCCTAGTGATGTTGCTTCCAAGGAAGGCAGTGGCCAGTACAAGGAAGCTGATGGTGATGGCAATGGTATGGGAATAACACTAGAGATTCAAGTGGGGGATATGAGCCCTGATCAAGGCAAGGACACTGGAAGTGTCAAAGGAACTAGCTCGGGTAATCTACAAGCTGGGGGTCAACATACACAGCGAGCTGGTAATGTGGAAAACCTGGAGGTAGTGATGAAGGAAAATATTGTCTTGAGGGGGAAGGAAATCTTCAACTTGTTGTTGCAAAAAGGGGCCATTGGGGCAGAGGGTCAATACCAGTGGGATGCTGATGAAGATGATGAAGTAGTGCAAGAAGCTACTGCCTTCTGGCAGGCAGAAGAGCAAACTTTTGTTCAGAATATTCAACAAGCTATGATGGAGAGACAGGAAATACAACTGCCTGAGGAGTTGTTCAACACAAGCGATCAGCAATTACAAGATGAGCCTATAGCTGTCAAAGGTGCAGAGAAGACTAAGAAACAGAAAGTTTGGGGCCCTGTCCAGCACCTGAGACAAAGTTCTAGGATTGATCGTTCTAAGAATGTGATGGACAAAGCCAAAGAGCTGAAAAAAAAGATCAACTTGGAGATCCCTGCATCTAAGAAGCTGTCAGGTATAATGAAAGAAAACCCTTTTAACATTCTGCATTTTGATACTCTAGAATCTATGGCTAGTGATGTTGGAGTTAAGATTGATAATCTAGTTAGAGATTCTTCTGTTGAGGATGCTGAGGTAGTAGATTCTGCTGTAGAGGTTACTGATAACTCTGACACTCAATATGCTACTGATGATAGGATAGGGGTAGAAGTAGAAGAATTTACTTCTAAAGTAATAGAATCTCCTGACCAGTATAATACAACACATGAGATTTATGATATAGATGAGGACTCTTGGACAAAGTTTCATAGTAGAAAACGGGGCAAGCACCCTAGGAAGCTGTTTAGATGTTAATTGTTTTTTTTTGGAACAGTAGAGGAATTACAGAAGTAGGTAGACAGGAATGTATCAAAACAAAGCGTTGTTGCTGAAACAACTACATAAGATCTATTCAAAGGCAAACGTACCTTGGATCAACCTTGTTTGGTCGCTTTATGGTAACAGGGTTCCTCATGCCCAATCTAGAAGAGGTTCGTTTGGTGGTGGGACATGTCCAGCTTGGTGGGTGAGTACAGAAGCACTACACGCTGTCAAGTGCAGAGTGGTACCTCTGTTCTTTTTTGAATTTTTTTTGTCAAATGAGGAATTAATGTGCGACAAATATCCATGATTATACTCTTACGTTCTTGACGAGGATTTATCGGTAGCGGACCTGGCTCAGGTGGAGGACCTTAGCTCTTGCTTTGCTCTCCCTTTTTCTATTGAGGCCTACCAAGAACATCAGCAAATCAATCAGCTGCTAGTCAATACGCCTCTTGCTCGGGATACAGTTGATCAACGTGTGTTTGTTTGGGGAGAGAAGTATACTCCGGCCAGCTATTACAAATTCTAAGGACATCACTCTTAATTCTATTTAGAAATCAAAAACTTTACCAAAGCTGAAGGTTTTTTCGTGGCTACTCATGATGGATAGGTTAAATACTAGAGATTTGATTCTACGTATGGCACTTGGATTCTGAACCTGAGTGCGTTCTTTGCATGGAGGCAGTGCTAGAAACAAAAGATCATCTCTTTTTTAATTGTGATTTTGCACAACAATGATGGGAATTCTTGAGCGTTCAGTAGGATATGTCCAGACCGTTCTCTGAAAATTTTGTGGCGGCCCGGGCAGCATTTGAAGGTCCTTGTTTCATGGAGATCGTTGCTTGTGCTGTGTGGAATATTTGGAGGAGTCGTAATGACTTTATCTTTAAGGGTGTTCTGATCTCCTTCAACAGATGGAAAGTGAGTTTGTAGGGGGATCTCCTCCTGCATAAATACTGTAGAGAGATTATGGGAGATTGCACAGCTCTAATAGGGCCGGCTGTCACGTATATATATAGGAGGCATATAGATTACAAGCCTTGGTGTATAAGAAAACTACCAAGAAAACCTATACAGATACGTATATCTCAACCCCCCCCCCCCGGCAGTCGAAGGGTCGGCAGCGACACATAGACTGGACCGAAACTCAGGAAAAGTCAAAGTCGGTAGCCCCTTTGTCATGATGTCCGCAAATTGCTGGGAAGTCGGTACGTGAAGAATTCGAATGTGACCGAGAGCAACCTTCTCACGAAGAAAGTGGATGTCCAGCTCGATGTGCTTGGTGCGACGATGATGAACGGGGTTGGCGGAGAGGTAGACAGCGGAGACGTTGTCGCAGAAGACGACAGTGGCCTTGTTAACAGGACATGCTAGCTCAGAGAGAAGCTGACGAAGCCAAGTGCACTCAGCAACTGCATTGGCCATAGCACGATACTCAGCCTCAGCGCTAGACCGGGAGACGATGGGCTGACGCTCGGATGACCATGAGATCAGCGACGAGCCAAAGTAGACGCAATAGCCCGAGGTGGAGCGCCGAGTGTCAGGACATCCTGCCCAATCTGCATCCGAATAAGCCACAATGTCCATGGAGGGCGAGGCGGAGATCGTGAGCCCAAGGTCCATAGAGCCACGGATGTACCGAAGAATACGTTTCACCGCGGTCCAGTGAGCATCGCGAGGCGCATGCATATAGAGGCAGACCTGTTGCACGACGTACTGCAGCTCCGGGCGAGTGAGAGTGAAGTACTGCAAACCACCAACAATGGAGCGATAGTGAGACGCATCCGTAGCTGGCGATCCAGCGGTAGCGGAGAGCTTGGCGTTCGTGTCGAAAGGAGTGGCCGTAGGAGAGCAGTTAAGCATCCCAGCACGCTCTAGAATATCGTGAGCGTACTTACGCTGATGGAGAAAGAACCCATCCGCGCGGCGCACTACCTCAAGGCCGAGGAAGTAGTGAAGTGGTGAGTAGACCAGTTGGGAACCCCAAGAGTAAGGTGTGATGAGCACAACGGTAAGTTTTCCCTCAGTTATGAAACTAAAGTTTAATCGACCAATAGGAGAAAGAAACCACTTCAGAAGGTTGTTGCTAGCTAACTTTAGCAACGGCTCCAGAGTATTTGTTTATGGCGCATGTCTGGGGCGTAGCTTCGGCGCCAGCAGCAACGTGGAACATGCAAACAACACAACCAAAATATTTTGCCCCAACTTGCAGTGAGGTTATCAATCTCACTGGTTTGCTGAAAACAATGGATTAAACGTATCGTGTGGAAAAGGATATTTGTTTGCAGTAAGTAAATAAATAATGCTTGCAGAAAGTAAACGGTGCTTGCAGTAGAAAGTAATATATGTAAAAGAATGGACCGGGGTCCACAGTTCACTAGAGGTGTCTCTCCATAAAGATAAATAACATGCTGGGTAAACAAATTACAGTTGGGCAATTGACAAAATAAAGAATGCAAAGCAATGCATGTACATATCATAAAGATCACTATGAGATTCACTTGGGCATTACAACATAATACATAGACCGTAATCCAACTGCATCTATGACTAATAATCCACCCGCAGGATATATCATCCGAACAACCCTTGGGTATTAAGTTGTAAGCAATAGATTATCGCCTTAAGCAAAGTGTGTAATGTAAAGAATACAAATGTCCTTGAACAAAAGATTGTTGTTTTTTTTCCTAGTAGCAATAGCACATCTACAACCTTAGAAGTTATTATCACTCTCTCAGATTACTAGAGGCATGAACCCACTATCGAGCATAAATACTCCCTCTTGGAGTCACTAGCATCTACTCGGCCAAGATATCTACTAGCAACGCAGAGCATGCAAGATCATAAATAACATAGACATGATAAATCAACAATCAACTTGACATAGTACTCAATATTCATCGGATACCAATAAACACAACATATAGAATTACATAACGATGATCTTGATCATGATAGGCAGCTCACAAGATCTAGACATGAAGCACATGGAGGAGAAGACAATCATCTAGCTACTGCTATGGACCCATAGTCCAGGGTAGACTACTCACGAATCACTCCAGAGGCAGGCATGGTGATGAAGAAGGCCTTCGGTGATGATCCCCCTCTCCGGTAGGGTGCCAGGAAGAGCTTCTGGACCCTCCCGATCTCGGGACGACGATGGCAGCGGCTTGCTTCTGGACCCTAAGTGTTCGTCCCCTTAGGGTTTTCCTGTCAAAGGGAATTTATAGGCGGAAGGGCGATGTCAAGGGGTGGACCAGGGGTCCACACCACCTGGTGGCGCGACCAGGGGGTAGCCCGCGCCACCCTATGGTGCGGCTGCCGTCTGGCCCCCTCCATCTCTCCTTTGGACTCCGTCTTCGTGTCAGGCAAATAGGAACTTTGGCTTTTGTTTCGTCCAATTCCAAGAAGATTTCCTATGCAACTTTTCTGAAACACAAAAATAGCAGAAAATATAGAACTGGCACTGTGGCATCTCGATAATAGGTTAGTTCCAAAAAATGCATAAAAATGCCATGAAGTGTAAACAAAACACAAAGCAATTGGTGTAAAACAATCATGGAGCATAAAAAATTATAGATACATTTATGACGTATCAAGCATCCCCAAGCTTAACTCCTGCTCGTCCTCGAGTAGGTAAGTGATAACAAAACAATAACTTTTGAGGTGACATGCACCAACACAATCTTGATCAACTTAAGGTAAAGCATTGCTTGCTGAGATTAAAGTACTCTAAACATGGGCATAAGAGATATAATTCTAACCATAGAACTTAGCAACCATGTTACAACATGAAAAGAAACACAAACAAAAGATCATGAGTAATAATGCATTGAAAGGTGTATGTTTGTTTGAAGCATATAGAAAACATAGCAAAGTGGTATTCAGCTTGTCCCTCATGGAGTAGCAAAACATAAATGCATAGGACAGCTTCAAAGTTCAATAGGGTGACTAGATACAAATAATTTGAGAACAAGTAATACCATAATCATGAATCAATCAATAATAAATTTTGGGACCATGCACATTATACTGAGAATGACAACTATGCTCTCTTAATCGGTGCATAAAGGTAGAAGATGAAGACTCAACATAAAAGTAAAAGAAATGCCCTTCGCTGAGGAAAGTAGTGATTGCAAGTTTTATAAACCTTCCAAAAATTATGGTACTTATTAGCTTTGAGCTCTCATTTCCCCCATCATAGGCATCTTGAGTGATTAAGGTTAATGCGAGTACAAATATGAGATATATGCTTGACACGTCATAATTTGAAAATCTCATGTCCCGTGAATATGGGTACTTAAACAATGCTAATCGACTTAGGTCCCAAGCAAGTTCTTGTCATTGTAAGCATATGTGTCTCATTGAGAACGCCAACGGGGTACCTCCTGCCCGATGACATGGAAACTGTCCCACATCAAAATGACAAGACAAACAGACAATGGACATCTCGGCATCTCTTTTATTTACCATTGGGTATAGCTTTTTATTTTGAGATGCGTCGTTGAATGTCCACTATGGTTATGCTATAAATTTCCACCATGAATGATGCATGGTTTAGATTAGCGACCCAGGCGTTTCTCTAACACATATACAAACTCCATGAACTCCACAAGTTTCCAACTCCTTTCACATAGATAAGTATCCATAAACAAAAGATCATGATATCAACTAAATAAGAATAAGTGCAATGTTGAAAGCGTGCCCCATGACAGCATGGCTGAGCTAACTCCCAACTTACAACTTGCAAGCATATAATCAACATAAGAGAGCCACAATGGTCAAGTTTATTAAGTGCAAGAAAGTAAATGTGCCATCAAGTTTGTGAGAGCTTTACTAACTAATTTTCTCATAATTTTTTTAATTTGAAAGATAGATAAAAGCAAAACAAATATACTTGGAATAGCAAATTGCTAATAGGTAGATATGGTGGACACATTGGAAAACTTTGGTTTTTGGAGTTGGATGCATGAGAAGTATTCCCTCTCAGTACAGGTGAAGGCTAGCAAAAGACTGGGAGCGACCAACTAAGAGAGCAATAACGACCATAATCATGCATAGCGACAAAACATTATTAACCAAAGCATAAAGTGATATCACAAGTCAAAAACCAAATGATCATAGAGCCTTGATGCAACTGGTTTAAAATCAAACCTGGTGTAAGCATGCGCCAAGTCAACCCAAATAAAGCATCAAAGGAGAATACCACAATATTATGCTTCTATAAGATAAAAACAACGCATGATTCTTTCAAAGGCACATTAAGCACTCTCAGTCATTTGAGACAAGTCATGCTAGAACAATAACCACTAAGCATATAATCAAAATAATATCTAGCCTGCCATGCTAAAGTCTAAGCAACAGTCTAAACAAGTTTCCTTTTTTGCATCACTATAAGCATGAAACAATTTACTCTTTTCCAACACCAATCAACCTTTTTGAAACAACTCCCAAAGATGAAAACCAACAAATACCAGAGGTCTAAACACACCTAGATACAAAGAACTAACAAGTTCTGAACAAGAACGAAGGTGGAAAATAAAAGCTAAACATAGTACTAGAAAAAGAGAACACTCGTTGAACGATAAAAGTGAAAACTAGAGTGTTCTAGGCAATGAAAATGAAGTGTGTCTTCTCCAAAAGAAACAAGTTGGGATCCAACCATTTATTGCAGCAAATAAAACAAAAGAAAACTGAAAGCAAAAATAAAGACGCTCTGATGGCTTGTAAATAACAGCCCGTTGGGAACCCCAAGAGGAAGGTATGATGAGCACAGCAGCAAGTCTTCCCTCAGTTGTGAAACCAAGGTTTATCGAACTAGTAGGAGAAAGCCAAACTTCAGAAGGTGATGCTTGCTAGCTTCGCGACAGATCCGGACAATTTATATGGCGCCTCGTCCAGGGCTTTGCTTTGCGCCAGCAGCAACGTGAAACCTGCACACAACACAACCAAGAACTTTGCTCCCAACTTATGATGAGGTTGTCAATCTCACCGGTTTGCTATAAACAAAGGATTGAGCATATCGAGTGGTAAAAGGATAATAGTATGCAAGAAAGTAAATAGTACAAGTAAAGTAAAACGGTATAACAATGTAAAGGAAATTGGACCGGGGTCCACAGTTCACTAGTGGTGTCTCTCCATAAGATACATAATAGTATGCTGGGTAAACAAATTACAGTTGGGCAATTGATAGAATGAAGATAACGTACATATGTCATGAGGATCACTATGAGATTCACTCTACGCATTACGACAAAATACATAGACCGTAATCCAACTGCATCTATGACTAATAATCCACTCGCGGGGAGTCGTCCGAGTACCCCTTGAGTATTAAGTTGCGAACAACGGATAACTGCATTAAGCAAAGTGCGTAAAGTAAACAAAGCAAATGTCCTTGGACACAAGAATGTTGTTTTCCCCCTAGTGGCAACAACACATCTACAACCTTAGAGGTTTCTGTCACTCCTCCAGATTAAATAGAGGCATGAACCCAACTATCGAGCATAAATACTCCCTCTTGGAGTCACTAGCTTCTACTCGGCCAAGATATCTACTAGCAACGCAGAGCATGCAAGATCATAAATAACATAGACATGATAAATCAACAATCAACTTGACATAGTACTCAATATTCATCGGATACCAATAAACACAACATATAGAATTACATAACGATGATCTTGATCATGATAGGCAGCTCACAAGATCTAGACATGAAGCACGTGGAGGAGAAGACAACCATCTAGCTACTGCTATGGACCCGTATTCTAGGGTAGACTACTCACGAATCACTCCAGAGGCAGGCATGGTGATGAAGAAGGCCTCCGGTGATGATCCCCCTCTCCGGCAGGGTGCCAGGAAGAGCTTCTGGACCCTCCCGATCTCGGGACGATGATGGCAGCGGCTTGCTTCTGGACCCTAAGTGTTCGTCCCCTTAGGGTTTTCCTGTCAAAGGGAATTTATAGGCGGAAGGGCGATGTCACGGGGTGGACCAGGGGTCCACACCACCTGGTGGCGCGACCAGGGGGTAGCCCGCGCCACCCTATGGTGCGGCTGCCGTCTGGCCCCCTCCATCTCTCCTTTGGACTCCGTCTTCGTGTCAGGCAAATAGGAACTTTGGCTTTTGTTTCGTCCAATTCCAAGAATATTTCCTATGCAACTTTTCTGAAACACAAAAATAGCAGAAAATATAGAACTGGCACTGTGGCATCTCGTTAATAGGTTAGTTCCAAAAAATGCATAAAAATGCCACGAAGTGTAAACAAAACACAAAGCAATTGGTGTAAAACAATCATGGAGCATAAAAAATTATAGATACATTTATGACGTATCAAGCATCCCCAAGCTTAACTTTTGCTCGTCCTCGAGTAGGTAAGTGATAACAAAACAATAACTTTTGAGGTGACATGCACCAACACAATCTTGATCAACTTAAGGTAAAGCATTGCTTGCTGAGATTAAAGTACTCTAAACATGGGCATAAGAGATATAATTCTAACCATAGAACTTAGCAACCATGTTACAACATGAAAAGAAACACAAACAAAAGATCATGAGTAATAATGCATTGAAAGGTGTATGTTTGTGTGAAGCATATAGAAAACATAGCAAAGTGGTATTCATATTGTCCCTCATGGAGTAGCAAAACATAAATGCATAGGACAACTTCAAAGTTCAAGAGGGTGACTAGATACAAATAATTTGAGAACAAGTAATACCATAATCATGAATCAATAATAAATTTTGGGACCATGCACATTATACTCAGAATGACAACTATGCTCTCTTAATCGGTGCATAAAGGTAGAAGACGAAGACTCAACATAAAAGTAAAAGAAATGCCCTTCGCTGAGGAAAGTAGTGATTGCAAGTTTTATAAACCTTCCAAAATTATGGTACTTATTAGCTTTGAGCTCTCATTTCCCCCATCATAGGCATCTTGAGTGATTAAGGTTAATGCGAGTACAAATATGAGATATATGCTTGACACGTCATAATTTGAAAATCTCATGTCCCGTGAATATGGGTACTTAAACAATGCTAATCGACTTAGGTCCCAAGCAAGTTCTTGTCATTGTAAGCATATGTGTATCATTGAGAACGCCAACGGGGTACCTCCTGCCCGATGACATGGAAACTGTCCCACATCAAAATGACAAGACAAATAGACAATGGACATCTCGGCATCTCTTTTATTTACCATTGGGTATAGCTTTTTATTTTGAGATGCGTCGTCGAATGTCCACTATGGTTATGCTATAAATTTCCACCATGAATGATGCATGGTTTAGATTAGCGGCCCAGGCGTTTCTCTAACACATATACAAACTGAAAGGACACAGATGTCGCCTAGAGGGGGGGGGGGGTGAATAGGCGATATCAAATTTTACGAATGGCTTGAACAAAAGCGGAATTAAACTAGGGTTTATTTTGTCAAGCACATAAAACCTAAATAAACTAGGCTCACCTATGTGCACCAACAACTTATGCTAAGCAATACAAGTAACAAGGTGATAGCAAGATATATGACTTCAAGCACGAAGGCTATCACAATGTAAAGTGCATAAGTAAAGAGCTCGGGTATAGAAATAACCGAGGCACGAGGAGACGATGATGTATTCCCGAGTTCCTCCCTTGAAAGGGAGTACGTCTCGTTGGAGGGGTGTGGTATCGCCACAAAGGCCTAACCAACGCCACAAAGGCCTCACCCTATTCTCCGGTGTGAGCTTGCGCCACAAAGGCCTAGCTCACTCTTCCACTAAGGGGTTCCTCAAGGCGAAACCGGGCCTTTACACAAATCTTGGGGCACACATCCACAACTTAATTGGAGGCTCCCAAGGATAGCCACCAAGGCACCACAAAGCCACAAAGCCGTCTAGGGTTCCAAGAACCCAAGAGTAATAAGCTCACAAACTTTCACTTACTCGAATCTCCGGGGAGAACTCAAACCGATGCAACTTATGCAATGGCAAGAGCACACAAGGTGCTCAAATCCTTCTCACTCAAATTCTACCAAAGCAACTAATGCTATGGAGAGATATGAGAGGAAGAACAAAGGAAATCCACAAAGAACTCCAAGATCTCAATCCACAAGAGGTTCCCCTCACTAAGAGGAGATTTTGATTGGTGGAAAGATAGATCTAGATCTCCTCTCTCTTTTCCCTCAAAAAGATGCAAGAATCATGGGAGGAATGGAGGAGGAAGGGCAAGCTTTGCAAAGTCAACAATGGAGGAGAGAGAAGCCCAAAACGTGGCTGTTCCAAGGAGGAAGAAGGGGTATTTATACCCCCCCAAAAATCTGACCGTTGCCAGCCAGGAAAGTCCGGCTAAAGCATCCGGACTCCGTTTTCGATGATCTTGGACTCGTTGGAATCACAACAACAAGCGCTATAACTTTATGCAGAGAAACATCATAGTCCAACCAAGGAGCATAAAACCAAATGATGAAAGGTTTGACCTCTCTTCGAAGACAAACCGGTAAAACCTCCAAACACCAAAAACGCAAGAAGTGCTTTATGCGAAATCCGTTTTTGATGAGCTAGAGCTTGTCATGGAAATAACCACAAGCTCTAGAACCTCACATGGATAAAACCCAAATAAGAACCAAGAAAGATGATGCCAAGTATGCAAAGGTTTGAGCTCTCTCCGAACGATACAATTAAGTTACTCACTCGAGAGCCCCTTTTGATAGTACGGCTACCGATCCTATAACCCGGTCTCACAACTAACACCATGAGACCGGTAAGAAAGAAACCCTATCAATATCATACCTTTGCCTTGAGCATTCCACTTGAGGTGGATAATGATGATCTTGATCTTCTCAAGTTGGACCACCTTTCTTGATTGAGCTTGCTTGTTGAAGTCTTGCGGATTGCTCCTCCATACTCCACTATGGAAGAGACTCTCTTTAAGCATATCTTCACATATCCATGATCACAATATAGATGGCAAGCTTCAAGCATATGTTCTCTTCTAGTTGCTCATCTTGAACTTGCGCTTTGACTTGATCAATCCTTGAGCCAATTCTTCTTTCTCCATAATGATGGTGTCTTGGGGATACACATGAGAGCTCACTCAATCTTATTCTTCAAGACACACTTGATATAAGCTCAACTCCCTGAAGACCAATCTTTGGATCACTCCTTGAATAACACCTTGGTCAACACATAATATTCTTCTTACAACCTTGACTCCAACAAATGGTTCAAGCATTGTCTATGGACAAGTCCTACACATATAACTCAATGCAACCATTAGTCCATAGGGATTGTCATTAATTACCAAAACCACACATGGGGCTCGATATGATCTTTCAATCTCCCCCATTTTGGTAATTGATGACAATCTCTTTGAGAGGGTTTATATAATGAATTCAAAGAACCGAAATAGTTGTACTAACATCAAATACTACAAAAGTATGTGATGTTAGTAAAACCACCATATATAGAGCAAACTCCCCCACAATCTATGCACGTGTGAATGATCTTGATTTCATTGCATATATTGCCAACCAAGGTTGTTGGTGGAGTTTCCACTATATACTCAACCATGCAAAGCATGCAAGGCAAATGCTTAAGAACAAACCAAAGCATAAAAGCCAATTCCCTTTAAACCCTCAAAACTTCTCCCCCATTGGCATCCATTGCCAAAATGGGCGAAAAACTTAGAAGGCCAATATAGTGTGAGTTCCTCCAAAACGGTGTGCATATCCAAAAGAAATAAGTGAAGACTCATGCACATATACAAAGACAAATATATGAAGGAAACCAAACTATATTGAGGATCAAAGATTGCAAAAAAAATAAGATAACACGATGGATAAACTTCAACAAATGAAGAGAGCAATCAAACAATCCAAAGAACAAATTGAATAGATATATTATGATAAGATCGAAAAGGTGCTCTAAATAATATGAGGAAGCTCCCCAAGGTGTGTGCACAAAATATTCTATTTGAGTTGAAATATAAGGTGCACAAACATGGAATCATCACTCCCTCAATATTATTCAAAACAAAATGATACCAAGTGAAATTAAATACTATGCTAACCGCAAAATGGTGCTTTAAATAAAATGAGGAAGCTCCCCAAGGTACATGCAAAAATTAGAATGTTTGTATTTGAATACAATTTGCACAACATGGAATCCTCACTCCCTCAATAACATTTAAAACGCAACTATTTGCAAGAGATCATAGAGAAGAAATTAAGCTTACACTTGCATCAAACAAATGGTTGAGCAACAAGCAAGGGACAATATATTAAAAGGCTCAACCAAAGGAATGTGTGATAGGAATGACAAAGAATATTATAAGACTAACACAAGGATAAGCATAGAGCATCCACATAGTCTTCAATGAATGATATTTCTTAGCATTCCATCCCAACACATAAGGTTCAAATAAGATATCAAATAATGAGATATCATCTCTCATGTGTATAAGTTTCTAAGTAGACAATATCACAAAGATAATTATCACAAAGAAACATGTACACACAAAATAGATACTAAGAATAGAACATGATATCCAAAATGAAGTCATGCAATATATCAATGAGATTTTTGCTTTTAAAGCATGGCCAAAGGCTCAATTTATCTTATTGTATATTGAAGAACTTCAACCACCAACATGTCAAAGACATCACAAATATCAACAAGGGAAAGAAGATAGTTGGGATGCTTTGAGACAAGCAACAAGTATCATAATGAAGACTACCAAACGAAAGAAATAAATTTGCAATTTCATCAATATTGCGCATGTGAGCTTATTGAGGAATTGATATGCAAAAAGATTGCTCAGTTGACATATATGGGATAGGAGAATCATGAGCATGATTTTTATATGTTCCCAATAATATGTCCTCATCTCAACTTGCTCACATTTGCAATAAAGAGGTTTCATTAGAATCCTTGCAAAAAGCACAACATTTGCAAATAAAGATTTTCAATGCCATAAAACAACCTACACAAGGTTGGATACTAGAGAAGTATGCATGAAGAAGATACTTGTTACCGAGATATAATGGTAGGATGTAGTAGATAGGAGTTCTTCAATAATCCTAGCTTGCCTCAAATTATCATTTAGTCACCACTTCATCCTTATTATTGAGACAAGCACCAATATATCTCCATGTACCTAAAACAAAGTTCAAGTACAGGATGGTCCCCAAACTCATTGGGTCCAAAGTAGTTGGAAACTACAACATATAGGACAAACTCCACATAAATATGTGCATATATATATGAAATTGAATTTCATGCACATCTTAGCCGATTTAGGATTTGATGGAGCTTCTCCTATATATTTGATCAAAGAAAGCAAAAGCATGCCATACAATATACATTTAGTAAATATGCATGCACAAGACTTTCAAGAGCCAAAGAAGATACAATTTGGACAAAACACCAAGAAGGACAAGCGAGCACACAAAATTGTGAAGCGACAAAAGGTTATCCAAATTATATCAATGAATCAAATCAACACAAGATTGACTCTAAAGTTCAATTAGTGAACCAGGCAAAAGCCAATGAGCATAAAGCATAACTAAAACACACATGCTCAAAGACATATCTCATTTTAAGAGAAGAAATAAATAATAAGGAATGAGATCACCAACTCCCAAAGAGAGCAAGGTTCAAACAAACAAACCAAACTCTCCACACTTTTTATGATGGCACACTAAGTACCAAAAAGAAAAGATTTGTCTTCCAACAAAAAAACCAATACCAAATGAAATAAGCACAAAGAGTGTGTTATAACAAATATAGGAGAGCTCCCCCAAGATTAGTGCATCATTTTATGATTTTGCATTTGAATACAAAATGCACACAAGTGGGATCATCACATTTACCTACATAGAAATAACACAAAACAAGTTCAACGAAATCAAATGGAATAACAAAAGTCATGGAATACAATGGGAGCTAAAACAAATACATTTTTGGCTAGAGATAAGGCAATTAAAAGCAATAGCCAATGTGAAGATGATCAATATACCTATCCCACATGATATAGTACCAATTGTCCAAGAACAAGAGGTATTTGGATTTATTTCCTAGTGATAGTTTACATATAAATCCAAGATCATCTTCACAACAAAGAAGCATACGGAGAAGGATAAGAATTAAAAACCATGCTAAAGAAGATATTCTTGATAGACTCAAATAGTTAAACAATCATGCAAGGCAATGATTGGGATGACTTGAAGCAAATGGTTTTCCAACTTTGATGTAGAATTCAACATTTTAGGAAAACCCTACCAAGAAAGTATTTTACAAACAAGATCCAAAACAAGAGGAATAAAACAATTTGGCAAATTGGAACTTGTTTGAGAAAACATGCCACATAGAAGCAAGATAATTTACAATATCAACAATATGTGACACAACCTCGAATATACACATTATATTGGTTTGTAGTATGCACAAAGCATATTACTCCCCCATAATATGATAAAACATTTATTTTCATAAGAGGCAAATAAAATCCAACAAGATGATTAATGGACATTATAGAATTTGAATTTCTCATGAGAATGACATACCACATAGAAACTAGATAATCTTTAAATATCAACACTAAGTGGTATTCCTCATGTACACACATTTTTAGGATTATGAAGTGCAAAAGCATATCACTCTCCCAAAATGGGATGAACCATTAATCTCTCACAAGAGCCAACAAGATACAAGAAATATGCAAAAGGCTCAACAAGAACAACCGTACATGGTGTGCAAACCAATATGCACATGCTTGATTACTCAAAATGAAGCAAGTAGGAAGCACAACATATACAAACATATGCAAGATACAAAACCCAACACATGCAAAGGGGCGAGTAACTTTCAATGTAGATAAGTTGAATACATGTTACCGCAAGGAGGAACATTGGATATATGATAGAAATAAGAAAATCCAATTGACTTGACTTGAGAAAATATAATTGATGAAGATCCCTTAATTCTTCATGATATAGCCAAGTCTCCAATGCCCTCCAACAACACCTATTGTTCAAGTAATGGCTTGTTGGTCCCCAACCAAGTTGGGTCCTAAGAAGTTAGAAACAATAGGTTTGGCAACCCAAATGGTTCTTTTCTTGACACCACTTTGAGCACCAACAAATTTGGCAAACACATTGCCAACCTTATCCTTGCAAAGTGAATATACATCCTCAATTATGATAGGGTTGGATGAGTTACCACTAGTGCATGAAGAAGATAGGTGACCCTTCTCATGGCATATGTAGCAAGTTCTTTTCTTCACCTTCTTCTCACTTGATTTCTCCACAAGGGGAGCATTAGCTTGATTTTTCTTGGGAAGTGACATTTCTTCAACTTGAGGTTGATCAAGGGCTTGAACTTGAGGCCGCTTCCCTTGTTGCTTCTCACTAAGTGCCTTTTTCTTCAAAGGGCAAGATCTAACATGGTGCCCTTCAATTTTGCACTTGAAGCAAACAATCTTGGCCAAATTCTTGACTTGTTCTTGGCCCTTCTTCTTCTTGTATATTTTGGACTTCTTCTTGTTATTGGATTTGAATCCAAGTCCACTCTTGTCATTGGGGGATTTTTGCACACTCAAGATCTTGTTGAGTGTGGACTTCCCTTCATGACAATTTTCCAAGTCTTTCTTCAACGAAGTAACTTGGGCCTTGAGCTCTTTGATTTCCTCTACATGGTTAGTGACAACACAAGTACTAGAGGAAGTAGAGGCTACATTGTTAGAGCAACAAGGCAAGGAGGGTAATTCATCACTAGATGTAGAAATAGTATGAGTGGATGAATTACTAGTACTAGCACATGGCAATATTGCATTTTGGGAAATAGTGCTAGTGCCCACATGAGGCTCACAAGATGTTACCTTTGTAGATATAGCCTCATGAGCTAACTTTAGGCGAGCATGGGACACTAGAAGATACTCATTAGAGCTAGATAGCTTTTCATGAATTTCTTCCAATTTCCCATACTTGCTAGTTAGCAATTCAAGTTGAGCCCTTAGCTCAACATTCTCCTTCAAAATAGATGCTTCACAAGAAGTAGAGTTAGTAGCACATGCATCATTATCATTATGAATAGGAGAAGACAACTTGGCAAGAGCGAGGTCACGTTCTTTAGTGAGTTTAGAAATAACTTCATTACATGACTCCTCAATGGATTCAAGCTTCTCCTCAAGAGAAACCCGAAGCTCTTGCTCTTCCTCTAGAGCATATTTTAAATCATGGATATCATTGGCATACTCACGCTCAAGAGAAAACATATTATCAATTTGGTCTTCCTTCATCTCAATGAGTTTCGTGCTCTCAATAGCACAACTCATGATTTCAAAGAAGTTGGGCAAAATATTTTTATGGTTATGCAAAGCATCAAAGACCACCTTACCCTTCTTGTTTAAATACTCAATATAGTCTTCTTCATTTTCCTCATCTTCACCATTGTCCTCAACATCATTATGATTTGAAGACCTAGCCATAAGGCATATGTTGGAACCGTGAGAAGAAGAAGATGAAGAAATACTTGAAGCTCCATTCAAGACCTTGTCTTGGCCCAAAGACTCTTCGGTTTCCTCTATATGGTTAGCATCGCAAATACTAGAGGAAATAGAAGCATTTGTATTATGGCAACTAGACAAAGAAAGCATACCATCATGAGATTTATTCAATAAACTTATACATGATATGCAAGGACTATCAACACAAGCATGTAAAGCATTTATGGGGCTACAAGTGTTTAAGTCCAAAGATGAAGCATTGCAATGAGATAGAGATGAAGGATCATCAAAAGTAAGCATGTTATCACCATTGCAAGTTTCATCACCACTCACCATATCATTACCTTGTGTCTTGCCACACTTTGGTGAAGTGGATGAAAGTTCATCATGGCCGGAAGTGGAAGGAATACAATCATCCTCAATAATCTTGGACACACCATATTTTTCTTGAAGCTTTGTCCATATCTCATGAGCGCTCCGAAAATGCGTGATAGAGAAGGTAACTACATCGCTCAAAGCATTAGCAATTACATGAGTAGCTTGAGCATTGAGATGCAAGTTTTTCTCATCCTCTAAAGATAGATTTTGAGTATCATTTGGAGGAGAAAAACACGCATCTACAATTCGCTCCATAAATGGGTCCATGACCCGAAAATAATTAAGCATGTGAATTTTCCAAGAATCATAATTTGTGCCATCAAATATAAAAGTGTTATTGTGCACTAATCCCCTAGCCGACATCTTTGCTCTCAAGGCGGTGAAGCCTAAAATGAGAAACCTGGCTCTGATACCAATTGAAAGGACACAGATGTCGCCTAGAGGGGGGGGGGTGAATAGGCGATATCAAATTTTACGAATGGCTTGAACAAAAGCGGAATTAAACTAGGGTTTATTTTGTCAAGCACATAAAACCTAAATAAACTAGGCTCACCTATGTGCACCAACAACTTATGCTAAGCAATACAAGTAACAAGGTGATAGCAAGATATATGACTTCAAGCACGAAGGCTATCACAATGTAAAGTGCATAAGTAAAGAGCTCGGGTATAGAAATAACCGAGGCACGAGGAGACGATGATGTATTCCCGAGTTCCTCCCTTGAAAGGGAGTACGTCTCGTTGGAGGGGTGTGGTATCGCCACAAAGACCTAACCAACGCCACAAAGGCCTCACCCTATTCTCCGGTGTGAGCTTGCGCCACAAAGGCCTAGCTCACTCTTCCACTAAGGGGTTCCTCAAGGCGGAACCGGGCCTTTACACAAATCTTGGGGCACACATCCACAACTTAATTGGAGGCTCCCAAGGATAGCCACCAAGGCACCACAAAGCCACAAAGCCGTCTAGGGTTCCAAGAACCCAAGAGTAATAAGCTCACAAACTTTCACTTACTCGAATCTCTGGGGAGAACTCAAACCGATGCAACTTATGCAATGGCAAGAGCACACAAGGTGCTCAAATCCTTCTCACTCAAATCCTACCAAAGCAACTAATGCTATGGAGAGATATGAGAGGAAGAACAAAGGAAATCCACAAAGAACTCCAAGATCTAAATCCACAAGAGGTTCCCCTCACTAAGAGGAGATTTTGATTGGTGGAAAGATAGATCTAGATCTCCTCTCTCTTTTCCCTCAAAAAGATGCAAGAATCATGGGAGGAATGGAGGAGGAAGGGCAAGCTTTGCAAAGTCAACAATGGAGGAGAGAGAAGCCCAAAACGTGGCTGTTCCAAGGAGGAAGAAGGGGTATTTATACCCCCCCAAAAATCTGACCGTTGCCAGCCAGGAAAGTCCGGCTAAAGCCGGAGTTAAGTCCAGCTAAAGCCGGTCACACCGGCTAAAGCCGGCCTCCACACCGGCTAAAGCCGGCCTGAAATATCCGGCCTTGGCCAGAAATAGCCGGACAAAAAGCCGGGTTACTCCAGAGGCACAGAGCTTCTTCCGAAACTGGGCAGACCGGCTAAAGCTGGCCCTCAGACCGGCTAAAGTCGGTCTGACCGGCTATTTCCGGCCCCGGGCCGGCTATTTCCGCCCCGACTGAAACAGCAGAAATACCAAAACGAAAACGGTAATAACTTGAGCATCCGGACTCCGTTTTCGATGATCTTGGGCTCGTTGGAATCACAACAACAAGCTCTACAACTTTATGCAGAGAAACATCATAGTCCAACCAAGGAGCATAAAACCAAATGATGAAAGGTTTGACCTCTCTTCGAAGACAAACCGGTAAAACCTCCAAACACCAAAAAACGCAAGAAGTTCTTTATGCGAAATCCGTTTTTGATGAGCTAGAGCTTGTCATGGAAATAACCACAAGCTCTAGAACCTCACATGGATAAAACCCAAATAAGAACCAAGAAAGATGATGCCAAGTATGCAAAGGTTTGAGCTCTCTCCGAACGATACAATTAAGTTACTCACTCGAGAGCCCTTCTTGATAATACGGCTACCGATCCTATAACCCGGTCTCACAACTAACACCATGAGACCGGTAAGAAAGAAACCCTATCAATATCATACCTTTGCCTTGAGCATTCCACTTGAGGTGGATAATGATGATCTTGATCTTCTCAAGTTGGACCACCTTTCTTGATTGAGCTTGCTTGTTGAAGTCTTGCGGATTGCTCCTCCATACTCCACTATGGAAGAGACTCTCTTTAAGCATATATTCACATATCCATGATCACAATATAGATGGCAAGCTTCAAGCATATGTTCTCTTCTAGTTGCTCATCTTGAACTTGCGCTTTGACTTGATCAATCCTTGAGCCAATTCTTCTTTCTCCATAATGATGGTGTCTTGGGGATACACATGAGAGCTCACTCAATCTTATTCTTCAAGACACACTTGACATAAGCTCAACTCCCTTAAGACCAATCTTTGGATCACTCCTTGAATAACACCTTGGTCAACACATAATATTCTTCTTACAACCTTGACTCCAACAAATGGTTCAAGCATTGTCTATGGACAAGTCCTACACATATAACTCAATGCAACCATTAGTCCATAGGGATTGTCATTAATTACCAAAACCACACATGGGGCTCGATATGATCTTTCACAAACTCCATGAACTCCACAAGTTTCCAACTCCTTTCACATAGATAAGTATCCATAAACAAAAGATCATGATATCAACTAAATAAGAATAAGTGCAATGTTGAAAGCGTGCCCCATGACAGCATGGGTGAGCTAACTCCCAACTTACAACTTGCAAGCATATAATCAACATAAGAGAGCCACAATGGTCAAGTTTATTAAGTGCAAGAAAGTAAATGTGCCATCAAGTTTGTGAGAGCTTTACTAACTAATTTTCTCATAAATTTTTTTTAATTTGGAAGATAGATAAAAGCAAAACGAATATACTTGGAATAGCAAATTGCTAATAGGTAGATATGGTGGACACATTGGAAAACTTTGGTTTTTGGAGTTGGATGCACGAGAAGTATTCCCTCTCAGTACAGGTGAAGGCTAGCAAAAGGCTGGGAGCGACCAACTAAGAGAGCAATAAGGACCATAATCATGCATAGCGACAAAACATTATTAACCAAAGCATAAAGTGATATCACAAGTCAAAAACCAAATGATCATAGAGCCTTGAGGCGACTGGTTTAAAGTCAAACATGGTGTAAGCATGCGCCAAGTCAACCCAAATAAAGCATCAAAGGAGAATACCACAATATTATGCTTCTATAAGATAAAAACAACGCATGATTCTTTCAAAGGCACATTAAGCACTCTCAGTCATTTGAGACAAGTCATGCTAGAACAATAACCACTAAGCATATAATCAAAATAATATCTAGCCTGCCATGCTAAAGTCTAAGCAACAGTCTAAACAAGTTTCCTTTTTTGCATCACTATAAGCATGAAACAATTTACTCTTTTCCAACACCAATCAACCTTTTTGAAACAACTCCCAAAGATGAAAACCAACAAATACCAGAGGTCTAAACACACCTAGATACAAAGAACTAACAAGTTCTGAACAAGAACGAAGGCGGAAAATAAAAGCTAACCATAGTACTAGAAAAAGAGAACACTCGTTGAACGATAAAAGTGAAAACTAGAGTGTTCTAGGCAATGAAAATGAAGTGTGTCTTCTCCAAAAGAAAAAAGTTGGGATCCAACCATTTATTGCAGCAAACAAAACAAAAGAAAACTAAAAGTGAAAATAAAGACGGTCTGATGGCTTGTAAATAATAGCCCGTTGGGAACCCCAAGAGCAAGGTATGATGAGCACAGCAGCAAGTCTTCCCTCAGTTGTGAAACCAAGGTTTATCGAACTAGTAGGAGAAAGCCAAACTTTAGAAGTTGATGCTTGCTAGCTTCGCGACAGATCCGGACAATTTATATGGCGCCTCGTCCAGGGCTTTGCTTTGCGCCAGCAGCAACGTGAAACCTGCACACAACACAACCAAGAACTTTGCTCCCAACTTACGATGAGGTTGTCAATCTCACCGGTTTGCTATAAACAAAGGATTGAGCATATCGAGTGGTAAAAGGATAATAGTATGCAAGAAAGTAAATAGTACAAGTAAAGTAAAACGGTATAACAATGTAAAGGAAATTGGACCGGGGTCCACAGTTCACTAGTGGTGTCTCTCCATAAGATAAATAACAGTATGCTGGGTAAACAAATTATAGTTGGGCAATTGATAGAATGAAGATAACGTACATATGTCATGAGGATCACTATGAGATTCACTCTAGGCATTACGACAAAATACATAGACCGTAATCCAACTGCATCTATGACTAATAATCCACTCGCGGGGAGTCGTCCGATTACCCCTTGAGTATTAAGTTGTGAACAACGGATAACTGCATTAAGCAAAGTGCGTAAAGTAAACAAAGCAAATGTCCTTGGACACAAGAATGTTGTTTTCCCCCTAGTGGCAACAACACATCTACAACCTTAGAGGTTTCTGTCACTCCTCCAGATTAAATAGAGGCATGAACCCAACTATCGAGCATAAATACTCCCTCTTGGAGTCACTAGCATCTACTCGGCTAAGATATCTACTAGCAACGGAAAGCATGGAAGATCATAAACAACATAGAGATAACATAAGATATATGATTCAGCACATCAACTTAACATAGTACCAATACTCATCGGATCCCAACAAACACAACATGTATGATTACATAAAGATGATCTTGATCATGTAGGGCAGCTCACAAGATCTAAACATGAAGCACATGGTGGAGAAGACAACCATCTAACTAGTGTCCAAGGTAGACTACTCATACATCACTCCGGAGGCGACCATGGTGGTGGAGAAGGCCTCCGGCAGGGATTCCCCTCTCCGGCAGGGTGCCGAGAAGATCTCCTAGATCCTCCCGATCTCGCTTCAACGACGGTGGTGGCTCGCGATATGTTTCCAGGAAAAGCGATCCGTCCCTTAGGTTTTTCCCATCGAGGGGACTTTATAGGCGAAAGGGTATCGTCAGAGGTGGGGCCAGCTGGCCTCACCATGGGGTGGCGCGGCCAGGGGCTGGGCCGCGCCCCCCTGTGGTGAGCCTGGCTCCTGGCCCCCCTTGGTCTCATCTTTGGTCTTCGCAAAGCTTCGGTAAAAATAGGAGGTTCGGCTTTTATTTCGTCCAATTCCGAGAATATTTCCTCTATAACTTTTCTGAAACACAAAAACAGCAAAAAACAAGGAACTGGCACTGTGCCATCTTGTTAATAAGTTAGTTCCGAAAAATGCAGAAAAACGCCACGAAGTGTAACAAAACACAAAGCAAATGGTGTATAAACAAGCATGGAGCATCAAAAATTATAGATATGTTTGAGATGTATCAAGCATCCCCAAGCTTAACTCCTGCTCGTCCTCGAGTAGGTAAGTGATAACAAAAGAATAATTTTTTAGGTGACATGCACCATCACAATCTTGATCATCTATGTAAAGCATTGAGTGCTGGGATCAAAGAACTTAAAACATGGGCATAAGAGACATAATCTTGACAATAAAAACTTAGCAACCATGTTATAACATGAAAAGAAACACAAACAAAAGATCATGAATAATGAAACAATGAAAGTCAAACGTGTGTTCAAATCATATGGAAAAACATAGCAAATGGTTTTCAGCTTGTCCTTCATAGCATAGCAAAACATAAATTCATAGGACACCTTCAAGTTTAAAAGGGCGACTAGATACAAATAATTTAAGAACAAGTGAAACCAAAATCATGAATCAATCAATGATAAACTTTGGTACTATGCACATTAAACTTAGAATGGCAACTATGCTCTCTTAGACGGTGCATAAAGGTAGAAGGTGAAGACTCAACATAAAAGTAAAAGAAAGGCCCTTCGCAGAGGGAAGCAGTGATTGCAAGTTTTATAAACCTTCAAAAATTATGGTACTTACTAGCTTTGAGCTCTCATTGCCCCCATCATAGGCATCTTGAATGGTTAAAGTTAATGCGAGAACAATTATGAGCATATGCTTGACAAATCATAAGTTGAAAACCTTGTGTCCCGTGAAGTACGAATACCCAAACATCATGCTACTCGACTTAGGGTCCCAAGCAAGATCTTGTCATTATAAGTATACACGTATCATCGAGAACCGCCAACGGGGTACCTCCTTGCCCGATGACATGGAACAAGCCCACATCAAAATGACAGGACAAACAGACAATGAACACCTCGGCATCTCTTTTATTTACCATTGGTATAGCTTTTTATTTTGAGATGCGTCGTCGAATGTCCACTATGGGCATGCTGTAAATTTCCACCATGAATGATGCATGGCTTAGATTAGCGGCCCAGACGTTTCTCTAACACATATACAAACTCCATGATCCCGCAAGATTCCCAACTTATTTCACATCGCGAGTATCCATAAACAAAAGATCACAATATCAACTCAAATAATAGAAAGTGCAATGTTGAAAGCTTACCCCATGATGGCATGGTTTGGCTAATTTCCAACTTACAACTTGCAAGCATAACGTCAACATAAGAGAGCCACAATGTCAAAATTTTAAAAGCGAGAAAACTAAAGTGTGCCATCAGGTTCGTGAGAGCTTTACTGACTAATTTTTCACATAACACCAAAAGAGTTTAATTCGAAGGATAGATAAAAGCAAGTCAAATGTACTTGGAATAGCAAATTGCTAATAGGTATGTATGGTGGACACATTGGAATAACTTGGTTTTTTGGAGTTAGATGCACGAGTAGAGCTCATACTCAGTACAAAATGAGGGCTAGCAAAAGACTGGGAGCGACCAACTAAGAGAGCAATAACAGCCATAATCATGCATAGCGACAAAACATCATTAAAAGAAGCATAAAATGGCATCATAAGTCAAAAACCAAATGATCATAAAGGCTTATGGTGACTTTGTATGAGTCAAACATGTTGTAGGCGTGCGCCAAGTCAACCCAAATAAAGCATCAAGGAGAAAACCAAATAAATGCTTCCATATAATAAAACAACGCATGATTTTTTCAAAGGCTCCTTAAGCAATCTCAGTCATTTGAGACAAGTCATGCTACAGCAAAAACTACTAAGCATACTATCAAAACGATATCAAGCATGGCATGTAAAAGTCTAAGCCACAGTCTAAACAAGCTCCTTTTTGTACCACTTTTTTGCAGGAAACTTTTTTCTTTTCCAACACCATTCAAATCTTTTTGAGACAACTCTTTTGATGAAAACCAATATAGACCAGTGGTCTAAATACACCTTGATGCAAAGATAAAACAAGATCTGAACAAAAATCAAGGTGAACAACGAAAGTCAAACGCAGTTCTAGAAAAAGAGAACACTCGTTGAACGATAAGAGTGAGAAACCATTTGTGCCGCTTACATAGGAAAACAGAAAGGATGGGAAACTTGGAGATAAGAAGCATGCTAGCATTTTCGCCTCCCATCAAATCAATGACCACATTTGGCAATCTATGCCATGCTCATGAGAGTTACCCATGATTCCCACATGAATATTATACCCTTGCACTAGTCGGTATAGGAAGAAACCCTTGCTTAGAAGGCAGGCCCCAGGGCCTACTAGAAGCACGAGCATCCGAAGTGTCAGGAGTCAATATCATCTAGCTGCTCCCATCGTGAAGAGGAGTACAATATGAGTTGTAGAAACAATGACACCTGATTCACACCTCCATCACTAGTAGAAAATAGGGCTTTCGTTTTGAGCTCCATAAGGCTTTAGCACCGGTTGGCTTACGAACCTAGACTAAAGGGGTGCTTTAGCACCGGTTCGAGCTGCCATGGAGCCCGTGGAGCTCTAGCACTGGTTCGTTAGGAACCATTAGCACCGGTTCGTGCCACGAACCGGTGCTAAAGGTGTCGCGTCTGCCGCGTGGCAGGTGCCAGACCTTTAGCACTGGTTCGTGGCATGAACCGGTGCTAAAGGCTACCCTATTGCACCAGTTTTGGGCACGGACCGGTGCTAGAGGTCCTGCTTATAAATACAGCCACCCACCGGCCCTCTCCTCTGTTTTTTTCCTATGGAAGGTGTGAGGGGGTGTGCTAGTTTGATTTTTTTTCCTATGCACAAGAGGTGTTTGATGAAATGCCTAAGAGCATGATGCTACTTAAGCTCACACAAAATAAACATGATATGAGGTGCTCGAGCGATACTTAGGTCTTGTCCTTGTTCTTTCCTCCTCGATCGAGGTTAGCAACTCTATCCTTTCATTTGTCATTGATACAAATGCATGTTTTGATATACAGTGGTCATTTCACTATTTATGATGTTTGGTAATAGTATTGGTAAACCTAATTATATGACGCAGATGAACCAACGACAATGGATGTACGGTGACCGACGCACTTCCGAGTTCATTGAAGGTCTTCGTAATTTTGGCGATGTGGCTCGGGCAAACATTCAGAATGGTTTTATGTGTTGTCCATGTGTTGACTGTGGAAACAAGAAGGAATACTCTTCCTGGAAAATCCTTCACTCCCACCTGCTTCGGAAAGGTTTCATGCCTAGCTATAATTGTTGGACCAAGCACGGAGAAAGAGGGGTTATAATGGAAGACAATGAAGAAGAAAATGATGATGATATGTACCCTGAATACGGTGATACTGCAACAAAGGAAGCTGAAGCTGAAGGGATAGGAGAAGCTGAAGATAAAGAGGCATCAGATGAGCCTGATGATGATCTTCGTCGGGCCATCGTTGATGCACACAGAGAAGCAGAAAGTGTAAATGAGAAGCGGAAGTTAAAGGGTATGTTAGAAGATCACAAAAAGAAGTTGTACCCAAATTGTGAAGATGAGAACACAAAGCTCGGTACCACACTGGAGTTGCTGCAATGGAAGGCAGAGACTGGTTTATCTGACAAGGGATTTGAGAAATTACTGAAAACAATGAAGAAGAAGCTTCCTAAGGACAATGAATTGCCTGACAGTACATACGAAGCAAAGAAGGTTCTTTGCCCTCTAGGATTAGAGGTGCAGAAGATTCATGCATGCATTAATGACTGCATCCTCTACCGCGGTGAGGAGTACGAGAATTTGGAAGCATGCCCGGTATGCACTGCACTGCGGTATAAGATCAGACGAGATGACCCTGGTGATGTTGATGGCGAGCCCCCTAGGAAGAGGGTTCCTGCCAAGGTCATGTGGTATGCTCCTATAATACCACGGTTGAAACGTCTATTTAGAAACAAAGAGCATGCCAGGTTGTTACGATGGCACAAAGAAGACCATAAGAAAGACGCGATGTTGAGACACCCCGCTGATGGGTCGCAGTGGAGAAAAATTGAGAGAGACTACCCGGACTTTGCAGGCGACGCAAGGAACTTAAGGTTTGGTCTAAGTACAGATGGCATGAATCCTTTTGGGGAGCAGAGCTGCAGTCATAGCACCTGGCCTGTAACTCTCTGTATCTATAACCTTCCTCCTTGGTTGTGCATGAAGGAGAAGTTCATTATGATGCCAGTGCTCATCCAAGGCCCGAAGCAACCCGGCAACGATATTGATGTGTATCTAAGACCATTAGTTGATGAACTCTTACAGTTGTGGGCCAAACCAGGTGTACATGCATGGGATGAGCACAAACAGGAGCCATTTGACCTATGAGCGTTGCTTTTCGTAACCATCAATGATTGGCCTGCTCTTAGTAACCTTTCAGGACAAACGAACAAGGGATACAATGCATGCACGCACTATTTAGATAAGACTGACGCTATATATTTGGAAAAATGCAAGAAGATTGTGTACTTGGGGCATCGTCGATTTCTTACGACCATGCATTCCGTAAGAAAGAAAGGCAAGCATTTTAGAGGTGTGGAAGATCACCGGCCAAAGCCTGAACTCCATATTGGTGATGATTTATTTGATATGGTCAAGGACCTAGAAGTAATCTTTGGAAAGGGTCATGGCGGTCAATCTGTTCCAAATGACATCGCTACCAGACATGCACCCATGTGGAAGAAGAGATCTATATTTTGGGAGCTTGAGTATTGGAAAGACCTAGAGGTTCGCTCTTCAATTGACGTGATGCACGTTACGAAGAATGTTTGTGTGAACCTGCTAGGCTTTCTGGGCGTGTATGAAAAAACAAAAGATACACCAGAAGCACAGGAGGATCAGCAACGTATGAAAGACCCAAACAACATGCATCCACAGAACAAGACGGATAAAGGGCGTCACTTAAGTCCTGCCAGCTACGCTCTTACCAAAGCAGAGAAGGAAATCTTTTTTGAAGTCCTTCCAAGTATCAAAGTGCCGTCTGGCTTCTCGTCAAATATAAAGGGAATAATAAATATGACAGAGAAAAAATTCCAAAACCTGAAGTCTCATGACTGTCATGTGATTATGACGCAGTTGCTTCCGGTTGCATTAAGGGGGCTTCTACCGGAAAATGTTCGCGTACCCATTGTTAAGCTATGTGCATTCCTCAATGCAATATCTCAGAAGGTAATCAATCCAGATATTCTGCCAAGGTTACAGAAGGATGTGGCCCAATGTCTTGTTAGTTTTGAGTTGGTGTTCCCGCCATCCTTCTTTAATATTATGACGCATCTCCTGGTTCACCTTGTCGAAGAGATTGCCATTCTTGGTCCTGTATTTCTACACAACATGTTCCCCTTCGAGAGGTTCATGGGAGTCTTAAAGAAATATGTTCATAACCGTGCTAAGCTAGAAGGAAGCATCTCCAAGGGCTATGGAACAGAGGAGGTCATTGAGTTCTGTGTTGACTTTATCCCTGACATTAAGTTGATTGGTGTTCCTGAATCGTGGCATGAGGGGAGACTACGTGGAAAAGGCACGCTAGGAAAGAAATCAATGTATTGTATGGATGGGATTTCTTTCACTCAAGCACACTACACAGTTCTACAAAGTTCCACCTTGGTGGCCCCATATATCACTGAACACAAGAATATTGTATGCTCCCAACACCCGGCCCAGTCTGACTCCTGGATTACATATAAACATATGGCTACTTTCGGCGGTTGGTTGCGGACACATCTCATAAATAACAACATTGTTGGAGATCAGCTGTACTTGTTGGCCGGGTCACTATCTTCGACTATATTGACTTTCCAAGGGTACGAGATAAATGGGAATACATTCTACACGATCGCCCAAGATAAAAAGAGCACCAACCAAAACAGTGGTGTCCGCATTGATGCAACAAACAACAATGGGCAAAAGGACACCTATTATGGTTACATAGAGGAGATATGGGAACTTGACTATGGACCTTCTTTTAAAGTCCCTTTGTTTCGGTGCAAATGGGTCAAGATGGATGGAGTAGGGGTAAAGGTAGACCAGCTGTATGGAATGACAACAGTGGATCTCAACAATCTTGGTTACAGAGACAAACCATTCGTCCTAGCCAATGATGTGGCTCAAGTTTTCTATGTGAAAGACATGTCCTCCAAACCGAAAAAAGCAAACATAAGGCAACAAATACATCATACGATGAGCCAAAGCGTCACATAGTTCTTTCAGGGAAAAGAAACATCGTGGGAGTTGAGGATAAGACAGACATGTCAGAAGATTATAATAAGTTTGATGAAATTCCGCCCTTCAGAGTGAATATTGACCCAATCATCACGTTAAATGGTGAAGATACTCCATGGTTACGACTGAAGCGATCCTAATCAAGGGAGATACGCGAAGGGGGGTTCATCGCCTCCAAGTCATTTTAGGTCACCATATGTATTAAATGTGACAATTTATGGCAAACATCGAACATGATAGCTCATTTTGTGAAGGTTTTTTGTGATGTTTGCAATTTTCCAAGTTTAATATTTTTCCATACGCGAAGGGAGATTATTTTTTAAATTCTTATACCCGTTTGAAATTATATTTAAAATGCCGGGCATGAAGATTCATAGCCCGGAGTTGAGTCTCGCTAGACTTGCGGTGGATGTCTGATAAAACAACATATTGTGGACCCAAAAATGATTTTTACAAAAAAATCATGAGCATTATATCATATACATGCAGTTCAAACCTAGCGGGCCTCCTACCGAATTGGCAGGAATTTGTCTTTTTCATGAGGTGTGGATGGAAAGGTTTCAGATGCACCGGCTGGGGAATTTTCCATCTAAGGTGGTCTAGTATTTTTTAAAAATGTTTTGATAGCAATGTGAAACTTTAATTTGGTGGTTGCTTCACAAAAAAACTTGTTTTTGGCATCTAAAAAATGGAAAATAGTTTTTCCGTACGATGAAAAGGGAAACTTCCTTCTGCAACATCGTAAGCAATCCCAAGATACACATGTGTGCACAATATGGACACATTATCACAAACTATGCCTCGATTCTAGCCATAACATTGCTCATTTGGCCTAAAAGCCATGAAACATCGAACATGATAGCTCATTTTGTGAAGGTTTTTTTGTGATGTTTGCAATTTTCCAAGTTTAATATTTTTCCTCGCAACTATAACACATAATATGACACCACGCGAAGGTTTCACGTTGTTTGGATTATTTTTAAATTCTTATACCCGTTTGAAATTATATTCAAAACGGCGGGCACATGAAGATTCATAGCCCGGAGTTGAGTCTCGCTAGACTTGCGGTGGATCTCTGATAAAACAACATATTGTGGACCTAAAAATGATTTTTTACAAAAAATCATGAGCATTATATCATATACATGTAGTTCAAACCTAGCGAGCCCCTGCCTATTTTAAAATATTTGCAAGCCTACTAATTTTAACAAAATAATTTTTAGCATTTTCAATGTGTTAATATTTCATAGATATTTTCCTAATAAACATTTTGATATGCTATATTTATTTTTCTATTTTTCTATTTATTTTACAACATTTTCTGGAATGTTGATCATGGCTTCAATATGGAATAAGGAGGGAACAACCAAAAAATTTAAAAACATTTCAAATGCCCCTTTAGCACCGGGTCGTGGCTCAAACCGGTGCTAAAGGGGGTGGCGGTGCAGTGCCCATCAAAACACCCTTTAGCACCGGTTGAAGCCACCAACCAGTGCTAAAGGTCCGGTTGGTGGCTTCAACCGGTGCTAAAGGGTCTTTAGCACCGGTTGAAGCCACCAACCGGTGCTAAAGCCCTCTCCTTTATAACTGCCCGTCTCTTCTTCCCTGCATCGCCAAATCGACTAAGTCCCACGCGCTAGGAGCCCGAGAGACGCCGGCAGGCTGCCAAATTTTTCCACCACCGTCGCTGCACCACGCCGCCGTCGCATCCGCTCCGCCATCGCCTCCCGCGCTGCGCCGGCCGGATCGCCGACGCCCGCGCCCGCTCGGCCGCCTCCCGTGCCCGCTCCGGCTGCTTCCCGTGCCCGCGCTCTGGCCGCCTCCCGCGCTAGCGCCGGCCGCATCGCCGACGTCGCCGCCGCCACGCCGGCCCCCGCACGCGCCCGCGCCCGCTCTGGCCGCCTCCCGTGCCCCACGCCGAGCGCCCGGCCCTGCAAGTATTTAGGGTTAATTTAGTATTTAGGGTTAATTTAGTATTTAGGGTTAATTTAGTATTTAGGGTTAATTAGGGTTAATTTTAGAAATAGGAATAAGATTTTTATAAATAGAAATAGAATTTTAGAAATAGGAATAGGAATAAGATTTTTATAAATAGAAATAGAATTATAGAAATAGGAATAGAATTTTAGAGATATGAAATTTTAGAAATAGAAATAGGAATAGAATAATAGAAATAGGAATAAGAATAAGATTTTTATAAGTAGAAATAGAATTGTAGAAATAGGAATAAGATTTTTATAAATAGAAATAGAATTATAGAAATAGGAATAGAATTTTAGAGATATGATATTTTAGAAATAGAAATAGGAATAGAATAATAGAAATAGGAATAAGATTTTTATAAATAGAAATAGAATTATAGAAATAGGAATATAATTTTAGAGATATGAAATTTTAGAAATAGAAATAGGAATAGGATTTTAGAAATAGGGTTTGGAAATTGATTCCGGTTTCATATGCAATTCATAAAAATTTAGCAATTCCTCATATATTAATGTAATTTCATATAAAATTCATACAATTCATATATGGTTTGGAAATCTGACATTTGTGAACCATTTAGCAATTCCTCATATATTAATGAAATTTCAAATGCAATTCATACAAATTTCATACAAAAAACATTGCTTGTATAATATATTTTTGGGTTAAGTTAATTTAGCTAGCATAGATGTGTTATATATGACACATATTTTAGAAATAGAAATAGGAATATGATTCTTATATAATAACTTGTAATAATTCTTTGCAGAAACTATGGATCTCGGAAGAGACGAATTCCAGGAAAATATTATCGAGGACATCATCTGCGATAATGATGACGATGTCACCTCATTGTTTCTAAACAACTCCGGTGAGGGAGATGATCAAAACCGAAGAGATGAGGGAGAAGGCGTTGGCTCCGATGAGGGAGAAGGTGCCGGTGAGGGAGAAGATGCCGGTGAGGGAGAAGGCGCCGGTTCCGACGAGGGAGGAGCCGACGGCTCTGATAGAACCGTGAATATTACAAAGTCCGGTGAGGTAGATGTGTATTAATAAATTAAGCCTCTGTTGCATAGATGGATTATTTGATTCATATATTAACGCTCTTTCTTCTTTTAGCCCTCTGGATCGAGCCACTCTTCTGTAAATAAAAGAGGTCCGGCCAGAAGGTTGGAAGAACATGAAAGGTACCAGATTGAAGAAATCGGTGAAGATGGCGAACCGATTGCTCCCGCGGCTCACGCAAGTAAATTTACAAGACAATGCGGAGTTCTTGTTAGGGACAACATTCTGATCACCCTTCGAGAATGGAAGAAGACAAAGATGGAACCAGTTAAATATGTCCGCAAGAGATTGAAGAATATTCTTTGGAAGAAGCTCATGGTTAATTTTACCCTGCCAGAGGCGCCAGAGGTGGATCGAAATGAGGTGGATCCAAATGAGGAGGATCCAAATGAGGAGGATTCAGATGATGATGATCGTCATCTGAATATCATAGAGCGGAAAGTAAAGAAGTGGACTCTTTCAAAGATGGCACTACAATTCAACAACTGGAAGAAAAGATTGTACAAGGATTTTGTCGACAAAGAAAAGACTCTGGTGTTCACTGGACAATATGAGAAGATAAAAGACCACTGGGACGCATTCGTGGAGTACAAGACTTCGGAGGCAGCTAAGAGAAGGTCGGAAATAAATAAGAAAAATGCTGCTAAAAAGAAGTATCACCATACTATGGGGCAAGGAGGCTACAAGTCTGGCAAGCCTAAGTGGAAGAAAATGTAGGACAATCTAATTGCTAAAGGGATCATTCCAGAGACATTGAAATGGAACGATCGGTCAAGGGATTGGATTTATGGGCATGGAGGGAAGTTGGACTCAGAAGGGAAGTGTGTATATACAAAAAAGCATGATGAAGACCCCCTTCCCATTGATGCCCTTAGAAGCGCATCAAAGGATGTTGAAGAGGGAAGGTTCCATCCTGAAAGAGAGAAGGATGAGCTCACACGCGCCCTTGGGAATGATGAACACCCAGGACGAACACGAACCACACCCGGCTCCAAACCGTGGAAACTCGGGTTTCCCGTGGAAAGGAAGAAATTTCCCGATAGAAGCCGTCAGAGAAGAAAGGAAAGGGAGGTAGACCGCATGTCTCTGATAGAACAAGAGCTGAAGCGGCAATCAGACTTGTTAAATTGGATGAGCCAGCAAGGAACCGCTGCATCTCAGCCACAGATAGAAGCTGCACATGATGCTACCGGCCCACCATCTCAGCGGAAAAGCAGCGTGGCTTCCACGGACCTCCCAGAGGATGATGATGAACCGGCGATCCGCTACCCAGTGGATGATATCACGGAGTTGACATCTTGCGAGCTACATGTGAAGGTCGTGAACATAACCATGAAGGTGGCGGTCGGCTATGCCTTACCCATTGGACCTGATTCAACTTATCATTGCCGTCCGATTCCACATGTCTACGCTGTTGCCGGGGTGGATGAAGTTATGGGCGGATTTGAGCGGCTAAAGCTTGACCACCCTGCGGGTGAAGGGGATTTGTATGAGCTGGGAGAAGCCAAGAAGACCACCATTCTATGGTTAAAGGAATACATCGTGCTTCCAAATTGGACGCCAAGGTCTCCAGCGCGTCACCCTTCTCCACTGCCACGTCAGCCTTCTCCGGCATCTCCGTGTCAGCCTTCTCCGGCATCTCCACCGCATCAGCCTTCTCCAGCATACCAGCCTTCTCTAGCTAGTGAGCTGTCTTCGCCACCTCCGCCCACTGAGGTTCAGAGCCAAAAGCAGAAGCGTACCATCGCCGCTTCCAAGAGTAACCGATCACCGATCCGTCGACAGGAGCCCCTCCCAATAGTACCTAAGGTTCCTCCCAAGAGACCTTACGACTATACTCCGGAGGAAAATGCGGCAAAAGTACAAGAGAAATCAAAGAACTTCTTTGAAAATTTGAAGAAAAAGAAGACCGAGCAGTCCACCGAGCAGCCTCCTCTAGATCCAAAAGTGTTAAAAATGTTGAAGAACCTTCACCAACCCGAGCCAAGGCTTGCATCAGACTATGACCGCACTATTCTCAAGTCAGATGCAGCAAAGCGGTCGAAAGGTAAATCAGTTCCTCAGCTCGGAGAACAGATGAACTCGTGCCCCCTGCTCCAAGTGTTTCCCGATGTCCAGTATGATCCAGATATTATAGCACTGTACAAAGAGGAGGCCGAAGCTGTAGGTATGTCTGTTTCTCAGTACTTAAGCAAGTGTGATTTCCCCACGGCTGAAGTAGTAGCATACCAATACCGGCATGGGAGCCATCTCGTCAGACCCGAGGAGATTCTGAATCTACCAACAAGAATGCAAAAATTGCATAAGTGGTACATGGAAGCCTCACAGCATGGGCAAAACTGGATCATACTGGGAATTAATGATGAGCATTACTTTCGTGGAACCGACGACATAAACATCGAATTTGCTGAATTATTTCAGTTATACAATCATGACGCCCTCGACAAATCGATGATCAGTGCCTATTGTTTGTAAGTATTATTTTTGTAATTAAGTCTTTAGCTCATCTTGTTCATTGGATGCATAATTTTACTCACTATATTATGCAGATTGAAGAAACTCGAATGCAAAAGAGGACAAATCTATGACATTGGGTTCATTGACCCATATACCGTGAACGAGCTAACTCTCCATAACCATATCAAGGACACGGAGAATAACTTGGTACAGGCGTTAAGGAAACAAGAAACCATGACGAAAATACTATTTCCTTACAACTTCAAGTGAGTGTGTTACTGTCTTATACATATTACTATTTTGGTTACTCGATGTTAAGTGTGTGTTATGCGTGTGCGCAGGTATCATTTTATTCTGCTAGTTATTGAACTTGATAGAGGATGAGTACTAGTCATGGACTCGAAACGTAAACCCCTTGAGACATTCGGGGACATGATTGATACACTCCAGCGGTAATTTCAATCATTATGCATGGCACTATATCAGCAACTTTCATTCATTTCCCAATATCAAGTAATTACTAACTTCTTTATTCATTTTCTTTGCCGGACTGTGCTTGGAAACGGTTCACGGATAAGGCACCGGGTCCCTGGAAAAAGGAGCTTGAATTTAAACAAGTACCGGTAAGTACTACTAGCTAGGTCCGCGCATCTCTTTGGTTCTAGTTTCAATACCATTATCATCCTTGATTATTATTTTGAGTGAACTCTATTCTCGTAAAGTGCTTGAAGCAAGAAGACGGGAATAATTTATATGGATTCTATGTCTGCGAGTTCATTCGAGAGACTTGTTGTGAGAAGAGAAGACTAGAACAACTAGATGTACATAAACAATATTCACAATTTTATTTTATTACCATCATTTATGTTGAGTTTCTTCATTCATATATATATATATATATATATATATATTGATCCCCTTCTTTACATTTAGATCGAACGGATGCGGGATGGTCTTCTAGCAACCGAGCGTATACGATCAATTCAAGAGGAAGTGGCGGGATTCTTACTTGATGAGGTCATAGCACCAACCGGAGAATACCATCGGCATTACGAGTTTGGAAAATCATAACCGAAATTATATTGTATATATGCATGAACGTGTAGAATGTACCATTATGTAATATGTTCGACCAAGCACGATGAAAGATGACACTAGCTTCGATCTCTATATACATGAAGATATTGTGTAATATAATAGTTTCTTTTATATGTGCATCAACGTGTTTCAAATATCCGATAAAATTGTATTTCAAATGGCTAGGGTTTAGGGTTTTAGCCGTGGCAGCGTTCAGTGTTGAGAGGCTTCCACGTCGCCAACCTTTAGCACCGGTTCGTATTACGAACCGGTGCTAAAGGTCCTCCAGCGGGGGCGCGTGTGGGAGGCCACGTGGAGGGCCTTTAGCACTGGTTCGTAATGCAACCGGTGCTAAAGGTTAAGGCTTTAGTCCCGGATGCGTTGCACCAGTTCGAAAACCGGTGCTAATGGGGGTTACAAATCGGTGCTATTGCTCTATTTTTGTGACGACCTCAAATTTGATAACAAATTCGAAGTGCCCGTTATGTAATCCATCACAATCCCAGAATCAGTGTTGTGATTTACATAACGTAGTTGATATCACAGTCATAGACATTAATAGTAAATAAAGGGGATTACAAAGGTGGTCGCACAGACCAAACCTTACATTACATCAATAAGCAGCGGAATAACACTCTGGGTCCATATTGTCAAGCTTCAACCGCACAGGCAGAGCGGACAGTAGGAAACGAGCCTAATTCGCAAAGTCGTCAATGATTCCTTCCTCCTTGATTTTTCTCCTTCAAGTCTGGCCAAGTTAATAGCCAGGGACACAGCCATGAGTACATTGGATGCACTCGCAAACCATCTTATAAATAAATGAATAGAGAATGCATAGTTCATATAGTGGTCTAAGCTCTAGGTTCATTTGCAGAAAGCGGAATTTCCTTTCAAAGATCTTTTATCTAAAATGGTAAGAAAACATTTAGCTCTTTATAAATCTCTAGATGGAATCCCCCAAATGTCAATTCTTTTGTTCACCAAGTCACCTTCATGGTCACCGAAATTCATTGTCAAGTCACCTTTCTCAATCATTTTCAAAGTAAAACCTGATAACGGCCAAGCAGCGCCAAACCAACCGTCCATGACCGCGGACGCGGCTATTCGAATAGTTTTACACTCTGCAGAGGTTGTACACTTTACCCACACCATCCGACTACTCATCGTGTGGGCAACTTCCCCGCATAACGACATATGCCACGACAAGCAGCCGACCATTAATGTTTCACCTGCCCGCCTTAGCATAAACACTACCGCCTAGAGATGTATCCCCCAACACCGGAGTCCAAGAAGCTGTCCGGAGTGTGCAAAGTTCCCAGCCGCTTGTCCCACCGGAATGCCACTAACCGAGGTAGGGTCCTACACCCGGCAGTCCATTTTCAATGAGGGCTCTTCGGCTTGTACCCCAACCACCTATGAAGAGGAGGACAAGGCGAGCCTAGGCCGTAGCCACAGGGTGCCCTGGAAAAGGAGTCCTTGGTCGGACTTCCATTTACATTTTATAGGGTCTACACTAAGGAGAAACAAGTACTCCACTAAGCCCTGTCCCATACCAGAGTAATGTGGTCGCACTGTATGATTGGTCCAGTGGTACTTCACTCATTTATCATTTTTGTCAAACCTTCATGTCACCTTCACCATGTCACCATTTTGTAAATAGTTTTCAAAGTCACCCTTGGGAAGGTTGCCCATCTCCAAGGTTTGTATTTCAAAATCATCCTTGGGCAAGGTTGCCCCTTTCCAAGGTTTTCATTTCAAAATCTTCATGATCTCCATTGGGGTTCCCACCTAGTCATTTTCCATGAATGCCTTCAGCTCAAGCATGATCCTCATGAGGGCACAAGGATCTAGGTAGGTATATTGGATAGGCTTAGCTTGATGCTCTACTTAGCATCCACTAAGGAAAAGGGTTTCTCAAAGGTAGGCTAGGTTTGATGCCCTTGATGTCATCCACAAAAAGAGTTGGATGCACTTGTCAAGAAAGACATCACTACTTATTTGCAACTTGGTAACAATCATTTTAGCATGTATTTTTATTTAAAAGCAAGTAAACATGCATTATAAAACTGGGTAATGGTATGATCAAAAGATGGCTTGCCTTGGTTGGCAAAGTCATAGGCTTCTTCATCTTCATCTCGGGTTGGGTAGTCTCCATCACCATTGCTTGGTTGACTTCAGGATCCATTCTCCTTACTCTCGTTATCGTCTAATCGTAGGAAGGTAAACAAGCATACAATCATCACACAATTCACAAACAACACATACTTACTATAATAAGGATACTTGGGTAAGAGAAACGATCTAGGAAGTCTATGGAGAGTGGTTTCGACGATAATTGAGTTCCGATGGATGAGATGATTGAGTTGTTGTATCTAAGTAGGGTTTATTCATTTTGGATTATGAAAATATCTCCTGCAAGTTCTTATTGACCAAGGTCATATACTACTAGTATATGTTCAAGATTATGGTTCATCTAAAGAGGCTTCATAGGATTTTGAGTATTTTTCTTTTATTGAAGCCATTGCTAGTTTGCAACTATTTAGTAATCAAATTTAAATCTACAAGTAGGGTCTATAGATCCTAGTTGACTTGTATCAAAGGTTATAGATCAATATTTAGAAATGTGGTTGATTCGAATTGGTTTCATATCATTTCCATTTATTTTGAAATATGTGTGCAAGTTTGAGTTTCTAATTACTATCATGTAGGATTAAATTTCCAAATACTTCCTACAAGTACACATGGACTAAGATCAATACCTATAGATAGTTATTTGGAAATGTGGTTTAACCATAGAGGTTCCATCAAAATTTCGATTATAGAATTGAGTTTAATAAAATCCTATATGGCAAATGCTTATTTAACCAAATGGGTAAATAGCATTTGATTTAAAAGGTTCAAAAATGAGATCTAATTGTATAGTCAGATGGGTATCACTAATTGTGAATTTCTAAAGTTGGATTTATATTTTTAGAAATTTTATTTGAATTGATATGGATTTTCTAAGTGGAAAAAGCTCCTGTTTTGTTATTTTTACTGCAACCACTATGTAAATCCAATTGTGTTGAAACCACTTTTATTGGATAGCTTATGTTCTAAGGTTTCCAGAACATTTTCATTTGCTAGATTTGGATCGGTAGATCTCCGGGAAAATTAAATATACTAAAACATCTGAATGAGTTTTTCAAAAATCGGAAATCGAATATCCCTTTTTTTTTAATCCGGGCCGGACACACAGACCACGCTGGGCCGGCCCGTTCGGCTGCAGTTGGGCGGGTGGCAGGGAGAAAAAAAAGGATCGGCCGGCCTGCCAAGGGGGCCCACCGGTCAGAACTAAATCGAATCGGTATCGGGGTCATCTTCCTCGTGCTACAGGACGGGAACGAGGGAGAGTACTGGGAGGAGGGCGGTGGTCGGGGAGCTCACCGGCGGGGGCGGAGACCGGCGGCGAGGGTGTCTAGGCGGCGGAGGAGCTTCTCCTCCTCCACCTCGTCCAGGCGGCAGCTCGCGGGAGGCTCTGGAACGCCGGGAACGGGAGGCGCTCTGCGGAGCGGCGTCGACGGGGGAGCTCGAACGAGAGGGAGATGGAGCTTGGGACCTTGTCTGGGAGGTAGAGGGAGGTGAGGGGAGTCTTTTCAGGGAAGAATGGAGGCTTTATATAGGCGGGAGAGGGAGCACGGGGCGAGTGGATCGGCGGCCAGCTCACTATGTGTGTCGGCTGTGGGAGTGAAGAGGGGCGGCGTTGGCGGGTGCTGCGGGCTGCGGTGTGCTGCAGGTGAGTCCTGGCGCGATGGGAGAGGTCGGGATGGTCTGGTTCAGAGGGGGACAAGGAAGTGGGCTGGGGTGTTCTTCTCTTCTCCTCCATGTCTCACGTCCGGTGTTTGGGCAGGGGAGACAGGGGGTCGACAGCAGGGAGTCTAGGACACTGCTCGGAGGGACTGGAGCACGTCAGAGATGCAGGGATGCACTGTACAAAATAGTGAATGTGACTTTGTTTGATTCTTGCCTGCCAACTGTTTGATCAAATGCTCGCAAGAAATAAAAATTCAAATTTTTGAAATTTTTGAATTGGGTTGGTCACTATATTGAATAGGGATCCTAAAACAATTTTTGTTAGGTCAAGAGGTGGTGTTTTGCTTCAGGGCTAATTTGAATTTGGGGTTGTCATATGATTCAGATTCAAACTTTGGACAGATTTTGGAAGAGGTTAGGGTTTGAGTTTTTGCTGGAAACTTCTTGGTTGAGTTAGCATGTAGTTTGGTCAAGCTCAACCAACTGGCCAAACATGAAGGTGATTAACAGATTTCTTAATCTAAGGGCTCAAAGCAGGGTAGTCAAACAGATTTCCTAGATCATCTTTTTCTTCTCTTTTTCTTTCTTATTTATTTTTCTGGTTGCTTTGGTTCTTATAATCTTTGTGGTTCTTCTCTAATGCTTCTATTGGTTAGGTTTGAATTAACTAAACATTGCACCACCAATTAAAACCCACATGAAATCATAAAAGATCTATATTGACATTCTATGCATACATGCAATATGAAGTGCAAAAGGTTTTAATCTTGGTCCAAAGGTGTTGGTTTTCTTGTAGATGAGAGGGAGTTGGGAAATGACCTCTTATTTAAATTCAAACCTTGGTAGAATATTAATTAGAGTTCCAAGTTGATTTTTGTTTCACGCTTTATTGTATTTGATTCTTTTCTATTTGTTTGTGATTGCTTGACTCAATTTTGGTTTGGCCATTGACCCAAATGGGTTTAGCATGTAACCAAGCACAAAATTTAATAGTTAGAAAACTATTTCCTTTTAACAAAAATCTTTATTTAAAAATTTGAGCTCAAAGGATTTGTTTTAAAACCCTTCTCATACTCTTTTTTTTTATTTGAAGCATGGGAGCAAATGCTCAAATTCACAAGTTTTAAAAGACAAGAAATTAATCTTGTATTCAAAATAAAAGTTTTTGTTGTCTCCAAAATTTGGTATTTTAATAAATCCATTTATTTCTATTTCCCAAAAATTTGGGTTGTTACAATCTTCCCCCCTTAAAAAGAATCTCGTCCCGAGATTCACAAGTTAAGATTGAGATGGATTGAGAATTGAGATTACTAGATAAGAGATAGAGTGTATATTGATTCCTATCAAGATAGAAAGATTGGGTACACCCAAAATGTGATAAGGCCATACGGGCCAAAAACACATCTTCACCAATCACATAGCAATTTTAACAAACAATCACACTTTTCAAAAACAAAATGTTTTAGGTTTAAACCATAGAATTTCATTAATAAGGGGTCTTGCAGATTACATGTCTCATTCATTTTAGAAGGAGATAAACAAGACTACTAGAACACTTTTGAGAAAACAAGTTGTTGGGGTGGTGGCTACATGTTGCCAGAGGGCATATGAGCAACACATCCCAAAACAAATCAATCATTCAAACACATAAGGCACTAAGCACACTTAATAATCGTGAGGTAAGGGCAGCTCAATGAAATCAACTGAGCATTTCCTATAAATCCTGTGGGTCAAAAGGTTTGCTGGGTCTTCATCATTTTTGATCACTCTTTCTTTGCTCTTGAAGTCTTTGTCTCATAGGGTTGACTCTTGTTGGAAGATTTCTGGATCAGATGAGAGACTCTCTTTCGATGGTAGCGGTCGTAGTTGACATCCAAGGTTGGAGCCTTGAAAAATATTGAGTCCCTAATCCTTTCATCCAAGAGTCCTTCGGTCTTAGGTCGGTATATCGTCCATAGTATTAATTTGAAGTAGATGAGGAATAGAGTGAAACAATTATTTGAAAACACTTTGTAATTAAAGAGGTAAATAAATTCTTTGTCAACATCTCTTGAGAGTATAAGTTGAGAGTGTAAGAGATTTGAAGTGAATAATATGGGAGTATAAGATTGGCTTTGGATACCAAAGCAATTAAATTTCTTTTGTAGAAATAAGTTTTTGTCAACATATCACTTTCTAAGCTAACGACCATACTAACTAAGGTCTCCTAAGGTCATGATAGTCCTGATACCAAACTTGTGATATCAGAGATATCATTTTCTAACGACCATGCTAACTAAGGTTTCCTAGAGTCAGCCTAGGCTCTCATACCAACTTGTGACGACCTCAAATTTGATAACAAATTCGAAGTGCCCGTTATGTAATCCATCACAATCCTAGAATCAGTGTTGTGATTTACATAACGTAGTTGATATCACAGTCATAGACATTAATAGTAAATAAAGGGGATTACAAAGGTGGTCGCACAGACCAAACCTTACATTACATCAATAAGCAGCGGAATAACACTCTGGGTCCATATTGTCAAGCTTCAACCGCACAGGCAGAGCGGACAGTAGGAAACGAGCCTAATTCGCAAAGTCGTCAATGATTCCTTCCTCCTTGATTTTTCTCCTTCAAGTCTGGCCAAGTTAATAGCCAGGGACACAGCCATGAGTACATTGGATGCACTCGCAAACCATCTTATAAATAAATGAATAGAGAATGCATAGTTCATATAGTGGTCTAAGCTCTAGGTTCATTTGCAGAAAGCGGAATTTCCTTTCAAAGATCTTTTATCTAAAATGGTAAGAAAACATTTAGCTCTTTATAAATCTCTAGATGGAATCCCCCAAATGTCAATTCTTTTGTTCACCAAGTCACCTTCATGGTCACCGAAATTCATTGTCAAGTCACCTTTCTCAATCATTTTCAAAGTAAAACCTGATAACGGCCAAGCAGCGCCAAACCAACCGTCCATGACCGCGGACGCGGCTATTCGAATAGTTTTACACTCTGCAGAGGTTGTACACTTTACCCACACCATCCGACTACTCATCGTGTGGGCAACTTCCCCGCATAACGACATATGCCACGACAAGCAGCCGACCATTAATGTTTCACCTGCCCGCCTTAGCATAAACACTACCGCCTAGAGATGTATCCCCCAACACCGGAGTCCAAGAAGCTGTCCGGAGTGTGCAAAGTTCCCAGCCGCTTGTCCCACCGGAATGCCACTAACCGAGGTAGGGTCCTACACCCGGCAGTCCATTTTCAATGAGGGCTCTTCGGCTTGTACCCCAACCACCTATGAAGAGGAGGACAAGGCGAGCCTAGGCCGTAGCCACAGGGTGCCCTGGAAAAGGAGTCCTTGGTCGGACTTCCATTTACATTTTATAGGGTCTACACTAAGGAGAAACAAGTACTCCACTAAGCCCTGTCCCATACCAGAGTAATGTGGTCGCACTGTATGATTGGTCCAGTGGTACTTCACTCATTTATCATTTTTGTCAAACCTTCATGTCACCTTCACCATGTCACCATTTTGTAAATAGTTTTCAAAGTCACCCTTGGGAAGGTTGCCCATCTCCAAGGTTTGTATTTCAAAATCATCCTTGGGCAAGGTTGCCCCTTTCCAAGGTTTTCATTTCAAAATCTTCATGATCTCCATTGGGGTTCCCACCTAGTCATTTTCCATGAATGCCTTCAGCTCAAGCATGATCCTCATGAGGGCACAAGGATCTAGGTAGGTATATTGGATAGGCTTAGCTTGATGCTCTACTTAGCATCCACTAAGGAAAAGGGTTTCTCAAAGGTAGGCTAGGTTTGATGCCCTTGATGTCATCCACAAAAAGAGTTGGATGCACTTGTCAAGAAAGACATCACTACTTATTTGCAACTTGGTAACAATCATTTTAGCATGTATTTTTATTTAAAAGCAAGTAAACATGCATTATAAAACTGGGTAATGGTATGATCAAAAGATGGCTTGCCTTGGTTGGCAAAGTCATAGGCTTCTTCATCTTCATCTCGGGTTGGGTAGTCTCCATCACCATTGCTTGGTTGACTTCAGGATCCATTCTCCTTACTCTCGTTATCGTCTAATCGTAGGAAGGTAAACAAGCATACAATCATCACACAATTCACAAACAACACATACTTACTATAATAAGGATACTTGGGTAAGAGAAACGATCTAGGAAGTCTATGGAGAGTGGTTTCGACGATAATTGAGTTCCGATGGATGAGATGATTGAGTTGTTGTATCTAAGTAGGGTTTATTCATTTTGGATTATGAAAATATCTCCTGCAAGTTCTTATTGACCAAGGTCATATACTACTAGTATATGTTCAAGATTATGGTTCATCTAAAGAGGCTTCATAGGATTTTGAGTATTTTTCTTTTATTGAAGCCATTGCTAGTTTGCAACTATTTAGTAATCAAATTTAAATCTACAAGTAGGGTCTATAGATCCTAGTTGACTTGTATCAAAGGTTATAGATCAATATTTAAAAATGTGGTTGATTCGAATTGGTTTCATATCATTTCCATTTATTTTGAAATATGTGTGCAAGTTTGAGTTTCTAATTACTATCATGTAGGATTAAATTTCCAAATACTTCCTACAAGTACACATGGACTAAGATCAATACCTATAGATAGTTATTTGGAAATGTGGTTTAACCATAGAGGTTCCATCAAAATTTCGATTATAGAATTGAGTTTAATAAAATCCTATATGGCAAATGCTTATTTAACCAAATGGGTAAATAGCATTTGATTTAAAAGGTTCAAAAATGAGATCTAATTGTATAGTCAGATGGGTATCACTAATTGTGAATTTCTAAAGTTGGATTTATATTTTTAGAAATTTTATTTGAATTGATATGGATTTTCTAAGTGGAAAAAGCTCCTGTTTTGTTATTTTTACTGCAACCACTATGTAAATCCAATTGTGTTGAAACCACTTTTATTGGATAGCTTATGTTCTAAGGTTTCCAGAACATTTTCATTTGCTAGATTTGGATCGGTAGATCTCCGGGAAAATTAAATATACTAAAACATCTGAATGAGTTTTTCAAAAATCGGAAATCGAATATCCCTTTTTTTTTAATCCGGGCCGGACACACAGACCACGCTGGGCCGGCCCGTTCGGCTGCAGTTGGGCGGGTGGCAGGGAGAAAAAAAAAGGATCGGCCGGCCTGCCAAGGGGGCCCACCGGTCAGAACTAAATCGAATCGGTATCGGGGTCATCTTCCTCGTGCTACAGGACGGGAACGAGGGAGAGTACTGGGAGGAGGGCGGTGGTCGGGGAGCTCACCGGCGGGGGCGGAGACCGGCGGCGAGGGTGTCTAGGCGGCGGAGGAGCTTCTCCTCCTCCACCTCGTCCAGGCGGCAGCTCGCGGGAGGCTCTGGAACGCCGGGAACGGGAGGCGCTCTGCGGAGCGGCGTCGACGGGGGAGCTCGAACGAGAGGGAGATGGAGCTTGGGACCTTGTCTGGGAGGTAGAGGGAGGTGAGGGGAGTCTTTTCAGGGAAGAATGGAGGCTTTATATAGGCGGGAGAGGGAGCACGGGGCGAGTGGATCGGCGGCCAGCTCACTGTGTGTGTCGGCTGTGGGAGTGAAGAGGGGCGGCGTTGGCGGGTGCTGCGGGCTGCGGTGTGCTGCAGGTGAGTCCTGGCGCGATGGGAGAGGTCGGGATGGTCTGGTTCAGAGGGGGACAAGGAAGTGGGCTGGGGTGTTCTTCTCTTCTCCTCCATGTCTCACGTCCGGTGTTTGGGCAGGGGAGACAGGGGGTCGACAGCAGGGAGTCTAGGACACTACTCGGAGGGACTGGAGCACGTCAGAGATGCAGGGATGCACTGTACAAAATAGTGAATGTGACTTTGTTTGATTCTTGCCTGCCAACTGTTTGATCAAATGCTCGCAAGAAATAAAAATTCAAATTTTTGAAATTTTTGAATTGGGTTGGTCACTATATTGAATAGGGATCCTAAAACAATTTTTGTTAGGTCAAGAGGTGGTGTTTTGCTTCAGGACTAATTTGAATTTGGGGTTGTCATATGATTCAGATTCAAACTTTGGACAGATTTTGGAAGAGGTTAGGGTTTGATTTTTTGCTGGAAACTTCTTGGTTGAGTTAGCATGTAGTTTGGTCAAGCTCAACCAACTGGCCAAACATGAAGGTGATTAACAGATTTCTTAATCTAAGGGCTCAAAGTAGGGTAGTCAAACAGATTTCCTAGATCATCTTTTTCTTCTCTTTTTCTTTCTTATTTATTTTTCTGGTTGCTTTGGTTCTTATAATCTTTGTGGTTCTTCTCTAATGCTTCTATTGGTTAGGTTTGAATTAACTAAACATTGCACCACCAATTAAAACCCACATGAAATCATAAAAGATCTATATTGACATTCTATGCATACATGCAATATGAAGTGCAAAAGGTTTTAATCTTGGTCCAAAGGTGTTGGTTTTCTTGTAGATGAGAGGGAGTTGGGAAATGACCTCTTATTTAAATTCAAACCTTGGTAGAATATTAATTAGAGTTCCAAGTTGATTTTTGTTTCACGCTTTATTGTATTTGATTCTTTTCTATTTGTTTGTGATTGCTTGACTCAATTTTGGTTTGGCCATTGACCCAAATGGGTTTAGCATGTAACCAAGCACAAAATTTAATAGTTAGAAAACTATTTCCTTTTAACAAAAATCTTTATTTAAAAATTTGAGCTCAAAGGATTTGTTTTAAAACCCTTCTCATACTCTTTTTTTTTATTTGAAGCATGGGAGCAAATGCTCAAATTCACAAGTTTTAAAAGACAAGAAATTAATCTTGTATTCAAAATAAAAGTTTTTGTTGTCTCCAAAATTTGGTATTTTAATAAATCCATTTATTTCTATTTCCCAAAAATTTGGGTTGTTACAATTTTCCACTAGTGCATACTACTAACAAACATCATGTAATGGCCCTATATTTTTCTCATACCTATATTTTGGAATTTCCGTGGCTTTTAAATACTGTGTACTCATTTCCTATAAAGATTACTAACCCTCATGAGGCAAGATGGTTTCATTACCAAGAGGGAGAGAGTACAAGAACTCCTCTCCTAAGATATCCATGCGACGTGCTCCACCACACTGCCAACCACCTTGCTCTTTGGTGACCACCTCATCGCTGGTGAGATATTTTGCAGTGTGATGCCTATAGGAATATAGGGTTGGTATTCATCATCCCAAAAAATATTAGGTCATCATGCTGCCATACCGGTGTGGTTGCATCGCTAGCCCCTGATGCATGTCCTGCCACATCTCCCAGTCTCGCCACTCAACTACCTCTTCTCAGCCACGCCATCGTATCGTCTGAGCGGCACCACCATTTCGTTCTCGACTTGTCGCCATCTTGTCATGCACTCAGCCTCATCTCACCACTTCTTATTTGAATATGTTGAATCGTGTGTCTTCATTAATCGATCCATAGAGGAGTACTTCATAGCGCAGACGTAGGAGGCTGCAAGTCACAGCCCTTCGAAACCATTCTCATCACTAGAAAACGTTCCTCGCCTTCTTTCACATTCGTTTTGAACCCACTGGACGACAACTAATCAATTTTGTTGCTTTATGCAATTTTAATCGGGTCTTGTAAAATAGCATATACTATGTAGCCCTTTATTTTTGTTTGAATACAAATTTGAAACTGTAACAATTACATTTGTATTAGTTGGAGTTTAATGAGTTTTCCACGAAGGTTTTTCAGATGTGACTCAAAATTGAGTCGCCAAATTTGTGACTAAGTGTATAGTGGAAGAAAGTCGCTATATACTCACCGAATATACACCATTTTGGTCTCACATAATCACTGCAGACTCACGACTATAGAACAATTTAGAAATTATGGTAGCCACTACATGTGCTCTATTAGGTGATCTAGGTGTATCTACAAAGAGAACGCTATCTGGCTTTGCATGATCCTTTGCGACTGCAAAACGAGGGGCGTACCCGGCCAAAACCCTAACAATAGCCTCATCTTCCTTGATTCTACTTCCTTTGCCTATCAGCCGCGCGAACTGACGCTGGCCAAACCGCATGTCTCTGCCGCCGCGTCCAGATTCATTACTATGTCAATTCACTCTCCTAAAATCACCTCCTTCCCTAGTCGGCCCCACCTCAGCACTTCCTCTGAGCCACCCACCTCCAGGTTCTTTGGTGTCAGCGAGTTGCACCCCACACCCCTAAGATGCTGGCCACCGCACTCCCCAACACCCATGTTTTGAGCTCGCATTCGTTAAGGCATACTGGTCTTCGGTTTTCTCACAAATTGTTGTCGGTATCTTCACTGTGGCATCACTGGTCTTGGCTTGGTGTGGCATTGGTAGGGAGGGAAGTGGGATAGAGGAGAGCAAGACCTTGAGGGGAAATAGAGAGACAGACAGAGAGAGACAGAGAGAGAGGAGGGAGGCACATTAGGGAAGCAAGGAGGTGCGGGAGAGGATAAGGGCCTTCTTGATGGTTGGGACCACAATGTAACTGTGGCCACTCGATATAGAAAATTAGTGTACTACATTAAATCAAATCTAGAACAAATTTAGTGCTAAGAGTAGGAAAAGTGGGGATCGTATATATACGCGCATGTATGCACATTACAATATGGTAGGTTTAAAAGAGCATTAGTAAATCAAATATTTTTAGGATCTCCTCTCAATCAAATATTTGGAACACACTAAATATGATTAATATCCTCAGTATGTACCGAGGGAGTGTGTGCACACACACCATTCAGACCAAAATATATCACATATAGATCATCCGCACATCTCTATCGCCCCGGAACCTCCATTTGCTACCGCTTGTACCAACCTCCTAGATGACCTATTTATCTCGGAAATTTTGGTGCGGATTCATGCAGAATACCTCATGATTTGAAAAGAGATCTTCATAGATGATGCTAGCTTTGTCTTCCGCCACCACGGGCCCCTCCCATGCATGTCCTCCATCCATGTCGATCATCCCTCGCAAGAATTCTTTCAAGGACGAATTTCAGCTCTCTGAGGATATCATCTTCCATTGCCTTCACATGGGAAAAACACTGACTCTCTTGAGGAGAAGACAGACTTGCTGCTTTAAAAGGCATGTCCACCGGAAGGTGAAGGTATCGCAAACAAGATTTTCCCCATGCATAAACATCTCCTCTCAATCAAATATTTGGAACACACTAAATGTGATTAATATCCATAGTATGTATCGAGGGAGTGTGTGCACACACACCATTCAGACCAAAATATATCACAGATGGATCAGCCGCACATCTCTATCGCCCCGACACCTCCATTGGCTACCGCTTGCAGCAACCTCCTAGATGACCTATTTATCTAAGAGATTTTCGTGCGGCTTTGTGCAGAATACCTCATGATTTACAAAGAGATCTTCATAGATGATGCCAGCTTTGTGTTCTGCCACCGCGGCCTCTTCCATGCATGTCCTCCATCCATGTCGATCATCCCTCACAAGCATACTTTCAAAGATGAATTTGAGCTCTCCGAGGATATCATCTTCCATTGCCTTCGCATGGGAAAGATACTGGCTCTCTTGACGAGAAGAGAGAGTTGATGCTTGAAAAGGCATGTCCACCGAAAGGTGAAGGTATCACAAACAAGATTATCCCCATGCATTGTGATGGTTTGGTCGCCATCACAACCATCAATGACAGGCATTTGTGTGCAACCCAGCAACCCAAGAGCGCGTGACATTGCCGATTGGCACCTCAGATGTCCATATAGTAAAGGAAACACCAATAACTCTTGGATTTTATTCATCAACACTGGCTCAAACATGACCCTTGTGGTGTGGCGTCTAGGAGATGACATGAGAAGACAACCCAACTTTTCATTTTGTTGTCGCATTGATCCATTTAATGACATCCCAGGCATTGACGCCTTCTTTCTGATGGGACAACAAGGGTGCGATCGTAGTGGATGTACACTACAAGAATCTTTCCTGATGTAATCTGAAAAATGCATATATGGAAGACGGAATTGGCACTGGCAAAATGTAATCTGAAGAGTCCATCCTCCTCAGCTGGATCCTTGGTGGTGATGTCATGCGAGAAAATGTCTTGGCGCATATAGCTTCCAAGAAGTAGTGTGAACAGACTTGAGAGTAAAAGAAATCAGTCTTGAGGCCATATTTGATAGTGAACAAATATAGAATATCTATTTCTAATCTAAGTCTTTCAAGATTTTTGTATGTTTAATTCAACTTCACTATAGAGGAAGTTAGTTTTTAGAGAAGTGGAATTTACACTTTTTAATACAAAGTGCAAGATGCACTTTAAAATTAAAGTTCTACTATTATACATCAACTAATAAGGAAAAACATCTAACTTAGATGAACATGGACCAAATAGAAAATATGCGCAATTAAAAGTTTAGATTCATGCAATTTTATTCAGTTATTTTTTGCAACTTGAAACTTTTTGACCAAAAGTTTGACTAAAATATCTGCAATATTTTACTTTTGATTAAGTAGAAAATTCACAAAAAACTTATATCTCAAACCATGTGTCACCTACATAGGCAAAAAAAGAAAGGATGAGACACTTGCACCTCAGGAATGTCCATCATAGAAAAGCATTCACTTCCAACTACAATATCAACTATAGTTGACCCTGGAGAAAATATAAGGCAAAGAATGAAGACGAACAATGTTGAGCATATTCCCTTCTTGATGACGCTTGTGGCCTTCTGTTGGAAATCTCATGCTCTTGTCAAATATGACCTAACCATCATAGTTAGTAACATCTTCTTCTTTGGGTTTTTTGAGTATAATTTGAAAAATGTAACCAATAATTTTGTATTATCTATAGTGTAATCATCAATACCACTCTCTATTATGTACTCTAGGAAAATCTAGAGAAATAATGTATTCCCACTAATCATATTTGAAAGAAATTTATGGTGTTTAAATTGAAATGGCGGGTTTAATCAGTATTTGCAGTATAACAATTTTTTTACCACAAGTAAATCAAATCTCGATGAAATCACTGCTAAAATCCGATTTTGGAACCACATTAAAGATTGTTATTTATAGTGATATATATGTCAGAGCAGGTTATGTCCTCTCACATCATTCAACCGAAAATATACATGGCAAGATGGAAGATCTGCACTCGAGAAAACACCTCTATATACAGTCGACGACTCCATTTCCACTGTGTGTGCCATCCTCCTAGTTCCTCCCAGGCTGCTCCTCCGCGAGCGGCTCTGGCGGTCGACCACCTAACCCTAGTTTCCCTCCCCTACCGCACGTCACCCTGGCCTCCACCGCCACCACCAGCATCGGCGGCGGTGGCGGCACACCTACCCTTCGAAGGCGGAGGGAATTGACGGTTCACTGGTGATCCATTCCTGGGAGCGGGGCTGGGGTTGCGACAGCGATGCCGAGGGCTGGCGGCGGGTGGGACCAAAATGTAACAGTGGCCACTCGATATAGAAAATTATGGTACTCTATTAAATTATATTTAGAACGAATTTAATGCTAATAGTAGGAAAAGTGGGGAATCATATATATATACGCGCTTGTACGCACGATACAATATCTTAGGTTTAATGAGCTTTAGTACATTGAATCTTTTTCAAGATCTCCTCTCAATCAAATATTTGGAACACACTAAATGTGATTAAAATCCTCAGTATGTACTAAGGGAGTGTGTGCACACACACCATTTAGACCAAAATAAATCACAGATGGATCATCCGCACATCTCTATCACCCCGACACCTCCATTTGCTACCGCTTGCAGCAACCTCCTAGATGACATATTTATCTAAGAGATTTTAGTGCGGCTTCGTGGAGAATACCTTATGATTTACAAAGAGATCTTCATAGATGATGCCAGCTTTGTGTACCACCACCGCGGCCTCTTCCATGCATGTCCTCCATCCATGTCGATCATCCCTCGCAAGAATTCTTTCAAGTACGAATTTGAGCTCTCCGAGGATATCATCTTCCATTGCCTTCGCATGGGATAGATACTGGCTCTCTTGAGGAGAAGGCAGAGTTGATGCTTGAAAAGGCATGTCCACCGGAAGGTGAAGGTATCACAAACAAGATTATCCCCATGCACTGTGATTGTTTGGTCGCATCGCAACCGTCAATGACCTGGCATTTGTGTGCAACCCAGCAACCCAAGAGCGCGTGACAATTCTGCTTGGCACCTCGGATGTCCATATAGTAAAGGAAACACCAATAACTCTTGGATTTCATTCATCAACACTAGCTAAAACATGACCCCTATTGTGTGGCGTTGATACGTCTCAAACGTATCTATAATTTTTGATGCTCCATGCTTGTTTTTACAACATTTGCCTTGTGTTTCGTTACACTTTGTGGCGTTTTTATGCGATTTCCGGAACTAACTTATTGACAAGATGCCACAGTGCCAGTTCCCTGTTTTCTGCTGTTTTTGTGTTTCAGAAAAGCTACACAGGAAATATTCTCGGAATTGGACGAAACAAGTTCCAAAAATCTTATTTTTTTCCGGAAGAGTACCGAAGGCCGAACGAGAGCCAGAGAGGGGCCAGGGGCTGCCCACACAATAGGGGGGCGCGGCCCAGCCCCTGGCGGCACCCACCCATTGTGTGACCACCCTGGTCGCCTCCTGACGACGCCCCTTCGCCTATAAGAAGCCTCGGGACGGAAAACCCTAGGGGGAATCGGCGTTTTTCCCAGAACAGTTCCGCAGCGTCGTCGCCATCGAAGACAAATTTCAGGGGACAGAAGTCTCTATTCCAGCACCCTGCCGGGACGGGGAAGTGCCCCCGGAGCCATCTCCATCGGTCTCCATCGCCGTCTCCACCGTCTCCATCGACCTCACCGCCATCTCCATCAACCTTGCTGTCTCCTATGATGAGGAGGGAGTAGTTCTCCCCCGGGGCTGAGGGCTCTACTAGTAGCTATGTGGTTCACCTCTCTCTCCCATGATGTGATCTTTATGTGATCATGAGCTTTGTACCTAGTTGAATTAGTAGATGTTATTATTCAGATATTATACTACTCCCGTGCTTTATATTTGTAATCTCCGGAGATACCTTGTATCATGGTGTGAAGGTGACTAGTGTGTGCATCATGTGTATCTTTTTGGTTAATGCCTCTATGAATTGTTGGTGTTTGTTGGAACCATCTAGTGCGTTCATGGTGATAGTGTGGGACAATCTAGTTTGGGTACATACGGACTTTGACGACTGCTTCGTAGCCCTACGCATGATTAGTGTTCGTTTTCCATTGGAGAATTGTTTTGAGTTGCATATTGATGATAGTATCTATTGGTTCAATTATGTTATATTTGTTGATAGTGTGTCCACTAGTGAAAGTATGATCCCTAGGCCTTGTTTCCAAGCATTGCCCCCCGTTTACATTCAGTTTTGTTACATGTTTGCTCGCAGCGATACTTATTTCAGATAACATTTACTACTTATAATCATCACTACTACTTGTATTTCACTATCTCTTCGCCGAACTAGTGCACCTATACATCTGACAAGGGTATTGGGTGTGTTGGGGACACAAGAGACTTTCTGTATCGTAATTGCAGGGTTGTTTGAGAGGGATAGCTTTGACGTCCTCCTCCCTGAGTTTGATAAACCTTGGGTGATCCACTTAAGGGAAACTTGCTGCTGCTCTACAAACCTCTGCACTTGGAGGCCCAACACTGTCTACAAGAACAGACGCGTGCGTAGACATCAAGCTCTTTTCTGGCACCATTGCCGGGGAGGTAAGGTAAAAGGTACTCACATTCTTTGGTTACTAAGTCTGTTAGTTGCTGGTGAGTGCTCGAAGTTATTTCCTTTACATTCTGCAATTATATCTTTTTGTTTCTTATTTTTATTTTCACTAGTTAGGCTTAATGGAAAGTAAAGAGTTCTTTAGTCTTTTTCCTGAGTTTAGATTTGAAGAGAAAATTGAAAAACCTTTGGAGCTTAATTTGCATGCTAATAGTGTTGTTAGTATGAATGCTTTGAACACCGTTATAGAAAAGTCTAAGCTTGGGGAAGCTGGTTTTGTTAAGCATGATATTTTTAGTTCCCCAGCTTTAGTGGAGAAAGTTTGCTCTGATGTTATTTTCTCTCCTATATGTGATAATTCTAATGATGCTTGTGCTCCTCATCCTTTTAAAATACCTATGAAGATTGTTGAATGTGCTATGGATAACTGCTATTTAGGAGATGGAACTGTCCATCCTGGTGATCATTTGCATTTTATACATGAATTATGCGAGTTGTTCAAGTGTGCAGGTGTTTTGATGAACCAAGTTAAGAGGAAGCTATTCTCTTTATCATTGAAAGGCAGAGCTGATGAATGGTATAAAACATTGAAGGATGGCCGACCTATTGATTGGGAGGAAATTGTATCTCTCTTTTATTCTAAATTCTATCCTTCTAGTGAGGTTTATAAAGATAGGAATTATATTTATAATTTTCATCCGCATGAGGGAGAAAGCATTGCCCAAGCATGGGGAAGATTGAAGTCACTAATGCTCAAATGTCCTATTCACGATCTTCCTCGTAATATTGTTATTGATAATTTTTATGCAAGGCTTTCAAGACATTACAAGGACCATCTAGATGCATGCTTGGATGGGTCTTTCACAAGGAAGGATGTTGACACCAAGTGGGATCTGCTTGAAACAATTCAAAGCAATATCGAAGATTGGGATAGCAACAAAGGTAAAGGATCAGGTATAAATTATGAGCATGATTGCATTAAGTCTTTCGCTGAAACTGCTGATTTTCAAGAGCTTAGTGCTAAATATGGTCTTGATCCTCAAATTATGGTTAATTGCTTTAGAGCCTTTGCTTCCCATATTAATGTTCCTAAGGGAAATGGGGACGTGTATCATGAACCTTTTAAGGACACTTGCATATAAAGTGATATGGTTGTTGATGATTGCAATAAACATGCTCAAACTTCTAAAAGTCCTATTTCTTATAAGCATGTTAATTTTTGTGGAGTACATAGACCTTGTGAACAGAGTTACAACAAGGAAGATTATTGTATCCACCACGCGAATGAAGAAACCCGAATGTGGCACAAGGCTATAGGCGAGTGCTACTTGTTTGATGGCGCCAAAAAATTAGCTGATGGCGACCAGTTGATGTGGAAGCAGACTGTCCTTGTGCGTGGTGGATAACCAGCCCGTTGGGAACCCCAAGAGGAAGGTATGATGAGTATAGCAGCGAGTTTTCCCTCAGTTAAGAAACCAAGGTTTAATGTCGGTCAGGAGAGGAGAGACAATGACGACTGAAGGTGATGCGGAACCTGCACACACACAACCAAATACTTTGTTCCCAACTTGCGATGAGGTTGTCAATCTCACCGGTTTGCTTGAAACAAAGGTTATGAGCGTATCGAGTGGAAAACAATATAGTATGCGAGTAAAGTAAACAGTACGAGTAAAGTAAACAGGTGATAGCAATATGATGGAAATAGGACCAAGGTCCACAGTTCACTAGTGGTGTCTCTCCATAGATAAAATAACACATGCTGGGTAAACAAATTACAGTTGGGCAATTGATAGAATAAAGATAACGTGATATGTCAAGAAGATCACTATGAGATTTACTCTGGGCATTACAACAAAATACATAGACCGCCATCCAACTGCATCTATGACTAATAATCCACTCCCGGGGATATCAATCCGAACACCCCATGAGTATTAAGTTGCGAACAACAGATAATTGCATTAAGCAAAGTGTGTAATGTAAACAAAGCATATGCCCTTGAGCATATGAATGTTGTTTTCTCCCTAGTAGCAACAGCACATCTACCACCTTAGAGGTTTCTGTCACTCCCCCAGGTGAAATAGAGGCATGAACCCACTATCGAGCATAAATACCCCCTCTTGGAGTCACTAGCAACTACTCGGCCAAGATAGCTACTAACAACGGAGAGCATGCAAGATCATAAACAACATAGAGATAACAAAAGATAATATTCAGTACAGCAACTTAATCATAAACACCAATATTCATCGGATCCCAACAAACCAAACATGTAGAATTACATAACGGTGATCTCAATCATGTAGGGCAGCTCATGAGATCTAAACATGAAGCACATGGTGGAGAAGACAACCATCTAGCTACTGTTATGGACCCATAGTCCAAGGTAGACTACTCACTCATCGCTCCGGAGGCAAGCATGGCGATGAAGAAGACCTCCGGTGGTGATTCCCCTCTCCGGCAGGGTGCCGGGAAGAGCTTCTGGACCCTCCTGATCTTCGGGTTGACGGCGGCGGCGGATCGCGATGTGTTCTGGAAATCTGATCGGGTACTTAGGTTTTTTCCGTCGGGGGGTCTTTATAGGCGAAGGGTCGATGTCAGAGGAGGGGCCAGGCGCCCACACGCGGGGCCCGCGCGGCCAGGGGCCTGGCCGCGCCGCCCCTATGTGTGGGGCCCTGGTGGCCCCCCTCCTACTTCTCTTCGGATCTCTGGAAGCTTCCGGGTAAAATAAGACTTCAGGAACTTGTTTCATCCAATTCCGAGAATATTTCCTGTGTATCACTTCTGAAACACAAAAACAGCAGAAAACAGGAAACTGGCACTGTGGCAACTTGTTAATAGGTTAGTTCCGGAAAATGCATAAAAGTGCCACGAAGTATAACGAAACAATAGGCAAATGGTGTAAAAACAAGCATGGAGCATCAAAAATTATAGATACGTTTGAGACGTATCAAGCATTCCCAAGCTTAACTCCTGCTCGTCCTCGAGTAGGTAAGTGATAACAAAAGAATAATTTTTGAGGTGACATGCACCTACACAATCTTGATCATATATGTAAGCATTTGTGAGCTGGGATCATAAGAACTTAAAACATGGGCATGAAGATATAATCATGACAATAAGAAACTTAGCAACCATGTTGTAAACATGTAAATGATCACAAACAAAAGATCATGATAATGAAACAATGAAAGTCAAACGTGTGTTCAAATCATAAGGAAAAACATACAAATGGTTTTCAGCTTGTCCTTCAAAGAGAGCAAAACATAAATGCATAGGACACCTTCATGTTTAAGAGGGCGACTAGATACAAATAATTTAAGAACAACTGAAACCAACAATATGAATCAATCAATGAACTTTGGGACAATGCATATCACACTAAGAATGACAACTATGCTCTCTTAATGGTGCATAAAGAAGGAAGGTGGTGACTCAATATAAAAGTAAAAGAAAGGCCCTTCGCAGAGGGAAGCAGTGATTGCAAGTTTTATAACCTTCAAAAATTATGGTACTTACCGGCTTTGAGCTCTCATTGCCCCCATCATAAGCATCTTGAATGGTTAAAGTTAATGCGAGAACAATTATGATGCATATGCTTGACAAATCATAAGTTGAAAACCTCGTGCCCCGTGAATATGAGTACCCAAACCTCATGCTACTTTACTTAGAGTCCCAAGCAAGGCTCTTGTCATTGTAAGTATATGCATATCATTGAGAACCGCCAATGGGGTACCTCCATGCCCGATGACATGGAACAAGCCCACACCAAAATGACAGGACAAGCAGACAATGAACACTTCGACATCTCTTTTATTTGCCTTTTGTTTAGCTTTTTATTGTGAGATGCGTCGTCGAATGTTCACCATGGGTATGCTGCAAATTTCCACCATGAATTATGCATGGCTTAGATTGGCGGCCCGGCGTTTCCCTAACACATATACAAACTCCATGATCCCCACAAGATTCCCAATTCATTTCACACCGCGGGCATCCATAGACAAAAGATCACGATATCAACTCAAATAAGAAGTGCAATGTTGAAAGCTTGCCCCATGATAGCATGGATGGGCTAGAATCCAACTTACAACTTGCAAGCATAACAACTCAACATAAGAGACCACAATGTCAAATTTTTAAGAACAGGAAAAAGTAAAGTGTGCCTTCCGGTTCGTGAGAGCTTTACTGACCGAATTTCGCATAACACTGGTAAGAGTTTAATTTGAAGAGAAAATAAAAGCAAGTCAAATTTACTTGGAATAGCAAATTGCTAGTAGGTATATATGGTGGACACTTTGGAAAACTTTGGCTTTTAGGAGTTGGATGCACGAGTAGAGCTCATACTCAGTACAAGGCGAGGGCTAGCAAAAGACTGGGAGCGACCAACTAAGAGAGCAATAATGGCCATAATCATGCAAAGCGACAAAGCGACATTAAAAGAAGCATAAGATGGCATCAAAAGTCAAAAACTAAATGATCATGAAGGCTATTGGCGACTTTGTAAGAGTCTAACATGTGTGAGCATGCGCCAAGTCAACCCAAATAAAGCATCAAGGAGAAAACCAAAATAATGCTTCCATACAATAAAAACAACGCATGATTTTTTCAAAGGCTCATTAAGCAATCTCAGTTATTTGAGACAAGTCATGCTACAGCAAAACCACTAAGCATACTATCAAAAAGACATCAAGCATGACATGAAAAAGCCTAAGCCGCAGTCTACACAAGCTCCTTCTTGTACCACTATTTTGCACAAAGCTTTTTCTCTTTTCCAACACCATTTGAAATTTTTATAAACACCTCTTTTGATGAAAACCAATAAAGATCAGAGGCAAAAATACACCTTGATGAAAAGATATGACAAGATCTGAACGCAAATCAAGGCAAAAACGAAAACCAAAAGCAGTAGCAGAAAAAGAAGAACGCTCGATTTTGAATGAGAGTGAAAACTAAGGCGTTCTTTGCAAATGAAAACGAGTACATCTCCTCCAAAGGAAATTTGTTGGGGTCCAACCATTTATTGCAGAAAACAAACAAACTAAACCAACTAAGAAAACTAAAACAACTGACGCTCCAAGAAAAACACATAGTGCATGAAGCAATAAAAATATAGTGTTTTGAAAGGTGACCTGATTTTTGCCGATGAAGAAGGGGTGCCTCGGGGGCATCCCCAAGCTTTGACGCTTGTACTTCTTGGATATTTCTTGGGGTGATGCATGGGCATCCCCAAGCTTGAGCTTTTGTCCATTCTTCAACTCATCTCATCATTCTCCAATCCCTACACTTGAAAACTTCCTTCATACAAAACTAAACACAATTCTATTAGCAACATTAGTGCAAGCATAACATATAATCAATCCTCTATTTGCTTCAGGTTTCAACTCAAAACCACCACATATATAGCAAATACTACTGTAGCAACCTCTCCAAAAGTTCCGTGATCAAAAGAACTCAAAAGAGAGCGATAAAGTGGCAAACACAAATATTGGCAGAAATCTGTCAAAACTGAACAGCTAACAAAGGTCGAATTTTTGAGGGATTTTCTGTTGCTCAAATCAAAAAGTGTTCAACTAACAAAAGTTTGGATATAACCTGGGGCATATGCACAAGAAATCACAGGTCCAAAAGATAAACAGAGAATTTTTACGAATTTTTACGGTGCAGCACCGAAAACAGTTTCAGGACAGCAACATCCCCAAATCTTTACCTCACTCAAATTAGAGGCTTCTCTTGGCACAAAAACAAAACAAACAAGATAAGGAGCGGTCATTACAGTAGTAATGACTTCCAAGACTCAAATAAAAGAAAAGTACTGAAAAGAAAACATTGGGTTATCTCCCAAGAGTGCTTTTCTTTAACGCCTTTGAGCTAGGCGCAGAAAGGTGCGAAGATGCTCACATAAGAAATATGAATTGAAGCAAAAGAGAGCATCAAGGAGCAAATATAAAACACATTTAAGTCTAACCCACTTCCTATGCATAGGAATCTTGTAAGAAAATAAATCAAAGAAGCACATAGTAACAAGTATGGGTAGATAAAACAAGAGCAACTTTGGAACTTTCAATATAAAGAGAGGTGTTTTAGTAACATGAGAATTCTGACAACTATATTTTCCTCTCTCATAATAATTTTCAGTAGCATCATGGACAAACTCAACAATATAAATATCACACTCATCCTCCTTTGCTAAGCATGGAGGGCGATTAAATAAGGTATTAGTTAAAGAGTTACTCTTATTGGGAGGTAGACATGGGCAGCTCCATTCTTCCTCCTCTTGATCATCACTCTCCTCTTCTTTATTATCCAATGAGCTTCCAGTTTCATCAATTTCTTCTTCCATAGGCTCCTTCAAGGCATTAGTCTCTTCCATTGGAGAGCATCTATTAAGATATTTAAGTATATAACCATTTCCTTCCTTGTAATTATCAAAGCAAAATGTGAGTATATCATAAACCTCATATTTATAAGGTGCATCATCAGTATTTTGAAGCAAATAAGCAAGTTCGAATGCACCATTCCAAGCAATAAATTCTTCAATTTGTTCCACATCATAAAAGTCGTAATTTCCATTAATATAAGAAGATATGGTAACATCATCATTATACTCACATTGAAAAGGGAGGTGTTTATACCTCCTACAGCAACAAGATCTATCAAAGCAATAGGTAACATTATAAGTAGAGCACACATTTCTAGCAATGATATACAATCTATTGATTTGTTCCCATAAGTGTTTCCCTTTTTGTGACAAGCGGTGTTCCTCATAATAATTTTGCTGCTCTTCCGTGAACCCACCTTGCCAAAAAGATTGAGTTTCAAAGAAACCAACCATTGATAGAAAGCATGATAAAGCAAGACAATAACAGACCAACAAAAATAACAACTACCAAGGATTCTAATTTTTTTTTGGGTTTTTGGTAAAACGAATGCAAGTAAAATAAATAAAGTAAAGCAAAGCAATAACAAAGTAAAGGATGTGTGTGCGAAGAACTCCCCTCGCAGAAGTCTTCTCTTCCTCCCCAGCAACGGTGCCAGAAAATTGGCTGCTACTTGTTTGATGGCGCCAGAAAATTAGCTGATGGCGACCAGTTGATGTGGAAGCAGACTGTCCTTGTGCGTGGTGGATAACCAGCCCGTTGGGAACCCCAAGAGGAAGGTATGATGAGTATAGCAGCGAGTTTTCCCTCAGTTAAGAAACCAAGGTTTAATGTCGGTCAGGAGAGGAGAGACAATGACGACTGAAGGTGATGCGGAACCTGCACACACACAACCAAATACTTTGTTCCCAACTTGCGATGAGGTTGTCAATCTCACCGGTTTGCTTGAAACAAAGGTTATGAGCGTATCGAGTGGAAAACAATATAGTATGCGAGTAAAGTAAACAGTACGAGTAAAGTAAATAGGTGATAGCAATATGATGGAAATAGGACCAGGGTCCACAGTTCACTAGTGGTGTCTCTCCATAGATAAAATAACACATGCTGGGTAAACAAATTACAGTTGGGCAATTGATAGAATAAAGATAACGTGATATGTCAAGAAGATCACTATGAGATTTACTCTGGGCATTACAACAAAATACATAGACCGCCATCCAACTGCATCTATGACTAATAATCCACTCCCGGGGATATCAATCCGAACACCCCATGAGTATTAAGTTGCGAACAACAGATAATTGCATTAAGCAAAGTGTGTAATGTAAACAAAGCATATGCCCTTGAGCATATGAATGTTGTTTTCTCCCTAGTAGCAACAGCACATCTACCACCTTAGAGGTTTCTGTCACTCCCCCAGGTGAAATAGAGGCATGAACCCACTATCGAGCATAAATACCCCCTCTTGGAGTCACTAGCAACTACTCGGCCAAGATAGCTACTAACAACGGAGAGCATGCAAGATCATAAACAACATAGAGATAACAAAAGATAATATTCAGTACAGCAACTTAATCATAAACACCAATATTCATCGGATCCCAACAAACCAAACATGTAGAATTACATAACGGTGATCTCAATCATGTAGGGCAGCTCATGAGATCTAAACATGAAGCACATGGTGGAGAAGACAACCATCTAGCTACTGTTATGGACCCATAGTCCAAGGTAGACTACTCACTCATCGCTCCGGAGGCAAGCATGGCGATGAAGAAGACCTCCGGTGGCGATTCCCCTCTCCGGCAGGGTGCCGGGAAGAGCTTCTGGACCCTCCCGATCTTCGGGTTGACGGCGGCGGCGGATCGCGATGTGTTCTGGAAATCTGATCGGGTACTTAGGTTTTTTCCGTCGGGGGGTCTTTATAGGCGAAGGGTCGATGTCAGAGGAGGGGCCAGGCGCCCACATGCGGGGCCCACGCGGCCAGGGGCCTGGCCGCGCCGCCCCTATGTGTGGGGCCCTGGTGGCCCCCCTCCTACTTCTCTTTGGATCTCTGGAAGCTTCCGGGTAAAATAAGACTTCAGGAACTTGTTTCATCCAATTCCGAGAATATTTCCTGTGTATCACTTCTAAAACACAAAAACAGCAGAAAACAGGAAACTGGCACTGTGGCAACTTGTTAATAGGTTAGTTCCAGAAAATGCATAAAAGTGCCACGAAGTGTAACGAAACAATAGGCAAATGGTGTAAAAACAAGCATGGAGCATCAAAAATTATAGATACGTTTGAGACGTATCAGCGAGCTTGGTGAAAAGGTTTGCGAGCTTTATCCTTTTCTTTGTAAGTTTTGCGATGACATAGGTCATTTTAATTTTCAATGCTCAAAGCCTAATTGTCACCTTCCTAATCGAATGAGCACCGCAAGTTTGTATTGTGATGACAAGATTACTCTCAATTAGCATGATGAGCTCACTTTGTTCTTGGGGTGTGAAGAGATATCTAGAAAGATTTATTTGGTAGACATGAATGATGTTGATATTAATAGCACCCTTCGTGGTTGTCGTCTCTATTGTGCTAAAGATTGCCTCGCAAATACTTACATACAAAATCTTATAAAACATGATGTTTTGCCATGCTATGACAGGACTGACAGATGTTTCTATCTTATTAATAGAGAGGAGGAATCCTCCAAAGTTTCTTCTGTTGTTCCTGTCAGCAAGCCAGATTATGTGGAGAAAATGCCTTTCAAGCCTCTCCCTCCTAAAGGAGAGAGTAAGAAGAGTATGAAGAAGAAGAAGAGGAGTAAAAGGCGAGAGGAAATGGTATCTTCCCCTAAGCATTTTGATCCTATTATAAATTATGATAATTTTGATTGGGATGATGTTTCCATACCTGTTACCTATGTTAGTGATCATTATTGGGAAAAGCACTCTACTTTTGATATTGAAAATCTTTTTGGTACCAATTCTAAAGTTAATAATTGTTGTACCATTAGTACTATCCATGTTCCTTCTTATGATGATATGTTTGATGAATATGCTTTGCGAAATAGCTGTTCTCTAGCTTGTGATGATACTAAGCCTCTAGTTTATGATGGTTATGATGATGAGTATAATATTTTCAGTTCACCTACTTTTGAGGAGAAATTTAGTTATGATTACAATATGCCTCCTGTTTTTGATGATTATGGTGATAAGAATAATTATTCTGTCGAATCTGCTCCTACTACGATTGTTCATGTGGGGAGTATTAATTCTTTTATGCATGTGGCTCATGATAGGGATGCTTTATGTGATAGTTATATTGTTAGTTCTATTCATGATGCTACTAAAAGTTATTATGAGAGAGGGAAACATGGTTTGATGGATCTCAACAATATTGAGTTTCCCCTCTTTATGTTGCAATTCTTGAAGTTGTACTTGTTTTGCCTTCCTATGCTTTTTGCTTTGCGCTTTCATGACTTGTTTCTTTACAAGATTATTTTTCATAGGAAGTGGTTTAGATTTAAATGTGTTTCATATTTGATTTTTGATGGTCTCTCTTGCTTTAAGTTCCTATATAGCGCCTTTGCCTTAAGCTCTTTTATGGCGCCTACATGAGCATCTTTGCAAATTACTGCGCTTAGCTCAAAGGCGTTAAAGAAAAGCACTCTTGGGAGATAACCCAATGTTTTACTTTCAGTTCTTTTTCTTTTATTTGAGTCTTGGAAGTTATTACTACTGTAATAACCGCTCCTTATCATTTTTATTTCGTTTTTGTGCCAAGAGAAGCCTCTAATTTGAGTGAGGTAAGATTTGGGGATGTTGCTGTCCTGAAACAGATTTTGGTGCTGCACCGTAAAAATTCGTGAAAATTCTATGAATATCTTTTTGACCTGCGATTTCTTGTGCATATGCCCCAGGTTATATCCAAAGTTCCATTAGTTTTGCACTTTTCGATTTGAGCAACAGAAGGTCCTCTAAAAAATCGACATTTGTCAGCTGTTCTGTTTTGACAGATTTCTGCCACTATTGGTGTTTGCCTCTCGATCGCTTTCTTTTTGAGTTCTTTTGATCCGGGAACTTTTTGAGGAAGTTTCTACAGTAGTAGATGCTTTAATATGTGGTGGGCTTGAGTTGAAACCTGAACCAAAAGGGTTGATTTACTATCATGCTTATGCTAACGTTGCTAATAGAATTGTGTTAAGTTTTGTATGAAGGAAGTTTTCAAGTGTAGGGATTGGAGAATGATGAGATGAGATGAAGAATGGACAAAAGCTCAAGCTTGGGGATTCCCATGCCACCCCAAGAAATATCCAAGAGGTACAAGTGTCAAAGCTTGGGGATGCCCCCGAGGCACCCCTTTTTCATCGGCAAAAATCAGGTCACCTTTCAACACACTATATTTTTATTGCTTCATGCATTATGCGTTTTTCTTGGAGCATCTTTATTTTTGCTTTCAGTTTTCTTTTGTTTTGTTTGCTGCAATAAATGGTTGGATCACATCATGTTTGTTTTGGAGAGAGCTATGCTCCGTTTTTCATTGCCAAGAACACTCCGTTTTTCACTCTTATCGTTCAACGAGTGTTCTCTTTTTCTGCTACCGCGTTTAGCTTTTGTTTTTCGCCTTGATTTTTGTTCAGATCTTATTATATCTTTGCATCAAGGTGTATTTTGACCTCTGGTATATATTGGTTTTCATCAAAAAAGGTTGTTTTAAAAAGGTCCGAATGGTGTTGGAAAAGAGAAAAAGTTTCATGCAAAAAAGTGGTACAAAAAGGAGCTTGTGTAGACTGCGGCCTAGGCTTTTGCATGCCATGCTTGATTGCGTTTTGATAGTATGCTTAGTGATTTTTGCTGTAGCATGGCTTGTCTCAAATGACTAAGATTGCTTAATGAGCCTTTGAAAAAATCATACGTTGTTTTAATTATTTGGAAGCATTACTTTGGTTTTCTCCTTGATGCTTTATTTGGGTTGACTTGGCGCATGCTCACACATGTTAGACTCATACAAAGTCGCCATTGCCTCTATGATCATTTAGTTTTTGACTTTTGATGCCATCTTATGCTTCTCTTAATGATGTTTTGTCACTATGCATGATTATGGCCGTTATTGCTCTCTTAGTTGGTCGCTCCCAGTCTTTTGCTAGCCCTCATTTTGTACTGAGTATGAGCTCTACTCGTGCATCCAACTCCCAAAAACCAAGTTCTTCCAATGTGTCCACCATACATACCTATTAGCAATTTGCTATTCCAAAGTACATTTGACTTGCTTTTATCTATACTTCAAATTAAACTCTTTTGGTGTTATGCGAAAATTGGTCAGTAAAGCTCTCACGAACCTGATGGCACACTTTACTTTTCTCGTTCTTAAAAATTTGACATTGTGGCTCTCTTATGTTGAGTTGTTATGCTTGCAAGTTGTAAGTTAGAAATTAGCCCAGCAATGCCGTCATGGGGCAAGCTTTCAACATTGCACTTCTTATTTGAGTTGATATCGTGATCTTTTGTTTATGGATACTCGCGATGTGAAATAAGTTGGGAATCTAGCGGGATCATGGAGTTTGTATATGTGTTAGAGAAATGCCTGGGCCGCTAATCTAAGCCATGCATTATTCATGGTGGAAATTTACAGCATGCCCATAGTGAACATTCGACGACGCATCTCACAATAAAAAGCTATACCAATGGTAAATAAAAGAGATGTCGAGGTGTTCATTGTCTGTTTGTCCTGTCATTTTGATGTGGGCTTGTTCCATATCATCGGGCACGGAGGTACCCCGTTGGCGGTTCTCGATGATACGTGTATACTTACAATGACAAGAGCTTGCTTGGGACTCTAAGTAAAGTAGCATGAGGTTTGGGTATTCGTACTTCATGGGACACGAGGTTTTCAACTTATGATTTGTCAAGCATATGCATCATAAGTGTATTCGCATTAACTTTAACCATTTAAGATGCCTATGATGGGGGCAATGAGAGCTCAAAGCTAGTAAGTACCATAATTTTTGAAGGTTTAGAAAACTCGCAATCACTGCTTCCCTCTGCGAAGAACCTTTCTTTTATTTTCATGTTGAGTCTCCACCCTCTACGTTTATGCACCCTCTAAGAGAGCATAGTTGTCATTCTGAGTTTAATGTGCATAGTCCCAAAGTTTATCATTGATTGATTCATGATCATGGTTTCACTTGTTCTTAAATTATTTGTATCTAGTCGCCCTCTTAAACTTGAAGGTGTCCTATGCATTTATGTTTTGCTCACCATGAAGGACAAGCTGAAAACCATTTGCTATGTTTTTCCATATGATTTGAACACACGTTTGACTTTCATTGTTTTATTTTCATGATCTTTCGTTTGTGTTCTTTTTCATGTTATAACATGGTTGCTAAGTTTCTTCTATCAAGATATGTCGTTCATGCCCATGTTTTGAGTACTTTGATCTCAGCACTCAATGCTTTATATAGATGATCAAGATTGTGATGGTGCATGTCACCTCAAAAATTATTCTTTTGTTATCACTTACCTACTCGAGGACGAGCAGGTGTTAAGCTTGGGGATGCTGATACTTCTCAAACGTATCTATAATTTTTGATGCTCCATGCTTGTTTTTACACCATTTGCCTTGTGTTTTATTACACTTCGTGGCGTTTTTATGCGATTTCCAGAACTAACCTATTGACAAGATGCCACAGTGCCAGTTCCCTGTTTTCTTCTATTTTGTGTTTCAGAAAAGCTACACAGGAAATATTCTCGGAATTGGACGAAACAAGTTCGAGAAGTCTTATTTTTCCTGGAAGAGTACCGAAGGCCGAACGAGAGCCCGAGAGGGGCCAGGGGCTGCCCACACAACAGGGGGCGCGGCCCAGCCCCTGGCCGCGCCCACCCATTGTGTGACCACCCTGGTCGCCTCCTGACGACGCCCCGTCGCCTATAAGAAGCCTCGGGACGGAAAACCCTAGGGGGAATCGGCGTTTTTCCCAGAACAGTTCCGCAGCGCCGCCGCCATCGAAGACAAATTTCGGGGGATAGAAGTCTTTGTTCCGGCACCCTGTCGAGACAGGGAAGTGCCCCCGGAGCCATCTCCATTGGTCTCCATCACCATCTCCACTATCTCCATCGACCTCACCGCCATCTCCATCAACCTTGCTGTCTCCTATGATGAGGAGGGAGTAGTTCTCCCCCGGGGCTGAGGGCTCTACCGGTAGCTATGTGGTTCACCTCTCTCTCCCATGATGTGATCTTTATGTGATCGTGAGCTTTGTATCTATTTGAATTGGTAGATGTTATTATTCAGATATTATGCTACTCCCGTGCTTTATATTTGTAATCTCCGGAGATACCTTGTATCATGGTGTGAAGGTGACTAGTGTGCGCATCATGTGTATCTTTTTGGTTAATGTCTCTATGAATTGTTGGTGTTTGTTGGAACCATCTAGTGCGTTCAAGGTGATAGTGTGGGACAATCTAGTTTGGGTACATACGAACTTTGAGGACTGCTTCGTAGCCCTACGCATGATTAGTGTTCGTTTTCCGTTGGAGAATTGTTTTGAGTTGCATATTGATGATAGTATCTATTGGTTCAATTATGTTATATTTGTTGAGAGTGTGTCCACTAGTGAAAGTATGATCCCTAGGCCTTGTTTCCAAGCATTGCACACCGTTTACATTCAGTTTTGTTACATGTTTGCTCGCAGCGATACTTATTTCAGATTACATTTACTACTTATAATCATCACTACTACTTGTATTTCACTATCTCTTCGCCGAACTAGTGCACCTATACATCTGACAAGTGTATTGGGTGTGTTGGGGACACAAGAGACTTTCTGTATCGTAATTGCAGGGTTGTTTGAGAAGGATAGCTTTGACCTCCTCCTCCCCGAGTTCAATAAACCTTGGGTGATCCACTTAAGGGAAACTTGTTGCTGCTCTACAAACCTCTGCACTTGGAGGCCCAACACTGTCTACAAGAACAGACGCGTGCGTAGACATCAGGCGTCTAGGAGATGACAGGAGAAGACAACGCAACTTTTCATTCTGTTGCCGCATTGATCAATTTAATGACATCCCAGGCATTGACGCCATCTTTCTCATGGGACAACATGGGTGCGATCGTATTGGATGTACACTACAAGAATCTTTCCTGATGTAATTTGAAGAATGCATATATGGAAGAGGGAGTTGGCACTGGCAAAATGTAATCTGAAGAGTCCATCCTCCTCACCTAGATCCTTGGTGGCGATGTCATGCGAGAAAATGTCTTGGCGTATATAGCTTCCAAGAAGTAGTGTGAACAGACTTGAGAGTAAAAGAAATCAGTCTTGAGGCCATATTTGATAGTGAACAAATATAGAATGTCTATTCCTAATCTAAGTCTTTTAAGATTTTTGTATGTTTAAGTCAACTTCACTATAGAGGAAGTTAGTTTTTAGAGAAGTGGAATTTACACTTTATAATGCAAAGTGCAAGATGCACTTTAAAATTAAAGTTCTACTATTATACATCAGCTGATATGGAAAAACCTCTAACTTAGATGAACATGGACCAAATAGAAAATATGTGCAATTTAAAGTTTAGATAGAGGCAATATTATCCAGATATTTTTTGCAACTTGAAACTTTTTGACCAAAAGTTTGACTAAAATATCCGCAATATTTTACTTGTGACTAAGTAGAAAATTCACAAAAAACTTATATCTCAAAACCATGTGTAGTCTACATAGGCAAAAACGAAAGGATGAGACACTTGCACCTCAGGAAAGTCCATCATAGAAAAACATTCACTTCCAACTTCAATATCAACTATAGTTGACCCTGGAGAAAATATAAGGCAAAGAATGAAGACGAAAAATGTTGAGCATATTCCCTTCTTGATGATGCTTGTGAGCTTCTGTTGGAAATCTCATGCTCTTGTCAAATATGACCTAACCATCATAATAAGTTATATCTTCATCTTTGGGTTTTTTGAGTATAATTTGAAAAATGTAACCAATAATTTTGTATTATCTATAGTGTAATCATCAATACCACTCTCTATTAGGTGCTCTAGGAAATTCTTGAGAAATAATGTATTCCCACTAATCATATTTGGAAGAAAATAATGGTGTTTAAATTGAAATAGCGGGTTTAATCAGTATGTGCACTATAACAATTTTTTTACCACAAGTAATTCAAATATCGATGAAATCACTGCTAAAATCCGATTTTGGAACCACATTAAAGATTGGTATTTATAGTGATACATATGTCAGAGCAGGTTATGTCCTCTCACATAATTCAACCGAAAGTATACATGGCAAGATGGAAGATCTGCACTCGAGAAAACACCTTTATATACAGTCATCTACTCCATTTTCCACTGCGTGTGCCATCCTCCTAGTTCCTCCGAGGTCGCTCTTCCTCGAGCGGCTCCGGAGGTCGAGCACCTAACCCTAGTTTACCTCCCCTACCGCACATTACCCTGGCCTCCACTGCCACCACGAGCACCGGCGGCGGTGGCGGCACACCTACCCTTCGAAGGCGGAGGGAATTGACGGCTCACTGGCGATCCATCCCTGGAAGCGGGGCAAGGGGTTGCATCAGCTATGCTGAGGGCTGGCGGTGGGTGAGACCACAATGTAACAGTAGCCACTCGATATAGAAAACTATGGTACTCCATTAAATTATATTTAGAACAAATTTAATGCTAAGAGTAGGAAAAGTGGGGATTCATATTGGTCAAGCTCGTCCCGTCTCCAGCAGCTCCTGCCTTGATCCGGCCACCAGCTGCTCGATCTGGCCGCCAGCTGCCCCATCCCGGCCGAGAGACCAGATCCCAGCCGCCTCTGCCTCCGATCTGCCTGGCTGCCGTGGGCTCCAGCTCAAGCTGCCTGGCCGCTGTTCTTCCTGGCCACTGTGCGCTGCGCTCGTGCTCGAGCTTGTGCATGAGCAGACAATTGGTGAGTCCATGTCTGGTTGAGTGCGTTGTGTAAAAAAAAAGGAATTGTTGCTGTTTGCTCCATGGCGTCGTCTTCGTCGGGATATGTTGCCATTCCGCGTTGTCCGATGACTTTTGATGGTACCAACTATGCGGACTTTTCCGCCCATATGCGCGTTCACATGCGCGGTCTTCGGCTTTGGGGTGTTCTTTGTGGTGAGGTCCCCTGTCCGCCGCGCCCCCTTGCTCCAGTGGCGCCTGTGCCGCCAACGCCACCGGTTATTGCTACTGATGCCTCTGAGGCTGACCGGGCTGCTGCCAAGACCGCTGATGATGCTGCGGTCGATGCTTATGATCAGCAGGTAGCAGATTTTTCTGAGTCTCTCTCCACCTATCGTGATGCTCACACTGCTTATACTCAGTGGTGTGATGATGATGCTCGTGCTGCGGCTGTTCTTACTGCTAGTGTTCTGCCACAGTTTGCCTCTGAGTTCATGGCTCTTCCTACTGCCTCTGAGATGTGGGATCATCTTCGTCAGCGCTATCAGCCCTCTGGTGACTCTCTCTATTTGTCTATGGTCCGTCAGGAGCATGCTCTCTAGCAGGGTGATTCCAGTATTGAGGAGTTCTACACACAGAGTTCAGCTATTTGGCGTCAGCTTGACTCTCTCCGCTCTGCTGTCTGTGGTACTTGTCCCTGTTGCAGGACTGTGAGGTCTGATCTGGAGTTTCAGCGAGTCTATGAGTTCCTGTCTCGGCTTCGTCCAGAGTTTGAGCAACGGCGTGCTCAGTTGATTGCTCGCGGTCGTGTTCCTCTCTCGGTGGTGCTTTCTGAGCTCCGTGCTGAGGAGACCCGCCTCCGTGGTGTTGGCTTGCTTGGTGTTCCCTCTGTGCTTGTTGCTCGAGCCCCTCCTGTGTTGGCTGCTACTCCAGGGCCCTCTCGTTCCAGTGCCCCCCCACTGCTGGCTACCCCTGATGGTATGGGTCGCTCATCGTCTGGCGGTGGAGGTCGCCCCTTTCGTGGTGGAGGTCGCTCTCGCCCTCCTCGCATTCAGTGCGGCTATTGTCAGAAGCCAGGGCACCCCGAGACTGATTGCTACAAGAAGATGCTAGATATGGGCTGTGCTTCTTCGAGTGGTACTCGACCTCCTTCTTCTGGTCCGTCCCTCTCTGTGCAGGATATTGCGACGCTGAGGCGCATATTGGCTACCTCGGGTTCTTCTTCCTCGACAGGCACTGCTGGTTCTGTGACTGCTGTCTCCCGCACTGAGCGGCCACCGTCTCCACAGTCAGGTACTTCCTCGTGGGTCTTGGATTCTGGAGCTTCTTTCCATATGACTTCTGACTCCTCTGCGTTATCCTCTCTTCGTTCTCTTGATTTTCCTCTTTCTGTTCTTACTGCCGATGGCACTTCCCTTCCTGTCACCAGCCGTGGCACTCTCTCTACTCCCTCCTTCTCTGTTCCTGATGTTTCTCTTGTTCCTCGCCTCACTATGAATCTGCTTTCTGTCGCTCAAACTACTGACTCTGGTTGTCGTGTTCTCTTTGATGCTGATTCTGTTTCTGTCCAGGATCGTCGCACCCAGCTTCTGGTTGGAGCTGGCCCTCGGCGCCGTGACTCCCCAGGGCTTTGGGATCTTGATTGGCTTCGTCTTCCATCTGCCGACACCAGCACCACCACTCCTTCACATGCTCTCGCTACTTCCGCTTCCGCTTCATTTCAGCAATGGCATCATCGACTTGGTCATCTTTGTGGTTCTCGCCTATCGTCCTTAGTTCATCGCGGTCTTCTGGGGCCTGTCTCAGGAGATGTTTCGCTTCAGTGTCAGGGTTGTAGACTTGGCAAACAGACCCAGTTACCCTATCCTACTAGTACCTCCGTGTCGGAGCGTCCTTTTGATTTGATACACTCTGATGTATGGGGTCCGGCTCCCTTCGCTTCGAAGGGGGGCCATCGCTACTATGTTATATTTATCGATGATTTCTCTCGCTATGCCTGGCTTTACTTCATGACTTCTCGCAGCGAGGTTCTCTCTATATATAAGCGATTTGCTGCCATGGTTCATACTCAGTTCTCCACGTCTATTCGTGTTTTTCGAGCTGATTCTGCTGGAGAGTATGTCTCTCAGATGTTGCGAGGTTTTCTCGCTGAGCAGGGGACTCTTGCTCAGTTCTCCTGTCCCGGCGCTCATGCTCAGAATGGCGTGGCTGAGCGCAAGCATCGCCATATGCTTGAGACGGCCCGTGCGCTGATGATTGCCGCCTCTCTTCCGCCTCACTTTTGGGCTGAGGCCATTTCTACCTCCACCTATCTCATTAACCGTCAGCCCTCGACTGCCTTACAGGGTGATATTCCTCTAGAGCGTTTGTTTGCTCGCTCCCCTGATTATTCGGCTCTTCGCTCTTTTGGTTGCGTTTGCTATGTTCTTCTGGCCCCTCGCGAGCGCACCAAACTGACCGCTCAGTCTGTCGAGTGTGTGTTTCTTGGCTACAGTGATGAGCACAAGGGCTATCGGTGTTGGGACCCTGTTGGCCGTCGGATGCGCATTTCTCGTGACGTCACATTTGATGAGTCGCGTTCCTTCTATCCGCGTCCCTCCTCTTCGGCTTTCTCGGTGAAAGACATATCTTTCCTGTTGTTTTCCGATACACCACCCTCTGTGCCTATTGATCCTCCTTCATGTCCCCTCCTTGTCGATGCTCCATCTTTCTCACCGCCACCCTCCTCCCCATCGAGTCCTTCTCCTTTCCCTTCCGACCCTCCACCCACCTCTACGTTGTCTCCTTTTCCCTTCCACTATTCTCGTCGCTCTCATGTCTCTGATGCTTCTTCTTCTTCTTCTTCTTCGTCTGATATGCCTTCTTCCTCTGATGAGATGTCTCCTCCTCTTCCTGCTCGTCAGCGTCGTCCCCCTGATCGCTACTCTCCTAGTCACTATGGTCTTTCTGTTGCCCTCGAGCCGACTTCTTACCGGGATGCTGAGTGCCATCCCGAATGGCAGCTTGCCATGGCCGAGGAGATTGCTGCGCTTGAGCGCACTGGCACTTGGGATCTTGTCTCTCCACCTCCCGGTGTTCGTCCCATCACATGCAAGTGGGTCTACAAGATTAAGACTCGCTCCGATGGATCTCTTGAGCGCTACAAAGCGCGTCTTGTGGCTCGTGGCTTCCAACAGGAGCAGGGTCGTGATTATGATGAGACTTTTGCACCCGTGGCTCATATGACCACCGTGCGCACTCTTCTTGCTGTGGCCTCTGTTCGCCACTGGTCTGTGTCTCAGCTTGATGTTCAGAACGCATTTCTCAATGGTGAGTTGCGTGAAGAGGTCTACATGCAGCCTCCTCCAGGGTACTCTGTCCCTGATGGCATGATTTGTCGCCTTCGGCGCTCTCTTTATGGCCTGAAACAGGCCCCTCGTGCCTGGTTTGAGCGCTTCGCCTCTGTCGTGACTGCTGCCGGTTTCTCCCCCAGCGCTCATGATCCCGCGCTGTTTGTTCACACTTCTCCTCGAGGCCGGACCCTGCTCCTCCTCTATGTTGATGATATGATCATCACTGGCGATGATTCTGAGTATATTGCCTTTGTTAAGGCCCGTCTTCGCGAGCAGTTTCTTATGACTGATCTTGGTCCTCTTCGCTACTTTCTTGGGATCGAGGTTTCCTCCACTTCGGATGGCTTTTATATCTCCCAGGAAAAGTATATCCAGGATCTTCTTGCTCGTGCTGCTCTTGGTGATGAGCGCACTGTTGAGACTCCTATGGAGCTCAATGTTCAGCTTCGTGCTTCTGATGGTGACCCTCTTTCTGATCCCACGCGCTATCGCCATCTTGTTGGGAGTCTTGTTTATCTTGCTGTCACTCGACCAGATATATCCTATCCGGTTCATATTCTGAGTCAGTTTGTCTCTGCTCCCACCTCGGTTCACTATAGTCATCTCCTCCGTGTTCTTCGCTATCTTCGAGGCACGATCACCCGTCGTCTCTTTTTCCCTCGCTCCGGCTTCTTACAGCTCCAGGCCTACTCTGATGCTACATGGGCTAGTGATCCTTCGGATCGCCGCTCGCTTTCCGCCTACTGTGTGTTTCTTGGTGGTTCTCTCATTGCATGGAAGACAAAGAAACAGACCGCCGTCTCCCGCTCGAGTACAGAGGCTGAGTTGAGAGCTATGGCCAGTTTGACCGCCGAGGTGATTTGGTTACGATGGTTATTGGAGGATTTTGGTGTGTCTGTTACTACACCGACTTCCCTATTGTCAGACAGTACAGGTGCTATCAGCATTGCGCGAGATCCGGTGAAGCATGAGCTCACCAAACACATAGGTGTTGATGCCTTCTTCGTGCGCACTGCTGTGCAGAATCAGATCCTCGCTCTTGGGTATGTGCCTTCCGAGTTGCAGTTGGCAGATTTCTTCACGAAGGCCCAGACCCGCGCGCAGCATAGCTTCTTTCTCTCCAAACTCAGCGTTGTTGATCCACCATGAGTTTGAGGGGGGGGTGTTAGACATGTATAGTCTGCTTCTTGTTTTCCCCGTAGTATAAGGGGCTCTTTGCATATTACCCACACCTGTACATGTATTGGCCTTTGGCCCCCTGTGAATGATGCAAAATAGTGAGCTAGCCACCCGGCTAGCTGTGCATACTCATCCAACCACTGAATCACCCTATAGATCATTTTCCACCCTACATCTAAACTGACGCCGTTAGTTTTTCTCCAACCAAACTCCACCTCCCAGCCGCAGGCATCTCTCTCGTCTTATCCCCACGACCGAGCCCCTCCCACCTTCTCTCACGCGCTCGTTGAGACCCCGCCCCCGTCGGCCACGAGCCGTCCCTCTCGCCACCGTCGGACGCCCATCGTTGCTTCCGCGACGCGCAGTTCCTTCTGTAACTGGCCATGTGCAGTTCCTCCCGGCGTCGGGCTACTCTGGCTCCCTGCTCACCCACCAAGGCCACGACGCCGCACGGCCTGCGGAGCAACCTGGCAAGCTACCACGCGGCGGTTTCGAACTCAGCAGCAACCTCCAAGGCACCACAGCACGAGCGCTCGTGCTCAACACCTTCTTTATTCATGGAGACGGAGGCACGCTCAGCAGGATCCAGATCCGTTTTTGCTTTCTTTTCTTGAGCCTTTCTTGATTTTTTGTTGAAATCGACATTCGCCGAGATCTAGATCCTTTCCTCAATGATTTATTTTGTACGAATCCATCACCCAGATCCTTTTCTCGGTACTAATTTATGTTGACCGGAGGACAATTTGGATTTGGCTACATTCGTAGCTGTGCTCGCCTCGTGCATCTGCAAGGATGGGGATTCACTTGTTAATGCGGCACTATGTGCTTTTCTTACCCAGTCCATGCCTGCAATCTCCAATCTCTTTCTTCCCGATTTCTAGCATTTTCTTATTTGTGTCTCTGTTTGTAGTTCTGGTGGCTTCGAAACAGAGTTTTTGTGTCCATTGATTAAGCTTTTCTTTTTTAAGTTATGCTCAAAGGATATGGAGTGTCTGGTGTTCTCGATACTCTGAATTATTACGGCGAAACAAAATTGTCAAAGAACATAGAGAATTTTAAATTATTAGGAATTTCTGCATACAACCATTTCTTACGGGGGGTAGCTGGGGCCTGGGAGAATAGAGCTTCCTTTTCCGGCCAGAAGTTTTCTATTTTGAGATGGCATTACGTAAGGGTTTTGGAACAAAGGACAATGGTTTATAGCACTTCTATTTCTATCGTGCTTTTTTGCCACATCTAACTGTTTGCTTAGATTGTTTGACTGAGATGAATTTCTCCGCAGCCAATTGTTCAAATTTCAGACATGCTTGAACACCGTGGAAGATTCAGAAATTAACCCATGATTAAAATAAAGTCTGAATTAGTACGTAGTACCAAGAGGAATGAAAACAAAACAAAACACTCCTGAAGCAGATGCTTTCCATAAAAAAAACATGCAGCCGGAGCACATGCCAGCTAGTACAAGGGGACCGACATCTTATGTAAAAAAACAAAAGACGCAAGGCCTAAGTCACCGCAACAGACGGCTGGGTAACGGAAGGGATGTTAGACACGAATCGCTGCGTAGGATCTGATGGTAGGCATGACGTGCATAGCTAGCCACCCGGTTAGCAAATCTGCCCCGCGCGAGCGACCGAACCAGCCGTCCCGTGCGCGAGCGACCGAACCAGCCCGAACCAGCCGTCCCATACAAACTGCCGACGTAAATAAAGCTGGGCCAATATAAGAAAACTGCCTAGAACGGACGACTGTCTGTGCGCGTACTATTTTTTCTTTAAAAAAAACACCGGTGCAAGGAAGCAACAACTGTACGAAAGCCACTTTATGAACGTGCCAGCCAATGTAAATAGATTATGTTGGTTTTGTTTTTTGCAACGCGAAGCATATTTTTTTACGATCTATCAATCATCAGTTTCCTGCCTAATTTCATTGTCTGATCACACAAACGTAAGATTATTATTGATTAAATTGACTAGTAACACGATATAAGATTTTGTCTGATTACACGCGTGAAGTTGACTGGAGCAGCCAGATGTAACGCCTAGCAACTCTTAAAAAAAAACGAGACCAACAGGGGGAGGAGCCCCTGCGGTATTGTATTAAGAAGGAGAAGCTCTAGGCGCAAAGTCGCGGAGCTGGGGGCTCGAACACGCGACCTCGCGGGAGCGCGCACAAGACTGTGGGCTGCTGCCATCCTGGTAGACACCAGTTCCCACGCCTAGCAACTCTTATGCCATTCATTCAAGGGTATGTAAAATAGAACATGTGAGGCTGTCAGCACATGCCAGATGCCTCAAGTGCTGATGTGCCCATAAAATTATGCCAGCATGGTCTAATTAAAATGCCTATAAAAGCAAAAGAAATAATCTCCGAACACGTACAGTGCACTCAAGGCCGCCTCATTAGCACCTTGTTGGGGCTGGCACACTAGTCAACCCTTTGAATCACTTATTTCTCATCAGTGTTGAACTTGAATGTCTCATCGCCATCATGACCTTCCAGGTTGCAAAAAAATGCCAATTGGTTATCAAAACTGCAAGCTCCATAACAAAAGATCTGAGAAAATAAGATTATTGTTTAAGTAATATGTGCCAAACTTCTCTTTATTTTCTTACATGAGAAGCTAAATAAATAGTCAGTACTTTGTTGGCATCTATGAAAGAAAAAAGACAAAGCATATTATATGGCACAATTAATTGCAGTTGAAGAGTGTCCCCAAATTAGGCAAATGCTTATAAGTGTACGTGACAAATTTGTACCTCCTAATCTATCTACGAACATACCTTAATTCAAAAATATCATTGTATCGTAGATCCATTGCAAGAATACGGCTCAAAATAATCTTTGGGCGGAATATAAACACAGGTAAGAACAAAATTAGTACTGTTGTAAGCCACCAGTAAGCTCACCTTGTTCGAAGGGAGGAAGCTGTAGGACAAGCTAAGAACAGGAATTGCTCATGTTCCATGAATTTCTCATGTATCACAGCTTCTTTCAGCTGGTATACGAGCTGTAGGACGAACTTCCTGTCAGCATGTATTAAGAAGCAAAAGCCAGCTTGAATTAGAATAAAAACAACTCGACTTTGCGGCTCCATAAACAACAGGTCAAGTGTGATAACTAAAACAAGAGATGTGCGTGATGCATCGCATCTGGACCGAGCAGGTAATTGGGTGCAGTACTGGAAAATAGAAATGAATTGAAATTTTGTTTCACCTATGTTGACCAATTGATCTAGCAACAGAAAACAAGAGTGCAACTGGATCTATCTAAACCGGATCACTCAATATTGCAGCTAATGTCAATCACACAATTATGGTAACTTGCATAGTACTAATTCACCATATCAAAGAATTGGATTACAAACCAAGATTTAAAAATAAGAATTTTAACATCATGATCATTCACAGTCCGAACTGCTCCTACAGACAAAACAAACACCTAACATTGGGGGACATCAGCAAACTTGGACGTGAACTGCAGGTTGGAGGAGCTCAGGTACAGAGGCGGTTACTGAATTCAGTGGCTAGGGAAGGTTTCAGACAGTGGTGCCCATGAAAAGCGAGGCCAAGGTGAGGTAATGAAAGAAACGACTTATGTGCACTGAAAATTAATTGGATCATGCATCTGGTACGTCAAGCTACTTTGCTCTGAATCTCAAATTCATAATGGTGGCTTTAATCTTTCATTATAAAAATTAGTAGTAAGAGATTCATCTTCCTTTCTCTAAGACACTTAAATCTACCCATCAGGCATGGCCAAAAAAATCTCACTCTTGGTCGGACACAAACAAGGATCTTCTGAAAAACTAAGAAGCAAGAATTCTTTTTAGAAGTAACTAAGGAATGAGGTCCAGAACTTGCAGCTTCCTTTATCCCAAAGTATATTACAGCTATAACATCTCCCACTCAGGCACTAAGACAAACACCATGGCGACAATACTGTTACTGAATATCACATTCCCATCTGCCTAGATAGAATCACATGATTACTCATCAAAATAGCTTATTTTCCATCTCGTATATGCTACAGAAAACTAACAGGCAATAACATGACTGAACAGTCTAAAATCCTGTTATAAAATATTATTACTCCTAGTTTGAGGGTTGGATTAAACAAAATATTAGCCAAGACTGAAAGGCTGGGTGGGTGAGGTTCAGTACGAGTCCACTTCATTGCAACTGAAATAATATCTGGCTAAATAGCAGCTAAAACAATAATATTACGTGATGTATTGCATCCAGGGTGAGCAGAGATTTGAACAAATATTTATTCTGCACCCAGGGGGTCTAATTATTTATTTTGTGCCTAATATTTTTCAAACTCAGTAATTCAACTGTAGTTTGTTAGTTTCTAGGTGGAGTTTGTTAGTTTCTGTGTTCAAACAAGTAACTAGAATACCTTCTTTCTTACACTTAAGCAGTGAATGTTTTTGCTCATTTCATTTCTATATTGGGTTCTGATATTAATACAAGATCAAGAACTTGGTTCTTCTATGTTGAATTACTGTCTAAAAAATTATTACAGCTGAGAGATCCAAGGAGACCCGGAGAGGTATATGAACTACAATGAGAAAAGATGCAAAATAAACGAATGCTTCCAATAGGCCAGGGGAGAACAAACAAGTCACGTACCATGCGTCCACTGGCGCTCCGATTAGACATCACCCGGCGTGATGACCAGCAACACGGCAAAACGCCGCTCACTGTGCACCACTGCCGCTGATTCAGCGCACCGACCACGACGCCACCGAGTCCACCTGTCGACCACAACACTGTCAAGGAAACCAACAGCCCCGTCAAGCCCGCCGGCTGATCAACTAGAGTCCGTGGAAGCATGTCGCCTGCCACGCCTTACCGTGAAAACTGAAAATCCCAGCTGCCATCGCTCACCGCCCATTGATAATGTTCAGGACATAGATACAAGATTCTTACAGAATATGAGACAGTAATCCATAACAATTAGCTCCTTTGAAGTGTTATCTCTCAATGATAAAGTGGTATTAGTGGTACCTACTGCTGCACATAAGATAGATCTGCTTGTTTATTCCACTTTGGGACCGAGTGTGGTGTAGCAGATTATGTGAAATTCATTGGTTCATAATGCCGGTTATAAAACAAGAATAATTTGCCTTCGATTTGGTACTTTTACATAGAAACTAGCTGAGCATAATCACTAGCACCAGATTGGAGATACCATTGTAGCCAAGAACTTAAAAATGATATAGAAATACGAGAGAGCAGCAGGGACATCCGCAAGTGTAGCATGCCCAGCATCGTGCATGGTGCTGGCACAGCTTACACAATAAGCTAAGCTTGTAAAATTAAGCCAGACATACCTTGCGAGAGCTAGAATGAGGTGATACAGTGGGGCATCTCCTAGATCTTTCGTTCTCTACAACAACAAAATTGAGTCCAAAAGTCACCTGTATTTCCATTTGAACAAACAATATACTCCAGTACATCTCTGTTGGAGTAAAAAATTAACACTAGTTGGAGACCAGTACATCTCTGTTGGAATTGAAATATGGTATCTCCGTGCAAATCAGGAGATAATGCCATTTTTTACCAATGAAGTTAACATTTAGCCAGTACCCAAACTGTAAACTGACGTAAAGTTGCAAGGGGCTAGATGGGTTTGCGGCCATATGCTAGCATTATGGCAGCCGCTGCAGGTCGCTGATCCAATTTCAGTTGGACCTTCGCTCCCAACCCAGGCTGCTACTAAATAGACAGCAAGACCCAATCCATCACAACCTATTACCCACGGGAAACACAGAAGATTAGACAGAAGGAGGAAGAGAGATGGATCTTCAAAGCAGCAGAGCGGGCAGGTGGTATACATACCCAAGATACATATATCCAACTCGTACATACCCAAAATATGCATACCCAAGATACATATACCCAGGATACACATACCCAATATATATATACTAGCTGAATACCCGTGCGTTGCAACGGGTGAAGAAAAATATGCGCCGTGGTTAGACGCGCCGCCAATGCCTCCTTTGTCCGTGCTATAGCTTAGGCCACTTGGTACCCGTGTGCCTGCACTGCACCGGCAAAGCCATATTCCGCTATCACCACCTCACCCCAATTTGATAAGTCCTTTGCCTCACTTGGGTCGGATAAATTGTCGGGGAAGGAGTTATAGCATCTCCACTCACCCTTCCCTCATACGGCGTCTAGCGCAAGCCATTTTTGTGCCATATGGGGGTGTCGGTGACGTTTTCTGTATGGGCAGCGATGTTTTCTCAACCGCGCCCCCATCCCAAATTTTGAATCGGTGAAATTTACATAAAAGCGTCGATGTCTGAGGGAGCGTTTGATGGGCCAGCACCATCATCGGACCGACGTCGACGGTCAACCAACCCACAGCGGCGCTGCCGCTCCTTCCTCACCCGCTCGCGGCAGCGACGCTCTGTGTTCTCAAGGAAATAGGTGAAGATCCTCTGGTCCTCCTCGCGCTCCTGCCCGGGCTGGTAGAAGGGGAGGGGGTACTGGCTTTCACTGCATTGTCACGCCTCCTCCACCGCCGCCATCGCCCCCCTTCGGTCCTGCTCATCGCCGCCATCGCTGTCCTGGCTGCCTCTATGTTGTGATGGCTCCTGCGGCGGTGGGGCTGGTAGTGATGGTTGTGCGTCGCTTTGGCTGCTAGGTAGCATAGTGTTCGTGGTGAGGCGGCGAGACATTTTTCTCCCGACAGGCAAGTCCATGAACCAGCACCGGCGGGGAGTTGAACTTTATAGCCGGAGGTGGGGGAAATCGAGGTGGAGCAGGAGAGAAAGGGCAGGAAGGATCGAAAAATAAATTTGGGGGGCACGACTGGGCGAGATTTTCGGTGCTGGCGCCCCTATATGGCATTTGGGGGGGAGTGGAGATGCTCTTATTAGAATGCGGATCTGCGGCCCTGGTTCGATCATCCGCTCCCGCCAACACTAACAAGGCCTTTTAATTTGACATGGCCGTTATTCATTTCTATGTTATGCTATGATTGTGACCTGATTTAATAGATTCTTGAATTTATTTTAATGATAATTTTTTTAAGACGCTCTATGGATATTATTTACAAGTAAATAGACGCGTCTAGGATTGTACACATGTGGCGAGACTTCAGTTTTTCAGTGAAAAGCATACAAATTGAAAGTCTAGGACAAATACTTTTTTGCTTAATTAGCATGTACTACTGCCTTTCGTGATTTCTTTGCCTAGTCCCCTGCTGTAACATATTTTCTTTATATCGATCATCTCTTATACTACATGGGCCTACATATGTTTTTAGTTTAGTACGGCCCATCAGAGCTAGCCTATCTGTAGTTGTGACAAATAACAAACGCATTTTGATAGTACCACCTAGTTAACAAAACAACAGATACCGCTCGCGGGATCGTACGAACGAACTTCTCTTCTTGGCTCGAGATCGTTGACGGTCGAAGTGGTTTTCTCGGTTTGGGATCGGTCCTAGTTTTTCTAACACGAGATAGCACAACAGCATATAATTCAGAATTGCAGAGCGTGCCTGACACTCCTGAGCCGGGTTCTATATTTTTATTTAATCTAACATTGAATGATGTTGAATATAATCACCAACAATCCCTGCAGCTTTGATTAACGTGCCCACGTATCCCAGGCGATTTGCATTGCGTGAACATGTAAATTCAGTAATTTTAAAGTGTTATTTTGCGCTCTGTACTCATCCATCTTCACCGGCAATGACAACCACGTCTTTAGGGATGCAGGCCGCCAGTCCTGACTAATGCATGGCAATTAAATTAGTTAAAGTCTTGCAAACATGTAAAAATTGATTTGAAATCGAATTTGATTAGCGGACAGGCCGGGACGTCCGCCTGCATCCCTACACGTATTGGTCAACAGCAGCGGCGCCGCATAAAGTTTGCGCCATGTGTGTGCCAACTAAACAACAGAGACTATGGGATACCAAAGTTTTTCTTAGAAAAAATGAGCTTATACAACTCAGAGTCAGTAGAGCTAGGTAGAGGCGTCACCTTATCAGATACTGTATCCTCTGCGGAATCAGAAACATGGTCAGGATTTTGTTGAGACTAATGGCATGTGATATGATGGTCACCGCATCCTGCCATGCTAGTGTGGTAGTAAGATCCAGAGCAAACAATGGCTTGACTCGCATCGCATTCATGGATCATATATATGCATCTTGACTGAAGGTGTAGTAAAACAGGGGCACCGCAAGAAATCAATTTGAGGTGCAGGAGCGGCTCAGCGGCATAGACATGCATGGGCGCCGGCGTTGTCCGCCTCGGCAGCCACTGGAGACGACGGTCGCGTGAGTTTTCCGTGGCCGGCCTCATGCGTGCCCATGATGTCGATGAGCAGCCAGAGATGGTTGCACGACGCGCGGCGCTGTCCACCTGGGCAGCCATTGGAGAGGATGTTAGCGTGAGTTTCCAGTGGTGCCCTCTTTCCCCAGCCTTTCTTCTGGTAGTTGATGTCGGTGGAGACGCTCACGGAGGCATCGGTAGAGGTATGGCGGTCCTTGGCGGATCACTTTGGCTCAAAGCACTCGTCGGACATGCCGGCCGGTGCGTGCTGCTAAGGTTTCCATTGGAATATTGGATGTTGCTCTTGTTTGTTCCCTGGCTATATGAGGAGCCAGCAGCGGCGTGTCCCTTATGGATTCTTTTTGCAACAGTAAAATCAAATACAGTTCCAAACCAATCCGGATCTGTTTGACGAAGACGCGATGGACGCGCAAAGGAGACATGCGGAGGCACGTTTGACATGAGACTGGACGATGGCAAGTCTCGGGGCGACGGGCGTAAACGACGAAGACGCGACGGACGCGCAAAGGAGACAGGCGGAGGCACGTTTGACATGAGACTGGACGATGGCAAGTCTCGGGGCGACGGGTGTAAACGAGATGGACGAAAGACGAACGGTTTTTTCGACGCACGATAGATTTTTTTGACGGACGAAGCGGTTTTTTGACATACCACGGTTTTCTAACCATCACATCCTCAAGCCGTATTATTAGTAGAGATACCCGGAATACGTATATATATGTACTTTTACATACCTTAGGTATATATTCCAAAAAAATAACATACCTAAGGTATACATACCTCATTTATGTCTACTAAGTATGTGCAAAGTCATACATACCTTGGGGTATGTACAAAACATCACGTATTTTGTACGTATTGAGCATGGTGCCCGGGCACCAAGGTGCCCTGGTTATTTTACCTATATATATATATATATATACGCGCATGTACGCACGATACAATATCTTAGGTTTAATGAGCTTTAGTAAATCAAATATTTTTCAAGATCTCCTCTCAATAAATTATTTGGAACACACTAAATGTGATTAAAATTCTCAATATGTACTTAGGGAGTGTGTGCACACACACCATTCAGACTACAATATATCACAAATGGATAATCCGCACAGCACTATCACCCTGGCACCTCCATTTGCTACCGCTTGCAGCTACTTCCTAGATGATCTATTTATCTAAGAGATTTTTGTGCGGCTTCATGCAGAATACCTCATGATTTACAAAGAGATCTTCATAGATGATGCCTGCTTTGTCTTCCGCCACCGCGACCTCTTCCATGCATGTCCTTCATCCATGTCGATCATCCCTCGCAAGAATTCTTTCAAGGAAAATTTGAGCTCTTCGAGGATATCATCTTCCATTGCCTTCGCATGGGAAAGATACTGGCTCTCTTGAGGAGAAGACAGAGTTGATGCTTGAAAAGGCATGTCAACCGGAAGGTGAAGGTATCACAAACAAGATTATCCCCATGCATTGTGATGGTTTGGTCACCATCGCGACCGTCAATGACCAGGAATTTGTGTGCAACCAAGCAACCCAAGAGCGCGTGACATTTCTGCTTGGCACCTCGGATGTCCATTTAGTAAAGGAAACACCAATAACCCTTCGATTTTATTCATCAACACTGGCTCAAACATGACCCTTGTTGTGTGGCATCTAGGAGATGATAGGAGAAGACAACCCAACTTTTCATTATGTTGCCGCATTGATCCGTTTAATGACATCCCAGGCATTGACGCCTTCTTTCTGATGGGACAACAAGGGTGCGATCGTAGTGGATGTACACTACAAGAAGCTTTCCTCATGTAATCTAAAGAATGCATATATGGAAGAGGGAGTTGGCACTGCCAAAATGTAATCTGAAGAATCCATCCTCCTCACCCGGATCCTTGGTGGCGATGGCCTGCCAGAAAATGTCTTGGCGTATATAGCTTCCAAGAAGTTGTGTGAACAGACTTGAGAGTAAAAGAAATCAGTCTTGAGGCCATATTTGATTGTGAACAAATATAGAATGTCTATCGCTAATCTAAGTCTTTTAAGATTTTTGTATGTTTAAGTCAACTTCACTACATAGGAAGTTAGTTTTTAGACAAGTGGAATTTACACTTTTTAAGGCAAAGTGCAAGATGCACTTAAAAAATAAAGTTCTACTATTATACATCAACTGATACGGAAAAGCATCTAACTTAGATGAACATGGACCAAATAGAAAATATGTGCAATTTAAAGTTTAGATACAGGCAATATTATCCAAATATTATTTGCAACTTGAAACTTTTTGACCAAAAGTTTGACTAAAATATCCGCAATATTTTACTTGTGACTAAGTAGAAAATTCACAAAAAACTTATATCTCAAACCATGTGTCGCCTACATAGGCAAAAAAGAAAGGATGAGACACTTGCACCTCAGGAAAGTCCATCATAGAAAAGCATTAACTTCCAACTTCAATATCAACTATAGTTGACACTGGAGAAAATATAAGGCAAAGAATGAAGACGAACAATGTTGAGCATATTCCCTTCTTGACGACGCTTGTGAGCTTCATTTGGAAATCTCATGCTCTTTTCAAATACAACCTAACCATCATAATTAGTAACATCTTCATCTTTGGGTTTTTTGAGTATAATTTGAAAATTGTAACCAATAATTTTGTATTATCTATAGTGTAATCATCAATACCACTCTCTATTAGGTGCTCTAGGAAAATCTAGAGAAATAATGTATCCCCACTAGTCATATTTGGAAGAAATTAATGGTGTTTAAATTGCAAAAGCGGGTTTAATCAGTATGTGCGCTATAACAATTTTTTTTACCACAAGTAATCAAATCTCGATGAAATCACTGCTAAAATCCGATGTTGGAACCACATTAAAGATTGTTATTTATAGTGATACATATGTCGGCGCGGATTATGTCCTCTCACATAATTCAACCTAAAGTATACATGGCAAGATGGAAGATCTGCACTCGAGAAAACACCTTTATATACAGTCGTCGACTCCATTTTCCATTGCGTGTGTCATCCTCCTAGTTCCTCCTAGGTCACTCCTCCTCGAGCAGCTCCGGAGGTCGACCACCTAACCCTAGTTTCCCTCCCCTACCGCGCGTCACCCTGGCCTCCACCGCCACCACCAGCACCAGCGGCGGTGGTGGCACACCTACCCTTCGAAGGCGGAGTAATTGATGGCTCACTGGCGATCCATCCCTGGGAGCGGGGTAGGGGTTGCAACAGCGATGCCGAGGGCTGGCAGCGGGTGGGACCACAATGTAATAGGGGCCACTCGATATAGAAAATTATGGTACTCCATTAAATTATATTTAAAACTAATTTAATGCTAAGAGTAGGAAAAGTGGGGAATCAGATATATATACGCACATGTACGCACGATACAATATCTTAGGTTTAATGAGCTTTAGTACATCGAATCTTTTTCAAGATCTCCTCTCAATCAAATATTTGGAACACACTAAATGTGATTAAAATCCTCAGTATGTACAGAGGTAGTGTGTGACACACACCATTCAGACCAAAATATATCATAGATGGATCATCCGCACATCTCTATCACCCCGGCACGTCCATTCGCTACCGCTTGCAGCAACCTCCTAGATGACCAATTTATCCAAGAGATTTTCGTGCGGCTTCGTGCAGAATACCTCATGATTTACAAAGTGATCTTCATAGATGATGCCATCTTTGTCTTCCGCCACCGCGGCCTCTTCCATGCATGTCCACCATCCATGTCGATCATCCCTCGCAAGAATTCTTTTAAGGACGAATTTGAGCTCTCCGAGGATATCATCTTCCATTGCCTTCTCACAGGAAAGACACTGGCTTTCTTGAGGAGAAGACAGACTTGATGCTTGAAAACGCATCAACACCGGAGGTGAAGGTATCACAAACAAGATTTTACCCATGCATTGTGATGGTTTGGTTGCCATCGCAACCGTCAATGATCGGGCATTTGTGTGCAACCCAGCAACCCAAGAGCGCGTGACATTGCCGTTGGGCACCTCGGATGTCCATATAGTAAAGGAAACACCAATAACTCTTGGATTTTATTAATCAACAATGTCTCAAACATGAACCTTGTTGTGTGGCGTCTAGGAGATGAAAGGAGAAGACAACCCAACTTTTCATTCTGTTGCCGCATTGATATGTTTGATGACATCCCAGACATTGACGCCTTCTTTCTGATGGGACAACAAGGGCGGGATCATAGTGGGTGTACACTACAAGAAGCTTTCCTGATGTAATCTGAAGAATGCATATATGGAAAAGGGAGTTGGCACTAGCAAAATGAAATCTGAAGAGTCTATCCTCCTCACCTGGATCCTTGGTGGCGATGTCATGCCAGAAAATGTCTTGGCATATATAGCTTCCAAGAAGTTGTATGAACATACTTGAGAGTAAAAGAAATCAGTCTTGAGGCCCTATTTGATAGTGAACAAATATAGAATGTTTATTGCTAATCTAAGTCTTTTGAGATTTTTGTATGTGAAAGTCAACTTCACTATAGAGGAAGTTAGTTTTCAGAGATGTGGAATTTACACCTTTTAATGCAAAGTGCAAGATGCACTTTGAAATTAAAGTTCTACTATTATACATCAACTGATTCGGAAAACATCTAACTTAGATGAACATGGACCATATAGAAAATATGCGCAACTTAAAGTTTAGATACATGCAATATTATCCAGATATTTTTTGCAACTTGAAATTTTTTGACCAAAAGTTTGACTAAAATATCTGCAATATTTTACTTGTGACTAAATAGAAAATTCACAAAAAATGATATCTCAAACCATGTGTCGCCTACATAGATGAACAAGAAAGGATGTGACACTTGCAGATATGTAGTATGCATTTTTTTCCTTTGTTGCAGCTTTTGATCAAATTGTAATGTAAAATTATATTATTTTATTTCATTGTTTAAGGTTCTGACCTATAACTCAGGAAAGTCCATCATAGAAAAGCATTCACTTCCAACTTCACTATCAACTATAGTTGACCCTGGAGAAAATATAAGGTAAAGAATGAAGACGAACAATGTTGAGAATATTCCCTTCTTGATGTCGCTTGTGAGCTTCTGTTAGAAATCTCATGCTCTTGTCAAATACAGCCTAACCATCATAATTAGTAACATCATATCTCCGGGTTTTTTGAGTATAATTCGAAGAATGTAACCAAAAAATTTGTATTATCTATAGTATAATCATCAATACCACTCTCTATTAGGTGCTCTAGGAAAATCTAGAGAAATAATGTATTCGCACTAATCGTATTTGGAAAAAATTAATGGTGTTTAAATTGAAATAGAGGGTTTAATCAGTATGTGTGCTATAAAAAATTTTGTTACCACAAGTAAATCAAATCTCCTTGAAATCACTGCTAAAATCCTATTTTGGAACCACATTAAAGATTGTTATTTATATTAATACATATGTCGGAGCCGGTTATGTCCTCTCACATAATTCAACAGTAAGTATACATGGCAAGATGGAAGATCTGCACTCGAGAAAACACCTTTATATACAGTCGTTGACTCCATTTTCCATTGCGTGTGCCATCCTCCTAGTTCCTCCTAGGTCGCTCCCCTTCGAACGGCTCCGGAGGTCGACCACCTAACCCTAGTTTCACTTCCCTACCGCACGTCACCCTGGTGAACGGATCGTATGGGCACCTAGAGGGGGGGGGGTGAATAGGTGCTACTCAAATTTTAGTTCTTTTTCGATTTAGGCTTGACACAAAGGTAAATTCTCTAGATATGCAACTAAGGTGAATTTACCTATATGTCAACTAGCAAGCTAAACAAGATACAATATATAAAGGCAATAAAGGATAGAGGTAACCGAGAGTGGAGCACACGGAGACGAGGATGTGATTCCCATAGTTCCTTCCTTTTTAGGGGAAGTACGTCTACGTTGGAGGGGTGTGGTTGCCACAAAGGCCTAACCAACGCCACAAAGGCTCACCCTATTCTCCGGTGCAAGCTTCCGCCACAAAGGCCTAGCTCACTTTCCACTAAGGGATTCCTCAAGGCGGAAACGGCCTTTACAATCTTGGGGCACGCATCCACAACCGAATTGGAGGCTCCCAAGCACAACACAATGCTGTGAAACAACAAGTAGCAATATATCAAATACACAAACAAGGTCTTGGGACACAAGGGAACCCAAGACACAAGGGCCCTCTAGCAAATGAGAGGGGAAATCAAATCGCTTCGGTGAGGATGTAGAGGATGGTCTTCTCCTTCGATTCTCCAAAGATCAAGAGCTTTGGTGGGGTGAGGGAGGAGATCTACTAGCTTTGGTGAGCTCAACAATGGTGGTGTTCTTGAAACTTGGCTGGCTACCCGTTGGAGAAGAAGAGGGGGGTATTTATACCCCCCAAAATATCTGACCGTTGGAGGCCAGGAAGTCCGGCTATAGCCGGAGTTAAGTCCGGCTAAAGCCGGCCACACCGGCTAAAGCCGGCCTCAGACCGGCTATAGCCGGCCTGAAAAATCCGGCCTAGCCGGAAATAGCCGGACAAATAGCCGGTTGAGTCCAGAGGCGCAGGACCCCTCTCGAAAACGTGCAGTCCGGCTATAGCCGGTCTGGGGACCGGCTAAAGCCGGCCTGACTGGCCCAACTTTGTCTGAAACTTCTCCAGGAGCTTATTTCCACCATTTCCTCAATAATTTCCTTTGGATAATGATACTTGTCAAATATAACATATAAAACCCAATATCTTGTGCAAGAATATTATAAAATCCTGCAAAGCATAATCACACATTAATAGATAATGTATTGTTAACAAACGTGTAACAACTCAGAAATTGTAATCCACTTCTTATTAAATAAAGTACCAAATTTTGGACCCAAATAAAACTTTTTACTCATTATTTTATGCATACATGTATTTTCTACTCTATGTATTCTATGATTTCATGTGTGTTGTTTTTGATTGTGTATTGTCTAGTTAATTCTAAGTGAACCAACAGAATCAATTGAGAAAGATTATAAGAACCAAAGCAACCAGAAATAAAAATAAGAAAGAAAAAGAGAAGAAAAAGATGATCTAGGAAATCTGTTTGACTACCCTACTTTGAGCCCTTGAGTTAAGAAACCTAGAACCCACCTTCATGTTTGGCCAGTGAGTTGAGCTTAACCAAGTTGTGGACTAACTCAACCAACAAAGATTTACCCAAATTTCAAACCAGAACACCACTCAAACTTGAGCCAAAGTTTGAATCTGAAACAGAAACCATATCAAATTTGAAATATAAATTTTTGCAAAACTCAACCTTTCACTGTAACAAAAATATGCCTGGGTATCTTATCCAATATGATGAGCACCCAAAGTGGAAAAAATTGAAAAATCAAATTTTGGGTTCTTGCGGGCATTTCAACAAACACTTGGTGGGCAGAAATCTAGCAAAATCGCATCAACTGTTTGCCACAGTGTTGGGCAGCCCTAGCCCTAGTCTCTGACCTCCAAGCAGTGCTCTGGGATCTCCTGGGTCGATTCCTTGTCTCCCCTGCACAAGCACCGGCCGTGAGACATGGATGGCATGGAAGAAGAGCACACCGGACCCCTACCATGCCCCCCTCTGAACCAGACCATCTCAGCCCCTCCCATCGCGCCAGGATGCTCCTACAGCACGCAGCAGCCCGCCGCCCACGCCAGAACCAAGCCTTGCCCCTCCCACGGCCGACACACACGGTGTGCTGGCCGCCTCTGGACCTCGCCGGTGCTCCCTCTCCCGCCTATAAAAGGGCGCCCTTCTTCCCTGAAAAGAACCACACCATCCCCAGCACCTTCCTAGACAATGTTTCCCTCGCTCTCGTGCTCTCAGTCGAGCTCGCCGACCTCGACGTCCCCGCAGGCCACCGCACGTTCCCGGCATTGCTGAGCTTTCCCCGGAGCTGTACCTGCTGGAGGTGGCGGAGGAGGACCCCCGCATCCGCCCTGCATCCTCGCCGCCGGTCGCCGCCGCTCCGGTGAGCCTCCCCGTCGCCGCCCTGCTCCCAGAGCTTGCTCTCGTTTACGTTCCAGTAGCGCCCGGGGAAGAAGCCCCGATACCCTTTCGTTTTAAGTAGCGGGCCCCCCTTGTCAGCTTTTTTTTTTTCACTTAACCTCCAGCCAGCTTTAGCCTAGTGGGCCGGCCCGGTAGCCTCCTGTGTGCGGCCCAGTTTGGATTCATTACTAATCTTTTCCCGTTTTTATTTTTTTTCCGCCCGATTTTCGAACTAAATTCAGCACTGTTTTTACAATTCAAATTCCCGGAGTTTTACAAATCCGTTTTTAGCAAATAAATATGCGTTGGAAAGCTTATAAAATACTCTACACAGTAGAACTGGTTAGAATTCAAAATAAGTTAGGAATTTAATTAGATATGAATAGTGGGACCATAGCTTTATTAATCATGAAAGATTTCTAGAAAATTATTTAAGCCATCAAAAATCATGAAAATTAAAATGTGAACTCACTAATGACCCCTCTTACTGTTAGTCAACACTAATCTACCCAAACCATATTAGTGTGATCATTTAGACCCTAACCCAAACCTATTTGTTAGCATAAAATGATAGATCACTAGTGCACACTTAGAATTAATTGCCCTCTTTACCAATTTACTTAGTGGACCCATCCCACCTAAACTTGTCTTAGTAACCCTAAATCAACACCAATGCTGCACAAGTGAACCACTTATGCTACTTAGTAAAGAATCTAGCTTGCACACTTGAAGAAAACTTAGAAGAAAGACTTACAATCCAACACCATAACAATGCAACATGAATGCTTTGGTTAACAAACACAGATGTGTGCTTGGTGTGTTGTTAGCTTGGTGAAGTGATGGTGTGCTTTGTGTTTATTCGTTATTAGACGCTAGTGTTGCCGAGGAGGATATTGGAGGGGATTATTATTATCAAGAAGAAGAAGAGAACCCCGGACACTTTGCCAACCAAGGCAAGCCATCTTTTGATTCATACTCCCACTACCTAGTTTTACTATTGCATTCTACTTATTTTAAGTAAATTGCATGATTGAATTGCTAGAGTAGAATGATAGAAGTGTATTGATGTCTTGATTATCAAGGGCATCAAGCTGAGTTTATCCAACCCTAGTTAGTAGTACTCTCACTCAATGTAGTTGCTTAGTCGCTAATAAAAGTTGAGGCTATCTCTGGAGGAACCCCATTTGAAAGGTGGTGACTTGAACTTGAAACTTGAAATGGGAGATTGCTCCTACACGATGGCTTTATGAAAGAAAATAATCTTGACTAAGAACTATGAAATGTATTTCTCAATTGACAACGAGTGATGTACATGGGTGCCAATTATAACGTACAACCACGTTACCCCTATATGGGAAGGGGCTTAATCCGTAGCTTGTTTATCTTAGTATGGGAGGTCTTGCATCAAATCTTCATGGAAGGACTCCACGGGCGGATACTTCTTGACCAAGTGGTTTCCACTAACCCGGTACCCGGGATGGGCAGAACTAGAGGCGCCGGAGCGGGAATTCCGTATCCCGGGCTCTAGGGAAGGATCCTATACTAGGATGAGCAAGTGAAAGGTTTTGTTTGATTATCTGAAACCCGCATACCTTTGTGTATGGCGAACCGTGGAATTCTCCCGGCAGATGTATCGAATCTTGTGGGTAAAGTGTACCCCTCTGCAGAGGTTTTCAAACTATTCGAATAGCCGAGTCCTCGGTCATGGACGGTTGGCAAACTCTACCTGGCTTTTGTCAAGACTAAAAATAACAAGGGTGAACTTGGTGAATGACATGAATTTGAATTGACTTGACTTGACCATGATCTTGACCCATTGAAGTTCCTCTTTAGAATGAACTTAGAGAACTAAACCTCTTTTCTACCAATGAGCATTCTTGGGAAATAAAACTAGCTTTTGCAAACCAACTTAGTGCTTAGTCCACTATACCCAACCTTGCATATCTACTTCATCTTTTCATTTATAAGATGGTTTGCGAGTGCATCCAATGTACTCACGGCTGTGTCCCTGGCTATCAACTTGGCCAGACTATGGGGAGGAATACCAGGAGGAAGGGTATGAAGAAGAGTACCAGAACTAAGCTCGTCTCCGTGAGTCGCCATTTGCCTGTAGGGAGAAGGCATGGGCCGAAGACGTTATTTCCGCTGCTATATTGTGTTGTAATATGACTTGGTCTATATGACCATTGTATTTGAATCATCGTATTGTAATGTCTATGGAACTGGTTACCAACTACGTTATGTATATCGCAACAATGATTCTGGGATTGCGGTGGAATACATAACGGGCACTTCGAATTTGTTATCAAATTTGAGGTCGTCACAAAACGCCAAAATCAATTAGGCGGGAAATGCTCTTTCAATCTCCCCCTTTTTGGTGTTTGATGACAATACACAATTTTGCATGTTTTAAACGATATAAAATATAGACGGAGCTCCCCCTTGCTATGTGCCTTATTTTTAAATTTGTATTTGAATACAAAGATACATCAACAATAAGAACTCCCCCTAGATTTTATAATGTGATCCATATATGCACAAGATATATATCATAATCCAACAAACATATAATATGACAAGATATAATATAGGATTAATAACGATATAACACAAGTTCTACTACACAATATAACAATAGTTCAACACATAGTAGTAGATAGATAAGTTCAACCATGGGACACAAGCAAGCAAGATATAAAAGCTTGTGACCCAACCAAATCCAAATGGAAAGCCAACTCCAAATGGAAAACACATGCAAATGGGACTTTCTCCCCCTTTGGCATCAAGACGCCAAAAGGGAGACCACAACAAGATCACTCATCAACATCGTCAAAGTCCTCATCATCTTCATCATCTTCTTGGTCATCGTCTTCTTCCTCTTCATCATCATCGTCATCTCCTTCTTCCTCTTCTTCATCAATGGCTTCCTTGCCCTTGGAGGTGACTTCGGCTAACTCCTTCCAATCAAAGGTTGAGCCCTCATTCCACTTGCCAAATGAGAAGGTGTCCTCGGATATATCTTGCTCTTGGGACTCCTCTTCATGGCTAGCTACCTTGCCCTTCTCCACAGCCCTCAAACGAGTATCCAACTCTCTTTGCTTCTTGGAGATGTGCTTGCGGTCCACATAGTCCTTGTACTGAGTGTGACGCACATCATTGTTCATGCAAAAGAGAGCCCTCTGCCACCACTTGAGCTTCTTCATCTCTTGAGCCATTCCACCACTTGGTGGATCCGCATTCTTCCTCCTAGAGCCGGTAGCATAGATGTTGCCACCCATCACATCACTCGAAGAGGGATAAGCACTTGACATGCTAGACACCAAATGAGCGGTCTTCTTGTAGAGCTTGTTGGGCTTGTGCACTTCCAAGACTTCATCAAGCAAATCTTCTTCAATCTCAAAGTCTCCCTCAATGCCTCTGTCAATGATGAGCCTCATGATGAACGGAGCATAAGGAGGGATCTTCCGATCAAGCATAGCAATCTTCATCTCCATAAAGATGAAGTATATCACATCAAGCTCCATCCCTACACAATCTCTTCCGGCCTCGAAGACAAGCCGGGCATGGTGGAGCAAATGGACAAGACCACCTCTGATAGAATCATTGTTGCCCCCACTTGGAGCAATGTTGGCACGGAACATCCGGAGCAAAATATCATAGAGGGGAAGGAGATTTGCAGTCTCTCCTGCTTTGCCCCCTGGACCATACAGGCACTGGATCTTCCCCTTGTTGTACTCAGTGGTATCAAGATGCAAACGGGCACCCCTAGGTCGATGAATGCCATCGAACCTATAGCCCAAAAGCTTCCCGAACCGAGACATGGTCGAGTACTTCCTCACTTCACCTGTCATCCAAGTGAAACCGACCTCATCCTGAGTATCAAACTCTAATGTGGCAAAGAACTGCTGAATCAGATGAGGGTTGTAGTCTTGCTTGAAGACCATCAGCTTGTGCAACCCAAGCTTCTCGGTGACCCAAAGAGCATCTTCAAAGTACTCATCCCTTGACAAAGCTGCAATATTGGTGACCTTCATGGGGCACACCTTTGTGCTCATGGATGCATAAATCTGCTCATAAATCCGCTGATGCTCAGACCGATAGAAAGAAGCACTGTCAATATCTCTAGGCATGGTGTAGAACTTCTGCTCACGGAACTCCCGGTACTCTTGCTTGGACAGCTTCTTGAGATCACTGACATTGGCAAACAGAGATTTCTTCTTACGTTCTTCCAATCTCTTCCTTTTCAGAGCTGCTGCCACACGAGCATCTTGATGCTCTTGACGGCGAGCAAGTGAGGGATCAACATATCTTGACCTCTTGGGTCGAGAGCCACCTTTTGATCCACATCTTTACCATTGGGATCAAGCTCAAGATGACATTTTGTGGCCATTGGTGTGGCGGCCCCATTTAGTTCCTTCATCTTGAACCTCTTGAGCATGTCTTGGACATATTTGGCTTGATAAATAAAAGTCCCTTCTTTCAATTGCTTGATTTCAAAACCAAGAAAGAACTTCATTTCGCCCATCATAGACATCTCGAACCTATCGGTCATCAGCTTTGAAAATTCATCATTAAAAGCTTTGTTAGTAGAGCCAAAGATAATATCATCAACATATAGTTGGCATATGAAAAGCTCCCCATTGACCCTCTTAGTAAAAAGAGTGGGATCGATTTGCCCAACTTCAAACCCACGGTCTACCAACAACTCCCTAAGGTGCTCATACCACGCACGTGGGGCTTGTTTAAGGCCATAGAGTGCCTTATGGAGTTTGTAGACATGGTTAGGGAAGTTGAGATCCTCAAACCCCGGGGGTTGCTTAACATACACTTCCTCTTTCAATGGACCATTAAGAAATGCACTCTTAACATCCATTTGTTGCAACTTAAAGTTATGATGAGTGGCATATGCAAGAAGGATACGGATGGACTCAAGACGAGCCACGGGAGCATAGGTCTCTCCAAAGTCAATGCCTTCAACTTGAGAGAAACCTTGAGCAACCAATCTTGCCTTGTTCCTCACAACAATTCCATGCTCATCTTGCTTGTTCTTGAATATCCACTTTGTGCCAATCACATTGCGGCACTCCTTTGGCTTCTCTACTAACACCCATACATTATTGCGCTTGAAGTTGTTGAGTTCTTCATGCATAGCGTCCAACCAATCCGGATCTTCAAGTGCTTCAAATACTTTCTTGGGTTCAACCATGGAGATATAAGCATGATGAGAGCTAAATTGTGCCAATTGACGCCGGGTTGACACTTTGCTTCTTAAATCTCCAATAACCCTCTCAAGGGTATGACCTTTAAGTTCCAAGTCTCTTTCAACTCTTTTCTTGCGACGGGCTTCGATCTCCTCATTAGACCTTGGAGGAGACTCTTGATCATCTTGATCATTTTGGTCCCCGTCTTGACCAACAAATTGACCTTGATCATTATTATCTTCATGAGTAGGTTGATCTTGGTCTTGTGAAGAATTGGGGGCGGTTGAGATAACCGGAGAGGATGGTGGTGCCCCTTCTTCTTCATGAAGGTCCTTGTCTTGTTCTTCGGTTGGTGCATTAGTTGCTTCCTTGGGAGAGGCTTGTTGAGCTTGTGAAGATGAAGGCTCCACTTGAGTAGAGCATAGTCCTTCCCGGTCAGCCACAAGGTGTCCCTCAATGGGGCGGAAAAATCCCACGCCCATTCTTCCTATGGCTTCTCGAGGTATTTCATCATCTACATCACAAGAAACAACATCTCGCCCCCCTTGGGAGCTATCATTCTCTTCGAATACCACACTACAAGATTCTTCAACACGTCCGGTGGACTTGTTGAAGACTCTATAAGTGTGGGATTCGGCACCATAACCAACAAAAATACCTTCTATTGCTTTTGGATCAAATTTACCTAAACGAACTCCTTTTCTTTTAAAGAAACACTTACACCCGAAAACCCGGTAGTAGGAGATGTTGGGCTTGCTTCCGGTGAGAATTTCATATGGAGTCTTGTTTAGGCCTTTGCGGAGGAAGAGCCGGTTTGAAGAATGACAAGCCGTAGAGATAGCTTCGGCCCAAAAGTTATATGGAGACTTAAACTCCGCCAACATGGACCTAGCCATATCCATAAGAGTCCGGTTCTTCCTTTCGGCTACACCATTTTGTTGAGGGGTATATGCAGCGGAATATTGATGACGAATCCCCTCATCACTAAGAAATCCATTTAAGGTGTAGTTCTTGAACTCCGAGCCATTGTCACTTCTTATTGCCAAAATAGTTTGCCCATGTTGACGTTCAACTTCCTTGGCAAAATCGATGACGGTTTGTTGAGTCTCACTCTTAAGCTTGAAGAAGTAAACCCAAGTATATCTTGAATAGTCATCAACAATCACCAAACAATATTTCTTCCCACCAAGACTTGCATGAGAGGGAGGACCAAAAAGATCCACATGAAGGAGCTCCAAGATCCTCTTGGAAGAAATGATAGTCTTGCTTGGGTGGGGAGAATCATGCATTTTTCCTAGAACGCAAGCCCTGCAAACACAATCTTTGGCAAAAGAAACATTCTCTTTTAGTCCGAGTATGTGGCCACCCTTGTGAAGGCTTTGCAAAGTTCTCATATTGACATGGGATAAACGGCGATGCCAAAGCCAACCCACATCGGCCTTTCCGAATAAACACATTGCACTTGTAGTGGTTTTCCCCGAAAAGTCCACCACATACAAGTTATTTTCAATGTGTCCAACGAAAGCGACCTTTAGAGACTTGCTCCACAAGAGTACCACAATGTCATTATCAATGAAGACGGCAAAGCCCATCTTACCAAGTGCACGAACTGAAAGTAAATTATAACCAAGGGTCTCAACAAGCATGACGTCCACAAGGGAAATATCCGGTGCGACCACCACCTTGCCAAGACCCAATACCTCGGATTGTGACATGTCTCCATAAGTGACGGTTATATGATTGTCATTTGGTCTCATCTCCGTCATAATCTTCTTGCTTCCGGTCATATGACTTGTGCATCCACTATCAAGCACCCATTTTGACCCACCGGAAGCATAGTCCTACAAGAGATCATTGCTTGGTTTTAGGTCCCCATTTTTCAATGGGTCCTCTTTTGTTAGCAACAAGGGTCTTTGGAACCCAAATAGACCAAGCAACATAACCATCATTTGGACCAACATATTTTGCATAAACATCACCATAATAATCACGAATTAAAACATAGTGAGGGTTAGCAATTCCCGCATGATCATCATGAGTGGCTTTGCCACCCACAATAGGATCCTTCTTTGCTTGAGCGGGCTTGGCCTTCTTTTTCTTGTTGTTCTTCTTCTTCTTCTTTGAGACATAGCCAATCCCCGTTTTATCACCAAATGCCTTTTGCTTACTCAAAAGGTCATTCAAGTTTTTCTCACCTATGGGAATGGAGGACTTGACAAGCTCATCTTTCAACCTAGCATTTTCTTCAATGACGTTTGCATGATCACAAGTAGAAGTAGAAGAACTAGGCATATTATTCTTAGTCAATTGAATTTGAAGTTGTTCATGTGACTTGGTAAGAATAGAGTGTTCACTTTTCAAGGCCTTGTGAGCCTTGTCAAGATCTTCTAAATCCTTAACAAGTATATCATGACCAACACCAAATTCAACCTTTTCCTTTTTAAGCATTTTTACTTTGGCACGAGCATGATCTCGCTCTTTAATGAGTTTGGAAACAACTTCATTATTAGCTTCCTCAATGGAATCGAGCTTCTCTTCAAGAGTTGCTCGTTCCTCTTGCTCTTCTTCAAGAGACTCGGTTAGTGAGGCAATATCTTGAGCATATTCTCTTTCAAGCCTCAATTGTTCATCTAGTTTTTCAAGAGTTTTACCATATTGGCTCAATAGACGTTCAAAGTGAATCTTATGAGCACCATCTACACTAGACACATAATCATCAAAAGCAATAATTTCTTCCTTTACTCTAAGACTAGCAAGATCATTCAAGGAAGCATCATTTGTCTTAGAGGAAGAGAAAGATGTGGGTGATACCTCGGAAGACTTGGCCATAAGGCACTTGACATTCTTGGCAAGAGAGTCCTCATTGGGGGATTCAAAGAGTGATGTGGAAGAAGTGGAGGTGGTTGCCATTGCGGCCATCTCACTAGTAGTGGTTTCTTCTTCATCACTCTCACTTGCGGAGTACTCTTCTTGAGTCAAGAACACAAACTTCGGTTGTTTCTTCTTTGGTCCACCCTTCTTCACAAATGGCTTCTTGGATGGTGACTTGGTCTTGCTTTCGAAGATGAGCTTCCCACCATGGTCTTCTCTCTTCTCATAAGGACACTCGGCAACAAAATGAAATCTATCATTGCAATTGTAGCATGTCCTCACCCTTTGACCATTGTTGTCATTCCTTTGAAAGCCACTTGACTTGCTTCTTCTTTGATTGTCTTCTTTGGCCTTGTGAGGATCAACCCAAAAGGTTTTTCCATAGAAGGCCATGTGCTCATTGTACTCATGTCTTATGTCCTCGGGACACATTTCTAGCCTTGCATCAATGCTTGCTTGAGAAGGAATCTCTTTCTCAACCACACTAGCCTTTAATGCAAGATTGGAGCTTCTTTGCATTCCAATGGCACGAGCATGAGCATCCTCCGCATTTTGTGCGGCAACCTTGTAGGCTTGAATCTCTTGCATCACTTGATTTGAGGTCATCTCATTGAAGTTGTGCTTGCCTTGAACACTCTTCACATCCGCGGGCTCATATGGAGTAAGAGCAAGAATATACTTCATCTTGATCCACTCATCATCAATATGGTGAGCACCGAGGTTCTTGAAGGTGGTAGCGATTGCCTTGAGTCTTCTATACATCTCTTGATGATCCTCACCATCCAACATGAAGAATCCTTCCGCTTGATTTGAGAAGGCCACATATCTTGTCTTCTTCATGCTCTCATTACCGACAAAGACGTCGGAGAGTCCTTGCCAAGCTTCTTTGGCGGTGGAGAAATGTTGGATGTGGGGCAAGTCCTTGGACCCAACGATGACTTGAATCATGTGGAGAGCGGTAGCATTGAGTTGACTATCGACCGTCTCTCTTCTTGTCATGTTGTGTGGATCCACGGCCTTGAACCCTTCCTCAACGATCCTCCAAAGCTCGATGCAAGAACTGCGCATATGAGAGATCATTTGATATTGCCATTGACCAAAATTTAATGCATCAAGCTTAGGTGGATCTCCTCTATGGTTAATATGAGGATGAGGGACCGGCGGGTCGGGTGAATACCAATGCGGGTATTCACCTTTCCCGTCGGCCTTGGAGGAAGACTTAGCATCGCCATTTTTGTCGGCACCCTCCTCATCTATCCCCACATTCTCCACTTGTGGAGTAGCGGGTTTTTCCGGAGGTGGAGGAACATTAGCATTTTTAGCTTGCATGAGTTGCGCTATCATTTCACGCAACTCACTTACTTGAGATGTCATGGAAGCCATGGATGATTCCAAAGATTTGAACTCACCCATGGAAACTTGACCCGAGCCCTCACTCGGAGAGGTGTCCATACTCTTAGGCGGTTAAGCCCGAATAAAGAGCCGAGGCTCTGATACCAATTGAACGGATCGTATGGGCACCTAGAGGGGGGGGGTGAATAGGTGCTACTCAAATTTTAGTTCTTTTTCGATTTAGGCTTGACACAAAGGTAAATTCTCTAGATATGCAACTAAGGTGAATTTACCTATATGTCAACTAGCAAGCTAAACAAGATACAATATATAAAGGCAATAAAGGATAGAGGTAACCGAGAGTGGAGCACACGGAGACGAGGATGTGATTCCCGTAGTTCCTTCCTTTTTAGGGGAAGTACGTCTACGTTGGAGGGGTGTGGTTGCCACAAAGGCCTAACCAACGCCACAAAGGCTCACCCTATTCTCCGGTGCAAGCTTCCGCCACAAAGGGCTAGCTCACTTTCCACTAAGGGATTCCTCAAGGCGGAAACGGCCTTTACAATCTTGGGGCACGCATCCACAACCGAATTGGAGGCTCCCAAGCACAACACAATGCTGTGAAACAACAAGTAGCAATATATCAAATACACAAACAAGGTCTTGGGACACAAGGGAACCCAAGACACAAGGGCCCTCTAGCAAATGAGAGGGGAAATCAAATCGCTTCGGTGAGGATGTAGAGGATGGTCTTCTCCTTCGATTCTCCAAAGATCAAGAGCTTTGGTGGGGTGAGGGAGGAGATCTACTAGCTTTGGTGAGCTCAACAATGGTGGTGTTCTTGAAACTTGGCTGGCTACCCGTTGGAGAAGAAGAGGGGGGTATTTATACCCCCCAAAATATCTGACCGTTGGAGGCCAGGAAGTCCGGCTATAGCCGGAGTTAAGTCCGGCTAAAGCCGGCCACACCGGCTAAAGCCGGCCTCAGACCGGCTATAGCCGGCCTGAAAAATCCGGCCTAGCCGGAAATAGCCGGACAAATAGCCGGTTGAGTCCAGAGGCGCAGGACCCCTCTCGAAAACGTGCAGTCCGGCTATAGCCGGTCTGGGGACCGGCTAAAGCCGGCCTGACTGGCCCAACTTTGTCTGAAACTTCTCCAGGAGCTTATTTCCACCATTTCCTCAATAATTTCCTTTGGATAATGATACTTGTCAAATATAACATATAAAACCCAATATCTTGTGCAAGAATATTATAAAATCCTGCAAAGCATAATCACACATTAATAGATAATGTATTGTTAACAAACGCCAAAATCAATTAGGCGGGAAATGCTCTTTCACCTGGCCTCTGGCACACCTACCCTTCGAAGGCGAAGCGAATTGATGGCTCACTGGTGATCCGTCCCTCGGAGCGGGGCAAGGGTTGAGACAGCAATGCTGAGGGCTGGCGACGGGTGGGACCACAATGTAACTGTGGCCACTCGATATAGAAAATTATGGTACTCCATTAAATTATATCAAGAACGAATTTAATGCTAAGAGTAGGAAATGTGGGGAACCATATATTTACGCGCACGTACGCGCAATACAATATCTTACGTTTAATGAGATTTAGTAAATCGAATATTTTTCAAGATCTCCTCTCAATCAAATATTTGGAACACACTAAATGTGATTAAAATCCCCAGTATGTACTGAGGGAGTGTGCACACACACTATTTGGACCAAAATATATCACAGATGGATCATCCACATATCTCTATCACCCCGGCACCTCCATTTGCTACCGCTTGCAGCAACCTCCTAGATGACCTATTTATCTGAGAGATTTTCATGCGGCTTCGTGCAGAATACCTCATAATTTACAAAGAGACCTTCATAGATGATGCCAACTTTGTCTTCCGCCACCGTGGCTAGGGGTGAAAACGGAACGGATTATTTTCGACCGACCGACCGACCGAAGGCTTACGGAACGCAAAAACGGATTCGGTCGGATAGTTGGCGGATACGGTCACGGATATGGCTAGTGCTTAACGGATACGGAAAAGGATATGGTTTTACTAATATCTGACCGTATCCGTAAATATACCATATTTCATAGTTATATCCGGACAATATCCGATAAAATATCCATCAATTACTTGTTGAGTACGTGATTGGGGAGAGAAGATAAAAGAGAGTTATATATTTTGTCTTATGGTACACAAACAGCACCATGCAAGGCACAAACTAGTTTTCTATGAATATATATTTATCTATGTAGAAAAAAATTACAAGTTAATTTTACTTTATTATCAACGAGAGATCCAATAAAATGTTTATCCGCAACTGAACCGTATTCGCTCCATATTCGGTCCGTATTCGTTACCGATAGACTCCGATTCTATATTCGTATCCGCACATTATCCGCTCCGATTCCGAATCCGAAAAAAATATGGTAACGAATATGGTTTCACTACTATCCGTCCGTATCCGTTCCGTTTTCACCCCTAACCGTGGCCCCTTCCATGCATGTCCTCCATCCATGTCGATCATCCTTCTCAAGAATTCTTTCAAGGACGAATTTGAGCTCTCCGAGGATATCATCTTCCATTGCCTTCGCATGGGAAAGACACTGGCTCTCTTGAGGAGAAGACAGACTTGATGCTTGAAAAGTCATGTCCACCGGAAGGTGAAGGTATCACAAACAATATTTACCCATGCAGTGTGATGGTTTGGTTGCCATCGCAACCGTCAATGATCAGGCATTTGTGTGCAACCCACCAACCCAAGAGCATGTGACATTGCCGCTTGGCACCTCGGAATGCCATGTAGTGAAGGAAACACCAATAACTCTTGGATTTTATTCATCAACAATGTTTCAAACATGAACCTTGTTGTGTGGCGTCTAGGAGATGAAAGGTGAAGACAACCCAACTTTTCATTCTATTGCTGCATTGATACGTTTGATGACATCCCGCGCATTGACGCCTTCTTTCTAATGGCACAACAAGGGCGGGATCATAGTGAGTGTACACTACAAGAAGTTTTCCTGATGTAATCTGAAGAATGCATATATGGAAGAGGGAGTTGGCACTGGCAAAACGTAATATGAAGAGTCCATCCTCCTCACCTGGATCATTAGTGGCGATGGCATGCCAGACAATGTCTTGGCATATATAGCTTCCAAGAGATTGTGTGAACAAACTTGAGAGTAAAAGAAATTAGTCTTGAGGCCATATTTGATAGTGAACAAATATAGAATGTTTATTGCTAATCTAAGTCTATTGATATTTTGTATGTTTAAGTCAACTTAAGTATAGAGGAAGTTAGTTTTCACAGAAGTGGAATTTACACTTTTTAAAGCAAAGTGCAAGATGCACTTTGAAATTAAAGTTCTACTATTATACATCAACTGATACTGAAAAACAACTAACTTAGATGAACATGGACCAAATAGAAAATATGCGCCATTTAAAGTTTAGATACAGGCAATATTATCCAGATATTTTTTGCAACTTGAAACTTTTTTACCAAAAGTTTGCCAAAAATATCCGCAATATTTTACTTGCGACTAAGTAGAATATTCACAAAAAATTGATATCTCAAACCATGTGTCTCCTACATAGGCAAACAAGAAAGGATGAGACACCTGTAGATACGAAGTATGCATTTTTTTTTTCCTTTGTTGCAGCTTTTGATCAAATTCTAATGTAAAATCACATTCTTTTATTACCTTGTTTAAGGTTCTGACCCGTAACTCAGGAATGTCCATCACAGAAAAGCATTCAATTCCAACTATAGTTGACCCTCGAGAAAATATAAGGTAAAGAATGAAGACGAAACAATGTTGAGAATATACCCTTCTTGATGTCGCTTGTGAGCTTTTGTTGGAAATCTCATGCTCATGTCAAATACGAACTAACCATCATAATTAGTAACATCTTATCTTCGAGTTTTTTGAGTATGATTCAAAGAATGTAACCAATAATTGTGTATTATCTACTCCCTCCGATTGGAAATAACTGTCGGGCACTTAGTATAAACTTTGTATTAAGCTAGTACAAAATTGCCGACAGTTATTTCCGATCGGAGGGAGTATTGTCTAATCATCAATACCACTCTCTATTAGGTGCCCTAGGAAAATATAGAGAAATAATGTATTCCCGCTAATCATATTTGGAAGAAATTAGTGGTGTTTAAATTGAAATAGCGGGTTTAATCAGTATGTGTGCTATAAAAAAAAATTGTTACCACAAGTAAATCAAATCTCCATGAAATCACTGCTAAAATCCGATTTTGGAACCACATTAAAGATGGTTATTTATAGTGATATATATGTCGGAGCAGGTTATGTCCTCTCACATAATTCAACCGAAAGTATACATGGCAAGATGGAAGATCTACACTCGAGAAAACACCTTTATATACAGTCGCCGACTCCATTTTCCACTGCGTGTGCCATCCTCCTAGTTCCTCCCAGGTCGCTCCCCTCGAGTGGCTCCGGAGGTTGACCACCTAACCCTAGGTTCCTTCCCCTACCGCGCGTCACCCTGGCCTCCATCGCCGCCACTAGCACCGGCGGTGGTGGCGACACACCTACCCTTCGAAGGCGGAGGGAATCGACGGCTCACTGGCGATCCATCCCTGGGAGTGGGGCAGGGGTTGCGACAGCGATGCCGAGGGCTGGCGGCGGGTGGGACCATAATGTAACCGTGGCCACTCGATATAGAAAATTATGGTACTCCATTAAATTATATCAAAAATGAATTTAATGCTAAGAGTAGGAAAAGTGGGGAATCATATATATACGCGCATGTATGGACGATACAATATCTTAGGATTAATGAGCTTTAGTAAATCAAATCTTTTTAAGATCTCCTCTCAATCAAATATTTGGAACACAATAAATCTTTCCTCCTTATAAAAGAAGCAGTTCATGAACGTCCGTTCACATCCTAGCCTCTCAACCTGACGGGTGGGTCCAAGGGAAGTCCAGGTCATTAAGCAACAAATAGCAACGACAAGGCAGAATGAGTCAGGATCAATAAAAATAGAAGTCACGAGCTAAGGATCCCGTCTCCCTACTAGGGGCGGATCTACCGTCCCTATTGCCCGGGCAGTTGCCCAGGCTTCTCGCCGACGCGCCTGCTTACGGTATATGACTTTCTACAGTGATTTTGTTCAAAAATTGGCATTTTAAGCTTGTTTGCCCGGGCTTTGAAATGTTTTTGGGTCCGCCACTGCTCCCTACCTCTCCGCGACTCCGCCTGCATCTTTAAAAAAAAGCTCTGTCTGGCTGCCTCACCGTCCCCAATCGCCCTCAGCCTGGCTCCGCCTCCTCCTGCCGCGGTGCCGCCTGCAGTGCCCAATTGTGGCCGACCTCCATTGAAATTTCAAACTAGATATTATCCCCGTGCTTGCAATTCCTGACTCCTCCCACTCCCTCTTTCTTTTCAAATTTTGTCTCCTCCGCTGTCGCACGGTACGTCTCCGCCGCTGTATTCGCTCCCAGCCACCGGAATCTTATGAAGGACGCCTGAATGTGGAGGCAACGCCCTCTTCTGGTGACTTGCTCACCGGGACCGCAGAGGCCGCCGCTCGCTCGCTGTCAGCAGGACAGCATCGACGCTTAGACCCTGTCGCATCCTGTCGCCGGGACATCCTAGACGCCGCACCCAGCCGGCGCATCTGCTCTCTAGCACCGGACCGCGTCGAGGTCGCACCCCCTGTGCGTGAGCTTTCTCTGGGACTGCATCGCGTCCTCGACAAGCACAATATCGTGTCGCGTGTCGCGTCGGCGAACGAATCTGAGCGTGTCTCCGGTCGCCGCCTCACGAGTCTGCTTTGCCGCTTCCTGTAAATCTTGGCAGGTATAGCTCTAAGTTCATGTCCTTCCTTCTTGCTTGAGGATGAGAAATCTGTGTTTAGGTATTCTGAAAGTATGAGAAATCTGTACCTTTCTTTGCTTAGTTCAAAGTTCAGACAATTAATATACACATGCGATCAGAAATTGCAAAAGGTAGGTGTGAGAGAATTAAACGTTACGAGGTTTGTGATCTTGGTTGGCAGATCATGATAACTAGGCCTTTGTAGTCATGTAGAAGTAATGTGGTGCTGCCCAATTTTTTGGAACTCAACCTCTACTACAACATTGATATGATTCGGTCCAGTCAATATTTCTACAAATATGGGCAGGAGAAAGTCGGTAGTAGGACTACTTTTGGAGCTTTTGTCTAAACAGCTAAGAAGTTTGATGCACACTTTAATGTATTTTGGCTGATTTTGTGTTCGCATAGTTCATGTGTAAACTCTGCTCATAGCCTATGCAAGAATCTACTCCAGGAAGTGAGGGAGTGACATGAACTGCTCTTACATGAAACTAGACGGGAGTCTCTGTTTGAAGTCTTTTGGGTCAACAAGTAGATGGAGCATTGATGTAATTTGGTATTTGGAAGTTGTGAGCTCGCTTTTAAAGTACTTTTAGACTCTAATATGTAATATTTTGCCTGTTTTATTGTGATATAATACGAATGTAAGTTCTTTCATCCATTGATCTATGTATGTACCACTTTTGCCAATCACTTACTGCTACAGAAGAAGATAATAACAGTGTGATCATTAAATGATGTTTGACTAAAATGGGTTAACTGACCGAATATGGTAGAAAACTGCCGCTCCAACTCTTTCCCTTGCATACTTGTAATTTTCTTTTTTTTTCTTGTGTTTCCGTAGCGTAGCACGGGCACATTACTAGTGTGATTAAAATCCTCAGTATGTACTGAGGGAGTGTGTGTGCACACACCATTCAGAGAAAAATATATCACAGATGGATCATCCACACATCTCTATAACCCCGACACCTCCATTTGCTACCACTGCAGCAACCTCCTAGATTACCTATTTATCTAAGAGATTTTCGTGTGGATTCGTGCAGAATACCTCATGATTTACAAAGAGATCTTCATAGAGGATGCCAGCTTTGTCTTCTGCCACCCCAGCCTCTTCCATGCATGTCGTCCATCCATGTCGATCATCCCTCCCAAGAATTCTTTCAAGGACGAATTTGAGCTCTCCGAGGATATCATATTCCATTGCCTTCGCATGGGAAAGACATTGGCTCTCTTGAGGTGAAGACAGACTTAATGCTTGAAAAGGCATGTCCACCGGAAGGTGAAGGTATCACAAACAAGATTTACCCATGCATTGTGATGGTTTGGTTGCCATCGCAACCGTCAATGATCGGGCATTTGTGTGCAACCCAGCAACCCAAGAGTGCGTGACATTGCCGCTTGGCACCTCGGATGTCCATATAGTAAAGGAAACACCAATAACTCTTGGATTTTATTCAACAACAATGTCTCAAACAAGAACCTTGTTGTGTGGCATCTAGGAGATGAAAGGAGAAGACAACCCAACTTTTCATTCTTTTGCTGCATTGATCTGTTTGATGACATCTCGGGTATTGACGCCTTCTTTTTGATGGGACAACAAGGGCGGGATCATAGTGAGTGTACACTACAAGAAGCTTTCCTGATGTAATCTGAAGAATGCATATATGGAAGAAGGAGTTGGCACTAGCAAAATGTAATATGAAGACTCCATCCTCCTCACCTGGATCCTTGGTGGCGACAGCATGCCAGAAAATGTCTTGCCATATATAACTTCTAAGAAGATGTGTGAACAAACTTGTGAGTAAAAGAAATTAGTCTTGAGGCCATATTTGATAGTGAACAAATATAGAATGTTTATTGATAATCTAAGTCTTTTGGGATTTTTGGATGTTTAAGTCAACTTAACTATAGAGGAAGTTAGTTTTCACATAAGTGGAATTTACACTTTTTAATGCAAAGTGCAAGATGCACTTTGAAATTAAAGTTCTACTATTATACATCAACTGATACAAAAAAACTTCTAGCTTAGATGAACATGGACCAAATAGAAAATATGCGCCATTTAAAGTTTAGATACAAGCAATATTATCCAGATATTTTTTGCAACTTGAAACTTTTTACCAAAAGTTTGGCTAAATTGTAACAATATTTTACTTCCGATTAAGTAGAAAATTCACAAAAAACTGATATCTCAAACCATGTGTCTCCTACATTGGCAAACAAGAAAGGACGAGACACTTGCAAATACGAAGTATGCATTTTTCCTATGTTGCAGCTTTTGGTCAAATTGCAATGTGAAATTATATTCTTTTATTTCATTGTTTAAGGTTCTGACCTGTAACTTAGGAAAGTCCATCATAGAAAAGCATTCAATTCCAACTTCCCTATCAACTATAATTGACCCTGGAGAAAATATAAGGTAAAGAATAAAGACGAACAATGTTGAGAATATTCCCATCTTGATGTCGCTTGTGAGCTTCTGTTGGAAATCTCATGCTCTTGTCGGAGCAGGTTATTGAAACGTTGCAAACGTATCTATAATTTTTTATGCACCATGCTTGTTTTACACCAATTGCTTTATGTTTTGTTTACACTTCGTGGCATTTTTATGCATTTTCTGGAACTAATCTGTTAACAAGATGCCACAGTGCCAGTTCCTGTTTTCTGCTATTCTAATTCTTTTGAAATTTTTATATGTTTAAGTCAACTTAACTATAGAGGAAGTTAGTTTTCAAAAAAGTGGAATTTACAATTTTTAATGCAAAGTGCAAGATGCACTTTGAAATTAAAGTTCTACTATTATACATCAACTGATACGAAAAAAACATCTAACTTAGATGAACATGGACAAAATAGAAAATATGCGCAATTTAAAGTTTAGATACATGCAATACTATCCAGATATATTTTGCAACTTGAAACTTTTTTATCAAAAGTTTGACTAAAATATCCGCAATATTTTACTTGCGACTAAGTAGAAAATTCAAAAAAAACTGATATCTCAAACCATGTGTCGCCTACATATGCAAACAAGAAAAGATGAGACACTTGCAGATACGAAGTTTGCTTTTTTTTCCTTTGTTGCAGCTTGTGATCAAATTGTAATTTAAAATTATATGATTTTATTTCATTGTTTAAGGTTCTGACCCGTAACTCAGGAAAGTCCGTCATAGAAAAGTATTCACTTCCAACTTCACTATCAACTATAGTTGACCCCCGGAGAAAATATAAGGTAAAGAATGAAGACGAACAATGTTGAGAATATTCCCTTCTTGATGTCGCTTGTGAGCTTCTGTTGGAAATCTCATGCTCTTGTCAAATACGACCTAACCATCATAATTAGTAACATCGTCATCCTCAATTTTGTTGAGTATAATTTGAAGAATGTAACCAATAATTTTGTATTATCTATAGTGTAATCATCAATACCACTCTCTGTTAGGTGCTCTAGGAAACTCTAAAGAAATAATGTATTCCCACTAATCATATTTGGAACAAATTAATGGTGTTTAAATTGAAATAGCGAGTTTAATCAGTATGCGCGCTATAACAAATTTTTGTTACCACAAGTAAATCAAATCTTGATGAAATCACTGCTAAAATCCAATTTTGGAACCACATTAAAGAATGTTATTTATAATGATATATATGTCGGAGCAGGTTATGTCCTCTCACATAATTCAACCGAAAGTATACATGGCAAGATGGACGATCTGCAATCGAAGAAAACACCTTTATATACAGCCGCTGACTCTATTTTCCACTACGTGTGCCATCCTCTTAGTTCCTCCCAGGTCGGTCCCCCTCTAGCGGCTCCTGAGGTCAACCACCTAACCCTAGTTTTCCTCCCTCTACCGCGCATCACCCTAGCCTCCACCGCCGCCACCAGCACCAGCGGCGGTGGCGGCGCACCTACCCTTTGAAGGTGGAGGGAATTGATGGCTCACTGGCGATCCATCCCTGGGAGTGGGCAGGGGTTGCGATAGCAATGCTGAGGGATGGCGGCGGGTGGGACCACAATGTAACCATGGCCACTCGATATAGAAAATTATGGTACTCCATTAAATTATATCTAGAACAAATTTAATGCTAAGAGTAGGAAAAGTCGGGAATCATATATACGCGCACGGACACATAGTACAATACCTTTGGTTTAATGAGCTTTAGTAAATAAAATCTTTTTAAGATCTCCTCTGAATCAAATATTTGGAACACACTAAATGTGATTAAAATCGTCAGTATGTACTGAGGGAGTGTGTGCACACGCAGCATTCAGACAAAAATATATCACAGATGGATCGTCCGCATATCTCTATCACCCTGGCACCTCCATTTGCTACCGCTTGCAGCAACCTCCAAGATGACCTATTTATCTAAGAAATTTTCATGCGGCTTCATACAAAATACCTCATGATTTACAAAGAGATATTCATAGATGATGCCAGCTTTGTCTTCCGCCATCGCGGCCTCTTCCATGCATGTCCTCCATCCATGTCGATCATCCCTCGCAAGAATTCTTTCAAGGACGAATTTGAGCTCTTCGAGGATATCATCTTCCATTGCCTTCGCATGGGAAAGATATTGGCTCTCTTGAGGAGAAGACAGACTTGATGCTTGAAAAGGCATGTCCACCGGAAGGTGAAGGTATCACAAACAAGATTTTACCCATGCATTATGATGGTTTGGTTGCCATTGCAACCATCAATATCGGGCATTTGTGTGCAACCCAGCAATCCAAGAGCGTGTGACATTGCCACTTGGCACCTTAGATGTCTATATAGTAAAGGAAACACCAATAACTCTTGGATTTTATTCATCAACAATGTCAAACATGAACCTTGTTGTGTGGCGTCTAGGAGATGAAAGGAGAAGACAACAAATTTTCATTCTGTTTTCGTATTGATCCGTTTGATGACAACCCGGGCATTGACGCCTTCTTTCTGATGGGACAACAAGGGTAGGATCATAGTGGGTGTACACTACTAGAAGCTTTCCTGATGTAATCTTTATAATGCATATATGGAAGTGGTAGTTGGCACTGGCAAAATGTAATCTGAAGAGTCCATCCTCCTCACCTGGATCCTTGGTGGTGATGTCAGGCCAGAAAATGTCTTGGCATATATAGCTTCCAAGAAGTTGTGTGAACAGACTTGCGAGTAAAAGAAATCAGTCTTGATGCCATATTTGATAGTGAACATATATATAATGTTTATTGCTAATCTATGTCTTCTGAGATTTTTTTATATTTAAGTCAACTTCACTACAGAGGAAGTTAGTTTTCAGAGAAGTGGAATTTACACTTTTTAATGCAAAGTGCAAGATGCACTTTGAAATTAAAGTTCTACTATTATACATCAACTGATATGGAAAAAACATCTAAATTAGATTAAAATGGACCATATAGAAAATATGCACAATTTAAAGTTTTGATACAGGCAATATTATCCAGATATTTTTTGCAACTTGAAACTTTCTGACCAAAAGTTTGACTAAAATATCCGCAATATTTTACTTGCCATTAAGTAGAAAATTCACAAAAAACAGATATCTCAAACCATTATATCGCCTAGATAGGTAAACAAGAAAGGATGAGACACTTGCAGATACGAAGTATGCAGCTTTTGATCAAATTGTTATGTGAAATTATATTCTTTTATTTTATCATTTAAATTTCTGACCCGTAACTCTGGAAAGTCCATCATAGAAAAGCATTCATTTCCAACTTCACTATCAAATACAGTTGACCCTGGTGAAAATCTTTACTATTGGTTTGGAGTTGGTGAAGGCACTTTTCAGATACATCATTTGACTTCCCATTCTACCCCTAAAACAAAAAGCAAATCATCCAAAAATAATAGGCAAAGCAATCACCGTAATGCAATTGGCCTAAATTAGCCTAAACTCTCGCCCAACATTAAAATCAATCAATCACGTAGAATCAGGAGACATTAATAAGTATAAAGTAATTGGCCAATACAGGGATCGCCATCCTAAATGGTAATAAATCGTCCGACATCCTGCATCACACGTCCAAATTTTTTTTTTCATTTTAGCCACACCGACCGAACCAGACTTTGGATCTGACGAGGAGAAGCTCGTCCAGCGGCGACGCGCAGGTTGGGGAGGCGGGGCTCGCCCACGTACGTACACCTCCTCCCGTGCTTTGAGGCGATGGCACCGAACACGCGCTGCGATGTGATGGCGACGACCACAGATCCCCTAGGGTTCCACCGCACGCACTGCCTCCGCCATCGGCCCGACTACCTGGCGCGCACTGCCCCCGCCGCCAAACCGGATCTCCTGCGCGGTTGCAACGGACTGCCGCCGGACAGCGCCGACGAGCGTTCCGTGCACCTCGCCAGCAAGCTCTGATCGCGGGCGTCCAATGTGCAGGCTCGTGTACAACGATCTGGTAAGATGTTACCGTACGCAACAACCTGTTGTTTTTGCAGCGCCACCCATCGTTCTTTGATCTGTAACCTTCTTTCTATCTACACATACTACGGTTGCACTTTACGGAATTATTAATCATGGATCCAGGTATACCGTTGTTGAAACGGTCAGAGCTGAAATAATCTTGTGAGGATTTCAGCAATATAATTGGTTCTTCGGCAGCTGTATGTTGTATAAATAAATTTTATCAAGTTGAGTTCATATATCAGTTGTGAATCCAAGTACGCTATGATCTCAAATCCAATACTATCAAGTGGGCCATAAGAATTTCATGAATCTACTTGGCTACTGTTCTTTCACTTGAGCTACAGTGTTCGAATATGCTCCAAATGGGACTTTTTTGGAGCATCTTCATTACTCGCAGGTGGTCTAGATGAGTTTCTGAATATGCTTTTTTTACTCGGTTTATTGGAAACCAATCCCTTTTGATTGGAATTTTCTTCAGACTGTTTGATCTTCAGGATAGCAACGGTTTCAACCCAATTCTTTTAAGAAACCATGTATACTTTCATTAGTTGATACTGTACCTTTTAATTTCCTCCGTTTATTTTTTCTTCATGGCAGAGGTACAACGACTAATGATGGTGGTGGCAATTCGCAGGTACTGTTATGGTACTGAATGAAACTAATGTGTTTACCTTGATACAAAATGCATGGCTAAATAGTATGTTCCTTACTTCCTTGTACAACATTACCCTGTTGAGATTTGAATCAATTGTCTGGCCTGTTGCAACAAATAACAGTAGCTGACCTTCTTTGGCCCTTGATGACATACATATCTTGATCAGTGAGTTTGATGGCTGCATAATTTTGATGTTAGAATGAGATCTACACCTATAATTTATTTTCTACCCATGTGGCACGGAGCTCTTATCGCACATAACATAAATTTATCTCAATGTGTTATGTTTTATATAGTAGATAGTATCTCCTCCTGTAATCTTTAATTACTTTGTATGAACAGTACCATGATTTGTATTTAGGAACAGAGACTTGAAGATGGATGAGCCAAAATTCAGCAACCATATACAGATGGTATCTTGTGTGTAGAGTTTGCCAGCTACTGTCGTTGTGAGTACACTATGATTCGGACATAGACAAAATCAGATACCTTCTTATGAAGGTCATGTCTTCTCAGCAGAAACGGCAGCCATCGGCCATGATCGACCTGGGAGTTCGAGCAACGACTATTCAAAGCAAACACTTGAAGCATACATGCATGATATTTGCAGTACACCTATATATGGATTGGTAAATAATGACATTGTTTTTTATGCTTGTTGTGTTGAAGTGATCTATGATTCCAAATTTGGCTCGCATCGGGTTGATTGCCTCCTCTCATTGGTTATTTAAGCTCATTTGCAATATTATGTCGCTTTATCATGCCTGCTAAGGTGGATACTAAATACTGCCCCACACTTTGTTTACATCATTGGTTTAACTTAGTGGTGGATACTAAATTTGCCACCATGCCACCAAAACCTAAACCTAACTACACGCCGAACGAAAAGAGCCGAGGTCCCCACAACTTGTGCCAATAAAACTGAGGGGAACCACCAGCTGAAGGCCGGTGGAGTACGATCTAGAAAGATAAAGAGGTTGGGAGCCATCATGCCGTGGCTGAAGTAAATAGGAATTTACTGGTACATATGCATAAGATGTCAAATTATATTATTTATCAAAGTATTTGATTGTTTTAGAAATATTTAAGATTACAAGGTACAATCAAATTATTTGACAAATATTATGTTTAGACAAAATTTGAGAGGACTGTGGCAACGCATGGGCATTCACCTAGTATAAGGTAAAGAATCAAGACAAACAATGTTGAGCATGTTCCCTTCTTGATGTCGCTTGTGATCTTCTTTTGGAAATCTCATGCTCTTGTCAAATACGACCTAACCATCATAGTTAGTAACATCTTCATCTTTGGGTTTTTTTTAGTATAATTTGAAGAATGTAACCAATAATTTTTTATTATCTATAGTGTAATCATAAATACTACTCTCTATTAGGTGCTCTAGGAAAATCTAGAAAAATACTGTATTCCCACTAATCATATTTGGAAGAAATTAATGGTGTTTAAATTGGAATAGTGGGTTTAATCAGTATGTGCACTATAACAAATTTTTGTTATCGCAAGTAAATCAAATCTTGATGAAATCACTGCTAAAATCCGATTTTGGAACCACATTAAAGATTGTTATTTATACTTAGAGTGATTTATATGTCGGAGCAACTTATGTCCTCTCACATAATTAAACCGAAAGTATACACGGCAAGATGGAAGATCTGCACTCGAAGAAAACACCTTTATATACAGCCACCGACTCCATTTTGCACTGTGTGTGCCATCCTCCTAGTTCCTCCCAGGTCGCTCCCCCTCGAGCGGCTCCGGAGGCCGACTTCCTAACCTTAGTTTCCCTCCCCTACCGCGCATCCCCCTGGCCGCCACTGCTGCCACCAGCAACGGCGGCGGTTGCGACACCCCTACCCTTCGAAGGTGGAAGGAATTGACGGATCACTGGGGATCCATCCCTGGGAGCGGGGCAGGGAGTGCGACAGCAATGCTGAGTGCTAGCGGCATGTGGGACCACAATGTAATCGTGGCCACACGATATAGAAAATTATGGTACTCTAGTAAATCATATCTAGAACGAATTTAATGCTAAGAGTAGGAAAAGTGGGGAATCGTATATATACGCACATGTATACACGTTACAGTATCTTAGGTTTAATGAGCTTTAGTAAATTGAATCTTTTTAAGATCTCCTCTCAATCAAATATTTGGAACACACTAAATGTGATTAATATCCTTAGTATGTACTGAGGGAGTGTGTGCACACACACACCATTCAAACCAAAATATATCACAAATGGATCATCCGCATATCTCTATTGCCCCGGCACCTCTATTTGCTACCGCTTGCACCAACCTTATAGATGACCTATTTATCTGGGGGATTTTTGTGTGGCTTCATGCAGACTACCTCATGATTTACGAAGAGATCTTCATAGATTATGCCTTGTTTTTCTTCCACCACCGTGGCCTCTTCCATGCATGTTCTCCATCCATGTTGATCATCCCTCACAAGAATTCTTTCAAGGACGAATTTCAGCTCTTCGAGTGACAAGGGTATAGCTAATAGAGCCCATTATTTGTGTACCCCTGAGGCCCATTAAGCTAGACACAGGCATAGTCATAGTTGAAATACGAGTCTGTATCATATAGGGATGTTGTAATTTGTATTGAACCCGACCTGTTCCTTGAGACCTGGCGGCCTATATATAGGGGCCAGCAGAGGCCGACCAGGGATAGATTGAGATTGAGCCAAGTTCAATACCACACTTATTCTCGATACACGCCTTGTTTGACTGATCTTTACCTTCGAGTTCATCCGACGCCCTCTTCCCCCGATCCTAAGTCCTTCATCTAGGATATTTGTCGAGTTAACCCTCGTCACCGAGGATATCATCTTCCATTGCCTTCGCACGGGAAATACACTTGCTCTCTTGAGGAGAAGACAGAGTTGATACTTGAAAAGGCATGTCCATTGGAAGGTGACTGTATCACAAACAAGATTTTCCCTATGCATTTTGATAGTTTGGTCGCCATCACAACCGTCAATGATCAAGCATTTGTGTGCAACCCAGCAACCCAAGAGGGTGTGACATTGCCGCTTGGCACCCCGGATGTCCATATAGTACAGAAAGCACCAATAACTTTTTGATTTTATTCATCAACAATGTCTCAAACATGACCCTTGTTGTGTGGCGTCTAGGAGATGACAGGAGAAGACAACCCAACTTTTCATTCTATTGTCGCATTGATCCGTTTGATGACATCCCGGGCATTGACGCCTTCTTTCTGATAGGACAACAAGGGCGGGATCATAGTGGGTGTACACTACAAGAAGCTTTCCTGATGTAATCTGAAGAATGCATATATGGAAGAGTGAGTTGGCACTGGCAAAATGTAATCTGAAGAGTCCATCCCCCTTACCTAGATCCTTGGTGGCGATGACATGCCAGAAAATGTCTTGGCGCATATAGCTTCTAAGAATTTGTGTGAACAGACTTAAGAGTAAAAGAAATCAGTCTTGAGGCCATATTTAATAGTGAATAAATATAGAATGTCTATTGCTAATCGAAGTCAACTTCACTTTAGAGGAAGTTAGTTTTTAGAGAAGTGGAATTTACGTTTTAATTCAAAGTGCAAGATACACTTTGAAATTATGTTCTACTATTATACATCAACTAATATGGAAAAAACATCTAACTTAGATGAACATGGACCAAATAGAAAATATGCGCAATTTAAAATTTAGATATATGCAATATTATCCAGATATTTTTTGCAACTTGAAACTTTTTGACCAAAAGTTTGACTAAAACATCCGCAATATTTTATTTGTGACTAAGTAGAAAATTCACAAAAAAACTGATATCCCAAACCATGTGTCGCCTGTATAGGCAAATAAGAAAGGATGAGACACTTGCAGATATGAAGTATGCATTTTTCCTTTGTTGCAGCTTTTGATAAAATTGTAATGTAAAATTATATTCTTCTATTCCATTGTTTAAGGTTCAGAAAAGTCCATTATAGAAAAGCATTCACTATCAACTATAGTTGACCCTGGAGAAAATATAAGGTAAAGAATGAAGACTAACAATGTTGAGCATATTCCGTTCTTCATGTTGCTTGTGAGCTTCCGTTGGAAATCTTATGCTCTTGTCAAATAAGACCTAATCATCATAGTTAGTATCATCTTCATCTTCGGGTTTTTTGAGTATAATTTAAAGAATGTAACCAATAATTTTGTATTATCTATAGTTTAATCATCAATACTACTCTCTATTATATGCTCTAGGAAAATCTAGAGAAATAATGTATTACCACTAATCATATTTGGAAGAAAATAATTGTGTTTAAATTGGAATATCGGGTTTAATCACTACATGTGCTATAACAAATTATTGTTACTACAAGTAAATCAGATCTCGATGAAATCACTGCTAAATCTGATTTTGGAACAACATTAAAAATTGTTATTTATACGTAGAGTGATATATATGTCGGAGCAAGTTATGTCCTCTCACATAATTCAATCTAAGTATACATGGCAAGATGGAAGATCTGCACTCGTAGAAAACACCTTTCTATACAGCCGCCGACTCCATTTGCCACTGCTTGTGCCATCCTCCTAATTCCTCCCGGGTCGCTCCCCCTCGAGCGGTTCCGGAGGCCGACCGCCTAACCCTAGTTTCCTTCTCCTACCGCATGCCCTGGCCGCCACCAGCACCAGCGGTGGTGGCGGCACCCCTACCCTTCAAAGGAGGAAGGAATTGATGGCTCGTTCATGATCCATCCCTGGGAGCAGGGCAGGAGTGCGACGGTGATGCTGAGGGCTGGTGGCGGATCATGGTGGAGCATTGGCGGTTGGCCCTACTGGGCGATGGTGGTGGAGCCGTCGGTGCGCTGCAGCTGCTGATGCATACAAAATTCATGCATTAACTTTGTAGTTTATTTATGCATATTATAACATATGAAGATGTTATAATCATGTTTTGCATTGATTTATGGTAATTTTCCATCGATCCCCTTTATTTTGATTATAACTCTACAGAACCTGAAAACCCTATTTTACGTATTTTGATATTTCAGGGACCTTCCGGAACTCAAATTGACCTCGGATTTTTTGGGAGTTAATATTTTATCACGAGAAGCATCTGGAGCATAAGAAGTCAAGAAGAGGGGGCACGAGGCCCAAACAGGCCTAGGTGGTGGGGGGCCCAGGCCTAGTCGTGCCACCCAAACCCTTTGGTCCTCGGACCTCCGATGTCGTCCATCTTCATCTCAGATTGATCATCTTGACCTAAAAACACCTATATAAAATCCCACCCGCTCCCCCGAGGCGTTCTCTCGAGGAGACGGCGGAGAAACATGAAACCACAAAACAGAGGCTATTCCAGCAAAGATTGGAGGGGAAACGCTTCCAGAGTCATCCTCGGTCGCTTCTCCAACCTCTCCGACATCACCAATACCGCTTCCATGCTGAAGAGGGAGTAGTCCACCTCTGGACTATGGGTTTGTGGCATTAGCTTGTTTCATTTTTCTCTTATGCTATGATGTTTAGATGCCATATGAGCTGCCCAATATGATTATTGCACATATTAAATAATTCCTATGTGGTGGATCCTTATTTTATTGGATGATCTATGAGATGTGATATATTATTTTGTTCTTGATGTATGAATAGATGCATATTGTTACCCTGTTCGTTATTACTTATTCTGATCCAACGTGTATGCGAGAGTGCGAGAGGGGGATGGTGTGTATTAGATGGAGTAACTTGGTAGTAGTAGTGAATTGTGAACATAATTCATGATCTGCTATGGTTTTCACCAATTCCATGGTTACCTCACCAGGGATAAAAAGAATGCATGTGCTATATTTCTTAATGACAACTGAGAATCCTAAGTTCACATTCATAGACTTTGTTCTATCACAATATGTCCAATGCGGTAGCTTATTTGTTGTTCACCATCAAGTCAAAGTACCTAAGGCTATACTCTATTGATTCTTAATAATTGATTGCTTGAAGTTTATCCTTTTCTGGTGGAGTATAAGTAATCATCTTTATGTTAGGACTTGATGCCCATATGAATATTATCAAGTAAGATTATAAAATCATGTCGATGTTTCGGTCATCTATCTTGTGCTTAATGCCAACACAACTTTATGAGAGAGTAGACAACTGAACCCATGAACCCCGGTCCAACTTTTATCATAAGAAACACCTTTCCAACGCTTGCATGTGTCTTTTAGTTCTCATCTTTAATTAAATCCGAAAATACAAAAATATATTTACTTTCTTGCAATCATATCAAAACCTAAAAACACCTTTATCTTATTGCATTAGTCGCATATTAGCTTAGTTTTCTTTATAGAATTGTTATTGCATTTTTATTTTATTTTACTTACATTCAACACCTTGTGCTTGACAACCACTCGGTGGAGTTGGGGCGCAAGAGAAGGAGCTTGTTTTGTAGGTTGCCTAACAAGAACGAAGAGAGCTTTTTTGACTGTTCCTCGAGAGTTCGATATAAATCCCTAGATTTCTCGTGGGGAAAATTTACTCTTGCTACAACACTCTGCACTTGGAGTCCCAACGAAGTGGCACATTGCTTAGTGTCATCAACGGCTATGTGCTGCGACGACCTAAGCCGGATCCAGGGCGGTTTGCGGTGGCGCGTAGGTCCAGACTGGGACCTGTTGGGCTCAATCTGGGCCGAAGGGCCTCTTTCCTGGCAAAGGGTTGGCCACGAAGGCTCTTAGGCGCAATGCGCTAGGGCTCGTGGTGCATCGATCCGCTCCTTTTGATCTGCTCGGGAGTGTTGTGCTGCCCGTTTCTGCTCTGTTCAGCGGGACAGGAGGCGGAGTAATTTGGGGTTGCATGTGCTCGGCTATGATGGTTGCCTTCTTCTTTGCCGGAGTTGCTTGGCCAGTTGAATAAAGGTAGTTGTGTTGGGGTTTCAATCATGTGAAGACAAAGATCTGCTGGTCGCATGCCATCATTGATCTAGCTGGAGTGCCGAGTTCTGGAAGGCTCCGCCAGCAAACTTCAATGGGCGAGTATTTTCTAAAGATTTCTGGATGGGATGGTATTCGGTCATGCGCACCCATGTTTTTTATGGGCGTTTGGTTTCAGAGGGAACGTGTTGATGCTCTATTGTCTATTGCCATCATGGGATATGTCTTATGGTCCATGGTGAAGTTAGGGACAGAGAGTGGCATGGAAGCTGAGTTTTTGAGGACTCACATCGAAGGTTTGAGTCTTTGTTGCGATGAGGAACTTGCACCATGATCCATGACTCTTAGCAGCGGCATCGGCAAGTGGGGGCAATAGCTCAAGAGAAGTTCATAGTCCAACCTTGCAAGGTGAAAATACAAGGTCTGGCTTTAATTAGTTGAGCCTGGCAATGGCCTTGTTGAAGGCATTGTTTTGTGAGCGGAGAGTTTCTCCAGGGTGAAAACCTAAGGTCTATGACCGGGCAACGATGGCGGTTGTGCACTATTTCCTTCTTGGAGGCATCACTTCTGCAGAAGCTGAACTCCTGTTACTGTCTTGGTTGGGTTAGTGCTGCTGACAAGGGTATAGATAATAGAGCCCGATAGTTGAGTAAACCTGAGGCCCGTTAAGTTAGACCCAGTTGTAATACTAGTCGAAATACGAGTTCATGTCGTATATCGATATTGTAATCTGTATCGGATCCCTCCCGATCCTTGAGACCTAGCCACCTATATATTGGGGCCAGGAGAGGACAGTGAGGGACAGATTGAAAGCAAGCTAGGTTTACACCCACGTTTACTTTCGATAGACACCTTGTTTGACTGATCTTACCTTCGAGTTCATCCGATGCCCTATCTCCCCGATCCTAAGTCCTTCATCCAGGACATTTGTCGAGTTAACCCTCGTCAATTGGCGCCAACCGTGGGGACTCTGGGTGTTGGAATCATGAATTCGACGGCTTTTTCGCTTTTAGCCAGCAGCAGTCCAGAAGTCGACGAAAATCAAAAGATGGAGTTGACAATCGGAAGTCTGAGATTTTATGTTGGGCCTTCGGGTTCAACTTGTCTTTTGGATCCGGCGAAATCGGGTCCGTCGACAAATAAAACCGAAATAATTGCCAAGTCTGGATCATCTGTGGGCTCTTCTAGCGAGACAAACTCGCCGGTCAGCCCAGCAGCAACAGAAAATCTACAAGAGAAACTCAAGGAATTCGACGAAACTCGGGGAGAGCCCGACGTGGAAGTAACAATGGACAAGTCACACGATAGTTCAAGGGATTTTGCCAGCAGGAGCAGCGGCGTCTCCAGAAGCATACACCAATTGTGCGTCATTATCACGGAAGCAGCAGAAGAAAATGATCACGCAGACAATGAAGAGGTCGACATGCAAGTCGACAAATTAAGGAGCAACGGCAAGAAGGAGAAGGAGAAAGTCCACGTCTCTGCCAGAGAGTGGAGAATGATCATGTCAGCCATTAACCACGGGACAGATATACCCGTAGATTCGAGAAGAGAAGTTCTAATGGGATATCAATACGCGTTACACCAGCACAGAAAGAAGTTAAGGGAGGAAAGAGACATGTTTATGAGAAGCCCAGATTACAACAGCACATCAAGTGGAGGATATTGGGATGAGTACAGCGATTCATCAGAGTCCAGCATGGAGAGGCACAGAGACCCAAAGCACAGCAGGAGGACAACAGCACTGACAATAGAAGAAAGCTACATGAAAAGCCCAAGCGCGAACCCACCAGAGGAGGAAGAAGAATTTGTGCAAGAAACACCAGAAGCAGTATTTGTAGCAGCACAAGCATACCTACTAACTACACAACCAAAGCCTGGGGACCCGCGGGAGCACATGCATCAAGCCGCGATACGAAGCCTCGGGTTGGTAGAAGACAAGCTAAGGGGAAATCTTCCAGAGAAAAAGGCGACACATCGTAGGGAAAGGCGAAAAGAAGAGGTCGAGCGCAAATCCTCGCGGAATGAAACTAGCGAGTCTTCAGAAGACGAGAAACGCCAAAAGCGGAAGGAGGATGCAAGGAATATAATAGCGCAAGCAAGAGTAAACAAATCATGTTATGTGTGGAGAGAAGAAAATTACAAAGACAACGAAAAAGAGATGGGCGCGTTATGATTTACCCGCAGGGTTCGCAAAACATGAGTACCAAAAGGATTCAAGTTGCCGCACGATCAAGAAAAATATTATGTTCCTTCGCAAGAACCCACTCTATGGTTATCAGACTACCTACAAGCAGTACAAATACTCAGAGGAACAAGAGCAACGACAATGCAAAGTCTACAGTTACACCTCACCGGCGCAGCACGGTCCTGGTTGAATACTCTACCCAACGATTCCATCGGCAGTTGGGGAGAACTAGAGAACCAATTCGCAAGAAATTTTTGCTCAACATACAAACGACCAGCGTCATTGGAAGAAGTTAAGTCATGCGTGCAGAGGAGAGACGAAACTCTGCGCTCTTATATACAACGCTGGAGTGTCATCAAAAATTCTGCAGAAGACGTCTCCGACGAAAGAGCAATAGACGCCTTTTTGGCCGGACTTCATCGTTCAGACCTCGTGGAGGAGGTAGGGAGAATAAAGCCAAGGATAGTGTCAGAACTAATGGAAGTAGCTAACAGATTTGCCGATGGAGAAGATGCGTATAACAACAAAAGGGACGTTCACCAGAAGTCGACAAAACAAGCAGACAAAGGCTGAGATACCGCAATGGCGACAACCACGGAAGGCGAAATGAGATAGCCGCAGGATATGACGGAAGGAACGAGAAAGGCTATGAAAACAAAGAGTTCCAAACGAGAGATAGTCGGGGAAAAGAGAAACCAAGGTATTCGGGCCCTTCGGCAGAAGACATGCTATATGGTCCTTGTCGCATCCATTATACGTACCTAGATGGGAAAAGAGTTTCCCACCACCAGATGAAGGATTGCAGAACCTTCCTAAGGTTACAAAATGCCATGGATTCAAGCCAAGGAGCACGACAGGGAGAAAAAAGCATGAGTCAAGGATACCAAATGCAACGACTCACAAAACAGCTGGAGTCAAAAGTATATATATCAGCAATGATCCAACCAGTGCCAAAGTCGAAGAAAGAGCGGAAGAGCATATCCAGACAGGTCAACTTGGCAATATCATCACCACCAGCCACTACAGAGTACTTGCAATGGTCCGGTCAACCAGTCAGATTTAGCAGAGTGGACCACCCGAGGAAAGTTCCCAAGCCAGGGCACGCACCAATGGTACTAAAGGCGCAAATAGGGGGATACGACATCGGGAGAGTATTCATGGACGCAGGAAGCGGCATAAATCTAATATACGCGAGAACTCTAAGGGTAATGTGCATTTCACTGGAAAGTCTAAAGCCAACATATTGTTCTTTCCATGGAATAGTACCAGGAAGCGCAAATTACCCTCTCGGGAAAATATAACTCGACGTTTGCTTCGGCAATAGCAACAATTATCATAGAGAGAAGCTGGAGTTCGAAGTCATGGACTGGCCTTCACAGTATCATGCAATCCTGGGGCGCCCAGCATTTGCAAAATTCATGGTGGTACCTCACTACGCATATCTCACGCTCAAAATCCCAGGACCCAAAGGAACAATCACGGTACAAGGCAGCTTTGAAGTATCCAACACTTGTGACAAAGAATTCAATAGGCTGGCGCAAACTTTTGGCATGACAGCAGAGTATGCAAGACTAAAAGGCGAAACTGATCACAACGTGCTACCCGACGTCGGATGATCCCTGCCAGATCAGGCTTTCGATGCAACGCAAGACTCGAAGAAAATCCAAGTCCACCCCATGGACCCGAACAAGACCACCTCCATAGCAGTAAACCTGGATCCCACATAGGAAAGCACACTCGTCGAGTTCCTCCGTGAGCACTGGGAAATCTTCGTCTGGTGTCCTTCAGACATGCCAGGGGTTCCCAGGGAACTCGTCGAGCACGCACTAAACGTCGATCCCAAAGCAAAGCCAGTCAAACAACCATTGAGAAGATTTGATGAACCCAAAAGGAAAGCAATAGCGTCCGAGCTGCACAGGCTAGAAAACGCAGGGTTCATCCGAGAAATCAAAACATCGACTTGGGTATCTAATCCAGTTATAGTCCCCAAGAAAAATACATATGTGCAAAGAGTGTGTGTCGACTATACGTCTCTCAACAAGCACTGCCCAAAGGATCCCTTCCCTCTACCTCGCATTGATCAGATAATTGACTCAACAGCGGGGTGCGCAAGGCTTTCCTTCCTGGACGCATATTCTGGCTACAACCAGATCAAATTGAAGAAAGAAGATGATGAAAAAATAGCTTTCATAACACCATACGGCATGTTCTGCTGTCGATGGATTTTGTGTCGCAAGAACACGGGGTACCACGCGACGGACCCCAAGATTCGAACGCAGGGGGCTGAACATGGAGATCTTGGATCGCAATGAAACACGGTGACGGAAGCCTCGAGACGTCGAACGCACAACGCACTGCAGATAGGGAAACACCGAGCTTTACCCAGGTTCAGGGCCCTCGTGGTGAGGTAAAGCCCCTACTTCCTGCCTTCTTGTATTGCGACACGATACCTCGCGAGAAGTACAAGGTCTTGGTTACAGATCTCTAGCTGGCCGGAGGTAGAAGAACCAACTTAGCCTAGCTAGGAGCCCGGAGATGAAGATTCGATCCTATCTAAGGGGTGGCCTCCCCTCCTTTTATAGCGCCCTAGTCCTCCTTCCCCTTATTATCTTGGGGAAGGGGTTGCCACACACGACCAAGGAGGGAGGACAGCTATAGACGTGGGTCTTCTGTGGACGTAGTCTTCGTAGAGTAGTGGCGCCGGTCCACAGGAGTGGGTGGAGGAAGCTGACGTCTTCCTCTGGCGCCCTGCACCGTCCACCCTATTTTTAGGGGGGTGGCCAACAACCACTGTGCAGCTTTATGCAGGCACGGCGAAAGCTGGTCTCCTCCCTGTTGGGGGTAGTGTGGACGGTACGCAGTCTTCTGCTCTTATCTTCTTGCTCAGCATGGAAACGTGCCATCCTGACGTGGATGTGGTCCTTCCCCTCACGAGAAACAGCTCGTGAGGAGGTCTTCTGGCCCTTGGCTGTTTAACCGTTGTTCTCCTCATGAGGCGCCTCCTCGTGAGGGTCTTCTTCATTGAGCTTCGGTCGTCGTTCCTCCCCTGGGATGAAGTTGGGCCGATGAAGGGGCCCAGGAGCAGGTGGACCGGGATACCCCGGTATCCAGAACACCGACAGTAGCCCCCGGGAGCCTGGCCTGCGAATGCTTCCTCCTGAGGGAGCGAAGGGCCAGGGGCCCCAGAAGCTGCTGGGCCCTCCAATGGCACGCGTCAACTGTGCGGTCAGAGGACCATGTGAAGATGCAGGAGCCGTAGACACGTGGTGCCCCTGCAGTTGGCGAGACGAAGCGGCGTGGAGATTGTGCGTAGTGGGTGGAGTAACGGGCATTTTCGAACCGTCGCATCAAGGGCGACGTTTCGGAAACCGCGCCCTCACTGCCTCCTTTCAAGCTTAGCAGAGAAGGCTCCTTCTCCTCCTTCACAACACATCGCCGCCGCCGCCGCTCCCCTTTTCCGAAGAACTTGCGAATCCAAATCCCTTTAACGTTCGATCCTCCCGCTGTAGCTCGCCCCCGCCCAGAGCCATGGCACCGCGCAGGGCCACCGGAGCAGCGACGTCTTCTGAGGCGGCGTCGCAGCCGGCGGCGCCCCTGCTTGACTCCTGCATCAAGAGCAGCCGCGAGCTCCAGACCGTCCGAGAGATGGTCGGGAGTAAGAACAGCGAGTGGGGCGCCACCCGCATCTGGCACGGCCGCGTGCCGTGGGACACTTTGCCCGCGACGGCGCAGCCCTTCTTCCTCTTCTCCGTCTTCGCCGGCCTGGTGTCGCCATTCTCCCCCTTCTTCCTGGCGATCCTGGAGACCTACGGGATCCAGGCCATCCACCTGCACCCCAAGTCCGTCACTTTGCTGGCGGTCTTCGCGTACGCCCGCGAGGCGTGGATTGGCATCAAGCCATCGGTGGCGTACTTCCGCCACCTCTTCTCCCTTCGGTCCTCTGGGCTGAACCAGAGCTCCGGCTGCGTCTCCTTCATCGCCACTGCTGGGACGGAAGGCGACTTCATTGACTTGAAGTGGATGAAGAAGGTTGAAGACTTCCGGAGCCGCTGGCTCTTCGTTGACATCCTGGAAGAATCCGAGCTCTTCCTCGTCACCGGGGTGCCCCCCACCAAGCTCACCACCTGGGCCAGCGAGGCCCTTCCTGAGGAGGCCCTAAAGACGCTCCGCCCATGAATCCAAGATCTCCGGAAGGCAGGCGTCATGGGAACCATGATCGGGGTAGAGTTCGTCACTCGACGCATTGCCCCCCATTAGGACCACTGCCGAGAGATTTGGAGGCACAGGGCTGGAGACGACCTCCGGCTTCACGTCAGCGAGCTCAACGCCGACGCTCGGGAGGAGGTAATCAGAGCTTTCTTCTCTTTTGCCACCGTCCCCGCCATTCCGCGCACCACCTTGCCGATCTACAATCTGGGCGCTCGGGAGACCAGCCGCGTCACGGCGGGGATCCTGAAGTTCAACGCCTAGGGCCCGTTCCTCGCTGATGCCGTCGTGCCCGGCCCTCTTCCGAGCGCGCCGGCGGCCAGCTCGGAACAGGACTCGATGGCGCGAGGGGCGGGGCCTTCGGCTTCCGGAGATCTTGACGACGACGGCGCCGAATCTGACGAGCGGCTGGCCCGCCGGAGGTGCCCTGAGGGTACCGTGGTACTCTCAGACTCCTCCGACGACGAATCCGCCCTGCCAGATCGGCCCACCGGAGGAGACGCCGACGCATCCTCCTCACGAGGCCTGGAGGAGGAGGAGTGCCACGCCCGCCTGGAGGCTGAGCGCCGCTCCAAGTTCAACGACGAGCGCGCCAGCTGGTGTCCCGAGGCAGGGACTTCCCGCGGCAAGAAACCAGCCGGCGAGTCCTCTACGCCCCCTCCACCGGCCTCAGCCCTCCTAGCCAAGAGAGGGTGGGTGGAACGCGATGCCTCGTGAGTATTCCTGCAAAAAATCCTTTACTCTTGGCTTACCTTTTTTCCTAACTCCCTCCCCCTTCTTCCTTCCCAGGGACGCCGAGGAGAAGAAGGAATAGAAGAAGAGGAGGAAGAAGAGGAAGACCAGCCAGACCACGCCGGGCCCTGACCCGACGTCCACTGCCACACCGGCGACGCCGCCATGCGCTGCCGGAGAAGAAGAAGACCGCGCGCCCGCAGACGCGCCATCCACCACAGGAGCCACGCCGGCTCCCGACACGACTGAGCCTCCCAGCGCAGGGGGCACACCAGAGACCACGGGGGCAGCGCCTGCTGCCCCCACGACAGCCAGCACCACCTGCACCCCGGAGGCACCTCCGGCCGCTCCAGCCACGCCGACCGGAGTAAGGACAGCTCCCTCGCCGCGCGGCGAAAGGGGGGCGACCTCCACAGAGCCGGGGCCCTCCAGAGCCTCGTCGCCACCCCCGTCGGAGATCTTGGGGAGGCCACCGAGGATCGCCGCGGAACCCCACGCCAATGCAGACGATGCATGGACGGGGGTGCTCACGGCCATGACCGGCGCTCTCCAAAGCGGGGTCGCCAAGGCACACGCCACCGACGAAGCGCACCTCAACAAGGGTTGGGCCCTTCTACACCAGGGCACGGAGAGGTGCCGGCTCCTAGACCAGCGCGTGGCCGAACGCCGCGAGCAGGTGAGGAAAGAGGTGGAGGAGATCCGCGCCAGCGCGGCCGAGGAGGCCGAAGAAGTCCTGGCGAGCGCGAGGGAGTCGGCGAGGGAGGTCTTGGCCAGGGCGCACCACGAGGCCATGGAGATTATCTCCGAGGCGCGCCAGAGACTCCCCACCACCGTTGGGCCTCCCAACCCAGCCCTGGCTGGAGAGGAGGCGAAGCGGGCGGCTCAGCACCTCCTGGACCAGGCCAGGACCAACGCCGACGGCCTCCTTGCCAACGCAAGGCAGAGGCTGGAGGAGGCCGAGGACCGCGAGGCCCTCCTCCACGCCCGCGAGGAGAGCGCGGACTCTCGCGCGGAGGGCCTGAGCCTGCAGGAGGCTGGGCTTGCCATGCGAGAGGCCGAAGTTCGCGACAGCGAACGGGAGCTGTGTAGCCGAGAAGAGCAGCTCCACGCCCTCACAGACCGACCCAACAGGGAGCGGGAGGCCCTCAAGAGCAGGGAGGAGTTGGTCAACCAGGCCAACACCGACCTGGCCCGACACCGAGAAGAGCTGCAGCAACGCGAGGACTCCCTCCAGGAGCGCATGGACCGCATGCGGAACTAGCGGCAGGTCTCCATGGAGCAGGAGTTCGAGCGGAGGCGCGCCGAGTACATCGAGTCGTGCCGCGCGGACTTCCGCTCCAAGACCGACACCGCCCTGGCCAGGTACAAGCAAGGGCGTGAGACCCTGGAGCGCAAGGTCCGCGACCTGGAGGCCGAGATAAAGAAGGCGCACGAAGTGCGCCGAGGCGCCGAGCACGCCATGGCCGAAGCCGGCACCACGATCCGCACGCTCCAAGGAGACGTGGGGTGGCTGGAGGAGGAGAGCTCAGTGATGGTCCAGCAGATCGTGGAGATCTCCCGAGAGCTCTAGGAGGCCAGGGATTCCGAAGCTGAAGCACGCATGCTGCACAGGCAGCGCGTGCAGATGTTCCACGAGTTCTCAGCCCGCATCATGGAGGCGGCGCACCGCCTGGGCATCCACGGGCTGAATCTTCCCACCGTCCCCGAGGACGATGGGTCGATCATCCTCTTCTTCAGCCAACTGGCCGAACAGCTGGATGACGCATCAGCCAAGGTCTTGGAGCTCATCCACGCGGAGTGCCGGGAGCTCCTGGGGCTTGCGGGGACGCGGATCTTCTCCAACCTCCAGCGCCTACGCCCCGACCTTGACTTGGAGGAAGTCCTGCAGAGGAGGGAGCCACCGCCGCCCGGGACTCCTGACCGCACGGTGGTAGCCCGGGCGGCCCGGCTGGACATAGCCCTGCAATGACTGCAGGCTATCTACGCTCGCTCAGGAACGTCCGCAGCCGCGGGCCAGGAGGGCTCTTCCAGCGACGGCACCACGAGCTCCGGGGAGTCCGGCGATGAAGAAGCTGGAGAGGCTGACGGCGACGGCGCGACGGGGTCCAGCGGAGAGACCTCCTCAGGCTCCAGCCACGGCACTGGCGACGACGAGGACTCCGAGGAGAACGCCCAGCGAGCTCTCCCTCCTGATTTCCTCCTGAAGTATCTGTATCGGCTGCACACTTGATGACCGTCAGACATTGCCCTGCTGGGCCCTTTTTAATTTGTAATCGTACTTAAGGCATTTGTTCGCCAAGTTATCCTTATTTGCACCCTTGTGAGTTTTTCCTTGCTCCACCTTTGCCTGGGAAGTGTTCTACGCCGTTCGGGGGCCAGCCTCTGAGTGGGACAGCAGCCTAACGCTTAGTATGCAGCTCGTGGTGCAAGGCTAGCGGGCACTGGCACTCGAGAGGTGACTGTGATGGCACACAGGACTATCTCCCTGTAGCCCCCCTGGCGTTCAAACACAGCAAAGGAAATTCCAGGAGAAGAAACGCAAGGCTGTAGACAAGGATAGCCGGAGGTTCACAAAATCTACACCAATTGTGCGACTCTTGCGCGCTCACGCGCCTTCATTTGAGTGTCACTCGAGAGGAGAGAGCACCATGGACCGTATGAGGTGACTGTAGCGGGTCCTTCCCCTAGTCAGAGCTCGATCCGTTCTGGGTTTTGCAGGCCTGCTGTTTTCCGGGCGAAGGCCCCAGCGTGGACACCGTGCTCCGGCTCTTTCTCGAACGGCAGACGAGCGAGAGCTCATGTTCACGTTAGGCCGCGATCCAACCAAATTCGCTGGCTTGAACGAAGCCAAAACTCCAAAATTTCAAGTAGTTTATGCAGATTAGAAAAGGTTGATGACAAGCGGAGTTTGCTGTTACACTTTTGTTCCTTACGGAGCTGAAGATCCCCTTTCCTCAGCCGAGGGCGAGGGGGTGGTGACCCCTGAGCCCCCCTACCCAATCTTCGCGCACCTGGGGATGGGGCCATCGAGGACTGCGTAGGCCTACGCACCCTCTGGCTCAGGTCCCAGGGATGCGTACCTGTCGAGGAAGCGCTCGCAGAGGTCCCTCCAGGACGAAATGGACCTCGGGGGTAGCCTGCAGAGCCACCGGTGAGGCTCTCCCTTTGTAGCCATCATGAACCAGTTGGCCATGACACACCCATCGCCTCCAGCAGCCCGAATACTGGCCGCGTATTGCTGTAGGAACTCCATGGGATCGGAGGTCCCATCGTAAAGCACACCAATATCCGGCCTAAAGCGAGACGGCCACGTCGCGCGGCGAAGGGGCCCAGCGAGCGCCGCGAAGCCCCTGAAGCCGAGGTCGCCGACCTCCGGCTTACCCTCTCCAATGGCCTCCAGGCCATCGAGGACTTGAAGACGTGCACGGCGACGGCAAGCGTAGACAGCACGAAGGCGAAGACGGTGATGACGATCGTCACCCATGTCGAAGCAGATCTTGAAGAAAACGCACCACCGCCCCCTACCTGGCGCGCCAGATGTCGATGGATTTTGTGTCGCAAGAACACGGGGTACCACGCGACGGACCCCAAGATTCGAACGCAGGGGGCTGAACGTGAAGATCTTGGATCGCAACGAATCACGGTGACGGAAGCCTCGAGACGTCAAACGCACAACGCACTGTAGAGAGGGAGACACCGAGCTTTACCCAGGTTCAGGGCCCTCGTGGTGAGGTAAAGCCCCTACTTCCTGCCTTCTTGTATTGCGACGCGATACCTCGCGAGGAGTACAAGGTCTTGGTTACAGAGCTCTAGCTGGCCGGAGGTAGAAGAACCAACTTAGCCTAGCTAGGAGATCGGAGATGAAGATTCGATCCCCTCTAAGGGGTGGCCTCCCTTCCTTTTATAGCGCCCTGGTCCTCCTTCCCCTTATCATCTTGGGGAAGGGGTTGCCACACACGGCCAAGGAGGGAGGACAGCTGTAGACGTGGGTCTTCTGTGGACGTAGTCTTCGTAGAGTAGTGGCGCCGGTCCACAGGAGTGGGTGGAGGAAGCTGACGTCTTCCTCTGGCGCCCTGCACCGTCCACCCTATTTTTAGGGGGGTGGCCAACAACCACTGTGCAGCTTTATGCAGGCACGGCGAAAGCTGGTCTCCTCTCTGTCGGAGGTAGCGTGGACGGTATGCAGTCTTCTGCTCTTATCTTCTTGCTCAGCACGGAAACGTGCCGTGCTGACGGGGATGTGGTCCTTCCCCTCACGAGAAACAGCTCATGAGGAGGTCTTCTGGCCCTTGGTTGTTTAACCGTCGTTCTCCTCATGAGGCGCCTCCTCATGAGGGTCTTCTCCATTGAGCTTCGGTCGTCGTTTCTCCCCTGGGCTGAAGTTGGGCCGATGAAGGGGCCCAGGAGCAGGTGGACCGGGATACCCTGGTATCCAGAACACCGACATCTGCTACCAAGGCATGCCTTTCGGTTTAAAAAATGTAGGTGCAACTTATCAAAGGATGATGCAAAATTGCCTTGGAAGTCAAATAGGACGAAACATTCAAGTCTACATCGACGACGTGGTTATTACCACAAGAAAAGAAGAATCACTAATCAGTGATCTAGCAGAAACCTTCGACAATTTAAACAGGTACAAGCTCAAGCTTAACCCGGCAAAGTGTTCTTTTGGGGTATCCGCAGGGCAACTCCTGGGGTTCCTGGTATCTGCAAGAGGAATAGAGGCAAATCCAGAGAAGATCCAAGCAATACTAATGATGGGGAAACCAACAAAACTGCACGACGTACAGAAGCTCGCGGGACGCGTCGCAACACTGAGTCGATTTGTGGCGCGGCTAGGAGAGAAAGCACTTCCTTTTTATGCATTGATGAAAAAGTCAGACGATAAATTTGAGTGGACGGAAGAAGCGGACATAGCCTTTGCATAATTGAAAAAAGTGCTTTCCACACCACCTATGTTGGTCGCACCAAAGGAAAAGGAGCCATTACTATTATATATTGCAGCAACACATCAGGTGGTGAGCACAGTATTGGTAGTCGAAACAAGTGAGGAGGGAAAAGCTCACGGTGTCCAGAGGCCAGTATATTTCGTCAGCGAAGTACTATCTCCGACAAAACAAAGGTACCCGCACTATCAAAAGCTCGCATACAGTGTATTCACAACAGCACGAAAACTATGGCAGTATTTCGCGGTACACCCAATCATAGTGGTCAACGAAGCACCACTATCCAATATATTGAATAACCCTTCAGCAACAGGACGTGTCTCCTTATGGGGAATTGAGTTATCACCCCTGGACATCACATACGAAAAGCGAAAGGCGATCAAATCACAAGTTTTACCAGACTTCACAGCAGAGTGGCTGGAGTTACAAAACACAGGACCGCCAGATCTATTATGTATGTACAATGTACTTCGACGGTTCAAAAAGAATCCAAGGCGCAGGAGCAGGAGTGGTCTTGATATCACCACAAGGCGACAAGTTGAAGTATGTGTTAAGGATGAGTTTTCCCCAAGCTTCTAATAACGAAGCCGAATACGAGGCGTTACTCCATGGCATGAAAATGGCCAAGGCATGTGGAGCAACGCGACTGAAAATATTTGGAGATTCGAACCTCGTCGTCCAACAAGTGATGAACAAGTGCGACGCCATCAGTGACAACATGATAACATACAGAAACTTATATTATTATCTAGAGGGAACATTCGATGGATGCGAAGTTTCGCATGTCAGCAGAGCCAGTAACGAGAAAGTCGGCAATCTAGCAAACATCGGGTCCTAGTGCTTACCCGTGCCACAAGGAGACTTTTGGGAAGAAATCATAGAGATATCAATAAAAAGCAGTAAAACTTCGACTACAGAGGAACAAGGCCAGCACCAAGCAACAGGCTCGGGGGCTGGAAAAACAAGCATAGCTGAACCCGAAGAAGTAATGATGATCCAGGAAACTTGGATGCAACCATACTTGGCTTACATGGTAAATAAAACACTACCCGAAGATACAGTACAAGCGAAAAGGATAATACGACGATCCAAGGCTTTCGTCGTGTTGCAAGGAAAATTATACAAGAAAAGTATAACAGGCGTCTTGCAGCGGTGCGTTACTCCTCAAGAAGGGCAAGCAATCTTAAAGGACATCCATATAGGGGTATGTGGACATCACGCTAGCAGTAGAGCCATTGCAGCTAAAGCCTTTCGTGCAGGATTTTACTGGCTAATAGCCATTGAGGACGCGAAAGACATAGTAAGAAGGTGCGAGGCTTGTCAACGTTTCACGTCTCGACCACACGCGCCAGCAGCGGAGTTGCAACCAATACCATTATCTTGGCCCTTCGCATAATGGGGTCTTGACATGGTGGGAAAACTGCACAAATCTTAGCGAGGAGGGCATGTTTATATGCTGGTAGCAGTCGACAAATTCACCAAGTGGGTAGAGGCAGCCCCTGTGACAACCCAAGATTCTACAGCAGCAATCAACTTCATCAAGTCAATAGTTTTTCGCTTCGGAGTACTGCACAGTATCATCACAGACAATGGGACAAACTTCACATCGAAGGAGTTCAAGAATTACTATGAAAGCTTGGGAATCAAATTGAAATTTGCATCTGTGGCGCATCCAAAGACAAATGGGCAAGTCGAGAAAGCCAATGGCTTAATATGCAATGGGATAAAGAAAAGGCTGTTAGCACCCCTCGAGAAAGCAAAACACGCTTGGGTAGATGAGCTACCCTCCGTACTCTGGAGTCTCCGAACTACACCTAACGCAGCTACTCAAGAAACGCCTTTCTTCCTGGTCCATGGCGCAGAAGCCGTTCTTCCAGTCGAAATCACCCACGAAGCTCCAAGAATCGCAGCATATGATGAGACAACTTCCACAGAAGCACTTCAGGATGATGTCGATGCACTCGACGAAGCAAGAGACGTAGCACTAGCCAGAGCTACTCAATATCAGCAAAATTTACGAAACTACCACAGTAGTCGAGTTCGTCCACGATCTTTCGTGGTGGGAGATCTAGTTCTACGACTCAAGCAAGATGGTCATGGAAAATTAGAGTCCCCATGGGTAGGACCCTACATTGTGACAGAAGTAATACTAGGAGGAGCTTATCGGTTATAAGACAAGAAAACGGGGAAAGACGAGAGTAACCCATGGAATGCAGAGCAACTACGACGGTTCTACGCATAGGCGACACAAGGCGACAAAAAGTCTTTCGAGTTTACGACCCTCTGAACCCAGAACATGAGGCTATAGGTCGGGTTCCTTGGGTCAACTCGACAATATGTATAAATATTTTACTTTCCACTCGGGGGCTCAGACCCTCGAGTCGTACGAAATAATATTAACAAGTTATTGAGCTCTGTGATTATCTGAGATATACTACTAGGTTGTTTGCAACCCGATATTCGATAGCAATACACACAGTTCAAAGGAACCCAATAATATATTCAGTGCATACCTCGGAACGACGATCCGTTCCCATGGTCTATTAATAAAGTAGGCGCAACGTGAAATCCAAACACGACTATTTATTAAAGATAGTATGAGAAAGGACAACTAAGGAAAGAGATTACATAAAGAGAAATTAGTGAAAATGCACTTCAGCTTCATACTCCTTCTGGCACTGGGTGCCATCATAGATCCTCACGTCGAACTTCGACGTGCTGATGTGGAAGTCGAAAGTCATAAAAAAGTCTTGATGGAGGTCATGGTCCTCTGCAAACTGCGACCAGCCGCCCTTGAAGTACTGCTCACCGGCGCCGTCGTACCAAACCTCCACTTCATAGGGAGTTCCTCCCCCAGAATGTTCATGAAGAACCGCCTCCCGCAGTTCTCGGCCGTCCATAAACTTGGTAAATTTCAGCGGTAACCGCTGAATCTCACGGCATTGCACGCCGGCAATGCAGAAGAAGGAATACACTCTGGGCGGAGGAGGAGGAGAAGCATTAGCAGAAGGAGCGCTTGGACCAGGTGTAGTAGATGACACCTTGAGTTTATTTTTACTCCCGGCCGGACGGCCGGGGCGCCGCTTCACCAGAGTGGACGATAAAGCTATCGCAGCTGCGACGGTAGCCTTGTTCTTGCTGCCGCGAGGGCGGCCGCGGCCTCGTTTCTCCACCGGAGCGCCGATGCTCAAACGCGATCCACTTGCATCGGCCATGGAGACAAGCGATGTGAAGGAAACACCCTAGATGGGATGAGGAAGAAGAAGATGATGCGGCGGAGAAAGATACTAATGAAGGATTAGGGTTTTTACCCTAGCCAAACGTGCTTTATTTATAAGCACGTACTAATGGGCATCTAGAGAGGCAAGACCCAAAATATACTTCTAGGTTTTTAATTTTTCAAGTGCAGATGGTAAAGAAGGATCAACGTATCAAGGAAAAAGATACGTACAAAAAAAAAGAAGGGGGGATGAGAAAGTATCTATCAAGAAGCACAGTGTACCTCGTCTTCGACTCGGGGGCTTGCGTCATAAGAAAAGAAGGGAAGAACAACTGAAAGGGCGAATCATGTCAGAAAATATCGCGAGAGGAAATATATGGAACAGGTGTATCTATTTTCTTGAGCTTATACCCGAAAAATTCGGCTATAGCCTCGGGGGCTACTCCCATCGGGAGCGCTGTCGCGCACCCGATAGAAAGAAGTCGATAGAAGGAAGGAGAAAAGTCAAAGTTGATGATAAAGAGCCAGTTGATGGACACGTGGTTTAGACGTAATCGGTTGCATTTCGTCAGCAAGGAACTTCGGCTGCATTATCGACAAAATGAACATCGATTCCTCCCATCGGGAGCTATTCATGAAAGTTGAAAAAGGATAACTCGAAAAAATTTGTATATTGAATCGGTCAAACAAGGCTGCGAAATATGATTCTCGAGTTGCGTCATCGCGACAAAACTTGAATGCCGTGGTTGAAATATATCATGAAGGTAAGACCCCAGGATCCGTCCTGTGTGGCCCGGTATACGCACATGGATGCGCTCTGCTGGTACTTATCCGTGTCTACGACGCGAAGAAAATCCTGGTGGACGCACTGGGTACCCTAAGAACCACTGAGATTCATTCTTTGTAAGTCCTAAATGCGGCAAAAGAATGGGTTTGACCAGTTTCCCGAATTCAAGTCCAAGGGGATTGAATTTGAAGTAGGTGACAAGTATCTGTTCCGGCAGTTAACTGGCCTCTTGATCCGTTAGAGTTGTCAGGCTTGTTCATCAAAACCCCTTGCAAGACATTATAATAAAAAGATAAGTCGAAAGACCAAGTCGAAGATTCAAAGATATGAAGAAGAAGTATTGATCAAGTCGAAGATTTGGGGATCTGAGATTCAACCTGAATCTGCAATTCTAGTAGAATCTTGGGGGCTACTGACAAGGGTATAGATAATAGAGCCCGACAGTTGAGTACCCCTGAGGCCCGTTAAGTTAGGCCCAGTTGTAATACTAGTCAAAATACGAGTTCATGTCGTATATCGATATTGTAATCTGTATCGGATCTTTTCTGATCCTTGAGACCTGGCCACCTATATATAGGGACCAGGAGAGGACGGTGAGGGACAGATTGAAAGCAAGCTAGGTTTACACCCACGTTTACTTTCGATAGACACCTTGTTTGACTGATCTTACCTTCGAGTTCATCCGACGCCCTATCTCCCCGATCCTAAGTCCTTCATCCAGGACATTTGTCGAGTTAACCCTCGTCAGCTGCTCTTACAAGGAATTGATCATTGTAGCGGGATATTTTTCTTTTTTTGTAATTCTTCTTGTTTTTTTGATTGTGTACATCTGTATTGCCACTAGGGCACTGTGTTGTTGCAGAGGCTAGATATAATTAGTATCTTGGTATTAATATATACTCCTTATCGAAAAAATACAACATATTTATTTAAGAGATCCTGATGTGCCTTCCCATAAAAACATCATACTGTGGAAGGAAATTTCCCCTTCCTAGTGTGCTGCCATAGTTTAGGCTGGCTTTGCTCGCCGCCACCATGACCTCTCAAAGGAGAGTGCTTCGTCCATGAGCATCCCCCACAAGAGTTCCTTTAAGGAGGAATCTGAGCTCTCCAAAGTATTAGCTTCCACTGGCTTCATATGGAAAGACACTTGGGATCTATGAGGATGAGGAAAAGTAGAGAAGGTGCAAACGAAATTTAACAAGGTGTGTCCTCCAGAAGCAGAAGGTTTCACAAAAAAGATATTGCCCACACACTATGATGGCATAGCGTAGTGAAAATTCTGACCATAATAGATGTAGGATTTGTGTGCAACCAGGCCACCAAAAAGCTCATGGCACTGACTCTCGGGTGTCATCTTGTCTATAGTGACCATGGTCCGAGCAGCGCTTGGTGGCATGCGGCATCATGGCTAGGTGCGTGTATATTTGTTGTGTCCCACCTCTAATTGTATGTGTCAGTCAGGGTTGACAGGCCACGGTACTGTCAAAAGACAGGTGGCGATGTGATTACTAGGGTTGTATGATGCTTCACCAATGATGGATCTGCGGGCTGTGGCTCCAGGTTTGTAGTGATGGGGTTGGGGATGTAGGGGTCAGCAATGGGATTAGGCCTACCTATGTCACGTATGTGACTAAACTGAAAGGATTTATGGTTATTGGCCTAGGCCTAACCTAAAATAAGTCACTTTGGAGTGGGCTTTCATGCATATTTGGGGTAATCTGGGGTTTTCGGGTTCTACGACTCTAAACCTGAATTGCTTCAGGTCTCCATAACTATAATCCGGAAAGGTGCTCGTTTTTTTTTGGATTCGAGCCATACGGGTAGGGTATTTCAGGTTCAGGCTTTGGGTATCAATTTTCATGCGCCACAACCTCACGACTTGTTGTCTCCTCCTTCGCTTCGGTGAATCGCGTCATCCTCGACAAGACAGTGGTGGTGAGAGAAGGAATCGATGGAGAGGAGAGGATGATTTTGGGGTAAAAAGAAATAAGCGAGGATGAAGATGACTTCAGACAAGAAGCACGTGTGGGACAGAATAAGGTCCTTCTTGGCAGGTGGGACCACACACAACCTGTGGTAACCGTGGCCACTCGATGAGTAATCCTCTTTTGAAAATTAATTTATTCCATTTTATCATATTTGGAATGAATGTAATGCTATTTCAAAATAGAGTAGAAATAGTGTGTATCACATATATATACACATGTTATAATATCTTAGGTGTAATGTTTTGTAGTAAAGCAAATATATGTGAAGATCCCTTCTCAATTGAACTTTTGGAACATACAAACAGTAATTAATATCCTTAATAGAAATATATATTGATGAAAAAATAATATTTTGCAATAATTCATACTTCGCGTAGTAGTGAAACTGTACTGCCTTGCATGACTACACTATACTGCTCCATCGCAAAACTTGAACTACTCTTTTGTAATGACATACTTATTTTCTTGTACTTTACAAATGATTCATCCAAATTACACAAATAATATACTGTTGAAAAGCTGTAGAAAATACACAACTTTTTTGTCTTTTAACTTTTTCAATTTTTTAACTGTTTAAGTTTAATTTTGAAAATCTTATACCTTCATATACATGTCTACAACGTATTTTTACCTTATTTTCCAAACCACTAATCGGAATGATGTATATGATACGCCTTTGGAAAGAAAGTGAACTTGCACAACTTTGTTGCTTCCGCAAGTTATTTCAAATTCGTAGATTTTTTTACAATTTTAAAATACCAAAATTCAAATCTATTCAGAAATGAGTGGGGAGTATTTTGAGCAGATTTTCCCAATCGTTTGTCAGAATGATGCAAATGATATGGCTGGATAGATATGGAGTAGGCACAGCGTTTTCATGTTTTAAGTTTTTCCAAATTTTGCACGAGTTTTAAGCAATTTAGAAAAGGCTTATTTCGGATGTATCAAAAAATGACGGATAATAATTTGATCATATTTTTTAATCGTTAGTTAGAGTTATGCAAATGATATGGCGTTGGAAAGGTAGGAGAAATGAGCAACTTTTCATTCACAATGTTTTTTTCAAATTTTACGATGTAAGAATAATTTGTATATTTTTAACTCCATATATTCTATGTTGTTCGCATGTTGAAGACATGAAATTAATAAACTAGGCTATTTAATTGATCATGAAATGCAATATTTAATAAAATTAGAGTTATGTTTTACCATTCAAATGATTTGTGCCTACGATTGAGGCGATCGGAGCTTAAAACGATATGATTAGCATGATATATGTTTGTTTCGGAAAAAACAGTTTTCGTACTTCCTAGGATATGAATTCTGTAATTCTTTGTTATACGTGTTTGTACTTCCTAACAGAGTTTTGAAAAACTATTCATTTAAAAGTTGTAGATAAACTCAAAATTTCAAATAAATTCTAAACTTTTAGAAATTTCAAAAAAACTAAATTTCAAAAAATTCTAAAAGTTCAAAATTGCAAAAAAATCTGAAATAATCTAAAATTTCAAAAAAAAATCTAGAATTAAAAAATTTAAAAATAAGGTTAAAAAATTGTGAAATTTTGAACAAATTCCAAAAATAAAAAATAAAAAATCCTATATCAGACACGTGCGTAGCTATTGGGATGGCAAAAAATGCCACGGAAGACGTTTTCCGTTTTTTCCCACGAAAAGTGCATTTTTCATTTCCAGAGTGTAGAAATCGGATTTTTGTGAGGCAGCTACCAAAACGGAATTTCAAAAGCTGAGAACAACATCTCACATAAATAATAGACCTATCATGATACGCGTATCAGTTCTCGTTTCGACGTGCAAACCTTCATAGGTATATTTTACACAAGCTTCTGCCGTTTTCGTTAGAAGCGGGTGCATTTGCACTTTAGTGCTTTTCAAGATGCGCTCCTAATTTTTTGCAAAAATTATTTTTGATTCAAAACACGTTATTTCTTCACTAAACTTTGACCGTTAAAGCGGTACTCTACACCGCTTGGCTGCGAGCGGGAGTTTTTGCACGTCGTCATTTACATGGGTCCCAAATCGGGTGTAACTAATTAAAAAATTCATAATAATCCGAGACCTTCATGTGGCGTAATTTTATGTCACCTACATATATGATAAAATTCAAATCTTGAGAAATGACCTATCATATTTGAGGTTGCATGTCTTTTAGGTCAAATGAGCTTGGTATGGCCTTGGTCATGGCATAGTTTGCCAGAACAATTCTATATCGGACACCCATGTGGCCCTTGGGATGGCGAGGAATGGAGTGAATAGCATAAAACTACCACTTTTGTGCTCAAATGTACCAAATGATACCACTTTACGTTTTCAAAACCAAAATCTACCACTTTTCTACAAATTTTTTGCAATTCGAACTAATCTGTGAATTAAAGCGAATTGACAACGAATCTGACATGCGGGACCCACCTGATAGTGCTGAGGTGGCAGAAACATTAGTCATTTTGCTGAGGTGGACGTGGCCCCACTTGCAGCCCATTTAAAAATCCAAAATATATCTTAAAGAAAATGAAAAAACAACTTCATCTTCCCACCCAACCCGACCGACCCTGTACGCCTAGCAGGCGGCCGCCGCCGGCGTGCTTGAGGCCTAGCACCACCCCCTCTCCTCCCCTGCTTGCGGCCTAGCGCCAACGCCGCCCTTCTCACAGACTAGCTCTGCTGCTCTGCTCCCTCATCGCGGTTGTGCTCGCGCCCAAGATCACCGGAATCAAAGAAGACGACTCAGTTCCGTCGTGGATGTTAATCCGGTGCTCGATGTGGCCGTTGCAGTGGTGCGCCTTGCCCCTGTCCTGCTCCCAAGGTCATCAGCGTGGCTTCTAACAGGCTACCACGGCAGCAATTGCTCGCCGGAGTTCCTCCGCCGGCGAGATTCGCTTGCTCCTGCCCGCGCCTCTGCTCGAGGCCTAGTATCGCCACCGCTTTCTCCTGATCGCAGAGGCATCCGCGCCGACTGGCCGAGTTCGGAGAGGACAACCGCCGGTGCGGTAGGGGAGGACAGCCAGATGAGTTAGGGGAGGACCGCCGGATACGGTGGTTGTTGGGTGCACGGAGGTGGTGTTGGGCGGGGTGCTACGGCGGCAGAGGGAAGGGGTTATGCGGCGGCGGTGGTGGGCAAGGGTGCTGCAGCGGCGGCGGTGGTGGGTAGGGTGCTGCAGCGGCGGCTGTGGTGGGTTGACCGGAGTGGACAGAGGAAGAAGATGACTTCTTTTTTAATATACATTTTAGTTTTTTATTAATCTGATAAGTGGGACCCAGTCCCTATTCCATCGTCATGTTGCCATGTCATCCTGACTAGTGAGGCCCGCTGTCAGTTTGGGTGTCAATTCGCTTTAATTCACAGATTAGTTCGAATTGCAAAAAATTTGTAGAAAAGTGGTAGATTTTGGTTTTGAAAATGTAAAGTGGTATCATTTGGTACATTTGAGCACAAAAGTGGTAGTTTTATGCTATTCACTCGCGAGGAATGCCACTGAGGCTGTTTTCTGTTTCATCACATAAAAAGTGCGTTTTTCATTTTTAAAGTGTCAAAATCGGGTTATTTTGTGAGGAAACGACATTTCAAAAGCTGGGCACGACATCCCATGTAATGGACCACCTGGTATTCACATATCAGCTCTCATTTCGACGCATAGACCTTCAGAGATATCTTCTGAATTTTGCGCAACCTCCTGTCGATTTTGCTGGAAGCGGGCATAAAATCGGGCATAAACAATTTCGAAAAATCAAAAAATGCAAGACCTGCGCGTGGAGTCATTATATGTGACCTAGTTGTGAAGAAAAACTCCGAAGACTGTGCTCACAGGACCATTTTGGTAGCTATAGTTTTAAAAGGCGCAATCTTGGCACTTCGACTATATAAAATGTGTAATTCGTGAAGCGGAAATCCTAAACCTAGGGTCAAATAGCAATAAATACTAACGTATACATGTGTTGTGCCAAAAATTGGCTCAATTTGAGAATATTTAGGGTGTGGAAAGCCATATCCGAACTTAACCCCGTTAACCCTACCCTTATAACCCGTCGAGGTTAAAATCGCCAAATTCCAAGTTTGGTTTTTCCCTTAAAAAGAGTCACATAAGATGACGCTACGCGAAAGTCTTGCGTTGTTCTATTTTTAAATTAGTTATGGGTTTTAGAGACCTATAGAAAATAACCCTAGTTATAAACTAAAAAGGCACATACATTTCTTGCAAAATATGTCAAAATTCAAGTTTGTTAGTTTTCCTAACAACTAGATTACAAAACATAACTACATCTTAAAGGATTTTTTCAAAAAAAATTGTCATTTTCTTTTATTTTTCGGAAAACTTAAAAGGCGAGCCAAAAAATACACCTGGGAAGCCATCGGCGTAGGCTTCACGCAGTTTACGCCAACGGTAGCCGTAGACCCAACATGGCCTACACCGACTGGGCCGACGGTCTTGTTGGTGGGCTGCCTGGCTCGTGGCCTACCCAACGGCCTAGCTTAGGTACAGGCCGTCGGCACTTTGACATTTTCCTGTAGTGGCAGCTATTTTGAGTGTGGGCCTCTAGGGCGCGATATACACTGACGCGGCATCTCTTCGACCCTTCTTTCCTCGGATCCTGTCGGGTCCAGCCGTCCACTAGCAACTTCTTGTAGGCGTCAAGGATGGACCGTATGTACACGCGCCATCTTCAAGTGTGTGTGTGGTGTTTCTGAGTTGTCTTCTTTGTTGTGAAGCGGTTTAATGTTTATGTCCTGAACTTCACCATACCGGTTGGGTTAGGCAAGGTGAATCCTTGTTTTGTGCTTTTAGGTTTGTGCGTCGTAAGCCGAGAGGCGTCATCTGTATGATTTTTGGGTCCGTTACCACATAAATACAACCAACCTTCTATCTTTTCAATTTCAATAAAATTTAGCAGCTATTTTTCCAGATTATGCTAACAGAGTATTTTCTAAATGTAGAAACTATAACCATTTGCTGTTTTACTCAGTTTCCTGGACAGCAAATTATCACTCATGGAATCTCCCATGATGTCATGTGTGAACATGCTACACAGAGAAGATTTGGCAGTAACACACATATTCATCTTACTATATGTACATGAGTGGAACTGAATACACTTGAACTGTAACCCTGAATTTTAAGAAAGTTCATCCACAGAGGAAAACCTTGACTATAGATGCCTGTCTGACTGAACAGATTAATCTAAGTTAGCATCAGCGTGGTTGACCGGTACGGTTAGCGCCCCTGACCGACCCAGTTTAATATACCTTAGAAGATACAGAACTCCCTTTCAGCGTTTTCACTAACTTGGGACTTGATGAGCCCAGACCCAGCTATCATCTGCTCTCTGAGATTCTTGATCGCTTGGTATCTCTCCTCATCGTGGTCAACGCTCAGCATTCCGTTGCTGCATCCTTCTGCCCAGTCTCCCTCCAGTGCATCATCCATTTCCTCAAACGTTTTTCGGTCCACGCCACCTGAGTCGGCGCCATCCATTCTTCTATCTGAAAATGATCCACGCATGGATGCGCCTCTCCGGTTGCCCCTTGATGAAGGAGTGTAGCTACAGGTGTAGAACTTGTTGTCGTCAACATTCAGTTCGATCGAGTGCATATCGCCACCTTCCGAGTCGCAATCTTCACTGTCATCACTGCATCCTACACCGTCAGCAGTATCTGCAATTGCGCCAGTTGCAGCGCTTCCATTTTCAAACGCGTAGGACGATTGCATCAGATCAAATTTTGCAGGTTCCTGGTCCTTCTTTGTATCTAGATACGCTTGCAGCTCCTCGTGCAGTTGATTGACCGCTGCATTTTTCTCCTCAAACTGAAGCCGCGCTTCAAGCAGCTTCATCTGGACCCTTTGTTCCCGCCACTCATCTGCAAGCTGCAGCATCTCCCTCTCTTTCTGAAGATCCTCTCGTGCCATCTCACTTTCTCTCTTCAGAGCCTCCACCTCAGCCTTCTCCTCACCGATACCTCTGACGAGCTCGCTACAGATCTTCTCCACTCTTCCTTTGGACTTCCTCTCCCTCTCGAGTTCTTTTGTCGCCGCGTGTAACAAGGACTCTGTGTTAGCGAATGCCACGCCGAGTTTCTTGTTTCCCCTCTCCTCTCTTTTCCTTGATTTCTTTTCATTGTCCAGCTCTGTGACTAAACATTGCAGAACAGTTGCAGCCTTCTCTTTTTGTTTGGCCTTCCAAGACTCCATTTCTTCCATAATTTGCTTCTTGAAGTACTCGATTTCGTTACGCTCTGATTTCTGCTCCTTGATAAGCCTTCGCGCATGGGCGCGGGCAAGATCAAGTTCAGAACGCAGCGCAGAAATGAGTGAAACAGTTGATGGGTTTTGTTCTCCCCAGATGTGTGCTAGTACTTTGGCAAGTTCTTTCGACGCAATCAAGCTGTTATACAGATCCTTCAGTTGGATTGCTTTCTCTTCAGGGCATCTTGAAACATCGTCTTGAGAGCGTGTGCCAATCTGAAAATAGAGTGACAAATTTTAGTGAGTACAAGTTCTGTCTTTTAGTATTGTTATCAGTGCTAACAAGTTAACAAGGCTCTCATATGCAATCAAAAAAAATTGAGTAGTACATTTTCTAAAGGTAACAGCAGCATGATAGATACTGAAACCAAGACAACACATACAAGCCACATGATTGAAGATTGCCCTGATGAGGCTGTCTCCCTCAACTCCAGCTGTTTTTCTAATCGAAAATTAGCTACAACAAACCTGTCGATCATCCAATTTTTGCCCATACCTAAAAGATAGCAACTGCCCAATAACTAACTCTCCCTAACAGCTAGACCTAAGGAAAGTATTATGGAACCATCTCAGCTGCTGAATAAACAATCTAGCCTAGCTGATAGCTTGCTGCACAAGTGGACAGGATGCATGTGCATATGAAAATTCTTCGTTGGAGTTGGAGATGTGTCTCACATTTGCTTCTGCTTCATGTATACAAAACAAGCTCATACTCAAAGGTGTCCTATGTCGAATGAGCCGTCGAAAGTTGAAGTCTTTCTGAAGTGATAAATCGTTGTAAATGCAACAAGCCACTTAGCTAGCTAGGTCTTGCTTGAGATCATCGGTGACTTAAGAACTCGGCACGGCGGCACCTATGCACAGCCTACCCTGCTCCTCATATAGAATTTGTAAGGTGGTGGCTATTGAAATGCTTCTTCGACAAGCATATCTGGTTTACTCAAATGTTTGTGGGAACCAACTTGCACTTAAAGTTGTACTACGTTTGAAACAAGACTATCAAAACTTTTCGCCTTTCTGAAGCTAGTGATTCCTTCTACCTGCAACTGGCTAGGCTCTAGTTAAACTCATCCTAGCTAGCTTGGCAACTAAGAGGCAGTTCTGACTTCAGAAACCCTATTCTCATACTTTTAGTTGTTTAATTTGCAGCTAGCCACTTCAGTATAGTAATTAGACAGCTTTTGAAGTCAGCTAAGTCCTAATGCAGGGTAGATGCATACAGTTTCTCATGGATTTGCTTGTAGCGCATGCAATGTTTAACTGAACTGAACCATCAGAAGGACACACAGTTGAGGACTGTCGCAATCTCCCAAGAGCACCAATATCAGCACCCTGATTCAGATTCACTGGTTCGAGACACGGACAAAATCGACAAAAAAATGTACACAGCCAAAAATATTCTGTTTGTTCTAACGGTTGAACAACTCCAACTAACATGAGAAATGAAGCTCTTTCCAACCGGGCTTACATGAGATGATGAGAAGGAAGGTGAGAGATTTTTACCTCCATTGCGCTGCAGTTGCTAATCACATCTGCCGAAGAAAGCCACTGTCCATGGTCGTTGTGGTAGCTTGCCTTCCGGCCACCAGCCTCCTCAAACATCTTGCACCTGCTTCGTGTTCGTGAGCTCTTGGACACCTGCATCACCACCGGATCAGGTCGATTTTACATGACCAATCCCCAAAAAAATGTCAGAAATCATGCAAGCAAAGAACAGGCATCACTCACCTCCGTGGAGGCGTGGCTCCGAGGAACCAAGGTCCGGCGCGCCGCCGCGTCCTCCTCCTCCCCGAACAGCCTGTCCTTGTCCGTCTGCCAGAACGCGGCGACGAGCCTCCTCGCCGACGCGGACGACCGCGGCGCCCCGTCGGGGACGAGGCGACGGCAATGCCGGCTCCGGGACTCCGACTCCTCCGACATGGGCGCCGCCTTCTCCGCGCCCGCCCCTTCCCTCCTGCTCCTCCTCCGCCGCAGCAGCACCGCCGGCCTCCCGGACCGCGCCGGGTTGGACGCGCCGGACGACGACAGCGCGCACCGCTTGCGGATCCTCACCGCCGCAGAAGCCTCCTCCGCGCCCCGGCGTCCCGGCATTGCAGCAGCCTCGGAAGCTCCTCCTCTGCTTCTTCCCAGCAAGCGAGAACGAGAGCGCAGCAAAGAAAGACAAAGACAGAACAGAGAGAGAGCGATGGTCGCTGATGGTCAGTGATGTGGTCAAGACTGTCGCATCGATCGAAGCCGATCAAACAAAGGGGAAAGAGCGAAAGCGGCAAAGGAAAAGGACGAGATGCGATGCGATGGATGCAGCTTTGGAGGAAGGAATAAGAAGCAGGGGCTGTCGAAAGGGGACGGGACAGACCATCACCGCCGATTCACCATTCTCCACACACACACACAGAGACCCTTTAGTTTAAACCGAGATCGCTGCTCTGCTCGAGAGAGAGCAGAGCAATGGCGGACTGGACACGGCGGTACGGGCGGCTCCAAAGAGATTTAAGAAATGCACGTGAGAGGTAGCCAGTAAATGTGGTTCGCTAACAAAATGCCAACTGAAACTGAAAAGGCTTCTCAAAGAACGAGAGAGAGGAGCATGCAGTTCCAAGAAGAACTCAAGAAGCAAGAGCCAAGAGACGCTGCGCTGCGCAACAGGGACGGCACAGCTAGAAAAAGCAGGGAAAAAGAAAAGAGACTACGGTATCCGAGAGAGAGAGAGAGCCGACATGGGAGAGGAGGCAGCAGGAGTACGTACCCATTACCATGAGCAGGTCGACGACACAGACTCACAGAGGCCTGCGCCTGCCTGCCTGAGCCGGATCAGCCTGCTGCACACGCAGTGACGATGATGATGAGCAGCAGCAGGCTTTGGGTTGGAGCTGCTTGCAAACACAGCGCACGAATGGGGGGGAGGGGGACAGGGATGATGATGATAATGATGATGGGGGAGTGTCAGAGAGAGGCAGAGAGCTCGTGTGCGTGCACCACCACCGTCTGTAGCGTACCGCTCGATTCAGACGCGACGGGACGCGGCCGGGGATGGAGAGGGGAGCAAGCGCGAGTGAGCTGTCTCCGCGGCGCGCCGCACATATGATTGGGGCTTGTCGTGCCCCGCGACGAATGTACTCGTAGCGTACCCACGCACGCCGTGAGGAGGTGAGGTAAACCGACGGGTAGGTGGGCGGCGGTACTGGGCTCCAACCAAGACGTGCGTGCCTGCGGCGATTTGTCGAAACAGATGGCCGGGGATACGGAGGTTGAGCGCTCGAGCTTGGAGCACATGCGCAATGGGCAATGGCGGCGCGCCGCGGAAGTGCGGAGAGGGTGGAGAGGAGCGACGAGCAAATCCTCCTAGGCGAGCGTGTTCTGAACCACGTGAATTCAACAGTGTGTAATCTGCAGGGATTCCAAACAAATTCCTGCCGTTCAAAAAAAAAAACAAATTCTTGGTATTATTACCCGTGTGCTCATGATGCTCTAGTACCCTTGCGAAACTAATAGAATCCCAAAAATCTTAACAAGTGCTTTGGTACTACTTCCTTGACTTCGTTTCGTAATATTTGTTCAAAGTTGAATTAAAATCATGACAAGAATTACAAAATGGAGAGAGTGAGAACTAGAGATTATATTAGATGTACATGCTAGTACAAGATTTCTACTCTACTTTAAGTCCTAACCTATCTCTAGACAGTGGCCGATCCAAAAACATTCTCAAGCCTTGGCACAGTTTAAGTTTTCTCTAAAAGGAGGCCAAGCCCATCCTCTGCATCATATTATCATTATTGTCATTATTGTATTCAGTTGAGGCCTTACAAAGACTATACCATCAAAATATCTGAAGCCACAAGCAACACCTATAAACCAGACGACAATAACAAGGACAAGACCTATGTCGTCAAAATCCAAAAAATCCCCCGTCAAGTAGAAGCCAGAAAATATCGTATAGCCGAGACGCCCTCTAGGTGAAACCAGAGTTCTCATCCGGTCTAGCAAACTCTTAGCGGACACATCTGTTGGGTATCCTCCTCATGTGGGCTGTGAGGAGATGGCCTAATGAAGCCTTTCAGGCGGCCCAAACAGGTGCAAGATCCCACCAACCTTTAGGGTTATGACCAAGGGTCATTTTGGACATTGCACATGAGGGGAAAGGGGATGATAACCCTCCTTTCCAGCCACCACAGTGGCAAGGACGAAAATCAGGATAGCCTCCATTGGAGAAGAAAACCAAGAGAGAAGGGAAGAGGAGAAGTTGAAGGAAGAAGCTGAATCAAGCTCCGGGTCTTGCCCACAAGGTTGTGAAGACATCAGATCTGCTACCTTGTCTCCTTCAAGCTGTTGTTCCACTAAGCTTGGTGAGATTGCTCCACTCTCTAGCTCTTGTGCCCCAAATCTTGTAGAAGCAGCCACAGATTCGTGTGTATCTTGGTGCTTGAGATCCTCTAGTGCTCTCTAGAGAAGAACTTGTTGTATCCCCATTTGATAATTGCGGAAGAAGATTTGGGTGGCTTCGGCCCGTGGTTTTCCCTCTCAAGTTGAGAGGTTTTCCACGTAAAAAGGATTGTTGTCCTCTGTGTGTTGATTTACTACTGCTGCAGCTGTTGTGAGACCTCCCTCCCTAGGACAGAGATTGTCTTAGGTGAGGAGAGAGCTTCTCTCCTAAGGGGAGAGACTGTCTTGGGTCAGGAGAGAGCCAAGGGCTGCTCCTATTTCCTCCATATATGTTGATGCATATGTTTCCTTCCGGCACGAGCAAAGATCCTTGAGTTAGAGCACAAGTGGCTGAAGTTTACTTTGATTCCGCTGCGTATTTTCAGTCAATGCTAATATTGTGCTAATCTCTAAATTAAGGGGTTAACCGGTGTGCCCAGTTTTCCCAACAGAGTGGTATCAGAGCACAGGTTGCTCAAAGTCTGCTCAGAGTTGCTCAGAGGTTGCTTGCTATTCGCAATGGCTTTGGAAGAAGGCGTCACTACGAGTGGCATGCTAAAACTTGATTCTTCCAATTACTCATTATGGAAGCCCATGATGGAAGACATCCTTTATTGCAAGGATTTGTATGAGCCAATTGTGAAAGAGAAGATACCGACCGGTGTCACGGAAGAAGAATGGAGAGTGCTGAACCGAAAGGCAGTAGGTATGATTCGATTGTATATCAACCATAATATTTTCCACCATGTTGCAAATGACACAAATGCATATGAGATGTGGCAGAAGTTGGAATCAATGTATGAGAGGAAGACAGCTATGAACAAGGCCTCGGTGATCAAAAGGCTAGCAAAGCTTGAGTACCGGGATGGTAGTAGTGTGATTGAACACTTGAATGTCTTTCAATGTCATATAAATCAACTTTCAGCCATGAAGATCAACTTCGAGGATGAGGTGCAAGCATTGTTGCTGCTGAGTTCCATGCCTGACAGTTGGAATACGCTTGTTGTGTCAGTTAGCAATTCAGCTCCGGATGGGAAGCTGACGTTGGAGATGGTGAAGAATAGCATGCTGAATGAAGAAGCCAGAAAGAAGGAAAAAGGCGATGCCTCCTCATCTGATGCTTATGTGGCTGAATCCCACGGCAAGAAAGAATACCGTGGACGTGGCCAAGCAAGATTTCAGCAAAGTAAAGACCAGAAATCCAGGGGGAGATCAAAGTCAAGAAAGAGACAAGAAATCACTTGATTTTATTGTGGCAAGCCAAATCATAAGAAGGTCGATTGCAGGATATACAAGAGAGATCTTGCAGAGGGTAAAGTTGCTAACAAGAACGAGCAAAAAGGCGAGAATGGTGCCGCCATGACTGCAAAATGTGAACAAGGTGAAGATTACCTAATCATTGAAGATGAAGAATGCTATAGTGATGTTCATGATGATGACATGAGTTGGGTTGTGGATTCAGGTGCGTCCTTCCACATTACATCACACAAGGAGTATTTCACTTCTTATACCAGCGGTGTTACCGGCTCGGTGAGGATGGGAAATAGCGGTTCGTCAGCTATTGTTGGCAAGGGCACTATATGCATTGAGACAAACACAGGCTGCAGGTTGGTGCTCGATGATGTGAGGCATGTACCCGATATACGGCTGAATTTGTTGTCAATTGGCAAGCTTAATGACATTCACCATGGAAGTTATTTTGGTGATGCAAAATGGAAGCTCACCAAAGGCTCTTTGATTGTGGCTCGAGGAAGCAAGCAAGGTTGTCTCTATGTGACTAAAACCAAGCTATGCAATGATGTGCTGACCGTCACCGAGAATGAAACTACGGCAGAATTATGGCACAAGAGGCTTGGGCATATGAGTGAGAATGTCATGCAAGCTCTTTCTCGGATGAAGTTCCTCCCTGAGTTGAAAGGTATAACCTTGAAACCCTGTGAACATTGTTTTGCTGGCAAACAACATAGGGTTGCCTTTCGTACACACCCGCCGCATCGTGCGGAGAATATTCTTGACATAGTGCATACTGATATTTGCTCCATGACCGAAAAATCTCTCGGTGGAGCATTATACTTTGTGACATTCATTGATGACCACTCAAGAAAGATATTTCTCTATGTGTTGAGAAACAAGTGGCAGGTGCTCGACGTCTTCAAGGAATTCCATGCCAAGGTTGAAAGAGAAACTGGCAGAAAATTGAAGTGCGTAAGATCAGACAATGGTGGTGAATACCGAGGTCCCTTTGAGAGGTATTGCAGAAAGTTTGGTATCAGACTTGAGAAGACTCCACCAAAGACACCCCAGCTCAATGGCCTTGCTGAGAGAATGAACAGGACACTCACCGCGAGGGTCACAGCTATGCTCTCTCATGCAAAGTTACCTAATTCTTTTTGGGCTGAAGCATTGAATCATGCTATGTGTGTACTAAACCTGTCCCCTTCAGTTCCTCTTGCAGGTAATATTCCTCAGAGAGTTTGGTCAGGTAAAGATGTGTCATACAAGCAATTGAAGGTCTTTGGTTGCAAGGCATTTATGCACATCCCGAGGGATGAGAGATCCAAGCTTGATAGCAAGACAAAGCAGTGCATCTATCTCAGCAGTCCAAGTGATGAATTTGGATACAGATTGTGGGATCCAATCAAGAAGAAGACTGTGAGAAGCCGAGATGTGGTTTTCATTGAAGATGAAACAATACAAGATATTGGGAAACCGGAGAAGCCGAAGACCACCACACCTCAGGTTGACTTGGATCCAGTTAATCCTCCTCTCGTGCATGATGATCATGGGGGAGATGATAAAGATGCTGAAGACAGTGATGATGCAACTGAATAAGGCAGTACAAGTCAGGGACATGACCAGCCATCAAGTGATGATGATGAAGAAGATGAAAATGATCCACCTACACCACCAGTGCAGCAGCCGAGAAGAAGTGGAAGAGGTCAAGTACCTTCCACCAAATATCCTCCACATCAATATGTGTTGATGACTGATGCAGGTGAGCCCTCATGCTATGAGGAAGCAGTGTCTGATGAGCACAAGAATGAATGGTCAGAAGCCATGCAGGATGAGATCAAATCCCTGTATGAGAATAACACCTTTGATTTGGTGTCTTTGCCAAAGGGCAAGAAAGCACTCAAGAACAAGTGGGTGTACAGAGTGAAGACTGAAGAACATAGCTCACATCCAAGGTACAAGGCCAGATTGGTTGTGAAAGGTTTCAGTCAGAAAAAGGGCATAGACTTCGATGAGATATTCTCTCCGGTGGTCAAGATGTCTTCGATCCGAGTTGTGCTTGGCATTGCTGCCACCATAGACTTGGAAATTGAACAACTTGATGTGAAGACAGCGTTTCTACACGGTGACCTAGAGGAGGAGATATACATGGAGCATCCGGAAGGATTCATTGTTGAAGGCAAGGAGCACCAAGTGTGCAGATTGAAGAAGAGCTTGTATGGCTTGAAGCAAGCTCCTCGGCAGTGGTACAAGAAGTTTGAGTCATTCATGACCAAGCTTGGTTACCGTAAAGCACAACCTGATCATTGTGTGTTTACGAAGAGGTACGCCGAGGGTGACTTCATTATTCTCTTGCTATATGTTGATGACATGCTGATTGTTGGAAATGGCACAAAGAGGATTGCTCTCCTCAAGAAGGCATTGAGTACATCATTTGCCATGAAGGATTTAGGACCAGCCAAACAAATACTTGGCATAAAGATCTCCCGTGATAGATCAAAGAAGCTGCTTTGGCTTTCACAGGAAAGATACATTGAGAAGGTACTTGAAAGGTTCAACATGCAAGGCGCAAAGTCTGTTGCCTCTCCACTTGCAGGCCATCACAAACTGAGTAAAGAACAATGTCCTAGCAACAAGGAGGAGAAAGAAGCAATGAGCAAAGTACCATACCAATCTGCCATGGGCAGTTTGATGTATGCCATGGTGTGCACTAGGCCTGATATTGCCTATGCATTTGGAGTTGTTAGCCGGTTCATGACAAATCCAGGAGAAGCTCACTGGAATGCAGTGAAGTGGATTCTCAGGTATCTCAAAGGTACTTTTAGATCGTGCTTACGCTTTGGAAGCGGTGAACCTGTGTTGCAAGGCTACACAGATGCAGATTATGCTGGCTGTGCAGATTCTAGAAAGTCTACCTCCGGATACATGATGACTTATGCAGGGGGAGCAGTGTCATGGCAATCAAGGTTGCAGAAATGCGTTTCATTGTCAACCACAGATGCTGAGTACATAGCAGCGGTTGATGCATGCAAGGAAGTACTCTGGATGAAGAACTTGCAAGAGCTCAACATGAAGCAAGAGAAGTATACTCTATATTGTGATAGCCAGAGTGCTATCTATCTTGCCAAGAATCCAAGTTTCCACGCTCGAACCAAGCACATAGAAGTGAGGTATCATTGGATTAGACAGGTGGTGAGTTCCAAGTTGGTGCAACTTGAGAAGATCCGTACCGACAAGAATGGTTCGGATATGATGACCAAGATATTGCCAAAGGAGAAGTTGCTTGTGTGTTGCAAGGCAGCGGGCATGGCGATGCCCCCCACATGAGTCAGATGGGGGAGAATGTTGGGTATCCTCCTCATGTGGGCTGTGAGGAGATGGCCTAATGAAGCCTTTCAGGCGGCCCAAACAGGTGCAAGAGCCCACCAACCTTTAGGGTTATGACCAAGGGTCATTTTGGACATTGCACATGAGGGGAAAGAGGATGATAACCCTCCTTTCCAGCCACCACAGTGGCAAGGACGAAAATCAGGATAGCCTCCATTGGAGAAGAAAACCAAGAGAGAAGGGAAGAGGAGAAGTTGAAGGAAGAAGCTGAATCAAGCTCCGGGTCTTGCCCACAAGGTTGTGAAGACATCAAATCTGCTACCTTGTCTCCTTCAAGCTGTTGTTCCACCAAGCTTGGTGAGATTGCTCCACTCTCTAGCTCTTGTGCCCCAAATCTTGTAGAAGCAGCCACAGATTCGTGTGTATCTTGGTGCTTGAGATCCTCTAGTGCTCTCTAGAGAAGAACTTGTTGTATCCCCATTTGATAATAGTGGAAGAAGATTTGGGTGGCTTCGGCCCGTGGTTTTTCCTCTCAAGTTGAGAGGTTTTCCACGTAAAAATGATTGGTGTCCTCTGTGTGTTGATTTACTACTGCTGCAGCTGTTGTGAGACCTCTCTCCCTAGGACAGAGATTGTCTTAGGTGAGGAGAGAGCTTCTCTCCTAAGGGGAGAGACTGTCTTGGGTCAGGAGAGAGCCAAGGGCTGCTCCTATTTCCTCCATATATGTTGATGCATATGTTTCCTTCCGGCATGAGCAAAGATCCTTGAGTTAGAGCACAAGTGGCTGAAGTTTACTTTGATTCCGCTGCGTATTTTCAGTCAATGCTAATATTGTGCTAATCTCTAATTTAAGGGGTTAACCGGTGTGCCCAGTTTTCCCAACAACATCATGCACATACTACAGAAGATGTCACCGTTATCGATCCATTGAGCAATCTTCCATTGAGCAATCTTCGGGGCAAAGATCTCCATGATACTTTCCAGCCTGTCGTCGACGCCTCCACGGGCCAGATAGCGCCCCACCCTGTGCTCGTCCATCAAGACGCATCCTCCATCGATACTTCGTAGCTCCATGCCGCCAGTACTTGTCGGCGTAGACGCGGCCGATGCCATGTCGCACCACCTTCGAACCTCTGTAAACCAGCAACTACTCCAAAAATGATGCCCCATGAGGAAGATGGTGCGTAGCGTCGCCATCGTCCGATCCAGGAGACCCAGATCAAGGGTTTCCCCTAGGGTAGCATGAGCGAAGATGCGAGAGTTGCGTCGACGATGCTTTGACAAGGAAGCGACGCAAAAACGCTGCCATCGTCCACCATGAACGGGAGTCGGCTCGGTTCTCACCGGCAGCCACATGTCTTCACTGCCTGATCCCCAATGCAGTCACCTAGAGAGATTCTGAAAAATATAGTTTCTAATTATATCTCTTGGCTTATTGCATATTCTTTCGAGTACAACCTATATAGTATGGTAACTCGGATTTTAAAAAAAATACAGTTTCAAAGAACCAAACATACCGTACAGCTTTGTTACGGTTCATCAGGGCATGCATAATGTTGGCTGCCTTCCTCTGTTTGGGAGAATTGGGTACGGTACTCTTACGTGGTTAACGAACTGACAATACTGCCGGAGTAACAATCTACTGTAAAGCTTGAATGTTTACGCTAGCGAGCCTGCGTATGCATATAATTGGACACGCTACCTACTAGCAAATCGACGCATGATCCCTAGATCTCCACCATTCTCCCCTGTCGTGTTCTACAGCTCTTAATTTTTGTAGATGCAATGTATCCATTGCAATGCAACATCTCCACGTTCTCTGGGGCCAGCAGTAGTTGAAGCTTGTAGGTGGCTCAGACGAATCATGCAAGAAACGGACTTTGTTGTTACGAGACACCACCACCACCTGCAAATGAATGCCCAGATTTCACATGGCAATAATTTCGATTGAAGGCAAATCCAGAAAAGGTAAAAACTGAAGACCACAGCTAACCTGCAAAGAGCCAATAATCCTGATGGAATTAGCACCAACTATATTTATACAACAAATCTTTAATCATGTAATCAAAAAATATCAAGCCTGCAGTTTTATGAGATAGATAAAACTGTATTCAATTACAGTTCATACTACAAAACAACAGTTAGCTTACACAAATAAGAATGATGAACTATGGGGCAAATACACAGGAAGTAAGCTGTTACTCTAATTTAGCAAAAGACCACAAAATGTTGTGCACAAAGATAATGCTATAACACTTAAAAACTGTTTTTCATAAGAAACTTCGATCTAAAATATAAGGGCACAATAAAATAACCATATTCAAATGCAGAAGCTGAGCACTGAGAGGCTCGGAGCAATCCTCTTCCAGCACCCAGAAAAAAAAGGGCGTCTGGAACAAGTATTTACAATGCCATTGTACAACAAAATTCAGAGGATGGATCAGGTTGGCTGGAGGGCGCAACTGACTACATGAGGGGGGCTCATTATCACGGCCGGCCATGTATGATTGATGGAAACCATAAGCACACCAGAACCAAAAGAAATATTATATATATGCTGTACAATACAAAACAGTGGCAGTAGCTCTTCCCTATGGGGTATTTTCAGGTGGAATGATTGTTTTGCTGACTACGCCCTTGCTAAAATAGTCTGCCACTACAGAAAAGCCATCCTTTGAACCCCTCAACTGCCTGAAAAAGAGAGCATGATCCCTGGCATTTAGTTCTAGCTTCTGCTTTGCCTCCATAACAGATCTATATTCAGGTGCACATTCCGGGCATTCTTTCTCGTTATCCCCAAGGCAGCGAAGATGGAACGAGTGCATGCACATGAAATGGACAGCAGGAAGATCAAGGGTGAAGGTGCAGGCCGTACACTTGCTTAACTGAAAAACTTTTGCGTTTGTCTTGAGGTCTTCTGTCTCCCTTTTCATCAATTCTGTCTCTTCCTGTATAGGCAAAATTCTTGTGTCATTAAGTGTTCCCTATTTTAATCAATGAAGTGTATAGATAAACATCGACTAAAGTATTCAAATATATGCTCTAAGATCTTGCTACATCAGAGAAGCCATTTCGTGGCTAGCATGGAAGCGAAGTTCATTACATGGTTCACTCCCAAACTATAGAGAATCAAACCTCTCCAATTATTTGCTGTGCATGATAACTATGTTTGATTTAAAATCATATTATTTCTAAAGTGGGTTCAAGATTCATGGGGCGTGGTATGCAAACGTCAATTGTTGAAAATCTGTGGGACAAAAAGGTTTGCTAAACATCCTTCTCTTAGTAAAGGAAAGTTTGATTTCTATTGAACTGTTTGTTGTAGGTAGATCTGTACTAGATTAATCATACGAAAGGCAGCTTTTGAGAGCTGCTGCTGCATGCTATGCTACTACAACTACATAATTTCAGTAACTACATATTACGAAACTATTTTGCATTACATTGAACAGCATATAGAGGGATGCTTTTCAAGGCCAATACATTTGCACCAAACCAAGCTATAATAATGCAATTGCCTGAACATTGCGAAGGCATTGAGAATAGCAACAAACAATGAAATGCTGCAGAAGTATCGCAATCAAATACTAACCTGGTACTTGTCAATAGATTTTCTATCATCTTCAATTAGCTTTGATTCTTGCTCAAGTTTGCGAGCAATGTAATCCTTCACAACTGAGAGAGTCAAGCATGGGTTTTTTGATAGTGTCTGTAGAACAACAATGGGAGGCAAAACATCCCCCTTCTCAATGTAGGTCAAGACCTCTTTAACTTCCTTAGAGCAATCTTCTCCGAGATCCCCAAAATACTTCAACAGATCCCCCCAGAGAGATGGATCCCCTCCTTGAGATGAGTCTCCTAGCTTCTTACAGCATGCAATTAAACCTTCATGATCATGTGCTTGCTTGTAGCAACTGATAACCTCTTTGTAGAGTTTTAGCTTCTCGTATAAAAACAACAAGCCATCTTTGAATGCATTTGCATTACAAATAATAAGAGCAAGATCAACAGAATACATAGGTTCTTCCATCTCAGATGTCCAGGCAGACTTGAGCAAGGCAAGGCCTTTCTTTTGTCTATCAACAATATCTTTTGCCATTCTAGCATCTTCTTTTCCAAGTTTTGTCTTCTCCCTTGCGCCTGATTTATAGCCGTTTGCAGTTTCTTTACCTTTTCTGTCTTTAATGTTCTGATCCTCAAAGCCATTTTCCTGTGACATAGATGGGAAGCTTAGATCTTTTGATATATACAGCTCCAAAAGGGTGTTATGAATTTCTGTTTGAGCAGGTGAGTCTTTAACGGCTTTGATATAGTTTTCTAGAAATTCCATGAGATATTGTGGGCTGTGCACAAATATGTTCAGGAAGTCCATTGGCGAGGGTATCATAAGCAAACGCATGCTATTTGAACCTCTCCTTGTCGTAGGATCTCCACCATCAGTGCAAAGTCTCAACAGTATTTCAACTGTTTGAGCAGGTCTATGATCCACAAGAATTTTTCCATATTCTTTTACAGTAAGACCTGCTTGATTTGCCTCGAGGCTGGATATATACTGCAGCGCCTCATTATATCTAGCGAGATCCTCAAGTAAAATTTTCAAATAGAGCTCATGCCTCCCAGCCTTTCTGGCTACAAACATAGCATGTTCATGATATCCCGCTGCACGGCATACTCTTATGGCAGTTTCCACATCAAACTTGATTTCACCGACCCCATCTTCATCTTTGATGAAATGATTCAGCTTCTCAACATCTTTCAGTTTGGTGTAGCAGTTTAACAGAAGGGTGGTGTGGTCTTTGGATGCTAATCCTCTGTCATGTAACTTCTCTAGATAGTTTGTCAGATTGTAGATGCGCTTTGCATCAAGAAACTTCTGTATAACATATGACGGTTCAAGATGGCCAATGGTGTGGATATATTGAGACATGGCCTCATCATATTCTTGTTTTCCATACAGATGGTCACCATACTTCCGTAGAACCTCAGCAGTTGAAGCAGGATCAGCCTGCTGACTTTGTACAAGATTGATCGCAACTGTATAAAGATTTTTCTTGAACAACATGTCAAGCTTACTTTCCATGTCTTTCTCTCCAATGCAAAGTATCCTTTTATCGCTCATTATGAGAATAATATAGCCCCACTCAGTGACTAAATGCGAAACATCCCCCACAGGCATGCTGTGCGCAATTAACCGATTCTTAAGATCATAGACATTAAGAGTATTCTTCCGGCTTCTCTGATCTCCAATAATGCAAAGTAAGTAGCCCCGGAACCAACCTACAAACTTCTTCTCACCGTCAAAAGCCCAACAAGGACCTCTGCCATCAACTTCATAGAAATATACAGCTTCAGGTCTACCAACAATAAGATCCTGCAAAGATAATATAGTAAGTTGACCAGGCTACAGATAAAAAAAGCTATATTTTCGACTGTGCAGCACACATTGTTATGTGGACTTAGTTAGCTTCAGTGATCAAAGTGGAGGGAAATGTTGTAGAATTTGTCAGTAGCATACTAGCACCCTAGAAGTTGTGACAGTACAGAACAAATATAGTACATCAACGGCCTATTTCAAACCTCACAGATGGGCTAACAAAACTTAACATGGTATTTCTGGTACACTGCTGTCTAGTTGCGAACTAAGTTGGGATAACTACAGGCCCTAAAGCACACATGATTACCAGCAGATTTAAGAACTATGTCTGTAGACCTATGTGATTTAAAAAACAACAGATGAACATACACAAAAGCAAGAGATACCATACTAACCATGCGATCACTCATTGCAGTAGCATTGATCTCACAACCAATATGATCAAGCGTTTGTCTCCTTGGTGGTTGATGATGCAAGCTGAATAAGGTTATGGCACTAGGAGTTATGGCAAAGAGCTGATGTGCCTGCCCCTCAACTCGGAAACCAAGACCAGTAATAGGTGAACTTGTGCCATTTGAAACAGCCTCAACTTGCAGCGGGAAGCGTGTGATACGCTCACGTGCAATGTCACCTTTGATGCAGTAAATGGAACCATTCTCCAATCCGATGGCAATCAACAGAATAGGAGGGGCTTCTTCTAGAACCAAAAATGATGTAATCTGCAGAAGTGATAAATATGCCAAGTAGAATAGGATATATAAGTATGGAGTATATATTTATTTTGTTGTACCAGAAGAGGATTAAAAAACCTGCAAGAGCAGTGGCCGAATTTTTTTACCTTTGCCTGAGGAAATTGATTTGTGAAGATCCGTAATATTTGAACACAGAAAGGAGTTGTTGCACTAGAACCCTCTTCTTGTACTTTATCAAGGTCGAAAACTTTTAGACAGATTGCCGATGACTGTGAAGATGCTTGATCATCATCTCCAACCGTGACAAGGACATTTCTTTGCTATTCATACAAAGGCATTATAAGTTGTAAATATCCCTTTTAACTGTCATTTTCATGATAAAACAACACGGACAAAATACATAGAGAAACGGCATATTAGGAACAGAAAGATGTACTTGGTACATAGATTATGCAGGGGATTGGATACAAAATGTCAACACTATTTCCTCAGTAAGGAAATACTCCCTCCGTTCCAAATAAATTGTCTCGACTTTGTCTATTTACGCGTGTTTCAGTGTGTAGATACATGTGAATCTGGAAAAAGTTGAGACAATTAATTTGGAACGGAGGAAATAGCAAACAATTAATACTACATCAGCTATTAGCAACCCAATTGAGATGAGTTGCATTACTTTCCAAATTCCGAGAATAAACAAAATATGCGATCTGAACTCTGAAGCCTTTGCAAAACAGATACTAAAAGAAGTTTGTTGCCGAAACTTATAATAATGTCTAGCATTGTTCAGAGCTGTCCGACAGAGCAAGGCTTATTATCCCATCTGGATTCACGAAGCCCGCTACCCATAATTAGGAGTCGATTCCAACTAAGAATTGTTGTTTGTCCCCTCATTATAGAGGATCAAGTTGTAGGAAACACTAACAACGAATATATGGAAGAATTGCACGGTTCCAGATGCGGTTTCCCTGTATGTACGCACCTTGAGCTGCTGGAGGAAGAGGACGGAGGAGGCGTAGGCCTGGAACCCGTAGGAGAGGCGGAACCCGCGATCGAGGAGACCGACGGTGCCGTCGTCGCACCCTACAGCGACGCGGCCGCGGCCGCCGGAGCAGCAGGTCACTCGGCCCGCGATCTCGGCCGGCACGGACGGAGCGCCGCCTCCCCCGCCGCGCCCGGCCGCCTTCTCCTCGAAAAACTCGAACTTGCGCCACTGGTACATGCTGGGCCGAGAAGGGGCGGATCGGGAGCGCGCTGCCGGTCAGCTCAGGTGGGATCGAGCTCCGCGCCGGCCGGCGGGAGGGAGGGAGAGAGAGGAGAAGCGGCCTTCGGTCGGGCACGAGACTGGACAGATCGGGTCGGCCTCCGTTTGCGGGAGGTAGTGCCACCACACCAGGTTACGATTCGGTTCAGGATGGAACACGACATCGGAGCAGTAGGGCCTATTGCTCAGCGGTCGATGTCCGCAGCCGTCCGATCGTGAACCGTTTTCCATTTGGATTTCAATGTATGTCTCAAAAATAAAATTTAATGTTATACCATGTACTATTTGTTACTATAAGTACTACTCCCTCCGTTTTAAAATATAAGATGTTTTAGATTTGCAAAGGAAATGTATCTAGACACCTTTTAATGTGTATATTCGAGTGAACCTACATACTAAAAGATGTCTAAATGCATTTGCTTTATAAAACTAAAACATCTTATATTTTGAAACGGAGGGAGTAGTTAAATGTCCATGCGTTGCCACGAAAAATTAAAAAAGATTAACGCATTATATTATTTTGCGCATCCATTTAACCAGCTGCAATTTTTCTATGTGTAATTTATAGGAGGTATTTGTACATGTGTCTTTAGTTTCTCTTTTATCATCTCATCTAAGAGAGAAAGTACTTCTAATTCTGTAAATCTTTTATTCAACCTCAAAAGCATGCAGTGCACGGAAACGTTCTTGACTTCTGGTTAGACACAACACTCCCAAGTTATAATCAGAGATCAAATGTGGAAAACATTACACATATATCATTCCTTTGGAACATGCAGAGTATTCATGGCAGCATATTCACATAACTCGTGATTTTCGTCTCATTTGGAGGACCCTGCCTCAGATGTATTATGCACCACAAGCAGCTATACACCTTAGTACAGAACCATGTATATGCACTATTGTCCCTTTTGCAAATAACAGTAGAAAGGTAAAGAGTATCAGATTGTGCTAGAATACAACCATGTGATGCAGAGTACTTAATCAAAGACACATATCCAACGGTCGGCAACAACTAAGACAATAGTGATAGTATACATTTCGTACAGATGATTCCAAGAACAATAGCATAAAATCAATTGTTGCTTATATTAGTTGGAGCTAAAGCTGAAAAGAATGTGGTGACTCCCGTTCCGGAAGTGCCTTCAGTCCCCTCCTTGGGTCCTTTCTAAATTGTGTTCTTTATTCTCCAAGTAAAACGGACATGAGAGGAGTGCCACCAGCAGAACTGCGGCAGCTAATCCACTACATATGGCCAGCCCAGGCTTAAGGCCCCCTTCTTTTCAGCTTATTTTCCAGATTCTCCCAGAAGCTACCCTCCACCAGCTTCTCCCAGAATCTCGTTTCTAAAATTTTCACAACAATCTAGATTAGTCTTTCCAATACTTATCTAGATTGTTGTGCAAATTTTAGAAACGAGATTCTGGGAGAAGCTGGTGGAGGGTAGCTTCTGGGAGAATCTGAAAAATAAGCTGAAAAGAAGGGGGCCTAAGCTTGGCTCCAAATCAAGGAGCATGAAGGAATGATGAATCTAGTTAATTCAACACATAAATAGACGGAGAAAAGAAGCCCCAGCTCAGTTAAGGGGCGGTCGGCGTATCAGCCGGCTCGAAAGCTGCAGCGTCGCCAGTCCTAGCTGCCAGCACGAAATCGTCGCCACTGGGAGACGGAGGGATGGAGCCGTCAGCAGGATCTTCGATAGCCTTCTTAGGCGCCTCCGCAGAGCCGGGCTCTTCGAAATCTGCATCATCCAGGGACTCGTGGCTGCCACCTTCTTCTTCGTCGAAGAACTCGTTGGTGTTGGCGCACTGCGCAATGGCGCAGGCACGCTGGCGAAGCTTGACTCGATCGACGCTGTCCAGGCCGCCCTCGCGAAGATGCTCTAACTGGTCTAGGCTGATGCCTTGGTACCACGAGAGCACAAAGGATAGGGCCTGTTCAGCGCCGGCTCGGGCTGCAGACTCCTTCCAGACGTCAACTCAGTTAGACACGAGCGATATCCATCGGAGAAGCAGTTCGACGTCGTCAGGTACCGCCCGCCCAGGCCATAGAGCCTGGAAGATAGAAGCAACGGCTTGGTGAAGCTCGGACCCCAGTTTAGCCGCAGGCTGGAGTCGACCTTTGATCGATGCCATCAACTCCTCCGAGGAGAGCTCAACCTTGTGTTCATTTTGGCGGACGATATGGTACTCTACCCGGCACACCTCCATCGTGGTTTCCGCGCCTTTAGCAGAACTGGGGAAGGCTTCTGCAAGAGCGACAAGTAAGGGGGAAACGGCGCAAAGGAGCGAAAGTGGAGAAGCGAAAAAGGAAACGCACCATGAAGAGCGTGCTCCAGTTCTTGGAGACCGCCATGGAACTTGCGATCCTGCGCACGCCAAATGCTAAGCTCGGCAGCATGCCTGTGGCATTCGAGCTCCCAGAGATCGGCTAGCTTTCGGATCTCGGCGTCGCATTTCTCGATCTCGACACCTTGCGATGTGCGGAGCTCGTCCACCTCGGTGTCATATTTGGCTGCGAGGATCTCCTTCTCCTTGGCCAGCCGCTGCTCAAACTCCAGCCGCAGCATCGATTCCGCCTCCTTGGCCTTGGCCAGCTCCATCTCCAGCTCCTGGGCTCTGTCAGCTTGGGCCTGCAAGCCCCTGAGTTGCCCTTCGTGTTCCCGCTTGAGCAGACCGATCTCGCTGGTCGGCACCGAGTCGGCAAGCCGGGTCTCAAGAGAGGAGATGAGCGAGGCGGCACCTGAGGACGGAAAACTTTAAAGACAGAGCAGCAACAGAAGCACACACCAAAGTAAATGAATCCAGGCTCACGTGACAACTTCTCCAAGTCCTTTTTTAGGGCTTGGTACTGGGACTTGCTAGTACGGTACTTCGCCAGCTGTTTTTGGAAGACGTCGGCCCGAAGCTTGTTGATGCCCTAAAGAAGGCAGAGGAGCGATTTTTAGCGAGATTCAGTTCCAAGCCAGCTGCCACTACAGCTACCTTGAAACTCGGGGGCTAGTGAGGGGAGAAATCGGTCATAGAGCGACCGACCCCATCCTTCAGCCGGCATAGCGTTGTAGCCGACAGAAGAAATTAAAAGCTAGGAGCATGTCACTTACATTGACGGTCTTCTCTGCCTCGATGAACTGGAAGCTTACGTCTCCTAGCGACGCCTTGACAGTGGAGAGCTGTTTGCTCAGTTCCGCCAAGGTCAAGTTCTCGCCCTTGGCTTTACGGCTTTTGCCAGAGCCGGCACTGGAAGCAGTATCTGCCCATTCCTTTTGGAGCTAGCTGGCGGAGCTTTGGCTGCTAGCGCCAGACCCGATAGAAGCCACGAGAACCTTCCCCCCGAAGCGCCTTTGGCTGGTGTCCCAGGAGTAGTGGAAGCTTCGCTGCCGTTGCTCTCCCCTGCCTGAGCAGTAGGAGCTCCCTGAGAAGCCTTCTTAGAGTCGGCGTCAGCTACAAAGAAAGGGGGATCAGCGGCCGCGCCAATCTCCGTCCCGGGCGCGGGCATGTCGGTTTTCGTGCCCGGCGCAAGAACAGGGCTGGAGGAAGCTTGCGCGACCACTTCCGGAGGCTCTAATGTCCGTGCGCTAGTCGAGGCCTCCTTTATCGCCTCTCTGGCGGCCTCACGCGATTCCTCCTGACCAGCCGGGCCAGAGGACGCTTCAGAGGTGGTGGTTTCCCCTACCGCAACCTCGTCAGTAGCGAGGCGAGGCGCGACGACCCCCGCCGCGACAATTTCCTCGGCGCTAGCCTCCTCAGTCAGCGCAGGCCCAACCTTGGCCGTAACGCCCGCATCAGCGGTAGCATCCGCTGCCACCGTCTCCGGGTGGCCAAGCTCCACCGCGCCACCCTCAACCTTGCCAGCCTCCACTTGCGGGGCGCGGTCCTCCTCTTCGACGTGACCCAAGCCACCACCGGCACCCTGATACGTCCCAAACGTATCTATAATTTTTGATGCTCCATGCTTGTTCTTACACCATTTGCTTAGTGTTTTGTTACTGTTGCCTGTCAAAACCCACCGGCGAGCAGCGACGAGCAACACGAAGAGCCGGGAGGCTCCCAGAACTGCTGGTGGGCCCTGGTCCCTCGGGCAACGGCCCGCAAAACTCTGGCACACGTCCTGGCTGATGCAAGGGCGTGCCACCTGACCTATACCTGATCAGGAAGGTGATGGATTGCTTCGATTAGTTTCCTGCATGGCAGACACGTAAACATTAAATACGAGCCTCGATCGGCTCTCAGGTTCCCTGTGAATCGGCTCATGTAGCCGATTGTCCCATGGATCTGCATTGGATCTACGATAACATGGGGTTTTGCTTTATCAATACAAGTCAAATCGATCTACGACAGTTTAACGCTTTCACCACATAATTGGAACATCCCACACGTAATTGAGCCTGGTAAATACGAAAGATAACAGAAAACTAACCCTAGAGGAGGCCAAAAAACCAACGTAGAGTCAATTCCCGGAACAACTCCTCTCGAATTGGCAAACCATATCCTTACGTACTACTGGATCGTTCAACCCGTTTGTGAGGCCTAACCATGCGGATATCAAACTAATCCTTGGAAAACAAGGAACAACTATGACAGATTGAATCGGCTGAATAAAGATCAAGCAAGATGCTGCCCTTACACCCAAAATAGGTGCAAAGGCAGCGAGATCTCTAGTGGCAGCATGACTAAGCAAACATAACCAAAAGCACCGATGCTAGCCCAAACAGATCTATGATAACAGTATTACTCGCCATCAACAAGGCTTCAGTACGAGCAACACCAAATAACACATAAGCAGATGCTGCCTAGATCGCGAGATGCGATCTAGGCAGCACGACGCTTACCTGAAAGAAACCCTCGAAACAAGGGGTGGCGATGCGCCGAGATTGTGTTTGTTGTGAACGTGATCGTCCTCCTTTCTCAATAACCCTAGGTACACATTTATAGTCCGGAGACTTTCTATCTTTGGAATAAACCTAACAACTCTATCTCTTGTTTAAACCGAAACGTAATCTATCATAATATACAGATACACGGGCAATTAGCCCAAATCCACGCGCAAGGCCGATCCAGCCTCCAAGCCCATCTTGATTACGGCCCATCTCCTCATTTGGCCAAAATGTGGCGATAACACATGCCCCCCTGGTTTTGGCAATAATAATTCCAAAACCACTCTGTTTTTTCTTCATCGGGTCACGCGTTGCAGAGCAGAACCGTCATATCGCCTCCTCATCATGATGCCTCGCCTTCTCAACTTCTCCGCAGTACACGATTTGACAACTCTGGCACCACATTCTCGAAAACCGCTATGGCATTGAACCATCTTCCACTATTCCCCTTATTTAAATCTATCCGAACCATTTGCATCCTCATTCTTCTCCAATAGCCAAAAAACCCTCTTCCTCCGCCATGGCCTCCTCTTCTTCCTCCAACACATCCGGCCTTTCCTTCCAATCCTCCGACTCCGTCAACCGGGAGCCGACGCCGGAGCACCCGCCAATGGCGGCGTACGAAGCTCTCGCCCCACAATGGTGGGACGAGAGAGACTGGGACTTCGCCGCCCAGTCAGAGGACGACGAGTCCCTGACCGACGGCGAGGAGGACCTCCAACTCCTCGTCGACGGGGAACTGGAGGCGGAGAGCGCCGACGACGCCGTGTCCTGGGGCGAGGACATCGGCTCTTCCGATGAGGAGGAAGAAGCAGAGGAGGACACCTCCTCCGACGAATACCCGCCGGTGAAGCGCTTCCGCGCCGGGTCCAGCGAGGACACCGACGACGACGACGAGGACGAGGAGGCCCCCGCTGACAACTTCAGCAGCAGCGGTGAGGACTACGCCGGCAGCAGCGCCGATGACAGCGAAGACGGCGGCGGCAATGGCAACGGCGACGACGACGACGCCGCCTTCTAGATTAGGAACTAGTAGTAGTAGTACTAGTAGTAGATCCCCATTTTGTAAGCAATCGGCTTCATTGTAAACAACCGTCTTTGGAATCAACAAAGCTTGCTTTTCCCAATTTGATTTTGCCGATAGTCAAATAGGTCAACGTTCCAAAAGCCGATAGTAACGAATCGGCTTTCACCATACCACGCTTGATATGATCAACCAAGTCAAAGCCCAAAGAGCCGATGGCAACACATCGGCTTTTCCCACAAACGTTGGCAAGGTCAAACTCGGTCGCTTATTTAGACAAGTCTAAGCGGTCACTTTCCAATTTCAACGGTAACCTGCAACCATCTTCAAAAAGGCTAACTCAGATCTCCAATTGCCTCATTGAACAAATCGGGCTCACGGCGACACGAACCCTAGATTCCCCACCGCATAGATCCATCTCCGCCGGCAAATTAGATGGCGGAATCGTCTAGCGCCAACACAGCGGTCTCCGGTCTGAAGGTAATCCTTAACTGTTCCTCGCAATCCGAGCTCGGTGCTAGAATTAATAGCAAACACCTGAATTAATGCTTTATCCCATCATTAAAATTTTAGGTTTCAGACATTCCGCTACCGCATCCTTCTCTCCCAAATTCTCTCTGCCTTGGCCCCCGTACAGAATCTAGTCCTGCCCATCTGATCTCTTGCGAGGCAAACAGAATCCCCTTCGTAAGCCAAAACTTAGATTTGGATTCTTGGGCCGACTGCTTACGAGCCTGGCCTAATCCTCCCGAATATTGAGTTTCTTGGTACAGTAGGGTAGCCAAAACTTACCAATCCCAATGGGAAACCACGGGAATAGCCGATGCCTTGACTTTGTCATTGTCTCCCCTTGAGAAACATGAAAATCTTCTAAAAATCATCGGCTACTTCTGGTCTGATGCTCTGAACTGCTTCATGTTCGGCCATGGCCCCATGACACCAACTCTGTTAGACGTGGTGATGATTACTGGTCTAGACGTCACATCACCCAGCCCCTCTGCTTTTATGCTGCCAAAAGTCCCCTTCAAGCTTTCTTCCAAAACAGATTGCACGAACTGGGGTGCTTATCTTCGAAGCCACATGAAAACTAAGGGCCCTGTCACAGAGAAAGAACACACGGCCTTCCTCAATTTCTGGCTGGAACATTTCATATTCTGTGGCCCTTCCCTTGCCCCAACCAAGAATTATCTCTCCTTGGCCTATGAACTTGCCAGAGGCACTCAACTTGGCATCGGCAAACTGTTCCTTGGAGAAGTCTATCGATATCTCCAGTTGATGTCTGTCAAACTATCCTCCCACATAGCAGTCAAAACAGGAGGTCCTTGGTGGTTTATTCAACTATGGGCTCAGCTGTACTTTCAAAACCATATCCCAAACTTCCCCCTTTTGGCAAGTTGCACCTTTCCAGATGCCAAAGGGAAGCAGATCCGATGCACCAGCTACGGCCAAGCTCTGTATAGCCTGCCAGGTAGTAAACTGATCCCTCATGAAGCATCCAAGTGGTTCAGCATTTTCTTCCAAGGCCTGGACAATCCTATCTTTTTTCCTTACACGGAGGAATCGGAAAATTTTGAAAATCCAATCTCCTTCAGGCTGGACAACTTTGCCGATGACACTAGCACTCGGCAGCTATTCTCCACCGTGATCCGTCCCTGCTTCCTCCCAGTTGGCATGAGCACATCCAACAGAATAATCAAGCCTGGATACGAGTTCTACCAGCCGGTCGTAGCAGCTCGGCAATTTGGCCTTGGGCAAGTACCTCCTCATTTCTTTCTCCACCACCTCACAGAGAGCAGAGCTGACCTGCCCGATCCTCTCACCAGTCAGAGGTGTTATTCTTTCTTCGATGCTCTGACCATCCCAATTCCTAACAACCTCACTTTCGCTTCATCAACCGATGGTTTTGAGAACTGGTGGTCGATGTGGAAGACTCATGCCTTCAGGAGAGCTCTGGGACCATTGCTGGAACAGCTCGATGCTGAATATGACATCCCCGTAGAACAGGTACTGCTACTTGTAAATTTTCTTGATGCAGCTCACGACGATTCTTTTAATATCCTGCTCTGTCTCCTTGCAGCAACAAGATGGTCCAGAACCTACTAACGAGGATGGCTCCCCCTTCGAATTCCTCCCACCAGCTCCTGTGGTCCTTTTCTGCAAAAACTCGCCACCTTTGAAATAGGTCGTGATGCAGAACCAGCCGATATCACCAAAATCGGCTTCCAAGAGCCAAGCAACTTCCGGGTCAGCTGCCTCCCGAGTTCCAACTAAAACAAGAACGGCGGTGAGGAAGGTAGTGGCCAAAAAAAACTTTGAGGCGCCGGAGCCCTTCTCCAGAGAGCTCGCACGTACGCTGATTCATGCCTTGGTTGATCTCATTTATCTTTGTAAACATGCTTGTGCTTACCAACTCTCCCTTTCTTACAGGTCTCCCTCGAAGACACCTCCAGCGAGGAAACACAATCCAATCGAGGAGATTCAAGCTCAGCAGACTCTGAGAGAACCACCACACCGAGCCAGCCAGATGTGCCACCATCGGCTTCCAGGAAAAGGCCTGTTCCTGAACCTGTTGCCCCCCGAGCAGCAGTCGAGGCGGGGCAAGCTGTGAGCCCCAAGAGGGCTCGCAAGGGACTGCAAACTTCTTCTTCGAGCCAGGAGGCTTCGAAAGTAATTATCCTCCATACTCTTACCACTCCTTTTTTATGCCGATTCATTGCTATTCACATCGGCTAAGCACCTTTCATGCAGACGAATGACACTTCTAGTGGGAAAGTCGGGGAAGTGCCGATGCCTTCCGCAAGCCTGGATCTAGTAATCCCTGAAGGTGTAGATGAAACGGTTGCCAATCTGGCCAAGCCCTCAGCAACAACATATGAGCCGATTGTCTCGCCGTCGGCTATCCCCCTGATCCCAGGAGAGGTATGTTCGCTTCTTTCGACTCATCCTTCCCTGTTTGACGCATACTGACGCCACTTCTGCCTGCCAGGGTTGTGATATCTCAGGCTTGCTGACGTTCGACCCTGAATCCATCGAACCAGCTCCCTCTGCCGCCAACGATGAACCACGAGCAAGCGCTGTTCTACCTCAATTCCAGCGTCTCAAAGCCTTGATGTCCTCCCCAATCGAGAAGTTGGTCGAGGGTTCTGAAGAGGTGAAGAGTGTTCTTGACGAAATCAAGGACCAACTCCCGGTAGCATTGCAGGTGAAGCTTTGGCCAGTTGTGACTCTGTCTTTCTACGGGTCAAGGGTGAAGTTGGCTCGTGAGAGGATCAATCTACGCCACGCCCAACTCCCACTGAAGGCCGATATTGCAGCCAAATGTCAGCAGCTCAATGAGAAAAAGGCATCTCTGGATGCCAAAACTGACACCTCTGTCAGCACCGCCGAGCTTGCATCCTTAAAAAAGGAATTGGAAGATCTCGAAGAGAAGGTCCGGGCGACTAAAAAGCTCATTCATGACAAGGAAGCATTCATCGCCCGCTCCCAAGACGAAGCAGAAGGCCTCAAAGCTCAACTGAAGACTGATCTGGCAGAAATACGTGCCCTGAGCAAGCAGCTAGTGATGGGCGAGGACGATGATGACGAAGCCGAGATCGCCGAGGTGGATCGTGTCCGTGCTGACGCCCTCCGTGCCTTCGAGGCATTCCTTTAGTAGCTTATTCATGTAACCTGACACCTGCTCGTAACAGTCTGAACCTCGAGAGTCGATGGCTGTGCATTGTTTTTTTATTTATTTGGCCGATTTCATGTATCGGCCCTCATATTTCACTGTTCATCATCCCACATGCTTGGGAAATATTAATCTGGATATATTTTTTTTACTGGCCGATTTCATGTATCGGCCCCCATATTTCACTGTCCATCATCCCACATGCTTGGGAAATATTTCTTGAGATGCTGACCGTTAACAGCCACTGGGAATTTCACACCGTCCAGCTCCTCAAGCATGTACGCGTTGCCCCTTAAAACTTGGTCGACCCTGTATGGCCCGTGCCAACTTGGAGACCATTTACCGTATGCTGCATCCTTAGTTCCCAATGGCAATACAGCTTCCCATACCAGATCACCAACGTGGAACTCCTTTGGTCTCACCTTCTTATTATATGCACGAGCTACCTTGGCTTTGTTCTCTTTAATTTTCTCAAGCGACCACAGCCTAAGTTCAGTTAAATCCTCAACACTGTCACTCATCAGGGCTGCATATTCTTCAGTTGTTAGATCGTTCTGAAAAGTGACACGTCTCGATCCAGCCGTAATCTCCCATGGCAATACGGCTTCTTGTCCATAGACTAGATGGTATGGCGAGGTTTTTATCGCTCCATGACATGACATGCGATAAGCCCACAAAGCTTCTGACAAAACCTCGTGCCAACGCCTAGGGTGCTCGTCGATTTTTCTCTTGATCAGCTTGATAAGGCTCTGATTGGACGCTTCAGCTTGCCCATTTGCTTGAGCATAGTATGGAGATGATCGGATCAGCTTAATTCCCGTGTCCTCGCAGAACTCTCTAAACTCGTGAGAAATGAAGACCGAACCTCCATCGGTCGTGATAGTTTGGGGAATCCCGAATCTATGAAGGACATGTTCTTTCACGAAATTGATAACATCCTTCGAGTTTACTGACTTCATAGGGACGGCTTCCACCCATTTAGTGAAATAATCCGTAATGGCCAAAATCCACATGTGGCCTTTGCTTGATGGAGGATTGATCTTGCCAATGATATCCATGCCCCAACCTCGGAATGGCCAAGGCTTGATGATGGGGTTCATCGCTGATGCAGGTACCATCTGAATCTTCCCGAATTTCTGACATGCTTGACACCCTTTATAGTACTTAAAACAGTCCTCAAGCATGGTGGGCCAATAAAACCCTGATCGCCTGATCAACCATTTCATCTTGTGAGCCGATTGGTGAGTTCCACAGGCGCCTTCGTGTACCTCGTGTAGAAGCCGATTTGCCTCGGTTGGCCCCAGACATTTGAGCAGTAACCCTTCCAAAGTCCTGTAGAACATGTCATCCCCAATAAGCACATACTTCATGGCCTTGTACCTTATCCGTTTAGGTGCCCCCCGAGCCGAATCTTTCAAGTAATTGAAGATATCGGCTCTCCAGTCGTCCGCCTCCAGGAACTGTACCTGAACATCAGTTCTATCTGCTATGTCCTTGTAGCCTGAAGCCATCTGTGCAAGATCATTCGCCTCGGTATTCTGCGACCGCGGGATCCAGTTAAAGTTTAGATACCTGAACTGTGCCATCAGCTCACGGCATTGCAACCATAATGGGAAGAGTGACTCGCGCTCACACTTGTATTCGTCCGTGAGTTGGGAAATCACCAATTTGGAGTCTCCAAAAAGTTCCACTGCTTCTGCTCCGGCTTCAATGAGCAACTCCATTCCCTTGCGTATTGCCTCATACTCAGCGACATTATTGGTGCAAGGGGTAGATAGCCTGATGGAGAAGGAATATGTTGCCCCCCGGGGCGACACGAGTAGAATGCCGATGCCGCAACCATCATCACAAGCCGATCCATCGAAAAACATAGCCCATGCACGTACAAACAGTGCTGCTATATCAGTGTTGATTCGTTCAGCAATAAGATCGGCCAACGCCTGTCCCTTAACCGCTTTGGCGGGTTGATACCGGATATCAAATTCCGATAATGCAAACATCCATTTGCCGAGTCGGCCTTTCAACACAGGAGCCGACAGCATATGTTTTATGACATCTGATTTGCATATGATGATAATCTCTGCTGACAGCAAGATGTGTCGCAGCTTGGTGCAGGTGAAAAATAGGCAGAGGCATAACTTCTCGATCTCAGGATACCTTGTCTCTGCATCCAGCATCCTTCTGCTGATGTAAAACACAACTCGCTCCAGACCATCATAAACTTGCACCACCACCGAGGCGATGGACGTGTCAGCCACCGACAAGTAAATGTAGAACGGCCTATCCTGCTGCGGTGGAACCAACACTGGCGGCTTCGTTAGATATTCTTTGATCTCGTCGAAGGCTCGTTGTTGTTCTGTCCCCCAGCGGAACTCCTCATCAGATTTAATTTTCACCAGTCCCATGAACGGCTCTATTCTTCCTGACAGATTGGAGATGAACCTTCTGACGAAGTTGATTTTGCCGATGAGACACTGCAGTTCTTTCTTCGTGGTAGGTGGCTTCATTGTTCGCACTGCCTCCTGACTTTTCAGGCCGATCTCAATTCCGCGTTCATGGACCAAGAAACCCAAGAACTGACCGGCCGTCACACCGAAGGCACACTTCTTTGGATTCATCCGTAGCCCGAATTTTCTGGTTCGGTCCAGGACGCGTCGCAGATCGTCCAAGTGTCCTTGTACTGAAGCAGACTTGACTACCACGTCATCGATATAAATCTCCACCAGCTTGCCGATCAGATCATGGAAAATGTAATTCATGGCTCTTTGGTATGTGGCGCCGGCATTCTTCAGTCCAAATGTCATGACTACATATTCAAACAACCCCACCGAACCTGGGACTCTGAATGCAGTCTTGTGTATATCTTCTGGAGCCATAAAAATTTGATTGTAACCGGCATTGCCATCCATAAAGCTCAAGACCTTATGACCAGCAGCTGCGTTGATCAATGTCTCTGCTACCGGCATCGGATACTCATCCTTTGGAGTGGCTCTATTGAGATCCCGAAAATCTATGGCAACACGCCATCGGCCATCCTTTTTCTCTACAGGTACGATACTAGAAATCCACTCAGCATACCTGCATGGCCTGATGAACCCAGCTTTCAACATTTTCTCGATCTCTTTCTTGACTTCCTCTAAAATTTCGGCCTTCATCTGTCGTGCTCGCTGCTGGAATGGCCGAAACCCTTTTTTAAGCGGGAGCCGATGCTCAATGATGCTCCTGTCTAACCCGGGCATCTCCGTATAGTCCCAGGCAAAGCAATCTGGATATTCTTTCAACAAAGCTATCATCGGACCCCGCAGATTCGGATCTAACTTTTTGCTGATAAATGTCGGTCGTGGCTTATCCCCAGGACCGATGTCAATCTCCTCTAGCTCATCAGCGGATGTAAACCCATACCCCAGCTTTCCGTCACCTGCTAAATCGATGCTGAACACAGGCCAAAAGTTTGGTGAGGATAACAAAGATAATTTGGGCCGATTGCCGGAATCGGCCCCCTTTTTGATTGCATTACTCAAGGAAGGTTTACAACTTATTTGTGCTCTACAATGGTAGGGAATCTCCCTACTACGACTACATGACATGCTTGTCGTAAGATCACTGCTTTTTATTTTTTGTGGCCGATCGCAGGGATCGGCCTTACCACGCACAATCGTGGGCTTTGCTACTCTGTCAGGCCAGTGGATAAGACCAGCCTCACCCCGTTTTTTGTAGCTTCAATGCGCTCACAGCCGTCTAGACTGACTCCAGAGATCGGCTCTTGGTCTTCTGTGTCCCAAATGTTCATGCCAGCTATTGAGATCTCGATCGAATCATCTGCATGAATGACCTCCACTTCATCTCCATCCCACTGTATCAGGCATTGGTGCATCGTGGATGGAATGCAGCAGTTAGCGTGAATCCAATCCCTTCCCAGCAAGACAGCGTAGGTGCTTTTGCTGTCAACAATGAAGAACGACGTAGGGATGGTTTTTCTACCCACGGTCAGATCCACGTTCAGAACGCCTTGCGTTTCTGAAGCTTGGCCGTTGAAGTCGCTTAGCGTGACGTTGGTTTTGATCAGATCTGCAGTGGAGCGTCCCAAACGCCGCAGCATGGAGTATGGCATTATATTGACTGCCGCTCCGGTGTCAACCAACATCTTGCGGACAGGCTGCCCATTGATATAACCTCTCAGGTACAGGGCTTTCAGATGTTTGTAGCCCTTCTCCCGTGGCTTTTCAAAGATAACCGGCCGTGGGCCGCAGTCAAACTGTGCCACTGGTAGTTCTTCGGTTCTTGGAGCGCAAAACTCTGACGGAAGTATGAATACCATGTTTGTGCCAGCCGATGTCTTCGCATCGGCTTTTACTGGTTTGGGGCGCCACTCTTTCTTTTTTGGACGGGCCTCCGTCTCCAAGGTTTGCTGAATTTTCACGGCCAGATCAGGCCGGGCTTTCCTTAAAGTGTGGAGGTACTGCGCTTCGGCTTCCTCCAAGCTATGTAGCCGCTGAACTCTACGCTTTTGGGTGTGTCTGAGTCCATCGGGACACCACCTTGGCCGGTGATATCTATCTTCTTCTTCATCCTCTGACTCCTCGAGATCTTTTGCTCGAGATGACTCCTCTTGTCTGTTCTGAGGCCGGAGAGGCCCTAGACGCTTGAACACTGAAACTGGACCTGTGTCATCCTTCTGCTGTCCACATTCCGGGCAGTTGTCGACTGTAGGCAATCGGCTCATTCCCGCATCCCAACAGTACTTGAAGAAAGGACAATCCCAATGTTTATCCACGCCTTCCTTTTCCTTTGACCTTCCCCTAGCGCGGTGCTCATATCCTTCATCATCTCTATCATGCCGACGGTATCTCCCATCGTATGCGTCGGTCTGATGATCTCTTTCATAATCTCTGTCGTACTGCCGACGTCGGTCATACTGACGCTCATACTTGTTAAGGAGATGCGTGGAGTGTGGCTTATGATATCGCACGCTTCTCACTTGTTCCTCGGTTATATACCGCCTATCATCATAACGGGGCCGGTCGCGTGGACCGGCCTCTTCCTTTTCTTTGCCCTGGGAGTGGCCGCTTTCCTCCTTATACTTGCCATGGTGGTATACAAGCCCTGCCATGTTAATATCGAACGAGAAATCTAGCTGACGCCTCGTGGAGTGGCTGTGCTCTACCATGTTGATGCCAGGAAACGGGTTTGTGTCCACTTTCATGGCGAACTGCCCAAGGATCAGACGGCCCTGTTCTATCGCCGTTTGGATCTGCCGACGTAGCTCTTTGCAATCATTGGTGGTGTGGGTGAACGAGTGATGCCACTTGCAGTATGATCTCCCGTTCATCTCTTGCGCCGTAGGGATTTTATGGCCTTCGGGTAACTTCAGCTGCTTTTCCTTCAGCAGTAAATCGAATATCTGCTCAGCTTTGCTTACATCGAAGTCGAACCCTTTTGCAGGCCCTTGCTGTTTCACCCATTTGCAGGACACAGGATCTGCTCCCCGAGCCCATTCAGCCACGGCTATCTCCTGGTCTTCTACAAGATCCTCTTCTTCTGTATCGACCAGGCCTATCGGACGTTTGAACTTGTCTTGGTACAACTCAGGGTGGCGCTGCTCATACATTGTCAGTTTCTGGACCATGTGCGCCAGTGAATTGTATTCTACTTGGAAAGCCAGATCCTTGATCGGTGCTGAGAGACCCAACACGGCCAGCTCGACTGCTTCTTTCTCAGTTAAACGAGCCGAATAACATCGGTTCTTGACAGTCCTGAAACGCTGAATATACTCGGCTACCGTTTCTCCCCGCTTCTGCCGCACCTGCGCCAGATCGGCAATGCCAGCCTCGGTAGCTTCTGAATGATACTGAATATGGAACTGTTCTTCCAGCTGCTTCCAGGTCCGGATCGAATCTGGTGGCAACGAGGTGTACCACCCAAAAGCTGGTCCTGTCAGAGATTGCGCAAAGAACCTTACGCGTAACTGATCCGATGCTGAAATCATGCCTAACTGTGCCAAATATCGGCTCACGTGCTCGATCGAGCTAGACCCTTCTGAACCATTAAATTTTGAGAACTCAGGGAGCCGATACTTGGGTGGAAGCGGAATCAGATCATACTCGTTGGGGTACGGCTTGGAATAGCCGATTGTTCTCCTCTTCGGCACGAAACCGAACTGGTCTCTCTAGATGGTACTGATTTGCTCCACCGTTTGAGCTGCAGGGGCTAAATTCTCATGACTCGTTCCGGTGGCATACTTAGCTAGCCACGCCTGTTTATCAGCGTCCATCCCGGACATCCCTGCTCCCGAAATCCCTACTCCAGAAACACCTGCCCCAGAAATCCCTGCGGTTGCAATCTGGTTTGTGCGCGTCAGGCTGTTGCAGTCCGGCACGTATGTGCACACATATCCATGTGGGATTTCTTTAGGTGGTTCAAACAGGAATTGGTAATCGCCAGGATCACCTCCAATCTTGTAGACGACGTACGCCGGTGACCCCGGTGGCTCCGGAGCTGCAAGCGTGAATGGTAGCTGTGGCCTGGTCTGGAGCGGTCTTTCTCCCTGGTGAGTCCCTAGGGTAGGCCCCGATGGAGAGTACTGATGTTTCATGATCTCCTGAACCACGCGAACCGCGACGCGCTCGAAAGCGTTCACCAGGCTCTCAGAATGGCGGTGAAGAGAATGAGCCACCATGTAATTGACTTCCTGTCGCAGAGCTCTGGTGCGATCCTCTGAAGGAACAGACAGATCCACCTCATCGAGAGCGCCTTCGGGTGAGAACCCTTTCCACCGGATGCCATGCTTACGGGTCCTCTCAAAAGAGCCGATGAGATCGGCTTCGAAGAGAGCTTTGATATCATCATACCTCTTCTTGTGCTCATCAGGCAGATCATCGTACGTGATTGGTCTGTCCCCCATCGCAGCGTCAGATGTTGATGCAGATGTTGTTGAGTGTCCCACCGGGCGTGCCAGAATGTGTTGCCTGTCAAAACCCACCGGCGAGCAGCGACGAGCAACACGAAGAGCCGGGAGGCTCCCAGAACTGCTGGTGGGCCCTGGTCCCTCGGGCAACGGCCCGCAAAACTCCGGCACACGTCCTGGCTGATGCAAGGGCGTGCCACCTGACCTATACCTGATCAGGAAGGTGATGGATTGCTTCGATTAGTTTCCTGCATGGCAGACACGTAAACATTAAATACGAGCCTCGATCGGCTCTCAGGTTCCCTGTGAATCGGCTCATGTAGCCGATTGTCCCATGGATCTGCATTGGATCTACGATAACATGGGGTTTTGCTTTATCAATACAAGTCAAATCGATCTACGACAGTTTAACGCTTTCACCACATAATTGGAACATCCCACACGTAATTGAGCCTGGTAAATACGAAAGATAACAGAAAACTAACCCTAGAGGAGGCCAAAAAACCAACGTAGAGTCAATTCCCGGAACAACTCCTCTCGAATTGGCAAACCATATCCTTACGTACTACTGGATCGTTCAACCCGTTTGTGAGGCCTAACCATGCGGATATCAAACTAATCCTTGGAAAACAAGGAACAACTATGACAGATTGAATTGACTGAATAAAGATCAAGCAAGATGCTGCCCTTACACCCAAAATAGGTGCAAAGGCAGCGAGATCTCTAGGGGCAGCATGACTAAGCAAACATAACCAAAAGCACCGATGCTAGCCCAAACAGATCTATGATAACAGTATTACTCGCCATCAACAAGGCTTCAGTACGAGCAACACCAAATAACACATAAGCAGATGCTGCCTAGATCGCGAGATGCGATCTAGGCAGCACGACGCTTACCTGAAAGAAACCCTCGAAACAAGGGGTGGCGATGCGCCGAGATTGTGTTTGTTGTGAACGTGATCGTCCTCCTTTCTCAATAACCCTAGGTACACATTTATAGTCCAGAGACTTTCTATCTTTGGAATAAACCTAACAACTCTATCTCTTGTTTAAACCGAAACGTAATCTATCATAATATACAGATACACGGGCAATTAGCCCAAATCCACGCGCAAGGCCGATCCAGCCTCCAAGCCCATCTTGATTACGGCCCATCTCCTCATTTGGCCAAAATGTGGCGATAACAGTTACACTTCCTGGCGTTTTTATGCATTTTCCGGAACTAACCTATTAACAAGATGTCACAGTGCCAGTTCCCTGTTTTCTGCTCTTTTTGTGTTTCAGAAAAGTTACACAGGAAATATTCTCGGAATTGGACGAAACAAAAGCCGAACATCCAGATATTTAACGAAGCTTCCAGAAGTCCGAAGAGCAGACGGAGGGGGGCCACGGGGTGGCCACACCACCAGGGGGTGCGGCCTACCCCTCGCCCGCGCCGCCCTGTGGTGAGGGCCCTCTGGCCCACCTCTGGCGCCGCCCCTTCGCCTATAAAGATCCCCCGACGGGAAAAACCTAAACACCCGATCAATTTTCCAGAAACACATCGCGATCCACCGCCGTCGTCGACCCAAGATCGGGAGGGTCCAGAAGCTCTTCCCAGCACCCTGCCGGAGAGGGGAATCGCCACCGGAGGTCTTCTTCATCGCCATGCTTGCCTCCGGCGCGATGAGTGAGTAGTCTACCTTGGACTATGGGTCCATAGCAGTAGCTAGATGGTTGTCTTCTCCACCATGTGCTTCATGTTTAGATCTCGTGAGCTTCCTTACATGATCGAGATCATCTTTGTGTAATTCTACATGTTGTGTTTGTTGGGATCCGATGAATATTGGTGTTATGTTGAGTTGATGTGCTAAATCATACTCCCTCCGTTTCAAAATATAAGATGTTTTAGGTTTGTGAAGCAAATGTATCTAGACATGTTTTAGTGTGTGTATTCGAGTGAATCTACACACTAAAAGATGTCTAAATATATTTGCTTCACAAAGCTAAAACATCTTATATTTTGAAACGGAGGGAGTATATCTTATGTTATCTCTATGTTGTTTATGATCTTGCATGCTCTCTGTTGTTAGTAGCTATCTTGGCCAAGTAGATACTAGTGACTCCAAGAGGGGGTATTTATGCTCGATAGTTGGGTTCATGCCTCTATTAAATCTGGGGGAGTGACAGAAACCTCTAAGGTTGTAGATGTGTTGTTGCCACTACGGAGAAAACAACATTCTTGTGTCCAAGGACATTCGTTTTGTTTACATTACACACTTTGCTTAATGCAGTTATCTGTTGTTCGCAACTTAATACTCATGGGGTGTTCGGACGATATCCGCGTGGGTGGATTATTAGTCATAGATGCAGTTGGATGGCGGTCTATGTATTTTGTTGTAATGCCCAGAGTAAATCTCATAGTGATCCTCGGGACATATGCATGTTATCTTTATTCTATCAATTGCCCAACTATAATTTGTTTACCCAGCATGTTGTTATTTATTTTATGGAGAGACACCACTAGTGAACTGTGGACCCCTGTCCAATTTCCTTTACATTGTTACACCGTTTTACTATTACTCGCACTGTTTACTTTCTCGTATACTACTACTGTTTTCCACTCGATACGCTTATACATTTGTTTACAGCAAACCGGTGAGATTGACAACCTTATCGTAAGTTGGGAGCAAAGTTCTTGGTTGTGTTGTGTGCAGGTTCTGCGTTGCTACTAGTTGAAGACGCACCAACAAGTATCGTAAACGGCGCCCTTATTGGAGTGTCACGAAGCTAGCAAGCATCACCTTCTTAAGTTTGGCTTTTCCCTACTGGATCGATAAACCTCGGTTTCTTACTGAGGGAAAACTTGCTACTGTGCTCATCATACCTTCCTCTTGGGATTCCCAACTGGGTGGTCATCCTGCCCGCATCAAGCTAATTTTCTGGCGCCGTTGCCGGGGAAAAAGAAGATTTCTGCAAGGGGAGCTTCGCATGCACATCCTTTACTTTGTTTTTGTTTTGCTTTACTTTGTTTTTACTTTCATCTTTTTATAAAAAATATAAAAAAATAGTTTCCTTTATAGTTGTTACTTTAGTACTCTTAGTTCATTATGTTGTTCCCTAAGTATGTTTTGGAGGACCTCTCAGTAGGTAGTGGTTCTATTATTGGGAAAAGTTACATTGAGGAGTTCTTTAATCATATTAGAATGCATAAAGATGTTGAGGATAAATCTTTGGCTGAGCTTGCTGCTAGTTATAAAGTTGCTTCTGCTTATTTAGTTCACATGTTAGAAGCTAGGTTTGCTAGCCTTAATCCTTTTATGAAATACATGTTTCTTAAGCTTCATGATATTGAAGACTCCGAAAAAGAAGGATTTTGTCTTGGAGACTTTGCGTAAAGAATTTAGAGATGTTGTTATTGAAGCTAGGAAAGTTTTTAAGCGTTTTAATATGCTTGGTTCGTCTGTTAATGTTGTTGGTACAACCAAAGAAGAAACCAAAGTACCAATATCTAGCAAACTTTTGGGATTGCATGATGCTTTGGAAAATAATTTTGATTGGATCTGTCCTGAAAATCCTTTTAGTGATTTGAGTGAACCAAAGCATGATCACAAGGGGTCTTCAAAAACTTACGTGGATGCAATACAATGCCTTATTGAAAAGACCTCTGCAATGGATCTTAATGCCTCTTTCAAAAATACTTGATTTGCACTTTCTGCGCCTAGCTCAAAGGCGTTAAAGAAAAACACTTTTGGGAAATAACCCATTGTTTTAATTTCAGTTATTTTTCTTTTATTTGAGTCTTGGAAGTTATTACTACTGTAATAATCGCTCCTTATCCTTTTTATTTCATTGTTGTGCCAAGAGAAACCTCTAATTTGAGTGAGGTAAGATTTGGGGATGTTGCTGTCCTGAAACAGATTTCGGTGCTGCACCGTAAAAATTCATGAAAATTCTCAGAATATCTTTTTGACCTGCGATTTCTTGTGCATATGCCCCAGGTTATATCCAAACTTTTATTAGTTTTACACTTTTTGATTGGAGCAACAAAAAACCCTCGAAAAAATCGACCTTTGTCAGCTGTTCTGTTTTGACAGATTTCTACCACTATTTGTGTTTGCCTCTCTATCGCTTTCTTTTTGAGTTCTTTTGATCACAGAATTTTTGGGAATGTTGCTACAGTAGTATATGCTTTATATGTGGTGGTTTTGAGTTGAAATCTGAAGCAAAAAGGGGTTGATTCATTATTATACTTACACTAATGTTGCTAATAGAATTGTATTGAGTTTTGTATGAAGGAAGTTTTCAAGTGTAGGGATTGGAGAATGATGAGATGAGTTGAAGAATGGACAAAAGCTCAAGCTTGGGAATGCCCACGCACCCCAATAAATATCCAAGAGTTAAAAGCGTCAAAGCTTGGGGATGCCCCCGAGGCACCCCTTCTTCATCGGCAAAAATCAGGTCACCTTTCAACACACTATATTTTTATTGCTTCATGCACTATGCATTTTTCTTGGAGCGTCTTGTCTTTAGTTTTCAGTTTTGTTTTGTTTTATTTGCTGCAATAAATGGTTGGACCCCAACAAATTTATTTTGCAGATGTTGCCTTGCTTTTCATTTGCCAAGAACACTCCGATTTTCACTCTTATCATTCAACGAGTGTTCTCTTTTTCTAGAACTGCGTTTAGCTTTCATTTTTCGCCTTGATTTTTGTTCAGATCATGTTATATCTTTTTATCAAGGTGTATTTTGACCTCTGGTCCATGTTGGTTTTCATCAAAAGAGTTGTTTCAAAAAGGTTCGAATGGTGTTGGAAAAGAGAAAAAGTTTCATGCAAAAAAGTGGTACAAAAAGGAGCTTGTTTAGACTATGGCTTAGACTTTTGTATGTCGTGCTTGATATCATTTTGATAGTATGCTTAGTGATTTTTGCTGCAGCATGACTTGTCTCAAATGACTGAGATTGCTTAATGAGCCTTTGAAAAAATCATGCGTTGTTTTTATTATTTGGAAGCATTAATTTGGTTTTCTCCTTGATGCTTTATTTGGGTTGACTTGGCGCATGCTTACACATGTTTGACTCATACAAAGTCGTCATAAGCCTCTATGATCATTTAGTTTTTGACTTTTGATGCCATCTTATGCTTCTCTTAATGATGTTTTGTCGCTATGCATGATTATGGCCGTTATTGCTCTCTTAGTTGGTCGCTCCCAGTCTTTTGCTAGCCCTCATTTTGTACTGAGTATGAGCTCTACTCGTGCATTGATACGTCTCAAACGTATCTATAATTTTTGATGCTCCATGCTTGTTTTTACACCATTTGCCTATTGTTTCGTCACACTTAGTGGCATTATTATGCATTTTCCGGAACTAACCTATTAACAAGTGCCACAGTGCCAGTTTCCTGTTTTCTGCTGTTTTTGTGTTTCAGAAGTGATACACAGGAAATATTCTCGGAATTGGACGAAACAAGTTCCTGAAGTCTTATTTTTCCTGGAAGCTTCCAGACATCCGAAGGAGAGACGGAGAGGGGCCACCAGGGCCCCACACACAGGGCCGGCGCGGCCTGGCCCCTGGCCGCGCCACCCCTGTGTGAGGGAGCCTGGCTCCACCTCTGACATCGCCCCTTCGCCTATAAAGACCCCCCGACGAGAAAAACCTAAGTACCCGATCAGTTTTCCAGAACACATCGCGATCCGCCGCCGCCGTCGACCCGAAGATCGGGAGGGTCCAGAAGCTCTTCCCGGCACCCTGCCGGAGAGGGGAATCGCCACCGGAGGTCTTTTTCATCGCCATGCTTGCCTCCGGAGCGATGAGTGAGTAGTCTACCTTGGACTATGGGTCCATAGCAGTAGCTAGATGGTTGTCTTCTCCACCATGTGCTTCATGTTTAGATCTCATGAGCTGCCCTACATGATTGAGATCACCGTTATGTAATTCTATGATGTTGGTTTGTTGGGATCCGATGAATATTGGTGTTTATGATTAAGTTGCTGTACTAAATTATATCTTTTGTTATCTCTATGTTGTTTATGATCTTGCATGCTCTCCATTGTTAGTAGCTATCTTGGCCGAGTAGTTGCTAGTGACTCCAAGAGGGGGTATTTATGCTCGATAGTGGGTTCATGTCTCTATTTCACCTGGGGGAGTGACAGAAACCTCTAAGGTGGTAGATGTGCTGTTGCTACTAGGGAGAAAACAACATTCATATGCTCAAGGGCATATGCTTTGTTTACATTACACACTTTGCTTAATGCAATTATCTGTTGTTCGCAACTTAATACTTTTGGGGTGTTCGGATTGATATCCCCGAGGGTGGATTATTAGTCATAGATGCAGTTGGATGGCGGTCTATGTATTTTGTTGTAATGCCCAGAGTAAATCTCATAGTGATCTTCTTGACATATCACGTTATCTTTATTCTATCAATTGCCCAACTGTAATTTGTTTACCCAGCATGTTATTTTATCTATGGAGAGACACCACTAGTGAACTGTGGACCCCGGTCCTATTTTAATCATATTGCAATCACCTGTTTACTATTCCCGCACTGTTTACTTTACTCGCATACTATTACTGTTTTCCACTCGATACACTCATAACCTTTGTTTCAAGCAAACCGGTGAGATTGACAACCTCATCGTAAGTTCGGAGCAAAGTACTTGTTTGTGTGTGTGCAGGTTCCACGTTGCAGCTAGCAAGCAAAGCTTGGACGAGGCGCCATATATAAATTGTCCGCTGCTGTCGCAAACTAGCAAGCATCACCTTCAGCTGTCATTTGTCTGCTTTTCTCCTGAACGATAAACCTTGGTTTCTAACTGAGGGAAAATGAGCTACTATACTCATCACACCTTCCTCTTGGGGTTCCCAACGGGCTGGTCATTTACCACGCATCATGCATCCAACTCCCAAAAAACAAGTTATTCCAATATATCCACTATAAATTCAAATGCATGGTATTTGCAAGCCATTCCAACTAAATTTTCATGTGCTACCTTTCAAAAAACCTTCAAAATACTTCTCGTTTTGTCACACTGTTTTCAGATCATGGGTACGTAGTGGTCGGATTTGCTATCTTCCATATTGTTTATTCCAAAAAAATAAAAAGGAAAAAAAAGAAAACAAAAAAGGCACTCCTCCATGGTATGTGAATGTTGGTGGGCACCCGATGGAATCGGTTAGCCATGGTTTGAGAAAGGAAAAAGGTGGGGAGTAGTGCCAAGCTTGATAAAAGAGCACAAAAAGTGCCAATCTCTCTCAAAAACTTGCTTCATTTTTGTATGGAAGATAGTAAGAACCCCATTGCCAGTCGTTGACAAAGACAACCACCTCTCAAAACCAAATTTTTATCTCTCTGTTTTACAAATGAAAAGCTCTAGCACATGTTTAATCACTGCTTCCCTCTGTGAAGGGCCTTTCTTTTACTTTTATGTTGAGTCGCCACCTTCTACTTTTATGCACCGTCTAAGAGAGCATAGTTGTCATTCTGAGTTTAATGTGCATAGTCCCAAAGTTTATCATTGATTGATTCATGATTTTGGTTTCACTTGTTCTTAAATTATTTGTATCTAGTCGCCCTCTTAAACTTGAAGGTGTCCTATGCATTTATGTTTTGCTCTCTCATGAAGGACAAGCTGAAAACCATTTGTATGTTTTTCCATATGATTTGAACATACGTTTGACTTTCATAGTTTCATTTTCATGATCTTTCATTTGTGTTCTTTTTCATGTTATAACATGGTTTCTAAGTTTCTTCTATCAAGATTATATCTTTCATGCCGATGTTTTAAGTTCTTTTGATCCCAGCACTCAATGCTTTACATAGATGATCAGGATTGTGTTGGTACATGTCACCTCAAAAATTATTCTTTTGTTATCACTTACCTACTCGAGGACGAGCAGGAGTTAAGCTTGGGGATGCTGATACGTCCCAAACATATCTATAATTTTTGATGCTCCATGCTTGTTCTTACAACATTTGCTTAGTGTTTTGTTACACCTCGTGGCATTTTTATGCATTTTCCGGAACTAACCTATTAACAAGATGCCACAGTGCCAGTTCCCTATTTTCTGCTGTTTTTGTATTTCAGAAAATTTACACAGGAAATATTCTCGGAATTGGACGAAACAAAAGCTGAACATCCAGATATTTAACGAAGCTTCCAGATGTCCGAAGAGGAGACGGAGGGGGGCCACGGGGTGGCCACACCACCAGGGGGCGCGGCCTACCCCTGGCACGTGCCGCCTGTGGTGAGGGCCCCCAGCCCACCTCTGGCGCTGCCCCTTTGCCTATAAAGACCCCCCGACGGGAAAAACCTAAACACCCAATCAATTTTTCAGAAACACATCGCGATCCGCCGCCGTCATCGACCCGAGATCGGGAGGGTCCAGAAGCTCTTCCCGGCATCCTGCCGGAGAGGGGAATCGCCACCGGAGGTCTTTTTCATCGCCATGCTTGCCTCCGGCGCGATGAGTGAGTAGTCTACCTTGGACTATGGGTCCATAGCAGGAGATAGATGGTTGTCTTCTCCACCATGTGCTTCATGTTTAGATCTCGTGAGCTGCCTTACATGATCGAGATCATCTTTGTGTAATTCTACATGTTGTGTTTGTTGGGATCCGATGAATATTGGTGTTATGTTGAGTTGATGTGCTAAATCATATATCTTATGTTATCTCTATGTTGTTGATGATCTTGCATGCTCTCCGTTGTTAGTAGCTATCTTGGCCAAGTAGATACTAGTGACTCCAAGAGGGGGTATTTATGCTCGATAGTTGGGTTCATGCCTCTATTTAATCTGGGGGAGTGACAGAAACCTCTAAGGTTGTAGATGTGCTGTTGCCACTAGGGAGAAAACAACATTCTTGTGTCCAAGGACATTCGTTTTGTTTACATTACACACTTTTCTTAATGCAGTTATCTGTTGTTCGCAACTTAATACTCATGGGGTGTTCGCACGATATCCGCGTGGGTGGATTATTAGTCATAGATGCAGTTGGATGGCGGTCTATGTATTTTGTTGTAATGCCCAGAGTAAATCTCATAGTGATCCTCGGGACATATGCATGTTATCTTTATTCTATCAATTGCCCAACTATAATTTGTTTACCCAACATGTTATTTATTTTATGGAGAGACACCACAAGTGAATTGTGGACCCCGGTCCAATTTCCTTTACATTGTTACACCGTTTTACTATTACTTGCATTGTTTACTTTCTCGCATACTACTACTGTTTTCCACTCGATACGCTCATACCTTTGTTTACAGCAAACCGGTGAGATTGACAACCTCATCGTAAGTTGGGAGCAAAGTTCTTAGTTGTGTTGTGTGCAGGTTCTGCATTGCTACTAGTTGAAGACGCACCAACAAGTATTGTAAACGGCGCCTGACGAGGGTTAAACTCGACAAATGTCCTAGATGAAGGACTTAGGATCGGGGAAATAGGGCGTCGGATAAACTCGAAGGTAAACTCAGTCAAACAAGGTGTCTATGAAAGTAAACGTGGGTATAAAACTTGGCTTGCTTTCAATCTATCCCACACCGTCCCCTCCTGGCCCCTTTATATAGGTGGCCAGGTCTCGAGGATCGGGTAGGGTCCGATACAAATTACAATATCGACATACGGTAAGAACTCGTATTTCGACCAGTATTACAATTGAGCCTAGCTTAACGGGCCTTAGGGGTACTCAACTGACAGGCTCTATTATCTATGCCCTTATCAGTAGCCCCCGAGATTCTACCAGAATTGTAGATTCGGGTTGAATCTCCAATTTTTGATCTTCGACTTGATCATTTATTTGACTTCTTCATATCTTCAAATCTCCGACTTGGTCATTCGACTTATTTCCATGATAATATTTCGCAAGGGGTTTTGATGAACAAGCCTAACAACTCTGACGGATCAAGAGGTCAGTTAACTGCTAGAACAGATACTTGCCACCTACTTCAAATTCAATCCCCTTGGACTTGAATTCGGGAAACCGGTCAAACCCATTCTTTTGCCGCTTTTAGGACTTACAAAGAATGAGTCCCAGTGGTTCTCAAGGTACCCAGTGCGTCCACCAGGATTTTTCTTCGCGTCGTAGACACGGATACATACCAGCAGAGCCCATCCATGTGCGTATACCGGGCCACACATGACGGATCCTGGGGTCTTATATATGGTGCCTCGTCCAAGCTTTGCTTGCTAGCTGCAACGCGGAACCTGCACACAACATAACCAAGTACTTTGTTCCCAACTTGCGATGAGGTTGTCAATCTCACCGGTTTGCTTGAAACAAAGGGTATGAGCGTATCGAGTGGAAAACAGTAGAAAGTATGAGAATAAAGTAAACAGTGCGAGTAAAGTAAACAGGTGATAGCAATATGATGGAAATAGGACCGGGGTCCACAGTTCACTAGTGGTGTCTCTCCATAAGATAAATAACACATGCTGGGTAAACAAATTACAGTTGGGCAATTGATAGAATAAAGATAAACATGATATGTCAAGAAGATCACAATGAGATTTACTCTGGGCATTACAACAAAATACATAGACCGCCATCCAACTGCATCTATGACTAATAATCCACTTGTGGCGAATCAATCCGAGAACTCCACAAGTATTAAGTTGCGAACAACAGATAATTACATTAAGCAAAGTGTGTAATGTAAACAAAGCATATGCCCTTGAGCATATGAATGTTGTTTTCTCCCTAGTGGCAACATCACATCTACAACCTTAGAGGTTTCTGTCACTCCCCCAGGTTAAATAGAGGCATGAACCCACTATCGAGCATAAATACCCCCTCTTGGAGTCACTAGCAACTACTCGGCCAAGATAGCTACTAACAACGGAGAGCATGCAAGATCATAAACAACATAGAGATAACAAAAGATAATATTCAGTACAGCAACTCAATCATAACACCAATATTCATCGGATCCCAACAAACCAAACATGTAGAATTACATAACGGTGATCTCAATCATGTAGGGCAGCTCATGAGATCTAAACATGAAGCACATGGTGGAGAATACAACCATCTAGCTACTGCTATGGACCCATAGTCCAAGGTAGACTACTCACTCATCGCTCCAGAGGCAAGCATGGCAATGAAGAACACCTCCGGTGGCGATTCCCCTCTTCGGCAGGGTGCCGGGAAGAGCTTCTGGACCCTCCCGATCTTCGGGTCGACGGCGGCGGCGGATCGCGATGTGTTCTGGAAAAGTGATCGGGTACTTAGGTTTTTCCCATCGGGGGGTCTTTATAGGCGAAGGGGCGATGTCAGAGGTGGCCCCAGGCCCCCTCACACCATGGCGGCACGGCCAGGGCCTGGGCCGCGCCAGCCATGTGTGAGCCTGGCCTGTGGCCCCTCTCCTACTCCTCTTCGGATCTCTGGAAGCTCCCGGACAAAATAAGACTTCAGGAACTTGTTTTGTCCAATTCTGAGAATATTTCCCGTGTATCACTTCTGAAACACAAAAACAGCAGAAAACAGGGAACTGGCACTGTGGCAACTTGTTAGTAGGTTAGTTCCAGAAAATGCATAAAAGTGCCACGAAGTGTAACGAAACAGTAGGCAAATGGTGTAAAAGCAAGCATGGAGCATCAAAAATTATAGATACGTTTGAGACGTATCAAGCATCCCCAAGCTTAACTCCTGCTTGTCCTCGAGTAGGTAAGTGATAACAAAAGAATAATTTTTGAGGTGACATGCACCTACACAATCTTGATCATATATGTAAGCATTTGTGAGCTGGGATCATAAGAACTTAAAACATGGGCATGAAAGATATAGGCCCCCTTCTTTTCAGCTTATTTTCCAGATTCTCCCAGAAGCTACCCTCCACCAGCTTCTCCCAGAATCTCGTTTCTAAAATTTGCACAACAATCTAGATAAGTATTGGGAAGACTAATCTAGATTGTTCTGAAAATTTTAGAAACGAGATTCTGGGAGAAGCTGGTGGAGGGTAGCTTCTGGGAGAATCTGGAAAATAAGCTGAAAAGAAGGGGGCCATAATCTTGACAATAAGAACTTAGCAACCATGTTGTAAACATGCAAATGAACACAAACAAAAGATCATGAAAATGAAACAATGAAAGTCAAACGTGTGTTCAAATCATAAGGAAAAACATATAAATGGTTTTCAGCTTGTCCTTCAAAGAGAGCAAAACCATAAATGCATAGGACACCTTCAAGTTTAAGAGGGCGACTAGATACAAATAATTTGAGAACAAGTGAAACCAACAATATGAATCAATCAATGAAAACTTTGGGACAATGCACATTATACTAAGAATGACAACTATGCTCTCTTAATGGTGCATAAAGATAGAAGGTGGTGACTCAACATAAAAGTAGAAGAAAGGCCCTTCGCGGAGGGAAGCAGTGATTGCAAGTTTTATAACCTTCAAAAATTATGGTACTTACCGGCTTTGAGCTCTCATTGCCCCCATCATAAGCATCTTGAATGGTTAAAGTTAATGCAAGAACAATTATGATGCATATGCTTGACAAATCATAAGTTGAAAACCTCGTGTCCCGTGAATACGAGTACCCAAACCTCATGCTACTTTACTTAGAGTCCCAAGCAAGGCTCTTGTCATTGTAAGTATATGCATATCATTGAGAACCGCCAATGGGGTACCTCCATGCCCGATGACATGGAACAAGCCCACACCGAAATGACAGGACAAGCAGACAATGAACACCTCGACATCTCTTTTATTTGCCATTTGTTTAGCTTTTTATTGTGAGATGCGTCGTCGAATGTTCACCATGGGTATGCTGCAAATTTCTACCATGAATTATGCATGGCTTAGATTAGCGGCCCGGCGTTTCCCTAACACATATACAAACTCCATGATCCCCACAAGATTCCCAATTCATTTCACACCGCGGGCATCCATAAACAAAAGATCACGATATCAACTCAAATAAGAAGTGCAATGTTGAAAGCTTGCCCATGACTGCATGGCTGGGCTAGTCTCCAACTTACAACTTGCAAGCATAATAACTCAACGTAAGAGACCACAATGTCAAATTTTTAAGAACAGGAAAAAGTAAAGTGTGCCTTCCGGTTCGTGAGAGCTTTACTGACCGAATTTTGCATAACACTGGTAAGAGTTTAATTTGAAGAGAAAATAAAAGCAAGTCAAATTTACTTGGAATAGCAAATTGCTAGTAGGTATGTATGGTGGACACTTTGGAAGACTTGGTTTTTAGGAGTTGGATGCACGAGTAGAGCTCATACTCAGTACAAGGCGAGGGCTAGCAAAAGACTGGGAGCGACCAACTAAGAGAGCAATAATGGCCATAATCATGCAAAGCGATAAAGCGACATTAAAAGAAGCATAAGATGGCATCAAAAGTCAAAAACTAAATGATCATGAAGGCTATTGGCGACTTTGTAAGAGTCTAACATGTGTGAGCATGCGCCAAGTCAACCCAAATAAAGCATCAAGGAGAAAACCAAAATAATGCTTCCAAATAATTAAAACAACGCATGATTTTTTCAAAGGCTCATTAAGCAAGCTCAGTTATTTGAGAAAAGTCATGCTACAGCAAAACCACTAAGCATACTATCAAAAATACATCAAGCATGACATGAAAAAGCCTAAGCCGCAGTCTACACAAGCTCCTTCTTGTACCACTATTTTGCATAAAGCTTTTTCTCTTTTCCAACACCATTTGAAATTTTTAAACACACCTCTTTTGATGAAAACCAATAAAGATTAGAGGAAAAAATACACCTTGATGAAGAGATATGACAAGGTCTGAACGCAAATCAAGGCGAAAACGAAAACCAAAAGCAGTAGCAGAAAAAGAAGAACACCCGGTGAAATTGTAAGAAAGAAAAACGGAGTGTTCTTTGCAAATGAAAACGAGTACATCTCCTCCAAAGGAAATTTGTTGGGGTCCAACCATTTATTGCAGCAAACAAAACAAACTAACAAAGAAAACTAAAACAACTGACGCTCCAAGAAAAACACATAGTGCATGAAGCAATAAAAATATAGTGTTTTGAAAGGTGACCTGATTTTTGCCGATGAAGAAGGGGTGCCTCGGGAGCATCCCCAAGCTTTGACGCTTGTACTTCTTGGATATTTCTTGGGGTGATGCATGGGCATCCCCAAGCTTGAGCTTTTGTCCATTCTTCAACTCATCTCATCATTCTCCAATCCCTACACTTGAAAACTTCCTTCATACAAAACTAAACACAATTCTATTAGCAACATTAGTGTAGGCATAACATATAATCAACCTCTTTTTGCTTCAGGTTTCAACTCAAAACCACCACATATATAGCATATACTACTGTAGCAACTTCCTCAAAAGTTCCGTGATCAAAAGAACTCAAAAGAAAGCGATAAAGTGGTAAACACAAATAATGGCAGAAATCTGTCAAAACAGAACAGCTGACAAAGGTAGAATTTTTGAGGGGTTTTCTGTTGCTCAAATCAAAAAGTGTTCAACTAAAGAAAGTTTGGATATAACCTGGGGCATATGCACAAGAAATCGCAGGTCCAAAAGATATACAGAGAATTTATACGAATTTTTACGGTGCAGCACCGAAAACAGTTTCAGGACAGCAACATCCCCAAATCTTTACCTCGCTCGAATTAGAGGCTTCTCTTGGCACAAAAACAAAATAACAAGGATAAGGAGCGGTCATTACAGTAGTAATGACTTCCAAGACTCAAATAAAAGAAAAAGTACTGAAAAGAAAACATTGGGTTATCTCCCAAGAGTGCTTTTCTTTAACGCCTTTGAGCTAGGCGCAGAAAATTGCGAATCAATTAACATCAAGTGATGAAGCATCAAGCTCATAATTTGCTCTAAGAATAGAGTCAAAAAGTAATTTCTTTATTTTCCTAGGAAAGTGTTCCATACCTTTCTTTAGTGGGAATTGATATTTGATGGTGCCTTCTCTCATATCAATGATAGCACCTACGGTTCGAAGAAAGGGTCTTCCCAAAATAATAGGACATGAAGCATGGCATTCAACGTCCATAACAAGAAAATCCACGGGAACAAGGTTATTGTTAACCACAATAAGAACATCATTAATCCTTCCCAAAGATTTCTTCTTAGCAACATCAGCAATAGGAACATCAAAATAACATTTTTCAAGCGGTGGTAAATCAAGCATGTCATAAATCTTTCTAGGCATGATAGAAATACTAGCACCTAGATCACATAAAGCATGGCAATCAAAACCACTAACATGCATATCAATGATGGGTTCCCAACCATCTTCTAACTTCTTGGGAACAGAGGCTTTTTGCTTCAACTTTTCATCTCTAATTTTCATGAGAGCATTGGTAATATGCTTAGTAAAAGCAATATTTAAAGAACTAGCATTGGGAGTCAAAGCAAGCTTTTGCAAGAACAAAATAACTTCAGATATATTGCAGCCATCAACATCAAAATCATTAAAAGAAGTAGAGCTATCATCTCCTACACTCCGAAAAATTACAGCACTCTTTTGAGAAAAAGTTTTGGCAGTTTTAGGCTTTTTAACACAAGGAGTGGGAGTTTTCTCTACACCAATCAAAGTAAGAGGATTGATAGCATGAGGAGCAACTTCATTAGAGGTAGTAGTGGTACATACCTTCATCTCTCTAGCCATCTCATCTTCTCTTTCCCACCTGGCATGCAATTCCGCTAACAATCTAATATTTTCATCAATTCCAACTTGAATAGCATTAGCAGTAGCAAAAACATTGTTCTCTTTCACATCATTAGGCAACACTTTTAATTTCAGAAGTTCAACATCATGAGCAAGGCTATCAACTTTAGAAGCAAGAATATCAATTTTGCCTAACTTTTCCTCAACAGACTTGTTAAAAGCAGTTTGCTTACCGATGAAGTCCTTGAGCATTACCTCAAGCTCGGAGGTCGCGGCCCTAGTGTTGTTGGAGGAGTTACCATAACCATTACTAGAAGGATACGGCCTATAATTGTTACTAGCAAAATTGTTCCTATAAGCATTGTTGTTAAAATTATTGTTTCTAATGAAATTCACATCAACATGCTCTTCTTGAGCAACCGAAGAGGCTAAAGGAACATTATTAGGATCAACATGAGTCCTATCATTAGCGAGCATAGCCATAATGGTATCAATCTTATCATTCAAGGAAGAGGTTTCCTCAACAGAATTTACCTTCTTACCTTGTGGAGCTCTCTCGGTGTGCCATTCGGAATAATTTACCATCATGTTGTCGAGTAGCTTTGTTGCGGCGCCCAAGGTAAGGGACATAAAAGTGCCTACAGCAGCTGAATCAAGTAGGTTCCTTGAAGAAAATTTCAGTCCTGCATAAAAAGTTTGGACAATCATCCAAGTAGTCAGTCCATGAGTGGGGCAATTCTTTATCATAGATTTCATTCTTTCCCAAGCTTGAGCAACATGTTCATTATCAAACTGAGTAAACTTCGTAATATTGCTACGCAAGGATATAATCTTAGCAGGAGGATAGTATCTACCAATAAAAGCATCCTTACACTTAGCCCATGAATCAATACTATTCTTAGTCAAAGACAACAACCAATCTTTAGCTTTTCCTCTCAAAGAAAAAGGAAACAACTTGAGCTTAATAATATCACTTTCTACATCCTTATATTTCTGCATCTCACATAGCTCAACAAAATTGTTGAGATGAGCTACAGCATCTTCAGTACTAGCACCAGAAAATTGCTCTTTCATAACAAGGTTCAACAAAGCAGGCTTAATCTCATAAAAGTTTGCAGCAGTAGCAGGTGGTGCAATAGGAGTGCAGATAAAATCACTATTGTTCATGCTAGTAAAGTCACACAACTTGGTGTTTTCAGGATTGGCCATTTCAGCAAAACTAAAGTAAACAAGTAAAAACAACTACCAAGGATTCTAATTTTTTGGGTTTTTGATATAAAACGATGCAGGTAAAAATAAATAAAGTAAAGCAAAACCATAACAAAGTAAAGGATGTGCGTGCGAAAAACTCCCCTTGCAGAAGTCTTCTACTTCCTCCCCGGCAACGGCGCCAGAAAAATAGCTGATGCTGTTTGATGGTGCCAAGTTGACGGGGGAGCGTGTATTTGATGTGGGAGCTTCTTCTTCTTCAATCCCCGGCAACGGCGCCAGAAAAACAGCTGATTGCCTAGTTGACGAGGGAGATTATTCTTCCTTGTTCCCCGGCAATAGTCCTTGTGCGTGGTGAATGACCAGCCCGTTGGGAACCCCAAGAGGAAGGTGTGATGAGTATAGCAGCTGGTTTTCCCTCAGTTAAGAAACCAAGGTTTATCGTTCTTGGAGAGGAGAGACAAACGACTGAAGGTGATGCTTGCTAGTTTGCGACAGCTTTGGACAATTTATATATGGCGCCTCGTCCAAGCTTTGCTTGCTAGCTACAACGCGGAACCTGCACACAACACAACCAAGTACTTTGTTCCCAACTTGCGATGAGGTTGTCAATCTCACCGGTTTGCTTGAAACAAAGGGTATGAGCGTATCGAGTGGAAAACAGTAGAAAGTATGCGAATAAAGTAAACAGTGCGAGTAAAGTAAACAGGTGATAGCAATATGATGGAAATAGGACCGGGGTCCACAGTTCACTAGTGGTGTCTCTCCATAAGATAAATAACACATGCTGGGTAAACAAATTACAGTTGGGCAATTGATAGAATAAAGATAAACGTGGTATGTCAAGAAGATCACTATGAGATTTACTCTGGGCATTACAACAAAATACATAGACCGCCATCCAACTGCATCTATGACTAATAATCCACTTGTGGTGAATCAATCCGAGAACTCCACAAGTATTAAGTTGCGAACAACAGATAATTGCATTAAGCAAAGTGTGTAATGTAAACAAAGCATATGCCCTTGAGCATATGAATGTTGTTTTCTCCCTAGTAGCAACAGCACATCTACAACCTTAGAGGTTTCTGTCACTCCCCCAGGTTAAATAGAGGCATGAACCCACTATCGAGCATAAATACCCCCTCTTGGAGTCACTAGCAACTACTCGGCCAAGATAGCTACTAACAACGGAGAGCATGCAAGATCATAAACAACATAGAGATAACAAAAGATAATATTCAGTACAGCAACTCAATCATAACACCAATATTCATCGGATCCCAACAAACCAAACATGTAGAATTACATAACGGTGATCTCAATCATGTAGGGCAGCTCATGAGATCTAAACATGAAGCACATGGTGGAGAAGACAACCATCTAGCTACTGCTATGGACCCATAGTCCAAGGTAGACTACTCACTCATCGCTTCGGAGGCAAGCATGGCGATGAAGAAGACCTCCGGTGGCGATTCCCCTCTCCGGTAGGGTGCCGGGAAGAGCTTCTGGACCCTCCCGATCTTCAGGTCGACGGCGGCGGCGGATTGCGATGTGTTCTGGAAAAGTGATCAGGTACTTAGGTTTTTCCCGTCGGGGGGTCTTTATAGGCGAAGGGGCGATGTCAGAGGTGGCCCCAGGCCCCCTCACACCATGGCGGCGCGGCCAGGGCCTGGGCCGCGCCAGCCATGTGTGAGCCTGGCCTGTGGCCCCTCTCCTACTCCTCTTCGGATCTCTAGAAGCTCCCAGACAAAATAAGACTTCAGGAACTTGTTTCGTCCAATTCCGAGAATATTTCCTGTGTATCACTTCTGAAACACAAAAACAGCAAAAAACAGGGAACTAGCACTGTGGCGACTTGTTAGTAGGTTAGTTCCGGAAAATGCATAAAAGTGCCACGAAGTGTAACGAAACAGTAGGCAAATGGTGTAAAAACAAGCATGGAGCATCAAAAATTATAGATACGTTTGAGACGTATCAAAGTGATGCCGAAGGATCGAAGGAAGATACCAGCTCGATGATGTCGCCTCCTCCTGTGCTTTCTGAGGATACTTGTGTTGACAGGAAGAGGAAGCATGCCAAAGAGCTTGCTTCTTCGAGTACCTCCATTTAGAGAACTGCAGCCGGTGAGGCCCCTATTCGAGAAGATGATCTAGAGCTTTTCGACTTCATGGCATCGTAAGTGTTCTGCGAACTTTATGGTTTTGTTGTGTTTGCTTTCTTCTTTTCGGGTTGTAGAAAACCTGTTTCCTTTTGCTTCTGCCACTGCTCCTTCTGCTGAAGATATAACTGCCAATGAACCTCTTGTGCAAGAAGCTGAGCCAGCCGTGAAGTCTCCCAAAGCCCCCAGAGCTTCTATTAAGAAAGTTCCGGTGACCCGGAGCGCCAAGCGGTCGAAGAAATCGAAAGAAGCCGATGTTTCCCTTGAAGCCCACGAGTCCGCGGACTCCCCTGATGATGTGAGTAATTGTCCTTGACTTATTTTCCTTGTGTCATCCATATACTTACGTGTTCTTCCTTGTTAGATATTGTTGAAAAAATTTGTTGCCTTGGGCACTGAGTGTGCTGAGTACTTGAAAGCTGCTAGAGCTTCCGAAGGTGAACTCCTTTTCCTACATTTGCTTATCTTGCACACTCTTCTTTGCTTGTTGCTTGACTTTCTCTTTCCTCCTTGTTGTCTTGTAGATGCTTTAGCGACAGCCAATGCGCGCATTTCTTCGCTGGAAGCTGAACTCAGCGCTTCTTGGAAAGCTTTTGATGCCGCGACCGCTGCCAAGGTCAGTGCTGAGAAGTCGAATAAATCAGCACTGGCTAAGGCGAAGAAAGCGGAGAAAACCTTGGCTGATGCTAACAAGGAGCACCTCCAGCGGGAGCAAGCTGTGGCTGAACGGTTGAATACGATGTCTGCTGCTGCTGGAGGTACATACTATACCTTTCTTCTTCTTCTGCTGTTGTTTTACTTACCTTCTTGTACTCGCTGATATTTTCCTCTTCTGCTGCTTTATGTTCCCTTGGTTCTACAGAATGCACCAAGGTGTCTTCGTCGACTTTGCAACCAGACGATGATCCTCTCATGGCTGCGGTTAGCTTACTTGAGGCGAACTGGATATCTGTCCAGGAAATCTTCGAGTTGGTTAACCGCGTTCTTACGCGAATTTTTATCGGGTTGTGGCCCAAGCAGAAGGCGGAGGTTCCAAACAATGATGTGAAGAAACTCGCCCAAGCCTTCGACACTACTGAAGACCCCATCCTTCAAATTAAAGGCCTTTCTTTGAAGCGAGGTGCCGAGGGGGCCATTGCATTTTCATATGCACATGGCGCGGAGTTTGACTGGGAGAAGGTTGGCTCTTCCCACGGCCGCACCCGCTCGGAGCTGAAGGCTTTCTTTGAGAAGGCGAAGAAGTTTGCGCCCGCCATCGTGGCGATGATTTCTCCTTCAGCGGCTTCTTCTACGCCAGCTCCTTTGACTCCAGCGACTAATGAATCCGCGCCTCCTCCAACTACTGGTGCTGCTTCTGCCATGCCTTCTTCTGCCACGGAGCAGGACGCTGAGATGGCGTAGACTTAGTCTTCCTGTTGTATTTTTAATCTCTTTTGTTGTAATGAACTTCTAGTTTGTGCTTTGCCTGAGAACTTATCAAAAGGCTTTGTACTCCTTCGTAGATATCTTTTCTAATATTAGATGCCTGAATGACGTTTCTGAGATGTGCCTCTTCTTCTGGTTGACTTCCAGCTTTTGCTTGCTGGTGAATCATTGGGTTATGATCGAGCCCCATCTCCTGGCGATATATTCGCCTCTGGGATTTCCTTGCCTCCTCGACCTCCCTGTCGATGTGAGGAATATTCTTTCAGAGTTGCAGACCTTGAGGGCCACCTATCCTTGATGAAACGCTTGTCACAAGTTGCTCTAGACAAGGCTAGTAAGTCCCATGATTTGATGAAGCAAGTGTCCAATCTTCAAGATGAAGTTTCGAGTCTAGTAGCGAGGATCGCACATTTTGAGGAATGCGAATCTTTTCTAATTGGTATCGTCGAATCTGTTTGCGAGATGCTGCTGTGTAAGTCTCCGGGGGTCCTTTTTCTCTTCTGTTTTTGCTCTGGCTTGCTGTGTGCTAACTTTTACTTGCACCATAGGTACTTGTCTTGATCTTGCTGGCGAATCACGCCGGGTTTCTGAGCGGATCGCTGCTCTTCAGAAAGCTGCTCAGGGAACTGAGAGCTTATGGTCGAACCTCCGCCGCTGTCGCGCCATCGTGCTTCTTCAGGATCGCGCACAACATATTGGCGAAGCTGTTGATGGTTGTTGCATGTCCCTGACAACCATGTACTTTGTTATATTGCCTCGTAATGCTATGCCGAGGGATTTTAGGCAACTACTCGAAACTTTCCGGACGAGCCAGTGGGTTCATCTCCTTATAAAACTGAACCTGATTGCTGGTGCTAATTTTGCTCTTGGGTGGATGTGAAAGTGGCATCCGAGACTTGATTATGACCGCATGTCCCAGAGTTTGCCTTCAGAACGAGCTACGGTTGGAGTTCATATGGATGCGACGCTAGAGCCAGCGAAGAGGATCATCTTAAGGTTACTGCAAGAGGATGCGAGGTTTTTCCGTGAGTACCATTATTTGAATCCTTTTGGTGTCGATGACTCAGAACCACCTGCACCGTGATTTTGATGCATATGGTTATTGTATCGCGAGAATGTTACGTTGAGGGCAATTTTAGTATTCAAGGCGTTTGGTTTGTTTTGGCGTTTGCCACGTTTAGATATGTAAGCTCAGATATGAGGAACTTGTCTTTATTATACTTGTAATATAAGATACGTGGGGTGACCCAAGAGATCCGGCCAGTGACCTATGTTCTGGATCTAGAGGGCATTGCCCTGGAATAACTCGTGGCTTTTACAGCCTTATTTTCCTACTCTATTTATTCGCCTATGTCGCTTGAGTCTTCTCTTCTTCTCCTATGGACTTCTCTTGCTCTGGTGGCTGTACCCGAGGTTTCTTTACTTCTGGTTCCTTGGGGTTTCCTTCAAGTTGCTGCGTGACTACTGTAGTCGTGCTTTTTGTTTTGGGCTCCCCGTAGCTTGCCATCATGCCGAAGTTTTGGGCCATCTTGTGAAATTCCTTGTCGCATAAGCTTCCTTTGACTGTAATAATTCCTTTGGGTCCTGGCATTTTTAGTACCAGATAGGTGTAGTGAGGTACTACCATGAATCACGAAAACGCGGGTCTCCCGAGGATCGCATGATATTATGATGGCCAGTCCATGACTTCGAAGTCGAGTTTCTCCCTCCTGTAGTTTTGTCGATTTCCGAAGCAAACGTTGAGTGCTATTCGACCAAGTGGATAGTTGGCACTCCCTGGAACTATTCCGTGGAAAGAGCAGTCAGTTGGCTTTAGGAACTCCAATGAAATGTGCATTGCCCGTAGGGTTTTTGCGTAAATCAGGTTTATTCCACTTCCTGCGTCCATGAATATTCTGTCAACATCGTACGTCCCTATTTGAGCTTTGAGTACCAAGGGCGCATTTCCTGGCCGAGGTACTGTTATTGGGTGATCATCTCTGCTGAATTCTATTGGTTGCTCTGACCAATGTAGGTATTCCGTTGTCGCTGGAGGTGAAGTTATTGCGAGGTTGACTTGTCGAGTTATGCTTTTCTCCTCTTTATTCGACTTGGGCACTGGTTGTATCATTGCTGTGATGTGCCCTTTAGATGGAACATATCCTTCCTCGTCGTCGCGTCCCTGGTTTGATTGATCTTGACCCTTGGGAGCTCCACTATTTCCTTGTTCGGTTGCCAGCGTGTTGCTTGTGTTTCCCTCGTATCCCTGGCGTTTTGCCTCGGCTTGCTTGTTAAGTTCTGCTTCTTCTAGTTTCAAGAACGTAGTGCAATCTTTCATTGCATGCCTAGATACTCGTTTCCCATCGACAAACGCAGAATGGATGTGACACGGTCCATTGAGCATGTCTTCTGGTGATGAGTTGTACTCTCTGGATTCCCTTGGCGGAAATTTTTTGTACTCTTCTCTGCCATAGTTACGGTATCCCGAACTTTTGCAATCGTTGCCTTGGTAGCTGTTATCTTTATATCCTGTGGCTACTTGGCTGTGGGAGCCGTAATTGTCGTAATTACGGGACCTTCTCCTTTGACCTCCATATCTGGTTCCTGTATCATCTTCTGGTGATCGCGTGCGTTAATTGTTGCACACATCTTCTCCATTTGCGAATCTATTTGCTACATCCATTAGATCTGATACTGTTTTCGGCTTGATACTGCCCATCTCTTCGACTAGGTCTCCTCGTTGTAACCCGATTATGAATGCATCTATTGCTCTTTCGTCTGAGACTTCAACTGCCAATTTTTTTATAAGACTCCACCTTTGGATATACGTTCTTAATGTCTCTCCGCGCTGCTGTACGCAGGCTTTGACTTCTTCTATGGATGCTGGCCGCTTGTATGTCGACTTGAAGTTACTTGTAAATTGCTTTGTGAGCTCCTCCCAGCTTCCAATTGTTTCCTTTTCTAATTTGCTTAGCCATGACCTTGCCGCTCTGGTGAGGTGTAATTGCAAACTTTGCATTGCTGTTTCCTTGGTTCCTCCTAGTAGTTTTACTGCTTGCAGATAATCTGAGAGCCATGACTGTGGATCTTGAGATCCGTCATACTTTTGTTGATCATGGGGTAGTTTGAAACCTTTGGGTACTGGCGTGATGCGAACCCTACGGGTAAAGCATGGCACCCCCATCTCCTTTTCATCGTCTTCGTAGTCATATGTTCTGTTGGGAGTTCTGGATCGTCAGGTTCCTTTGTTCTTTGGACTATTGTATCATCCAGGTGATGGCGTCCTAGATTGGGGACTTCCACTTCTGTGCCGAGGACTGCTGTGACGGTGTGGTGATCTTGGTTTGTGAGTTCCTTTGTTGCGATATGCCTCCTTCTCTTTTGCTGATAACTTGTTGCCTACCATCTTTAATCCATTTAGCGCTGCTCGGTGCATATGTTCCCTCGGGTCTCCTGGATTTGGTCGTGTCGTATGCAGGTATGCTTGAGCTGCCACTAATGCTGCTTCCGGAGTTTTTTGGATAATATTTCCTTGCTCGTCGACCGATAGGAAGGACAAGTCGAGGTTTTTTGAGATGCTTTGCCTTTCTGAGTACACTAGATTCTCATACCTTGAACCATGTCGACGGTGCCTTCTGTTTGTGTATGATGCGTCGCTACGTGCTCTACGAGCAGCGTCGCTTGCTGCAATTGCTGAGTCCTTCCTTTTCTGTATTTCAATCCTTTCTTTTGCTAATTGCTTCGCCTGTTGCCTTAGGGTGTAATGGTACCCCAAGAGCATGTTTTGGCTAGAGTTTGTTGGTATTGGCGTGCCGTGCTCCACGGCTGTATTGATTGTTCTCCACTCTTCTTCTGATAGTCAAACTTTTACCCTCGTTGCGAGGGAGTCAGCGGTTTCTCCCTTTGCTAAATGATTCGCCCCTCTGTTTATATTTGCTGGATTAAGTACTTGGTTGTTGTTGTCGTCGAGTTCTTCTGAGTTATTTTCTGCGATGGCGAGTATCTGACACCGATTGTCGAATTTGTTGTTGTGACTTGAGAAGATCGAATTGTCGTCTTCAGAAAGTTCTAGTCCTGTTTTCTAGGAGTCTATTGATTGATCTGAGTTGTCATCGTGGTAGATTGTGAGATCTTCGAGTTGCACTTCTAAGTCAAAATTCTCCATGGTTTCGTCGCCTCCTGCGACTTTTCCTTCTTTTGCTTCTGCTAAGCTGACCGGCGAGTTTACCTTGCTAGAAGAGCCTTCTGATGATTCTGGGGGTTCATTTGCCGACGGATCCGTTTTCATCGGATCTGAAAGGCGAATCGAACCTAATGATCCAACGCGAAAGTTTAGACTTCCGATCGTCAAATCCATATCTTGATCCATACTCTCGAATACTTGCGTGAAACTTGACTGGTGAGGTTGAAAATCGACGATTCCGAAAGGTATCTGAATTATGTCGACTTGCGAGTTGTTGTTTGCTGAAAGCAAAAAAGCCGTCGAGTTCATGATGCCAACGCCCAGAGTCCCCACGGTCAGCGCCAATTGACGAGGGTTAAACTCGACAAATGTCCTAGATGAAGGACTTAGGATCGGGGAGATAGGGCGTCAGATGAATTCGAAGGTAAACTCAGTCAAACAAGGTGTCTATGAAAGTAAACGTGGGTATAAAACTTGGCTTGCTTTCAATCTGTCCCACACCGTCCCCTCCTGGCCCCTTTATATAGGTGGCCAGGTCTCGAGGATCGGGTAGGGTCCAATATAAATTACAATATCGACATACGGTAAGAACTCGTATTTCGACAAGTATTACAATTGGGCCTAGCTTAACGGAACTCAGGGGTACTCAACTGACAGGCTCTATTATCTATGCCCTTGTCAGCGCCCTTGTTGGAGTGTCACGAAGCTAGCAAGCATCACCTTCTTAAGTTTGGTTTTTTCCTACTGGATCGGTAAACCTCAGTTTCTTACTGAGGCAAAACTTGCTACTGTGCTCATCATACCTTCCTCTTGGGGTTCCCAACTGGGTGGTCATCCTGCCCGCATCACACCCTCCTTGCGCATCCTCTTGCTGTGCGAAAGAGCGAAGGCTAAAGATTTAGTCTCGCCAGACGCAGTCGCGGGGGGGAGTGATACGTCTCTAACGTATCTATAATTTTTGATGCTCCATGCTTGTTTTTACACCATTTGCTTAGTGTTTCATTACACTTCGTGGCATTTTTATGCATTTTCTGGAACTAACCTATTAACGAGATGCCACAGTGCCAGTTCCCTGTTTTCTGTTGTTTTTGTGTTTTAGAAAAGTTACACGGGAAATATTCTCGGAATTGGACGAAACAAAGTCCAGACGTCCAGATATTTACCGAAGCTTCCAGGGAACCGAAGAGGAGACGGAGAGGAGCCACTGGTGGGCTGCACCACAAGGGGGCACGGCCTAGGGCTGGTGATGACCCACAAGTATAGGGGGTGTATCGTAGTACTTTCGATAAATAAGAGTGTCAAACCCAACGAGGAGCAGAAGGTGTTGACAAGTGGTTTTGATCAAGGTTTCACTATAAATACTAGCAAACGGGTTTTCAGGGGTATTTGGTAATGCAAATAAATAAAGTGCGAGTAAATAAAAGACAGTAGTAATAATTGCAGGAAGTGGCCCAATCCTTTCTAGAGCAAAGGACAAGCCGGTTGTATAAGTTATGATAACCAAACGTTCTCGAGGACACACGGGAGTTTCTGTCAAGTGCTTTCGCGTCATACCGCTAAATAATCTTTACTGGTTTGATAAGTGTTATGGGGGTGAACCTGTGCTAGCGCACTACCCTTACTAGGATGAATACACACTTGTGATTACACCCCTTGCAAGCATCCGCAAATACAAGAAAGTAATTAAGATAAATCTAACCACAACCTTAAACTCTAAGATCCTACGCTCCCTGGTGCAATGGTTTCCCAACGGAGGTTTAGGTTTCTGTCACTCCAGCAACCCCACAATTGGTAGCCAAATACACAATGCATCTCACTAGGCCCATAAATGGTGAAGTATCATGTAGTCAACGTTCACATGACACCACTAGTGAAATAGCACCACAACAAATAAATATCAAACCATTAAATATTACTCAACATAATTCCACTACTAACGACTTGACTTCTCCCATGTCCTCAAGAACTAAACGAACTACTCACAAGACATCATATGGATCATGATCAGAGGTGAAATAATGGTAAATAACAATCTGAACATAAACCTTAATTCAACGGTTCCACTCAATAGCATCAACCACAAGAGTAATCAACACCGAGAAAGTTTCCCCTAAGAATTTAACAAGATCCAACTCAAGATGTTACAGCGGGATGGCGTGGTGATGGTTGATACGTCTCAAACGTATCTATAATTTTTGATGCTCCATGCTTGGTTTTACACCATTTGCCTATTGTTTCGTTACACTTAGTGGCATTTTTATGCATTTTCCGGAACTAACCTATTAACAAGTGCCACAGTGCCAGTTTCCTGTTTTCTGCTGTTTTTGTGTTTCAGAAGTGATACACAGAAAATATTCTCGGAATTGGACGAAACAAGTTCCTGAAGTCTTATTTTTCCCGGAAGCTTCCAGACATCCGAAGGAGAGACGGAGAGGGGCCACCAGGGCCCCACACACAGGGCCGGCGCGGCCTGGCCCCTGGCCGCGCCACCCCTGTGTGAGGGAGCCTGGCTCCACCTCTGACATCGCCCCTTCGCCTATAAAGACCCCCCGACGAGAAAAACCTAAGGACCCGATCAGTTTTCCAGAACACATCGCGATCCGCCGCCGCCGTCGACCCGAAGATCGGGAGGGTCCAGAAGCTCTTCCCGGCACCCTGCCGGAGAGGGGAATCGCCACCGGAGGTCTTCTTCATCGCCATGCTTGCCTCCGGAGCGATGAGTGAGTAGTCTACCTTGGACTATGGGTCCATAGCAGTAGCTAGATGGTTGTCTTCTCCACCATGTGCTTCATGTTTAGATCTCATGAGCTGACCTACATGATTGAGATCACCGTTATGTAATTCTATGATGTTGGTTTGTTGGGATCCGATGAATATTGATGTTTATGATTAAGTTGCTGTACTGAATTATATCTTTTGTTATCTCTATGTTGTTTATGATCTTGCATGCTCTCCGTTGTTAGTAGCTATCTTGGCCGAGTAGTTGCTAGTGACTCCAAGAGGGGGTATTTATGATCGATAGTGGGTTCATGTCTCTATTTCACCTGGGGGAGTGACAGAAACCTGTAAGGTGGTAGATGTGCTGTTGCTACTAGGGAGAAAACAACATTCATATGCTCAAGGGCATATGCTTTGTTTACATTACACACTTTGCTTAATGCAATTATCTGTTGTTCGCAACTTAATACTTTTGGGGTGTTCGGATTGATATCCCCGAGGGTGGATTATTAGTCATAGATGCAGTTGGATGGCGGTCTATGTATTTTGTTATAATGCCCAGAGTAAATCTCATAGTGATCTTCTTGTAAATCTCATAGATGCAGTTGCGAACAACAGATAATTGCATTAAGCAAAGTGTGTAATGTAAACAAAGCATATGCCCTTGAGCATATGAATGTTGTTTTCTCCCTAGTAGCAACAGCACATCTACCACCTTAGAGGTTTCTGTCACTCCCCCAGGTGAAATAGAGGCATGAACCCACTATCGAGCATAAATACCCCCTCTTGGAGTCACTAGCAACTACTCGGCCAAGATAGCTACTAACAACGGAGAGCATGCAAGATCATAAACAACATAGAGATAACAAAAGATATAATTCAGTACATCAACTTAATCATAAACACCAATATTCATCGGATCCCAACAAACCAACATCATAGAATTACATAACGGTGATCTCAATCATGTAGGGCAGCTCATGAGATCTAAACATGAAGCACATGGTGGAGAAGACAACCATCTAGCCACTGCTATGGACCCATAGTCCAAGGTAGACTACTCACTCATCGCTCCGGAGGCAAGCATGGCGATGAAGAAGACCTCCGGTGGCGATTCCCCTCTCCGGCAGGGTGCCGGGAAGAGCTTCTGGACCCTCCCGATCTTCGGGTCGACGGCGGCGGCGGATCGCGATGTATTCTGGAAAACTGATCGGGCCCTTAGGTTTTTCTCGTCAGGGGGTATATATAGGCGAAAGGATGATGTCAGAGGAGGGACTACGGCCCCTCACGTGGGCCCAGCGCGGCCAGGGGGGTGGCCGCGCCGCCCCTATGTGTGGGGGCCACGTGGCCCCCCTCCGTCAGGTCTTCGGATGTTTGGGAGCTTCCCCGTGAAATATGACTTCAGGAACTTGTTTCGTCCAATTCCGAGAATATTTCATGTGTATCACTTCTGAAACACAAAAACAGCAGAAAACAGGAAACTGGCACTTAGGCACTTCGTTAATAGGTTAGTTCCAGAAAATGTATAAAAGTACCACTAAGTGTAACGAAACAATAGGCAAATGGTGTAAAAACAAGCATGGAGCATCAAAAATTATAGATACGTTTGAGACGTATCAAGCATCCCCAAGCTTAACTCCTGCTCGTCCTCGAGTAGGTAAGTGATAACAAAAGAATAATTTTTGAGGTGACATGCACCTACACAATCTTTATCATATATGTAAGCATTGGTGAGCTGGGATCAATAGAACTTAAAACATGGGCATGAAAGATATAATCATGACAATAAGAACTTAGCAACCATGTTGTAAACATGCAAATGAACACAAACAAAGGATCATGATAATGAAACAATGAAAGTCAAACGTGTGTTCAAATCATAAGGAAAAACATACAAATGGTTTTCAGCTAGTCCTTCAAAGAGAGCAAAACATAAATGCATAGGACACCTCAAAGTTTAAGAGGGCGACTAGATACAAATAATTTAAGAACAAGTGAAACCAATCATCATGAGTCAATCAATGAACTTTGGGACAATGCATATCACACTAAGAATGACAACTATGCTCTCTTAATGGTGCATAAAGAAAGAAGGTGGTGACTCAACATAAAAGTAAAAGAAAGGCCCTTCGCAGAGGGAAGCAGTGATTTAAACATGTGCTAGAGCTTTTCATTTGTAAAACAGAGATAAAACTTGATTTTGAGAGGTGGTTGTCTTTGTCAACGACTGGCAATGGGGTTCTTACTATCTTCCATACAAAAATAGAGCAAGTTTTTGAGAGAGAGATTGGCACTTCGTGCTCTTTTTATAAAACTTGGCACTCCTCCCCACCTTTTCCTTTCACATACCATGGCTAACCGATTCCATCGGGTGCCCACCAACATTCACATTCTTGGAGGAGTGCCTTTTTTCTTTCTTTTCTTTCTTTTTTTTCTTTTTTTTTCTTTTTTCGAATAAACAATATGGAAGATAGCAAATCCGACCACTACGTCCCCATGAGCTGAAAACAGTGTCACAAAACGAGAAGTATTTTGAAGGTTTTTGAAAGGTAGCACACGAAAATTTTACTTTGGAATGGCTTACAAATACCATGCATAGGAATTTATAGTGGACACAATGGCAAACTTTGGCTTTTAGGAGTTGGATGCACGAGTAGAGCTCATACTCAGTACAAGGCGAGGGCTAGCAAAAGACTGGGAGCGACCAACTAAGAGAGCAATAATGGCCATAATCATGCAAAGCGACAAAGCGACATTAAAAGAAGCATACGATGGCATCAAAAGTCAAAAACTAAATGATCATGAAGGCTAATGGCGACTTTGGAAGAGTCTAACATGTGTGAGCATGCGCCAAGTCAACCCAAATAAAGCATCAAGGAGAAAACCAAAATAATGCTTCCATACAATAAAAACAACACATGATTTTTTCGAAGGCTCATTAAGCAATCTCAGTTATTTGAGACAAGTCATGCTACAGCAAAACCACTAAGCATACTATCAAAAATACATAAAGCATGACATGAAAAAGCCTAAGCCGCAGTCTACACAAGCTCCTTCTTGTACCACTATTTTGCACAAAGCTTTTTCTCTTTTCCAACACCATTTGAAATTTTTATAAACACCTCTTTTGATGAAAACCAATGAAGATCAGAGGCAAAAATACACCTTGATGAAAAGATATGACAAGATCTGAACGCATATCAAGGCGAAATCGAAAACCAAAAGCAGTAGCAGAAAAAGTAGAATGCTCGATTTTGAATAAGAGTGAAAACTGAGCGTTCTTTGCAAATGAAAATGAGTACATCTCCTCCAAAGAAAATTTGTTGGGGTCCAACCATTTATTGCAGCAAACAAACAAACTAAACTAACTAAGAAAACTAAAACAACTGACACTCCAAGAAAAACACATAGTGCATGAAGCAATAAAAATATAGTGTCTTGAAAGGTGACCTGATTTTTGCCGATGAAGAAGGGGTGCCTCGGGGGCATCCCCAAGCTTTGACGCTTGTACTTCTTGGATATTTCTTGGGGTGATGCATGGGCATCCCCAAGCTTGAGCTTTTGTCCATTCTTCAACTCATCTCATCATTCTCCAATCCCTACACTTGAAAACTTCCTTCATACAAAACTAAACACAATTCTATTAGCAACATTAGTGCAAGCATAAAATATATTCAACCTCTTTTAGCTTCAGGTTTCAACCCAAAACCACCACATATGAAGTATATACTACTGTAGCAACTTCCCAAAAAGTTCCATGATCAAAAAGAACTCAAAAGAAAGCGATAATAGTGGCAAAAACAAATATTGGCAGAAATCTGTCAAAACTGGACAGCTGATAATGGACGAATTTTTGAGGGATTTTCCGTTGCTCAAATCAAAAAGTGTTCAACTAAGAAAAGTTTGGATATAACCTGGGGCATATACACAAGAAATCGCAGGTCCAAAAGATAAACAGAGAATTTTCACGAATTTTTACGGTGCAGCACCGAAAACAGTTTCAGGACAGCAATAACCCCAAATCTTTACCTCACTCAAATTAGAGGCTTCTCTTGGCACAAAAACGAAATAAACAAGATAAGGAGTGGTCATTACAGTAGTAATGACTTCCAAGACTCAAATAAAAGAAAAAGTACTGAAAATAAAACATTGGGTTATCTCCCAAGAGTGCTTTTCTTTAACGCCTTTGAGCTAGGCGCAGAAAATTGCGAATCAAGTATTTTCAGAAGAAGCATTAAGATCAACAGCAGAGGTCTTATCAATAAGACATTGTATTTCATCCACATAAGTTTTAGAAGACTCTTTGTGATCATTCTTTGGCACACTATTCTCATCAAAAAGATTTTCAGGACAAATCCAGTCAAAATTATTTTCAAAAGCTTCACTCAATCCCAAAAGCTTGCAAGGAATAGGTATTTCGGGCTCTTTATCATCTGTACTAATAACATTTATAGGAGAACCGAGTTTATTAAAACGTTTAAGAACCTTCCTAGCTTCAACAACGACATCCTTAAATTCTAGGCGCAGAGTTTCCAAGATAAAAGCTTTCTTTTCGGGATCCTCAATTTCATGAAGCTTGAGGAACATGTATTGCATATAGGGATTAAGACTAGCAAACCTAGCTTCTAACATGTGAACTAAATGAGCAGAAGCAACTTCATAACTAGGAGCTAACTCAACCAAAGACTTTTCCTCAACTTCCTTATGCATACTAATGTGATTAAAGAACTCCTCAATGTTTCTATTTCCAATAATTGAACCACTACCTACTGAGAGGTCCTCCAGAACGAACTTAGGGAACAACATGATAAACTAAAGTAAAGTAAAAACAACTACCAAGGATTCTAATTTTTTTGGTTTTTGATATAAAGCAATGCAGGTAAAATAAAATAAAGTAAAGCAAAACAAATAACAAAGTAAAGAATGTGTGTGCGAAGAACTCCCCTCGCAGAAGTCTTCTCTCTTCCCCGGCAACGGCGCCAGAAAAGAAGCTGCTACTCGTGTGATGGCGCCAGAAAAGACTGTGGCGTTTAGTTGACGTGGGAGCAGTAAGTCCTTGTGCGTGGTGATTGACCAGCCCGTTGGGAACCCCAAGAGGAAGGTATGATGAGTGTAGCGGCTAGTTTTCCCTCAGTTAAGAAACCAAGGTTTAATGTCGATCTTGAAGAAGAGAGACGGTGACGACTGAAGGTGATGCAGACTGGCTTAGTAACATTCCAACAAGGGCGCCGTTTACGACACTTGTTGACTCATCTTCGGCCAGCAGCAACGCGGAACCTGCACACACACAAACAAATACTTTGTTCCCAACTTGCGATGAGGTTGTCAATCTCACCGGTTTGCTTGAAACAAAGGTTATGAGTGTATCGAGTGGAAAACAGTAGTAATATGCGAGTAAAGTAAACAGTGCGGGAAAAGTAAACAGTTGATTGCAATATGATTAAAATAGGACCGGGGTCCACAGTTCACTAGTGGTGTCTCTCCATAGATAAATAACATGCTGGGTAAACAAATTACAGTTGGGCAATTGATAGAATAAAGATAACGTGATATGTCAAGAAGATCACTATGAGATTTACTCTGGGCATTACAACAAAATACATAGATCGCCATCCAACTGCATCTATGACTAATAATCCACCCTCGGGGATATCATCCGAACACCCCAAAAGTATTAAGTTGCGAACAACAGATAATTGCATTAAGCAAAGTGTGTAATGTAAACAAAGCATATGCCCTTGAGCATATGAATGTTGTTTTCTCCCTAGTAGCAACAGCACATCTACCACCTTAGAGGTTTCTGTCACTCCCCCAGGTGAAATAGAGGCATGAACCCACTATCGAGCATAAATACCCCCTCTTGGAGTCACTAGCAACTACTCGGCCAAGATAGCTACTAACAACGGAGAGCATGCAAGATCATAAACAACATAGAGATAACAAAAGATATAATTCAGTACAGCAACTTAATCATAAACACCAATATTCATCGGATCCCAACAAACCAACATCATAGAATTACATAACGGTGATCTCAATCATGTAGGGCAGCTCATGAGATCTAAACATGAAGCACATGGTGGAGAAGACAACCATCTAGCTACTGCTATGGACCCATAGTCCAAGGTAGACTACTCACTCATCGCTCCGGAGGCAAGCATGGCGATGAAGAAGACCTCCGGTGGCGATTCCCCTCTCCGGCAGGGTGTCGGGAAGAGCTTTTGGACCCTCCCGATCTTCGGGTCGACGGCGGCGGCGGATCGCGATGTATTCTGGAAAACTGATCGGGCCCTTAGGTTTTTCTCGTCAGGGGGTATATATAGGCGAAAGGACGATGTCAGAGGAGGGACCACGGCCCCTCACGTGGGCCCGGCGCGGCCGGTTGGGTGGCCGCGCCGCCCCTGTGTGTGGGGGCCACGTGGCCCCCCTCCGTCAGGTCTTCGGATGTTTATGAGCTTCCCCGTGAAATATGACTTCAGGAACTTGTTTCGTCCAATTCCGAGAATATTTTCTGTGTATCACTTCTGAAACACAAAAACAGCAGAAAACAGGAAACTGGCACTGTGGCACTTCGTTAATAGGTTAGTTCCGGAAAATGTATAAAAGTACCACTAAGTATAACGAAACAATAGGCAAATGGTGTAAAAACAAGCATGGAGCATCAAAAATTATAGATACGTTTGAGACGTATCAAGGCGCCATATATAAATTGTCCGGTGCTGTCGCAAACTAGCAAGCATCACCTTCAGCTGTCATTTGTCTGCTTTTCTCCTGAACGATAAACCTTGGTTTCTAACTGAGGGAAAACGAGCTACTATACTCATCACACCTTCCTCTTGGGGTTCCCAACGGGCTGGTCATTTACCACGCATCAAGCTCTTTTTCTGGCGCCGTTGCCGGGGAAAAGTGGAAGACTTCTGCGAGTGGAGTTTTTCGCACACACATCCTTTACTTTGTTATTGTTTTGCTTTACTTTATTTATTTTACCTGCATTGATTTTTATCAAAAACCCAAAAAAATTAGAATCCTTGGTAGTTGTTATTTCTTTACTTTAGTTTATCATGTTGTTCCCTAAGTTTGTAATGGAGGACCTCTCAGTAGGTAGTGGTTCAATTATTGGCAAAAGTAACATTGAGGAGTTCTTTAATCACATTAGTATGCATAAGGAAGTTGAGGAAAAGTCTTTGGTTGAGTTAGCTCCTAGTTATGAAGTTGCTTCTGCTCATTTAGTTCACATGTTAGAAGCTAGGTTTGCTAGTCTTAATTCTTCTATGCAATACATGTTCCTTAAGCTTCATGAAATTAAGGATCCCGAAAAGAAAGCTTTTATCTTAGAAACCTTGCGCACAGAATTTAGAGATGTTGCAATTGAGGCTAGGAAAGTTTTTAAGAAGTTTAATAAGCTTAGCTCGCCTGTAAAGGTTGTTGGTACGCCTGATGATTTTAAAATGCAAATACCTTGTAAACTTGTAGGAATTCATGATGCCTTGGAAACTAATTTTAGTTGGATTTGTCGTGAAAATCTTTTTGATGAAAATAGTGTACCAAGGCGTGACTACAAGGGGTACTAAAAACCTCGTTTGGATAGTATTCATTTCTTTGTTCCTATGGAGCTTGATGCTTCCTCACTTGATATTACTTGAATCGCAATTTTCTGCGCCTAACTCAAAGGCGTTAAAGAAAAGCACTCTTGGGAGATAACCCAATGTTTTCTTTTCAGTACTTTTTCTTTTATTTGAGTCTTGGAAGTCATTACTACTGTAATGACCGCTCCTTATCTTGTTTATTTCGTTTTTGTGCCAAGGGAAGCCTCTAATTTGAGCGAGGTAAAGATTTGGGGTTATTGCTGTCCTGAAACTGTTTTCGGTGCTGCACCGTAAAAATTCGTATAAATTCTCTGTTTATCTTTTGGACCTGCGATTTCTTGTGCATATGCCCCAGGTTATATCCAAACTTTTCTTAGTTGAACACTTTTTGATTTGAGCAACAGAAAACCTTTCAAAAATTCGTCCTTTGTCAGCTGTTTAGTTTTGACAGATTTCTGCCAATATTTATTTTTGCACTTTATCGCTTTCTTTTGAGTTCTTTTTGATCATGGAACTCTTGTGGAAGTTGCTACAGTAGTATATACTTTATATGTGGTGGTTTTGGGTTGAAACATGAAGCTAAAAGAGGTTGAATATATTTTATGCTTACACTAATGTTGCTAATAGAATTGTGTTTAGTTTTGTATGAAGGAAGTTTTCAAGTGTAGGGATTGGAGAATGATGAGATGAGTTGAAGAATGGACAAAAGCTCAAGCTTGGGGATGCCCATGCATCACCACAAGAAATATCCAAGAAGTACAAGCGTCAAAGCTTGGGGATGCCCCCGAGGCACCCCTTCTTCATCGGCAAAAATCAGGTCACCTTTCAAGACACTATATTTTTATTGCTTCATACACTATGTGTTTTTCTTGGAGCGTCAGTTGTTTTAGTTTTCTTAGTTGGTTTAGTTTGTTTGTTTGCTGCAATAAATGGTTGGACCCCAACAAATTTCCTTTGGAGTAGATGTACTCGTTTTCATTTGCAAAGAACGCTCTAGTTTTCACTCTTATCGTTCAACGAGTGTTCACTTTTTCTGCTACTGCTTTTGGTTTTCGTTTTCGCCTTGATTTGCATTCAGATCTTGTCATATCTTTTCATCAAGGTGTATTTTTGCCTCTGATCTTTATTGGTTTTCATCAAAAGAGGTGTTTATAAAAATTTCAAATGGTGTTGGAAAAGAGAAAAAGCTTTGTGCAAAATAGTGGTACAAGAAGGAGCTTGTGTAGACTGCGGCTTAGGCTTTTTCATGTCATGCTTGATGTCTTTTTGATAGTATGCTTAGTAGTTTTGCTGTAGCATGACTTGTCTCAAATAACTGAGATTGCTTAATGAGCCTTTGAAAAAATCATGCGTTGTTTTTATTGTATGGAAGCATTATTTTGGTTTTCTCCTTGATGCTTTATTTGGGTTGACTTGGCGCATGCTCACACATGTTAGACTCTTACAAAGTCGCCATTAGCCTTCATGATCATTTAGTTTTTGACTTTTGATGCCATCTTATGCTTCTTTTAATGTCGCTTTGTCGCTTTGCATGATTATGGCCATTATTGCTCTCTTAGTTGGTCGCTCCCAGTCTTTTGCTAGCCCTCGCCTTGTACTGAGTATGAGCTCTACTCGTGCATCCAACTCCTAAAAGCCAAGTTTGCCATTGTGTCCACTATAAATTCCTATACATGGTATTTGTAAGCCATTCCAAAGTAAAATTTCCATGTGCTACCTTTCAAAACCTTCAAAATACTTCTTGTTTTGTGACACTGTTTTCAGCTCATGGGGACGTAGTGGTCGGATTTGCTATCTTCCATATTGCTTATTCCAAAAAGAAAAAAAAAGAAAAAATAGAAAAAAGGCACTCCTCCAAAGAATGTGAATGTTGGTGGGCACCCGATGGAATCGGTTAGCCATGGTATGTGAAAGGAAAAAAGGTGGGGAGGAGTGCCAAGTTTTATAAAAAGAGCACAAAAGTGCCAATCTCTCTCTCAAAAACTTGTTTCATTTTTGTATGGAAGATAGTAAGAACCCCATTGCTAGTCGTTGACAAAAGCAACCACCTCTCAAAACCCAAGTTTTATCTCTGTTTTACAAATGAAAAGCTCTAGCACATGAGCAATCACTGCTTCCCTCTGCGAAGGGCCTTTCTTCTACTTTTATGTTGAGTCACCACCTTCTTTCTTTATGCACCATTAAGAGAGCATAGTTGTCATTCTTAGTGTGATATGCATTGTCCCAAAGTTCATTGATTGATTCATATGATTGGTTTCACTTGTTCTTAAATTATTTGTATCTAGTCGCCCTCTTAAACTTGAAGGTGTCCTATGCATTTATGTTTTGCTCTCTTTGAAGGACAAGCTGAAAATCAATTGTATGTTTTTCCTTATGATTTGAACACACGTTTGACTTTCATTGTTTCATTATCATGATCTTTTGTTTGTGTTCATTTGCATGTTTACAACATGGTTGCTAAGTTCTTATTGTCATGATTATATCTTTCATGCCCATGTTTTAAGTTCTATTGATCCCAGCTCACCAATGCTTACATATATGATCAAGATTGTGTAGGTGCATGTCACCTCAAAAATTATTCTTTGTTATCACTTACCTACTCGAGGACGAGCAAGAGTTAAGCTTGGGGATGCTTGATACGTCTCAAACGTATCTATAATTTTTGATGCTCCATGCTTGTTTTTACACCATTTGCCTATTGTTTCGTTACACTTAGTGGCATTTTTATGCATTTTCCGGAACTAACCTATTAACAAGTGCCACAGTGCCAGTTTCCTGTTTTCTGCTGTTTTTGTGTTTCAGAAGTGATACACAGGAAATATTCTCGGAATTGGATGAAACAAGTTCCTGAAGTCTTATTTTTCCGGAAGCTTCCAGACATCCGAAGGAGAGATGGAGAGGGGCCACCAGGGCCCCACACACAGGGCCGGCGCGGCCTGGCCCCTGGCCGCGCCACCCCTGTGTGAGGGAGCCTGGCTCCACCTCTGACATCGCCCCTTCGCCTATAAAGACCCCCCAACGAGAAAAACCTAAGGACCCGATCAGTTTTCCAGAACACATCGCGATCCGCCGCCGCCGTCGACCCGAAGATCGGGAGGGTCCAGAAGCTCTTCCCGGCACCCTGCCGGAGAGGGGAATCGCCACCGGAGGTCTTTTTCATCGCCATGCTTGCCTCCGGAGCGATAAGTGAGTAGTCTACCTTGGACTATGGGTCCATAGCAGTAGCTAGATGGTTGTCTTCTCCACCATGTGCTTCATGTTTAGATCTCATGAGCTGCCCTACATGATTGAGATCACCGTTATGTAATTCTATGATGTTGGTTTGTTGGGATCCGATGAATATTGGTGTTTATGATTAAGTTGCTGTACTGAATTATATCTTTTGTTATCTCTATGTTGTTTATGATCTTGCATGCTCTCCGTTGTTAGTAGCTATCTTGGCCGAGTAGTTGCTAGTGACTCCAAGAGGGGGTATTTATGCTCGATAGTGGGTTCATGTCTCTATTTCACCTGGGGGAGTGACAGAAACCTCTAAGGTGGTAGATGTGCTGTTGCTACTAGGGAGAAAACAACATTCATATGCTCAAGGCCATATGCTTTGTTTACATTACACACTTTGCTTAATGCAATTATCTGTTGTTCGCAACTTAATACTTTTGGGGTGTTCGGATTGATATCCCCGAGGGTGGATTATTAGTCATAGATGCAGTTGGATGGCGGTCTATGTATTTTGTTGTAATGCCCAGAGTAAATCTCATAGTGATCTTCTTGACATATCACGTTATCTTTATTCTATCAATTGCCCAACTGTAATTTGTTTACCCAGCATGTTATTTTATCTATGGAGAGACACCACTAGTGAACTGTGGACCCCGGTCCTATTTTAATCATATTGCAATCACCTGTTTACTATTCCCGCACTGTTTACTTTACTCGCATACTATTACTGTTTTCCACTCGATACACTCATAACCTTTGTTTCAAGCAAACCGGTGAGATTGACAACCTCATCGTAAGTTGGGAGCAAAGTACTTGTTTGTGTGTGTGCAAGTTCCACGTTGCAGCTAGCAAGCAAAGCTTGGACGAGGCGCCATATATAAATTGTCCGGTGCTGTCGCAAACTAGCAAGCATCACCTTCAGCTGTCATTTGTCTGCTTTTCTCCTGAACGATAAACCTTGGTTTCTAACTGAGGGAAAACGAGCTACTATACTCATCACACCTTCCTCTTGGGGTTCCCAACGGGCTGGTCATTTACCACGCATGAATGGTGAAGATGAAGGTGTTGGTGATGGAGATGATGATGATGATGATGATGATCCCGATGAAGTCCGGTGCGATGGTGATGACGATGGCGACGATCTCCCCTCTCCGGGAAGGAATTTCCCCGGTAGATTTCTGCCTGCCGGAGAGCTTTTCTCTCTCTGGTGTTCTCCGCCCCGCAAAGGCGGCGGTGTCTATCTCTCAGCCCCTTGACTTAGGTTTTCGGGGACGATCAAGTACGCGCAGGGACGAGACCTGAAGTGGGCCAGGGTGGCCACACAGTAGGCCGGCGCGGCCAGGGGCCAGGCCGCGCCGCCTACGTGTGAGCCTACCCCCTGGCTCCTCTCGCCTCCTCCTTCTGGCTTCCTGAGTCTTTCGACAAAATATAATTTTCTGGTATTTTTCTAGAATTTTCCTGATCTTCTGAAATATGGTGTCTTGACGGTCCTTTTCCAGCAGAATCCTGACTCCGGCAGCAAATCCTCCAACGATCATCAAACATGTAAAAACAGAGGAAACAACATAAGTATCATCTCTAAATATGAAATATATCAATGAATAACAGTAAATTATGATACAAAATAGTGATGCAAAATGGCCGTATCAACTCCCCCCAAGCTTAGACCTCGCTTGTCCCCAAGCGAAAACTGAACTCAGTAAACATGACCACACGTTTATGGAGTGAAGTGTCGATAATCAAAATACGGACAAGAAGCATCACATTCACCAATGCACAAGTTATAATAGACAGCAACTTCCCTTTATCTCTACAAATAATATTGCAATCGGTCGGTAGGTTCATCCGTACGTCGTGCAGTTTTACATAAAGCCCCCTTTGAAATTTATTAATCAACCCGCAGTCTACCTTGTCGCCTATTTGTCATTTACACCCTCCAGTTCCTGGGAATTGACCGGCAATCCACCTTATCCCCATCCGCCCGCACACAACGTGTCTGGATGACCGATGCGGCGCTGCCGCGACGACGGGGGTGATTTCCGGATGGATACCAGCCCGAGGAGGGGAGGTGCGGCAGAGATGTGGCGATGCCGCGATGACGGGGGTGACTTTCGGATGGATACCAGCCCGAGGAGGGGAGGTGCGGCAGAGCACGTCGGCGAAGAGGCTCGATGGAGCGGACAAGGATCACGAGCGGCTTCACAATGACGGTAGGGAGTCGGACCAGACGGAGGGCCAGCCGGCCAGACCAGAGAGGGAGTGGCGCCCGCGTGTGAGAGGCAAGGGAGAGAGCGGACCACTTCCGACCGGCCTAATCAGCCGGAGGTGGTCGAGCTCGTGCGGGCGAGGGAGGAGTGGCAGGAACGGGCAAAATCGCCGGCGGCGTCGAGGGGTATCGAACAAGACGGGCGACGTAGGCGCCAGGGAGGAGCTGGCGGTGCTGCAGGAAGCCTAGAGGAGAGAGGGAGGGAGGGAGGCTGGCGCGTGCTTCGCCGGAGCTGCACAGAAGAGGGAGGCAACTGAGTAGCGGCCGGCGGCCGGCTTGGGTCATGCGGTCCTGGACGAATACGTGCGTGCGTAGATGCGGTTAGGGTTGAGTCATGCATCGGTCTAGCTATGGGCCTAATTAGCCCAGTTGAGCAGGCTGGGCTGCCTCTCTCTTCAGAAAATCTTTTTTATTTCTATTTATAATTTTAGAATATAAGATAATAATAGAAGAAAAGGGGGCAAGGGAGAAAGAAAGGACAAACCCCCTAAAAAATTCGGAATACCTCTCTCCACTCCTCTCATCTCTAAAACAAGTATATTTATGGTTTCCTTTGTCTTTTACCTTTTGATTTTGCAGGGAAAAAATACGTGAGAGGGAAGTTACTTTTAAGGGATTTCTATTTTCGTGCCCTCGGGTCGTTAGTTGTGCTCAGTTTTCCCCAGCCGCTTAGTTTTTCCTCAGTTTTACCCAAGCCCTTGTCTGAAACTCTCACAAGGAGCTTGGACGGGAGGAATCCCGTTAAGTTGACCGTTGGTTGGTGCTGGCAAGTGGGGCCGCTGTTTGTGCCCCGCAGTGGACACGCCTCCACTTATCCAGATCATCGTGGGACCCGCAACTTGTCCACGTTAGCGCACCGGACCCACAGCTTACCCTGGTGCCCGTTGCAAAATGGGAGCCCGAGCCAGCCCCGCGCCCGTGCTCGTGCCATTGCTTCCCCCTTCTTTCCCCGCGCCCCATTGTTCTTCTTCTCCGCGGCAGCCCTTCCCCGGCAGGCGGGTGATGTCTAGTTTCTCTTCGACCTCCCGTTCTTCATGGCCGTAGTATGGACCCATTCCTTTGACAAGATGCCCTGACTGTCCACGCCAAGAGCCTCTGAAGCGGTCGATTTGTAAGATGAACGACAATGGCAACCGTGGACGTGAGTTCCTTGCATGCGAGAGCTTGCCATATAGAGAGGGGGATAAGGTTAGATCTCGATCCAATTGCTCTGTTTTCTCTCGATTTTCTTGTTATTCCCTCGAATTTGGGATTTAGGGTTCACGTTGTTGTTTTCAGATCCTGAAGAAATGCATGTATTTTGAGTGGATCGATGTGTACGTTCAGAGGCTTAAATTGCAGGAATCAATTGGCGGTATTGGGGAGCGCAATTTGGGTGGGGGGGTACTTGCTGTAGAGAATGCGGTGGAGAGAGGGGCCGTCCCAATTATGCATAATGCTCCCAATGCAGAACTGGTGGAAGTGAAGGGAGAACTAAAGAAAATGAACAAGCAGTTAAAGCAGCTGATCGAGTTGAAGAAGCAAGCTAATCTGATGGCTAGTTGTTTTTTTTGTTGTATAATTGCGATCGGATTCTTATCATTGCTCGTCAAGCGCTAAAAGTTGTTACAAGGGATCCCTTGTTACAAATGCATTATTCAGTTACATGTACTTGTAGTTGTTTTCAAAGTTAGTGTGTGCATTCACCGAAATTACCAAAAAAAATAAGTGTTAGGGAATATAGGAATGCTAAAGATAGTTGATAATTGTTAGAGGGGTGACAAATAATGCATTCACCGAAATCCCAGAAATATGTATGTCTCATGTTTATACCAAAATTATACCACTTTTGGGACATTTCAAATAACCAAAACTATATCCCAAACTATATTCCCTAAAAGAAAAGGAATGCTAAAGAAAGTTGATAATTGTTAGAAGGGTGATAAATAATCCATTCACCGAAATCCCACAAATATGTATGTCTCATGTTTATACCAAAATTATACCACTTTTGGGACGTTTCAAATAACCAAAACTATATCCCAAACTATATTCCCTAAAAGAAAAGGAATGCTAAAGAAAGTTGATAATTGTTAGAGGGGTGATAAATAATCCATTCACCGAAATCCCACAAATATGCCAAATATGTATGTCTCATGTTTCTACCAAAATTATACCATTTTTGGGCCGTTTCAAATTGCCAAAACTATATTCCCTAAAAGAAAAGGAATGCTAAAGATAGTTGATAATTGTTAGAGGGATGATAAATAATTCATTCACCGCAATGTCCCAAATATGCCAAACATGTATGTCTCATGTTTCTACCAAAATTATACCACTTTTGGGCCGTTTCAAATTACCAAAACTAAATTCCCTAAAAGAAAAGGAATGCTAAATATAGTTGATAATTGTTAGAGGGGTGATAAATATGTATGTCTCTTGTTTACCACTTTTTAGTTTAACATTTTTAAATCATGGAAAGTAATGCATAAATAGAGGGAATATAGTTACGTAGCAAAATAATCCATAAATGCACACGGATCGACTCCACCAACCGTTGATCCACCGACAGAGAGAGAGGGGTGGCCACGAAGAGAGAGAGAGGGGTGGCCACGAAGAGACGGATAGGGGTATACTGCCCGTTAGATCAGTGGATCAACGGTTGGTGGAGTCGATCCGTGTGACAACTGCTCAACCAATCAGGATAAGTTTGGGTTTCTGTGAGCATTTGTGACAGTACTTGAGGGCAAAACTGAGTAGTACTAAGAAACCAAGGGGACATAAATAGTAAATAGACTAAGAGATTCAAACAAAATAATTACAAAATGAAAAATGCGTGTTTTGTATAATATAATTCATATTGGGCTACATCAAATTATTTGCAATTCAAATATACATGAGTGTGACAATTATGGCCTCATTTAGACAAACTATGTTTTGGGGAAGATGTTTTGCAAAGGGGTTTGAGTGGAAAACCATGCATCTTCATAGCTACTAGTGATTATGAGAAGTGGCAATTTGTGGTAAAACATGATTTATCTATGTTTGTTAAGGTGGCAGGTTGCGTAGGAAGATTCCATGAGTAGGTGCCACTATGTTTTTATTTTTTTGGATTTTTTTGCGCATGAAATGACTCAATTAGCTATGTTAATCTCATTTGTTGACTCTCTGTTGACCAGCTACTTGAGGGTAGAACTGAGTATATTGCACTTGCCAGTCTAAGTACTCGAGGGGAAAACTGAGTACATATAAAATTTCTGAATAAGGCCCGAGGGTAGAACTGAGTACACCAAACGTCGAAGGGTTAGCCTCGTGTCGCGGTGCACGCTGCAGCCGTGCATAGCGGACGCGTGTTGCGGTACACCAAACGCCACCTTCGTCTTTATAGAGCCCCTCTCTCTCTCTCGACGCTTGCCCACTATCTCATTCTCACTGCAACCGCCTCTCCTGTCCCATCATCTTCTCCACTTCGCGTCGAAAAACCCCCTAAGAAAAAACCCCGGCGATGGAGAAGCATGAGATGCCCATTTCCGACGTAGCCGCCGGCGCATCGGCCGCCGGCGCATCGTCCGCCGGCGCATCGGCCGCCGCCGCCGTCCAGGCCCCCGTCGCTGCTTACGACGTAGGCCCCGGCGCAGCAGCCGCCGGCGCAATGGCCGCCGCCCCCGTCCAGGCACCCGTCCAGGCCCCCGTCGATTGGGACCTGTACGAAGACCCGTACGAACCAGTGCCGTACGTCGCGCCGGCGAACCCCTACGACACCAGCATCGTTGACGACTACCCGGAGGTAACCCTTTGTTCCCTTGTTCTTATGCCATTTCAATCCCTTTGTGTTAGATCTAGCGTTATTAGTGTTCGTCTATTCCTAGTTCAATCCTTTTATGATAGATCTAGCGTTATTAGGGTTAGTCTGTTCCTAGTTCAATCCTTTTATGATAGATCTAGCGTTATTATGATAGATCTGGCGTTATTAGTGTTTGTGATTTGCTTTTGTTTAAGATTCGGTTAACTTATGTGAGTAATCAATCCCATCCCGTTAATTTGTGCCGATGATGAATATTTGGGCACAAATAGATTCAGGGTTTGGTCTGTGAACAATTGGTGTGTACAAATTTGTTGTGCATGATCTTTGGTTCACTGACCCAAATCCTGGATATAAGTGTGTCCAATGTAACCGAGGCTTCTTTTTTTCGTGCCCATATTATCATGCATGATCTTTTGTTCACTCTCTGTTCCATCATCGCTGCAATTGACTCCGTGTTTTTCGATCTTTGGTGCTACGTGACAGGTGCAGAGCAGCGACGTCGACAGCGATGATGAGTCCTTCCACACCAAGACTCGTCACGTCCTCAGGAGGCTGCAGTCCGGCCATTACGATCGCCACTTTGCTCGAGGCGTTTACAGGTGCCCCTTCTGCAACAGGAGGCTCCGTGCCACCGACTTCAACTGCCTGGTGAACCATGCCGAATCCCTTGGCAGTGCTCCTGGCGGCGCTAGAGTTGGAACGACCGTGAACGTGCATGCGTTCATGGCCAAATACAAAGCACTTGGGATTCACCTGCGCAGCCTCCAAGCTTAATCCCATGTAAAATGTAGCTTATGTTGGATCTAGGGATCGGTAGTACTGTTGGATCTGTCCTGAATATATATATATATATATATATATATATATATATGCTATGTTGGCTGCTGTATGCAGCTTATCCTATATTTTCTCGATTTATTATGCTGCTGTGAATTTATCCTCTACTAGCTTCTAGATTTGCTACTAGATTTGTTAACATATTGGGCAAAAAACGAGGGCCAAAAGGCAACAATCATTAAAGAAAGACAGAAATAGAAGCTTCTCTAGATTTGATACTAATTTGGTGAAAAGAGAGAGAACTGTTACAGAGAGAGGGGGGAAAATGCGCTCTGAAAAATGCCAATTTGGGCCGAGAGAGACAAAACCGAGCTCTCACGTACAACCAAACGCGGTCTCATCCTGTCCCACGCGGTCCCGTTCTACCAACCCCACGCGACGCGGCCCCACACGACGCGGCCCCACACGTCAGCACGGAACGGTCAACTAAACGGCAACCCTCCCGTCCGACCGTCTGCGAGGGGTTTCAAACTAGAGCGAGGGGAAAACTGAGGAAAAGTTAAGCGGCTGGGGAAAACTGAGTACAACTAACGACCCAGGGGCACGAAAATAGAAATCCCTACTTTTAAAAGACTAAAATAACATTGGAGAGTTTAATCGCAACAAGCATAAATATTATTTATCACATGAGAATTAAAAACAAGATTGAAGATCACATAGACACATTGGGACAATGGCACGGATGTGGTCGCCACGGCTCACGCCCGTCAACAAAACACATGAGGTCATGACCATGGAGGGCACGTGTGATTGCTTCACTCCATATTGCGCATAAGTTAGTCATTTATAATGTTCCGTCCGTAGCAACGCACGGGTGTTGTGCTAGTATAATATAGACTTGTAATATGTAAAGGAAATCACATATAAAGATGCACAAAGTAAACTATAATTGGTGATGGCAAATCTTAGTTCTTGGTCAGAGAATAATGAACAAACTATACTAGCCTTTGAATGGAGCCCTTTTTAAAACAGAGCTAATATAGCAAAAACCATATGCTCAACGAAACAAACTTTTTTGCATTCATAGAAAGCTTTCAAAGATATATTTCTTCAGACAAAAGCATTGTACTAACAAAAAAAGTTAGTAAACATGATTAAACGGATCAACATATGGATGAGTGAAACATAACAACTCAAATGCTTGCTTGAGATAGAAGGGAATATGTTGACTCAACATGAAAGTACAAGACAGGCCCTTCGCAGAGGGAAGCAGGGATTAAACATGTGCTCGAGCTTTTCATTTGTAAAACAGAGGTAAAAATGGTTTTGAGAGGTGGTTGCTTTTGTCAACGACTAGCAACGAAGTTCTTGATATCTTCTATACTAAACAAGTGAGAGCGGTTCTGAGATGTTTGATTAGTTGGCACATTGGTGCTCTTTTATAGCTTGGCACTCATCCCCACCTTTCCTTTCTCAAACCATGGCTAACCGATTCCATCGGGTGCCGACCAACTTTCACATACCATGGAGGAGCGCCTTTTTCTTTTCTTTTTGAGATTATAATGGTCTGACTAGCTCCCTTGCAAAATTAATGACGAGCAGATGAAGCTGCCTAGTCGAGGGGTACTTAATTTAGTATGGAAGATAACAAACCCATCCACTACGTCCTCATGAGCTAAAAACAGTGACACAAAATGAGAGTTGTTTGAAGGTTTTTGAAAGGTACCACATGAAAATTTACTTGGAATGGCTTGAAATACCATGCATAGGAATTTATAGTGGACTCTTTGGAAGTAACTTGGTTTTTAGGAGTTGGATGCACGAGAAGTATTTCCTCTCAGTACAGGTCTTTGGCTAGCAAGGCTAGGTAGCAAGCATAAGAGTTGCATGAAACAAACAAACATACATATAATAAAAACAATCATGCAAACTTTCTTGAAGGTACAACGATTTTAACTTTGAGAATAATAATGCTTATAAGCCAATCATGAAGGAAAACTGAAGTGATGTAACTGCAAGCACTTCTTTCTTCTTTTCTACTCAAACTTCAAGGTAATGTTGCTACTGACCAAGCTAAGTTTGCCAAAACCAACTAAATTTACTCATGCTCCCAAAGTGATACCAATACTAATCAACAAGACTAATCATATAAGAAACATTGCAAACTAAAATAAAGTGTGCGGAAAGTAAACGATAAAACTTCTCATTAATATTGCATTACCGCAACTCACACCAAGGGATACATAGACAACCAACTAAGGAGGATACTTCCACACCGCAAACTATTCTATAAGATAACTTCTCTATTCATGATATGACTCTACTTGAAAAGTAAATGAGTAAAAGGTGATGATGTGATACCGCGGCACTCCCCCAAGCTTGGAACAAGCCAAGGGGATGCCTATACCGATGACGAATTACTCCTTTGGCGGTGGTGGTGAGTCTTTATCATTATCGTACTTCCAAGGCAGAGGTCCCCCGTCAAGGAAGGATGTCTTGGTCTCCAATATCCTGAAACTTGCAGCAGCACTCATTTGTTGAAATCTAGCTTCATACTCACAGTTTTGGTTCTGCAAGTCGTAGAGTTGTGCTTGTAATTGGTTAGTGGTCTCATGGAGCAAAAAGATGTCCTTCCAGAGTTCTGTAGTCTCCTTCTTGTATTTGGTAACAAGCTCTTGATTAATCCTATGTATGATGTCCACCTCGTGTTCCGCCATCTTCTTGTATTTAAAAACTTCTTGTTCCAGTGCTTCCATCCTGGCTTCGAGACTTCCTTCCCCCTTGGAGACTTGGACATCTTTGATCTGCAACTCCCCATCTTTGAGCAACAACTCCTTCGGATGCATCTTCAGCTCCCTCATATACGGATTAATGATATCCGCAAGAGGGTTCTCCTCGGATGGACCGGACGAAGGCATTGCAACTCCAAAGCTGAGAACAATCCCCTGACAGAAACAGCTCGAAACAAAACACGACGAGAAAATGATATACAGACCTCGGGGACTCCGGGCGATTATAAAGGCGAAAATTATACATCGAGACGATATCACGGGAGGAAACCGGGACGGAAACGAGTTCCGAGGTGTCCTCACACCAGGGCAGCGTGGCCAGGGGTGGGCCCGCGCCCCCTGTGTGTGAGGAGCACCCGGACTCCTTTTCCTGCCCGTTTTTGTCTCGTGATTTTTCATATTTAGTAAAAACACCAAAAATATCAATGGAAAAGTTTTTTGCGAAACTTTTCTGACTAGAATTGTTACCTATTTGAAAATGAACTCTCCAGGTACCTGCAAATTGTCTTGGATGAATTCTTCCGGAGAAACTGTTTCAATAACATCAACATCTTCATTATAAGAATCTCCAGCAATATAATGTTTGAGTCTTTGCCCATTCACCACTTGTGTAGTGTCATCTTTCAATGAAGCAATCTTTATCACACCTGAGCGGTATACTTCAACAATAACATATGGTCCTTCCCATTTGGAGAGTAATTTTCCTTTAAAAAATCTGAGACGAGACCTATACAATAGAACTTTCTCACCAACATGAAACTCTCTTTTAAGAATTCTCTTATCATGCCATTGCTTGACTTTCTCTTTGAAAAGTCTGGCATTCTCATAGGCTTCGTTTCTCCACTCATCTAGAGAACTCAAATCTAACAACCTTTTCTTACCGGCAAGTTTAAAATCCCTATTAAGCTCTTACACTGCCCAAAAAGCTTTGTGTTCTAATTCTGAAGGCAAGTGACACGCTTTTCCATAAACCATTTTATAAGGAGACATGCCCATGGGGTTCTTATAAGCAGTTCTATAAGCCCATAAAGCATCATTTAACTTGCTAGCCTAGTTTTTCCTAGATCTATTAATAGTCTTCTGCAAGATAGACTTGATCTCTCTATTTGAAAGCTCTACCTGCCCACTAATTTGGGGATGATAAGCAGAAGCAATTCTATGATTAACATCATATCTAGCAAGAGTTTTTCTAAAACCACCGTGAATAAAATGAGAACCTCCATCAGTCATAAGATATCTAGGCACACCAAACCTAGGAAAAATAACATCCTTAAGCATTTTTAACGAAGTCTCACCATCGGCACTCTTTGTAGGTATGGCTTCTACCCATTTAGTAACATAATCAACAGCAGCAAGTATGTGGGTATAGCCTTTTGAAGGAGAAAAAGGACCCATAAAGTCAAATCACCAACAATCAAACAGTTCAATAACAAGAGTGTAGCTCATAGGCATTTCATTGCATCTAGAAATATTACCTACTCTTTGACATTCATCGCAAGATAAAACATACCTTCTAGCATCTTTAAAGAGGGTTGGCCAATAAAAACCTGATTGTAGAACCTTTTGTGCGGTTCTATCTCCAGTATGATGTCCTCCATAAGCGCTTCCATGGCATTTCCTCAATATTTCTTATTGCTCATATTCTGGTACGCATCTTCGCATAATACCATCAACTCCTTCTTTATATAAGTGTGGGTCATCCCAAAAGTAATGCCTCAAATCATAAAAGAATTTCCTTCTTTGCTGAGCTGTAAAGGTTGGAGGCGAATACTTGGAAATAATAAAGTTAGCATAATCAGCATACCAAGGAAGGTCTCGTGAAGTTATGTTTATTGCAGCCAACTGTTTATTTGGAAAACTATCATTAACAGGAATATGATTAAAAGAAATGTTTTCCAATCTAGACAAATTGTCAGCCACAGGATTTTCAGCACCTTTCCTATCTACGATATGCAAATCAAACTCTTGTAACAGCAACACCCATCTAATAAGCCTAGGCTTAGCATCCTTCTTAGTCATAAGATATATAATAGCAGCGTGATCAGTATGAATAGTAAATTTAGAATCAACAATGTAAGATCTAAACTTATCACATGCAAAAACAACAGCAAGAAACTCTTTCTCAGTAGTAGCATAATTCTTCTGAGCAGCATCAAGAGTTTTACTAGCATAATGAATAACATTCAACTTATTATCTATGCGCTGTCCAAGAACAGCACCAACAGCAAAATCACTAGCATCGCACATAATTTCAAAGGGTAAATTCCAATCAGGTGGTTGAACAATAGGAGCAGTAGTTAAAGCCTTCTTAAGAGTTTCAAAAGCTTCCTTACAATCATCATCAAAGACAAATGGTACATCTTTTTGAAGAAGATTAGTAAGAGGCTTTGAAATCTTAGAGAAATCTTTAATAAACCTCCTATAGAAACCAGCATGACCAAGAATACTACGAATACCTTTAACATCTCTGGGACAGGGCATTTTCTCAATTGCCTCAACTTTTGCTCTGTCAACTTCAATACCTCTTTCAGAAATTTTATGTCCAAGGACAATTCCTTCATTTACCATAAAGTGGCATTTCTCCCAATTAAGAACAAGATTAGTTTCTTCACACCTATGCAAAACTTTATCAAGATTGTGCAAACAATTATCAAAAGAAGTTCCATAGACGGAGAAGTCGTCCATGAAAACCTCCACAATTTCTTCACAAAAGCCATGAAAAATAGCAGACATGCATCTTTGAAAAGTAGCAGGAGCATTGCATAAACCAAAAGGCATGCATCTATAAGCATAAGTTCCATAAGGACAAGTAAAAGTGGTTTTCTCTTGATCTTCCCTTCTAACAGCAATCTGAGAGAAACCAGAGTAACCATCAAGAAAACAAAAGTGCGTCTTCTTAGACAACCTCTCTAACATTTGATCTATAAACGGTAAAGGATAATGATCTTTCTTAGTAACCTTGTTAACTTTTCTATAGTCAATGCACATCCTATAACCAACTACTACCCTTTGAGGAATTAGTTCGTTATTCTCATTAGGTACGACAGTCATACCTCCTTTCTTAGGAACACACTGAACAGGACTAACCCATCTACTATCAGCAATAGGATAAATAATACCAGCATCAAGGAGCTTTAATACCTCATTTCTTACCACATCCTTCATCTTGGGAATTAAGCGGCGTTGATGCTCCACAACCGGCTTTGCGTCTTTCTCCATGTTAATAGCATGCTGACATAAAGTGGGACAAATCCCTTTTAAATCATCAAGAGTATATCCCATAGCTCCTCGGTGTTTCCTCAATATCTCCAATAACCTTTATTCTTCCTTTCCTGAAAGTTTAGAACTGATAATAACAGGATATATTTTCTTATCATCTATATAAGCATATTTAAGATCATCAGGTAAAGGTTTCAATTCAAAAATAGGATCTTCCTTAGGTGGCAAAGTGGTACCAAGATCCCCCACAGGTAAATTGTGCTTGATTAATGGTTGTTGACGAAGGAAAATATCGTCAATCTCTTCTCTTTCCTTACTGAAAACATCACTTTCACGATCTTCCATGAATTGCTGCAAAGCATTATTAGGAGCAAGAGCAATAGAAGCAAGCTGTTCAACTCGAAAATTTTCATTAGGCATGTTATTTTCATAAGATGTCTTAGCAAACTTGGAAAAATTAAACTCATAAGACTCTCCATTAAACTTAGTGAAAAAATTCTCCTTCTTACAGTCTATCACGGTGCCACAAGTATTCAAAAAGGGTCTACCAAAAATAATAGGACAAGTTTTACTAGCCTCCTTACCAAGTACTAGAAAATCAGTGGGGTATTTAGTCTTACCGCATAGGACTTCCACATCTCGAACAATACCAAGAGGTCAAACAGTCTCTCTGTTAGCAAGCTGAACAACCACATCAATATCTTCAAGTTCACAAGCGCCAATCTCATGCATAATTTCTTGGTAAAGCTCTAAAGGAATGGCACTTGCACTAGCACCAATGTCACATAAACCATAATAGCAATGATCACCAATCCTGACAGAAATAACAGGAACACTTGTTTTCCTATGCCTTTTAGGATGTGAGAGAATGTTAGAAGCATCTTCACAAAAGAGAATATATTCATCCCCTACATCTTTAGTAACAAGGTCCTTCAATATAGCTACAGGAGACTTAATAGTAATTTGCTCATCAGGCTCTACAGCTTTCTTAGTACTTTTGTTAGACACACTTACCAAAGTAGAATATTTTTTTACCTTAGCAGGGAAAGGTGTCTTCTCAAAATAAGGTTCAGGCACAATACTATCAACAGTACAAACTTCAGTAGCTGCAGCAGGAATATGACTAATAGAATCTTTATAAGGCGCATGATATTTGTTCCAATCTTTCTTTGGAACATCAAGATAAGAGGCAAAAGCCTTAAGACAATTAGCAAGTATTTGAGAATCAAGACCATAAGCAATGCTAACACTATGAAAGTCATCGGTTCCCATAAAAGTTTTAATGCATTCATAATCATAATTTATACCTGACTTCCTACCTTTGTCGTTTTCCCATCCTTCAGCATTTTCTTGGATACGGTCAAGGAGATTCCACTTAGCATCTTCCTTCATACGAGTAAACGATCCAAAACAGGAGGCATCCAAATAATCCTTATCAGGAAGAGCAAGCCGCGCAAAAAAATTATCAATAACAATATTATTGGGGAGCTCATGAATGGGACATTTGAGCATTAGTAACTTTAATCTCCCCCACGCTTGGGCAATACTCTCTCCATCGTGAGGCCAAAAGTTATATATCTGATTACGATCTTTATGAATTTCACTTGGAGGATAAAACTTGGAATAAAAGAGAGGCACAATTTCCTCCCATGCAATAGATGGACCATCTTTAAGCAGCCGATACCACTCCTCAGCTCTGCCTTTCAATGATAAAGAGAATAGCTTCCTCTTGACCTGGCTCGGTGAAATACCTGCACACTTGAACAACTTGCATAATTCATGTATAAAAAGTAAGTGATCACCCGGATGGACAGTTCCATCTCCCAAATAGCAGTTATCCATAACACGCTCAACAATTTTCATAGGTATTTTAAAAGGATCTAATTGAGCAGGTGGTGGTGGTGGTTCATCCACATGTGCAGCAATGGTAGAAGTGTTCCCAAATAGGAAACCAAATGGAGAATTCTCCATAGCAAAATAAAATAAAAGTAAAAGACAAAAGTAAAAAACAATACTCACAGCGATGGTTACCTTTACCAATTCCACTCTTCAATAGCGCTTCACTCCCCGGCAACGGCGCCAGAAAATAGTCTTGATGACCCACAAGTATAGGGGGTGTATCGTAGTACTTTCGATAAATAAGAGTGTCGAACCCAACGAGGAGCAGAAGGTGTTGACAAGTGGTTTTGATCAAGGTTTCACTGTAAATACTAGCAAACGGGTTTTCAGGGGTATTTGGTAATGCAAATAAATGAAGTGCGAGTACATAAAAGACAGTAGTAATAATTGCAGCAAGTGGCCCAATCCTTTCTAGAGCAAAGGACAAGCCGGTTGTATAACTTATGATAACCAAACGTTCTCGAGGACACACGGGAGTTTCTGTCAAGTGCTTTCGCTTCATACCGCTAAATAATCTTTACTGGTTAGATAAGTGTTATGGGGGTGAACGTGTGCTAGCGCACTACCCTTACTAGGATGAATACACACTTGTGATTATACCCTTTGCAAGCATCCGCAAATACAAGAAAGTAATTAAGATAAATCTAACCACAGCCTTAAACTCTAAGATCCTATGCTCGCTGGTGCAATGGTTTCCCAATGGAGGTTTATGTTTCTGTCACTCCAGCAACCCCACAATTGGTAGCCAAATACACAATGCATCTCACCAGGCCCATAAATGGTGAAGTATCATGTAGTCGACGTTCACATGACACCACTAGTGAAATAGCACCACAACAAATAAATATCAAACCATTAAATATTACTCAACATAATTCCACTACTAACGACTTGACTTCTCCCATGTCCTCAAGAACTAAACGAACTACTCACAAGACATCATATGGATCATGATCAGAGGTGAAATAATGGTAAATAACAATCTGAACATAAACCTTAATTCAACGGTTCCACTCAATACCATCAACCACAAGAGTAATCAACACCGAGAAAGTTTCCCCTAAGAATTTAACAAGATCCAACTCAAGATGTTACAGCGGGATGGCGTGGTGATGGTGAAGATGAAGGTGTTGGTGATGGAGATGATGATGATGATCCCGATGTAGTCCGGTGCGATGGTGATGATGATGGCGACGATCTCCCCTCTCCGGGAAGGAATTTCCCTGGCAGTTTTCTGCCTGCCGGAGAGCTTTTCTCTCTCTGGTGTTTTCCGCCCCGCAGAGGCGGCGGTGTCTATCTCTCAGCCCCCCTGACTTAGGTTTTCGGGGATGATGAAGTACGCGCAGGGGCGAGACCTGAAGTGGGCTAGGGTGGCCACACAGTAGGCCGGCGTGGCTAGGGGCCAGGCCGCGCCCCCTACGTGTGAGCCTACCCCCTGGCTCCTCTCGCCTCCTCCTTCTGGCTTCCTGAGTCTTTCGGCAAAATATAATTTTCTAGTATTTTTCTGGAATTTTCCTGATCTTCCGAAATATGGTGTCTTGACGGTCCTTTTCTAGCAGAATCCTGACTCCGGCAGCAAATCCTCCAACGATCATCAAACATGTAAAAACAGAGGAAACAACATAAGTATCATCTCAAAATATGAAATATATCAATGAATAACAGTAAATTATGATACAAAATAGTGATGCAAAATGGTCGTATCAGCTGGCCCGTGCCCCCTGTGGTGAGCCCCACTAGGTCCACTTCTGACGCCGCCTCTTCGCCTATAAAGACCCCCCGGCGGGAAAAACCTAAAGACTCGATCACTTTTCCAGAAACATATCGCGATCCTCCGCCGCCATCGACCCGAGATCGGGAGGGTCCAGAAGCTCTTCCCGGCACCCTGCTGGAGAGGGGAATCACCACCGGAGGTCTTCATCATCGCCATGCGTGCCTCCGGCGCGATGAGTGAGTAGTCTACCTTGGACTATGGGTCCATAGCAGTAGCTAGTTGGTTGTATTCTCCACCATGTGCTTCATGTTTAGATCTCGTGAGCTGCTTTACATGATCGAGATCACCGTTATGTAATTCTACATGTTGTGTTTGTTGGGATCCGATGAATATTGGTGTTATGATTGAGTTGATGTGCTGAATATTATCTTATGTTATCTCTATGTTGTTTATGATGTTGCATGCTCTCCGTTGTTAGTAGCTATCTTGGCCGAGTAGTTGCTAGTGACTTCAAGAGGGGGTATTTATGCTCAATAGTGGGTTCATGCCTCTATTTAATCTGGGGGAGTGACAGAAACCTCTAAGGTTGTAGATGTGCTGTTGCTACTAGGGAGAAAACAACATTCATATGCTCAAGGGCATATGCTTTGTTTACATTACACACTTTGCTTAATGCAGTTATCTATTGTTCGCAACTTAATACTTGTGGAGTTCTCGGATTGATTTGCCATAAGTGGATTATTAGTCATAGATGCAGTTGGATGACGGTCTATGTATCTTGTTGTAATGCCCAGAGTAAATCTCATAGTGATCCTCTCGACATGCACGTTGTCTTTATTCTATCAATTTCCCAACTGTAATTTGTTTACCCAGCATGTGTTATTTTATCTTATGGAGAGACACCACTAGTGAACTGTGGACCCCGGTCCTATTTCCATTATATTGCTATCACCTGTTTACTTTACCCGCACTGTTTACTTTACTCGCATATTACTAGTACTTTCCACTCGATACGCTCATACCCTTTGTTTAAAGCAAACCGGTGAGATTGACAACCTCATCGTAAGTTGGGAGCAAAGTATTTGGTTGTGTTGTGTGCAGGTTCCGCGTTGCTACTAGTTGAAGACGCACTAACAAGTGTCGTAAACGGCGCCCTTGTTGGAAGTCACTAGGCTAGCAAGCATCAGCTTCTTGAGTTTGGCTTTTTCCTGGACTGGCAAACCTTGGTTTCTTACTGAGGGAAAAACTTCCTGCTGTGCTCATCATATCTTCCTCTTGGGGTTCCCAACTGGACGGTGAAAAACTATCAACACTGCGCCGCATCAAGACATTTTTCTGGCGCCGTTGCCGGGGAAAAAGAAGACTTCTGCAAGGGGAGTTTTGCATGCACATCCTTTACTTTGTTTTAGTTTTGCTTTTACTTTATTTTTACTTGCATCGTTTTATCAAAAACACAAAAAATTAGTATCCTTTATAGTTGTTACTTTATTACTTTTAGTTCATTATGTTGTTCCCTAAGTACGTTTTGGAGGACCTCTCAGTAGGTAGTGGTTCAATTATTGGGAAAAGTAACATTGAGGAGTTCTTTAATCATATTAGTATGCATAAAGATGTTGAGGAAAAGTCTTTGGCTAAGCTTGCTCCTAGTTATGAAGTTGCTTCTACTTATTTGATTCACATGTTAGAAGCTAGGTTTGCTAGCCTTAATCCTTTTATGCAATACATGTTTCTTAAGCTCCATGATATTGAGGATCCCGAAAAGAAAGCTTTTATCTTGGAAACTTTGCGCATAGAATTTAGAGATGTTGCCATTGAGGCTAAGGAAGTTTTTAAGAAATTTAATAAGCTTGGATCGCCTGTAGAAGTTGTTGGTACACCCAATGAAGATTTTAGAGTGCCAATACCTTGTAAACTTGTAGGAATTCATGATGCTTTGGAAAAGAATTTTAGTTGGATTTGTCCTGAAAATCCTTTTGATGAAAGTAGTGTGCCAAAGTGTGATCATAAAGGATCTTCAAAAACTCATTTGGACACAATTCAGTTTATTGTTGAAAAGACTCCTACAGTTGATCTTAATGATTCTTTCGAAAATACTTGATTCGCATTTTCTACGCCTAGCTCAAAGGCGTTAAAGAAAAGCACTCTTGGGAGATAACCCAATGTTTTTACTTTCAGTACTTTTTCTTTTATTTCAGTCTTGGAAGTTATTACTACTGTAATAACTGCTCCTTATCATTTTTATTTCGTTTCTGTGCCAAGAGAAGCCTCTAATTTGAGTGAGGTAAGATTTGGGGATGTTGCTGTCGTGAAACTGTTTTTGGTGCTGCACCGTAAAAATTCGTGAAAATTCTCTGTATATATTTTGGACCTGCAATTTCTTGTACATATGCCCCAGGTTATATCCAAACTTTCATTAGTTTAACTCTTTTTGATTTGAGCAACAGAAAACCCTCTAAAAATTCGACCTTTGTCAGCTGTTCTGTTTTGACAGATTTCTGCCAATATTTGTGTTTGCCACTTTATCGCTTTCTTTTTGAGTTTTTGTGATCACGGAACTTTTGGGGAAGTTGCTACAGTAGTATATTCATTATATGTGGTGGTTTTAGGTTGAAACCTGAAGCAAAAAGGGTTGATTCAATATTATGCTTACACTAATGTTGCTAATAGATTTGTGTTTAGTTTTGTATGAAGGAAGTTTTCAAGTGTAGGGATTGGAGAATGATGAGATGAGTTGAAGAATGGACAAAAGCTCAAGCTTGGGGATGCCCATGTCAGCCCAAGAAATATCCAAGAAGTACAAGCGTCAAAGCTTGGGGATGCCCCTGAGGCACCCCTTCTTAATCGGCAAAAATCAGGTCACCTTTCAAGACACTATATTTTTATTGCTTCATGCATTATGCATTTTTGTTGGAGCGTCAGTTGTTTTTAGTTTTTAGTTTTGTTTAGTTTTGTTTGCTGCAATAAATGGTTGGACCCCAGCAAATTCCTTTTGGAGAAGTTGCCTTACTTTTCATTTGCCAAGAACACTCTGTTTTTCACTCTTATCGTTTCAACGAGTGTTCTCTTTTTCTAGAACTGCGTTTAGCTTTCGATTTTCGCCTTGATTTTTGTTCAGATCTTGTTATATCTTTGCATCAAGGTGTATTTTGACCTCTGGTCCATGTTGGTTTTCATCAAAAGAGTTGTTTATAAAAAGTTCGAATGGTGTTGGAAAAGAGAAAAAGCTTTATACAAAAAAGTGGTACAAGAAGGAGCTTGTGTAGACTGTGGCCTAGGCTTTTGCATGTCGTGCTTGATGTCTTTTTGATAGTATGCATAGTGGTTTTGTTGTAGCATGACTTGTCTCAAATGACTGAGATTGCTTAATGAGCCTTTGAAAAAATCATGAGTTGTTTTAATTATTTGGAAGCATTATTTTGGTTTTCTCCTTTGATGCTTTATTTGGGTTGACTTGGCGCATGCTCACACATGTTAGACTCATACAAAGTCACCATTGCCTCTATGATCATTTAGTTTCTGACTTTTGATGCCATCTTATGCTTCTTTTAATGTCGCTTTGTCGCTATGCATGATTATGGCCGTTATTGCTCTCTTAGTTGGTCGCTCCTAGTCTTTTGCTAGCCCTCATTTTGTACTGAGTATGAGCTCTACTCGTGCATCCAACTCCTAAAAACCAAGTTTGCCATTGTGTCCACTATAAATTCATATGCATGGTATTTGTAAGCCATTCCAAGTAAATTTTCATGTGCTACCTTTTAAAACTTTCAACTACTTCTCGTTTTGTGCCACTGTTTTTAGCTCATGGGGACGTAGTGGTCGGAATTGCTATCTTCCATATTAAATTAAGTACCCCTCGACTAGGCAGCTTCATCTGCTCGTCATTAATTTTTCATGAGAGCTGGTCAGACCATTGCAATCTAATTTTTAAAAGAAAAAAGGCACTCCTCCATGGTATGTGAATGTTGGTGGGCACTCGATGGAATCGGTTAGCCATGGTTTGAGAAAGGAAAAAAGGCGGGGAGGAGTGCCAAAGCTTTATAAAAGAGCACCAATGTGCCAAATTTTCAAAGAACTCGGAACCGCTCTCACTTGTTTATTATGGAAGATAGTAAGACCCCATTGCCAATCGTTGACATGAAACAACCACCTCTCAAAACCCAATTTTTATCTCTATTTTACAAATGAAAAGCTCTAGCACATGCTTAATCACTGCTTCCCTCTGCGAAGGGCCTTTCTTTTACTTTTATGTTGAGTCTCCACCTTCTACCTTTATGCACCGTCTAAGAGAGCATAGTTGTCATTCTTAGTATAATGTGCATTGTCCAAAAGTTTTCATTGATTGATTCATGATGTTGGTTTCACTTGTTCTTAAATTATTTGTATCTAGTCGCCCTCTTAAACTTGAAGGTGTCCTATGCATTTATGTTTTGCTACTCCATGAGGGACAAGCTGAAAACCATTTGTATGTTTTTCCTTATGATTTGAACACACGTTTGACTTTCATTGTTTCATTTTCATGATCTTTCATTTGTGTTCTTTTTCATGTTATAACATGGTTGCTAAGTTTCTTCTATCAAGATTATATCTTTCATGTCCATGTTTTAAGTTCTTTTAATCCCAGCGCACAACGCTTACATAGATGATCAAGATTGTATAGGTGCATGTCACCTCAAAAATTATTTCTTTTGTTATCACTTACCTACTCGAGGATGAGCAGGAGCTAAGCTTGGGGATGCTGATACGTCTCTAACGTCTCTATAATTTTTGATGCTCCATGCTTGTTTTTACACCATTTTCTTAGTGTTTCGTTACACTTTGTGGCATTTTTATGCATTTTCCGGAACTAACCTATTAACGAGATGCCACAGTGCCAGTTCCCTGTTTTCTGCTATTTTTGTGTTTCAGAAAAGTTACACAGGAAATATTCTCAGAATTGGACGAAACAAAAGCCAGACATCCAGATATTTACCGAAGCTTCGAGAGAACCGAAGAGGAGACGGAGAGGAGCCACTGGTGGGCCACACCACCAGGGGGCGCAGCCTAGGGCTGGCCTGCAACCCCCTGTGGTGAGCCCCACCAGGTCCACTTCTGACGCCGCCTCTTCGCCTATAAAGACCCCCCGATGGGAAAAACCTAAAGACCCGATCACTTTTCCAGAAACATATCGCGATCTGCCGCCGCCGTCGACCCGAGATCAGGAGGGTCCAGAAGCTCTTCCCGGCACCCTGCCGGAGAGGGGAATCGCCACCGGATGTCTTCTTCATCGCCATGCTTGCCTCCGGCGCGATGAGTGAGTAGTCTACCTTGGACTATAGGTCCATAGTAGTAGCTAGTTGGTTGTCTGCTCCACCATGTGCTTCATGTTTAGATCTCGTGAGCTGCTTTACATGATCGAGATCACCGTTATGTAATTCTACATGTTGTGTTTGTTGGGATCTGATGAATATTGGTGTTATGATTGAGTTGATGTGCTGAATATTATCTTATGTTATCTCTATGTTGTTTATGATCTTGCATGCTCTCCGTTGTTAGTAGCTATCTTGGCCGAGTAGTTGCTAGTGACTCCAAGAGGGGGTATTTATGCTCGATAGTGGGTTCATGCCTCTATTTAATCTGGGGGAGTGACAAAAACCTCTAAGGTTGTAGATGTGCAGTTGCTACTAGGGAGAAAACAACATTCATATGTTGAAGGGCATATGCTTTGTTTACATTACACACTTTGCTTAATGCAGTTATCTGTTGTTCGCAACTTAATACTTGTGGAGTTCTCGGATTGATTCGCCATAAGTGGATTATTAGTCATAGATGCAGTTGGATGACGGTGTATGTATCTTGTTGTAATGCCCAGAGTAAATCTCATAGTGATCCTCTCGACATGCACGTTGTCTTTATTCTATCAATTGCCCAACTGTAATTTGTTTACCCAGCATGTGTTATTTTATCTTATGGAGAGACACCACTAGTGAACTATGGACCCCGGGCCTATTTCCATTATATTGCTATCACCTGTTTACTTTACTCGCACTGTTTACTTTACTCGCATATTACTATTACTTTCCACTCGATACGCTCATACTCTTTGTTTCAAGCAAACCGGTGAGATTGACAACCTCATCGTAAGTTGGGAGCAAAGTATTTGGTTGTGTTGTGTGCAGGTTCCGTGTTGCTACTAGTTGATGACGCAGTAACAAGTGTCGTAAATGGCGCCGTTGTTGGAAGTCACTAGGCTAGCAAGTATCACCTTCTTGAGTTTGGCTTTTTCCTGGACTGACAAACCTTGGTTTCTTACTGAGGGAAAAACTTGCTGCTGTGCTCATCATACCTTCCTCTTGGGGTTCCCAACTGGACGGTGAAAAACTATCAACACCGCACCGCATCAGGGAGGCTTCAGAAGCTTATCAAGGGAAATGGAGGACCTACAAGGAGAACATCCAGCAATGGGTACGTCAGCAACGCGAGAGTAGGGAGCTAAGAAGAGGAAGGGGGCGATGGACTTACCCAGCCACCGCGGTATCCTGGCGTTTGACCACCTTCTTCACCTTGGGACGAAGCAGGCCTTTTGCTGCCAGCTCCGTTCTCTTCCGCTTCTGAGCCGGCTCGGTCGGAGCCGGCTGGCTTCTCTTCTTGGCAGCAGCCACCCCGCTTCCAGCCCCCTCTAGAGCTATCGGCTTCGGAGCAGCCTGCTTCGGAGCAGCCGGCTTCGGAGCAGCAGGAGGCTGCTCTAGAGATTCCGGCACCTCCACGATCAAAGAGATCTTACCTTCGGCGCCGGCCGCAGCAGCTACATGAAGAGCTGTTGCCCCGAGGGCAGTAGATGGCCCTAGTTCATCATCGTCATCCTCAGACCAGCCTCTTAAGGAGGAGGGACCTGGGGACTTACTGGAATGACTAAGTGACTCGCCCTGATCTTCCAGCCCCTCGCTCCCATCGTCGCCGTAGGTGGCGCCTGAACCCTCGGCGGTGGCGCTGGAGTCGGCGTCATCGTCCTCATCATCGTCATCCCAGACGATCTCATCGTCTGAGTGCATCTTGTCGATAGCGAAGCCAGCCTGGCGCATAGCCAGGTTCTCCATGGTCTGCAGAGCAAACAGATTCTGCTCAAGCCGGGCAGAAGATGGTCAAGCAACAGACGCCCCAAGATAAAGAAAACAGAGGTTAAGCCGGATGAGCGTACCTTCGCGACCTGATTGTTGCGGTCATAAGGCTTCAAGCCCCATGCCCATGTAGCGGGGAGCTTAACCTCGGCAATTCTGTTTGCCTTCTGCGCCACTGCCACCGCCGTCAGCACCTTGGAGAAATGCCGGGTGGGATCCCTGTTAGACCCCAGGAAGCACATCTTGTGCGACCATCGCTGAAGGGGCGATACGTGGGCATCCAGGAAGGCAAGGAGGAGGTCAGACGGCTTCAGGCCGCCCTTCGCCTGGAGAGCGATGATCCGCTGAAGGATCTTGGCCATGTCCGTGCCAGGGCTGGGGAGAGAGGCGCTCCAACTATCGCGCTCCCCAGGCCCACTCGCATCAAAGGGGGGCAGGTTGATATGGTCGACACCCTTCTTCAGATTCTTCACATAGAAGAAGGAGCACTGCCATCTCTTGCAAGACTCCTTCCCCTTCAGCCCCGGGAAACCCGTGGTCTTGCGAGCATAGAAGGAGGCCGCCCCGCATATCACCAGGATCGAGTCCACTTTGTGGGTCCTAAAGTAAATCAACCGCCGGAACAACTCGATGCTAGGCCAGATACCCAGATATGCTTCACAGAGGGTCACGAATGCGGCCAAAGTCATCATTGCATTCGCCCCAATATGATGCGGTTGCAGATGGAAGTGGTCTAGAAATTGCCGCAGGAAGTTGCTCGCGGGCAGCGCAAAGCCCCTTCGGAAGTGCTCATAGAAGACCACCGCTTCTCCGGGCTGGGGCGCGGGCGCCAACTCACCGCCGGCGGGGCGGCCCGCATGAGATCTATAGACGGGAGCACCTGGCCTTGGCGTAGCAGCTCGATCCTCCTGTCCTTCACCCAGGAACCTTCCCAGGATCCCTTGGGCAAAGGGGCCGGGGCGGCGCCCCCGCCCGAAGCGGTGCCCTTGCCTTTCTGCCGAGGCGCCTTCAGAGCTATCCTGGTGCGGATATGTATAAACGGAATGGCGGCGGATGGGGCTAGGAACCCTAAATCTGGTTGCGCGGAGCTTTGGAGCCAGAGGATTTTGGGGCAAGCGGGTGACTGGGGGAAGAAGAGAAGCAAATGACCGGTGACTTGTTCAACGAATGGTCCCCTATTTAAAAGGAAGAAGGCGGGTGCTGGGGGATCAGTTGCGCACCTCACCCACAATGTGGTGGCAACTGTTCCCTTCGTCATGCGCCACGACGACACATGGAGTTAGCAACCACCGCGGTTGCCACAAAAGATCGGGGGACCAGAGCCGACAGGACGTGATGCTACAGCGAGCGGACAAGTGGCGCCTAGGTCCAAGCCCCGAGGGAACAAGTCCCAAAGAGCCAGACGCCAGCTGGTGGCCATAAGGCAGCCGCCAGCCGGTTCGGTGCCGAAGCCGGCGCATCCCGAGACGGCTGGCGACGCTCCACGGTGCTCAACCTCAAGATCAACCGCTGTCTAGCCGAAAGAGAGATCCTGGGACTTTGACGGACGCGAGTCAACTTCGGCGAGGAATAGAACCCGCCGAAGCCCCATGCTATCCCATGAGACTTTGCCAGTTTCGAGGGCTAGTGTCGTGGGGATGACTATCTGGGTAGGCCAAGGGCAGAGCCATCTGCCGGCTGACCTCTCAAGGATCGCTACGACTTCCGACCAAGGAGGCCGGCTTCGCCCGAAAGGCTGGCTGTGCCAGCAGCCAACTGGCATCTTCATCACCGGAGGTCCGAGCCGGCAGAGACGACAAGAACTCCCAGAAGACGCTTTATTAAAGGCAACATGGACCCGGCAAGATCGACAGAGGCCGGAGACCAGTGTGACGCCAGCCACACTCGACTTCCACCAACCGCAACGGGCAAGCCCCTCCTCCACGAAAGGATCTGAGGCAGACAGGAAGCATATGCCCCGAATATGCTGGTCCAAGGGGAAAAGGCACTTTATAAAGTGGCATGCGCCCAGGCAGAGGGCCAGAGGATGGCGGGGCCCATGCCAAGACCGCAGCCACGGGGGAGCCAGGCAGCCGGATGCTAAACTGTAACCAGGCCCCTGCCTATATAAAGGGGCCTGGACCCTTAGAGTAGGGAGATCGAACTCTTGTTCTTCTAGCTCTAGACAATACAGCTCTATGAGCCTTGTAAGCCACCGTGTGCAGAGAATAAACAACAAGGCAGGAAGTAGGGGTGTTACCTTCGGCGTGAAGGACCCTGAACCTAGGTACGTACTCGTGTCGTAGCTACTCAATCTTGAGCCGGACTCGTCGTTGCACATCGTCGAGCCCCTCCGTTAAGCCATCCCTACACTAGTGGAAAAAGAGGCTTCTATCCGCCACCTTTAGTCCCCAAACTATTTGGGCCGGGACTAAAGGGGGCATTAGTCCCGGTTCGTGCCGCTGGGGCACGGCCAGCACCTAGTCCCGGTTCGTAATGGACCTTTAGTCCCGGTCGTTAACACGGACCGGGACTAAAAGGTTGGCTGGCGGGAACCCAACGGGCGGCGGCCTTTAGTCCCGGCCCGTGTTAACGACCGGGACTAAAGGGCGACCTTTAATCCCGGCCTTTAACACGGACCGGGACTAAAGGCCGTCGCCTACAAAATCGAGCTTCTCTTCCCCCGAGCCTGCTAGTACACTAATGGTGGTCGGAAGCTTGGATTGAGTGGAGAGGTCATGCCCGATTTTTTTATCAAAATTATCCAAGATTTTGAGTTATTTCATCTATCTAATTGGTTTAAAAGGTTAGCAACTTTACTCTCTCATCTTTAATTGCTAATTTAGCTCATATAATGCTCTAGATGTGGTGAGATTTGTGGCTATAATTTGGGAGTTTATTTGATTTATATAGCATTTGAGCTTAAATTAATTCCTTAGTTTGCACATGTGTAGAGGTGGTGTACTTGTATGTTGACCAAAATGAGTATGAAGTAGAAATTTGTCATGCACATATATAGCTCTTTTTATGCTCAAAAAAATAGAGGGATTTGTGGAGTAATTAATGTTAGAAAGTAATGTGGGAGTAATTGTGAGCTTATGTGATTTACAATAATAATTTTTTAGTAGGATTTATTTGCAATAATTTTTGTAACGTTAGAGAGTAATGTGGGAGTATATATGATTTATATGCAATGTGAGTTTATTCCTTGTATTAATTTGGTTTATTATATACTTATATAATAATGCAGATGAACCGGCAATGGATGTACGGTAGCCGAGTCTCAAGCGAGTTCATTAAGGGCTTGCAGGATTTCCTCCGTGTGGCTGATGCGAACAAGCGGAATGGTTTTGTTGTCTGTCCATGTAGTGTGTGTAAGAATCTGAAGAATTACTCTTCATCAAGAACCCTTCACGTGCACCTGCTTCAGCACGGTTTTATGCCCAGCTACAATTGTTGGACCAAGCACGGAGAAAGAGGTATTACAATGGAAGACAATGAAGAAGAGGATGATGACAACTATCCTGGGTTCCCTGAATATGGTGATACTTTCATGGGAGAAGCTGAAGGGGGAGCTGAAGGGGAAGCTGAAGGAGAGACACATGATGAGGCCCCTGATGATCTCGGTCGGACCATTGCTGATGCACGGAGAGAATGCGAAACTAATAAGGAGAAGGAGAAGTTGGATCGCACGTTAGAGGATCACAAAAAGTCCTTATACCCAAACTGCCAAAATGGTCTGAAAAAGCTGAGCAGCACACTTGAATTGCTGAAATGGAAGGCAGAGGAAGGTCTATCTGACTCCGGATTTGAAAAGTTAATGAAAATGATGAGGAATATGCTTCCAAAGGATAACGAATTGCCCACCAGTACGTACGAAGCCAAGAAGATTGTCTGCCCTCTAGGTTTAGAGGTTCAGAAGATACATGCATGTCCTAATGACTGCATTCTCTATCGTGGTGACTATGAGAATTTGACTGAATGCCCGATATGCACTGCATTGCGGTATAAGATCAGAGGAGATGACTCTGGTGATGTTGAGGGCGAGCCCCCCAGAAAGAGGGTTCCTGCCAAGGTGATGTGGTATTCTCCTATAGTACCACGGTTGAAACGTTTGTTTCAGTGCAAAGAGCATGCCAAGTTATTGCGATGGCACAAAGAGGACCGTTTGTCAGACGGGATGTTGAGACACCCCGCTGATGGGTCTCAATGGAGAAAGATCGACAATAAGTTTAAAGATTTTGCAGGTGACACAAGGAACATACGGTTTGGTCTAAGTACAGATGGCTTCAATCCTTTTGGAGAGCAGAGCTCCAGTCATAGCACCTGGCCCGTGACTCTATGCATCTATAACCTTCCTCCTTGGTTGTGCATGAAGCGGAAGTTCATTATGATGCCAGTGCTCATCCAAGGTCCGAAGCAACCCGGCAACGATATTGATGTGTACCTAAGGCCATTAGTTGATGAACTTTTATAGCTGTGGGCCAAACCAGGCGTACGTGTGTGGGATGAGCACAAACAAGAGGAATTTGACTTACGAGCGTTGCTGTTCGTTACCATCAATGATTGGCCTGCTCTTAGTAACATTTCAGGACAGACAAACAAGGGATACAAGGCATGCACACACTGTTTACAAGAGACTGAAAGTATATATTTAGCTAATTGTAAGAAGAATGTGTACATATCGCACCGTCGATTTCTTAGCAAAATTCATGCCGTAAGAAAAAAAGGCAAGCATTTCAACGGTAAGGCAGATCACCGGGAGCCAACTAAGGAAAATACTGGTGATGATGTATTCGATATGGTCAAAGATATAGAAGTAATCTTTGGAAAGGGTCCTGGCAGACAATCTGTTCCGCATGACGCAGACGGACACGCACCCATGTGGAAGAAGAAATCTATATTTTGGGAGCTTGAGTATTGGAAATTCCTAGAAGTTCGCTCTGCAATCGACGTGATGCATGTGACGAAGAATCTTTGCGTGAACCTGCTAGGCTTCTTGGGTGTGTATGGGAAGACAAAAGATACAAAGGAAGCTCGACAGGACCTGCAACGTGTGAAAGACCCAGAAGACCGACATCCGGAACTGTTTCAAGGTCGCGCTAGCTACGCTCTTACTAAAGAAGAGAAGATCACCTTTTTTGAATGCCTGAACAGTATCAAGGTCCCGGCTGGATTCTCATCGAATATAAAGGGAATAATAAATATGGTAGAGAAAAAGTTCCAAAACCTAAAGTCTCATGACTGCCACGTGATTATGATGCAATTGCTTCCAGTTGCATTGAGGGGGCTTCTACCGGAAAATGTTCGACTAGCAATTGTGAAGCTATGTGCATTCCTGAATGCAATATCTCAGAAGGTAATCAATCCAGAAGATCTACCACGGTTACAAAATGATGTGGCCCAATGTCTTGTCAGCTTCGAGCTGGTGTTCCCACCATCGTTCTTCAATATTATGACGCACCTCCTGGTTCACCTAGTCAAAGAGATTTCCATTCTCGGCCCTGTATTTCTAGACAATATGTTCCCCTTTGAGAGGTTCATGGGAGTCTTAAAGAAATATGTTTGTAACCGTGCTAGGCCAGAAGGAAGCATCGTCAAGGGATATGGAACAGAGGAGGTCATTGAGTTTTGTGCTGACTTTGTTCCCGACCTTAAGCCGATTGGTCTTCCTCAATCGCGTCATGAGGGGAGACTTAGTGGAAAAGACACGATCAGAAAGAAACCAATGATATGTAGGGATGGTCATTCGTTGACTCAAGCACACTACACAGTTCTACAAAATTCCCTCTTGGTGGCTCCGTACAGTGAGGAATACAAGAATATTGTACGCCAAGCAAATCCAGGGCAGCCTGAGTCCTTTGTTTTACAGCTCCACATGGCGACTTTCGGCGTTTGGTTGCAAAGACGTCTCATGAATGACACTGTTGTTGAAGAGCAGCTGTACTTGCTAGCCAAATTACCATCTTCGACTATATTGACTTTCCAAGGGTACGAGATAAATGCGAATACATTTTACATGGTCGCCCAAGATAAAAAAAGCACCAACCAAAACAGTGGTGTCCGCTTTGATGCAGTAACCGGCAAAGGGCGAACAGACACATATTATGGTTACATAGAGGAGATATGGGAGCTTGATTATGGACCTAACTTTAAGGTTCCTTTGTTTCGGTGCAAATGGGTGAAGATGACAGGAGGCGGGGTAAAGTTGGACGAGCAGTACGGAATGACAACGGTGGATCTCAACAATCTAGGTTACCTTGATGAACCATTCGTCCTAGCCAAAGATGTGGCTCAGGTTTTCTATGTGAAGGACATGAGTAGCAAACCAAGAAAAAGAACCAAAGCGAATACATCATGTGATGAACCAAAGTGCCACATAGTTCTTTCAGGGAAAAGAACCATCATGGGAGTGGAGGACAAGACAGACATGTCACAAGATTATAATCAGTTTGGTGAAATTCCGCCCTTCAGAGTGAACACTGACACAAGCCTCAAGTTAAATAATGAAGATTCTCCATGGTTACGCCACAATCGTAAGCAAGGGACACTAGCGAAGAAATGATGTGTAATAATGTATTGTTCTAATCATGTATTGTTCTAATCATGTATTAAACATTTTATGTAATGTATTGTTCTAATCATGTATCACAATAACACTCACGAGAGGCGGGGAAACGATTGAACTGGAATTAAAGTACATGGGCAGATTAAGTCACAATCGGCCGAACTTGTTTTCGAATGTTGGAGTGATTCAGTCATAGTCGTGCCTAGCCCTATAAACGTCGCCACTGTAGTCGTCGTAGTCGCCGACGTCGTCGTCGCTGGCATCGGGGTCGCGGTAGTCGAACCTCGGCGGGTGAGCACGCGTGGGCTGAGACTGAGGGTAGCGCAGGCGGGGGCCACGGTAGGCCATGACGCTCTGGAGAGTCTGGCCGCCCCACCACAGCCGACGGCCGGCCTCGTTGAAGTTCGAACGAGGCGGGCCGTCCTCCTCGTGCCTGGCAAGCGCACTCTCACGCCGATTGATGAAGAAGGCATCCCAAGTCGGGCTGTAGTCGGGATGCCACTTGGGATTCCTCCGCTGCTCTAGCGTGAGCTCGAAGTAGTAGTGGTTCATGATGGCCATCTGGCGCGCCACACCTAGAGGGACAGGAGGGACCGGTACGCCTCCGACGCTCAGCATCCAACCGGTGGGGACGCGGTAGCCCGGCGTGCAGGGGTAGTTTGAGGCGCAAAGCGCCTCCGCCTCCTGGGGGGTTAGAGATACGATGGAAGCCATGGAAGAGAGTGATGAGGTTTGTAGATATGAGTCTAGATGTGATATGTAAATGGAGGCCAAGCCTACATATATATAGTGAAAAATGACAGGAAGACGGAGGCGGGAAGCGGTGGAAAGCGCGGGAAGAAAATAGGCGGGAACGCAGTGGCGCGGGAAACCATCTAACCTTTAGTCCCGGCTGGTGGGTACAACCGGGACTAAAGATGGTTTTTGTGTCATCTAACAAAACTGACGGTGGGATAAGGACGTGTGGGTAACCTTTAGTCCCGGCTGGTGGGTGCAACCGAGACTAAAGCTGTTGGCAGGATAAGGATGCGTGGGTGGATGCACTGCTCGATGAGATAAAGCATGTAGCGCACGACGCCCCTGTCGGAGATAAATAGGCGGCACCGTGCCTATAAAAGGAGCATCGATACGCCATGGCAAGCACAGCTCGAAGGCAGGGAGAGTTTCATCCCCATGGATGGAGGAAAGGGTTGGGAAATCTCCCGTGACAGAGCTTTTCGAAGATGTCGTTGGTGCTCACGCCCTACGGCATCTTCGGAAGCTCTGCCTCAGAAAAATTTCCCTGCAAGCCCGTGAAAGACTCCATCTCCTCTAACAGTTATGGAGGAAAGGGTTGGGAAATCTCCCGTGGCGGAGTTTCTCGAAGATGTCGTTGGTGCTCACGCCCTACGGCATCTTCGGAAGCTCCGCCTCGGAAAAATTTCCCTGCAAGCCCGTGAAAGACTCCATCTCCTCTAACAGTTATGGAGGAAAGGGTTGGGAAATCTCCCGTGGTAGATTTTCTCGAAGATGTCGTTGGTGCTCACGCCCTACGGCATCTTCGGAAGCTCCGCCTCAGAAAAATTTCCCTGCAAGCCCATAAAAGACTCCATATCCTCTAACAGTGTTGGGTAAAGGGTTGGGAAATCTACCGTGGTGGAGCTTCTCGAAGATGTCATTGGTGCTCACGCCCTACGGCATCTTCGGAAGCTCCGCCTCGGAAAAATTTCCCTGCAAGCCCGTGAAAGACTCCATATCCTCTAACAGTGTTGGGTAATCTCAAACTTATTTTAATCTTCTGGTTTTGAAAATAGAAAAAATCTATATAGTTAGATGAATTAGTTAATTGTCAGATTCAGAAGTATGTAAAAAGAATATTAATCAATATAGTTTTAATTGAAAATGGCAAAATAGTTTTGAATTAGTTATTCAATTTCAAACACTTTTCATATTCAAAGTTTTGTCAGATTCTAAAATATGCAAAAAGAATATTAATTAATATAGTTTTAATTGAAAATGGCAAAATAGTTAATTGTTTGAATAGTTAGAATAATTGATTTTGAAAATAGAAAATAGTTTTGAATTAGTTATTCAATTTCAAACACTTTTCATATCCAAAGTTTTGTCAGATACTAAAATATTCAAAAGGAATATTAATCAATATAGTTTTAATTGAAAATGGCAAAATAGTTAATTGATTAAATAGTTAGATTAATTGATTTTGAAAATAGAAAATAGTTTTGAATTAGTTATTAAATTTCAAACACTTTTCATATTCAAAGTTTTATCAAATTCTAAAATATTCAAAAAGAATATTAATCAATATAGTTTTAATTGAAAATGGCAAAATAGTTAATTGTTTAAATAGTTAGATTAATTGATTTTGAAAATAGAAAATAGTTTTGAATTAGTTATTAAATTTCAAACACTTTTCATATTCAAAGTTTTGTCAGATTCTAAAATATATAGAAGTTATTCAAATTGAAATTCAAATTTCATATTCAAATGAAATCTGAAAAAATATAAGACCTTGGCGCGCATTTATTATCCCTTTAGTCCCGGTTGGTTTCACCAACCGGGACTAAAGGTCTGGGGCATGGGCGTGAACCGCCCAAATGTCTTTAGTTCCGGTTGAAGCCACCAACCGGGACTAAAGACACCCCTTTAGTCCCGGTTGAAGCCACCAACCGGGACTAAAATGGTGCGGGTATATAAGCCGCGCCGCCCATCATCTTCCCCCAACACTTAGCAGTTTCTGGCGCGGAGGAGATCGAGGTCTACAACGTTGCGGTCGCCCGAATCCGTCGACCGCCGCCGCCGGACGTCCCCTGCACGAGCGCCGCCACCAACCGCATCGCCCCCTGCAGCAACGCCGGCCGCCCTGAGCCGCCGCCCGAGCCCGCGCGCGCCCGTGCCCCGAGCCGCCGCCCGTGCCGCCCCCTGCAGAACGCCGGCCGAGCGCCACCCCTACAGCAGCGCCGCCCACGTGCAGCCCCCTGCAGCAGCGCCGCGCGCCCACCCCCTGCCCTGCAGACGCCGGCCGCGCCCACCCCTGCCTGCAGCGCAACGCCGGCCGCCGCCCCCTGCTAAGGTAATTTTTTTTAGAATTTATTAGTAATAGAAATGCTAATAGAATTTAGTAATAGAATTTAGTAATAGAAATGCTAATAGAATTTAGTAATAGAAATGCTAATAGAATTTAGTAATAGAATTTTTAGTAATAGAAATGCTAATAGAATTTAGTAATAGAATTTTTAGTTAGAAAAATAGATATATAGAAAATAGTTAGAATTTAGTAATAGAAATGCTAATAGAATTTAGTAATAGAAATGCTAATAGAATTTAGTAATAGAATTTTTAGTTAGAAAAATAGATATATAGAAAATAGTTAGAATTTATTTATGTTAGATTTTATTTAGGTTAGATTTTATTAGTTAGAAAAATAGTTAGAAAAATATGTGTACTAAAAGGGGGCGTTGGCCGGGCGCCGACGCAGTGAGGGGGTCTTCCCCCCACCGCGTCGGCGCTCGGCCAACGCCCCCTTTTTTTGGTTATTGATCAAATATGTGTACTAAAAGGGGGCGTTGGCCGGGCGCCGACGCGGTGAGGGGGTCTTCCCCCCACCGCGTCGGCGCTCGGCCAACGCCCCTTTTTTTTTGGTTATTGATCAAATATGTGTCACTAACTTGTTTTACCTGTCTTTAGAAGAGACATGGACGGTGAAAATGACCCACGCCACCCTGAAGAATTCTTATTTGGCATGATACGTGAGAATGTATATGTGCATCAAGAAGGTGCCGATCGAGAAGACCCCGGAGTAGCCGGACAAGAAGGAGTCGGCCGAGAAGGTGCCGGAGAAGCTGAACTTGAAGATGATGTTTCGTCGTTTCTTAACCCTTCCGGTGACGGAATGGAGATAGAAACGTTTGACGATGAAGGGCAAACAAACACCGATGCCGAACGGCAATTGCAAACAAACGCCGATGGCGAGGTATATAAATTTAGCTTTTGGTGATACGAAGGGAATATGCATATTTGTATTAACGACTTTTTCTTTTTTCAGCCCTCCGGATCGAGCAAATCGTATTCTAAACGAGGTCCGAGCCAAAAGTTGAGTTCGAATCAGAAGCTGACCATCGATTTAGTATCTCCAGCTGGCAAACCGTTGGAGCCAAAACAGCACGCAACAAAATTTATAAATCAATGCGGAGTGATTGTTAGGGACATGATCCCGATCACGGTTCAAGAATGGCACGAGCCAAAGAAGGCACGTCTTGGAGCTACTTTTGTGAACAAAAGATCCAAGAAAGACCTTTGGAGGAAGCTCATGGAAAATTTCATTCTACCTCCGGAGTACTCCAAGAAGGATGATGATGGTAATGAAATTCCGGGTGGACGTGAAAGGAGAAGGAGAGTTAAATAGTACGCTCTCAAGAAGATGGCTGAAGCATTCCGGGGCTTCAAGAAAATGTTATACGCGAAGTTTATCGCGAAAAAGAAAACTCCAGTGTTCGAAGGAGCATACGAGAAGTTGAGACAACAGTGGCCTGAATTTGTGGCATTCAAGACATCTGAGAGAGCCAAGGAAATGTCAGAAAAAAATAAGAAAAATGCTGATAAGAAGGAACATCACCATATTTTGGGGCCAGGCGGCTACGTGAGAGCAGTGCCCAAGTGGGAATCTATGGAGAATGAATTCAGGAATAGAGGAATCACTCCTGGTACAGAGGGATGGCCCGAAAGGGCCAAGCACTGGTGGTACGGACATGGAGGATCGTTAGACCCGGCAACAGGGGAGTGTGTTCATCGGAAACAGACCTTTACTCCCACAGTAAAACTTGTTAAGGCAATGGAGGATGCTCAAGCGGGATTGATCCGTGTCGACCGAGAGAACGACGAGCTGACACACGCCCTCGGGAATCCAGAACACACAGGACGAACGAGAGGCAAAGGCGCCGGTGTTCCATGGAAGGAAGGGTTTTCTCAGCACAAAGATCCGTGCGGTTACAAAAGCCGTAAGAGAAAGAAGGATCGGGAAGCAGATCGGATCGGCAAGGTAGAACGTGAATTAGCCGACATGAAGAGTATGATACATCAACTTAGCCAGGGAGGCGGATCTCGGCTGCAGGAAGATCCAGCATTGGATCTTAATAGTCAGCGGAGAAGCAGCGTGGCTTCCACGGAGGTCCCAGCTGATGAGCATGAAGCACCGGGGTCTCGCTACCCCGTGGATGATGTTAGGGAGATGACAAATTGTGAGCTACATCAGCCAGTGAAGAACATGACCTTCAAGGTGGCGAGCGGCGATGCTTTACCTTGTCTACCTGAAGCACTCCACCATGGGAACCCGATACCGGCTGGCTATGCTCATGTCTCGGTGCTTGACATAGTCAGCTCGTTCGAGGACCTAGAGCTTGATTTTGCTACACCTGAAGGGGATCGGAGACTTGGAGATGTCAAGCGCCAAATTGTTTTATGGCAAAAGATATACATCAAGTTTCCAGGCTCAGCGCCAAGGCCACCGACTCCGAGGAATCCAAGTCCACCCTCCCCCGATGAACGTTGTCCACCTACGCCGCCCCCCGAGTCCACCTTGGGCGCCGCGTCAGCCGACGCCACCCCCGAGTCCACCTCCAGCGCCGCGTCAGCCGACGCCACCCCCGAGTCCACCTCGGGCGACGCGTCAGCCGATGCCGCCCCCTAGTGCACCTCCCGCGCGTCAGCCAACGCCGTCCCCCAGTGCACCTCCAGCGCGTCAGGCGAAGCCACCCCCCAATACTACTCAGACGGGGAAAAAGCGGAGCAGGTCCGCTACGGTTAGTACTACTGATAAGGTAGTACATAAGACCACGAAGATACCAGAGCCATCGCTAAAGCCTCTTCCCAAGAGAGCTTATGACCGAACTCCCGAGGAAAACGAGGCGATAGTACGCGCCGAAGTGAAGGCATTTTTTGCACCGAAAGTGCCTGAGCCCAAGCCGACATACACGGAGAAACAAAAGGACTGGGCTTATGGTATGCTTACTGCAGAGCCCCAATATAAGATGAATCAGCCATCAGACTATAACCGCGAAATTGAAAGGCAAAGTGACTTGGCCAAGGCAAAAAGAAGCGGGAAACAAATTCCCCAGCTTGGAGAACAGAAGAATCAATCGGTCGCCCCCCCCCCCCGATATCGATACGTCCTTCAGAGCCGATTTGGAAGAGGACCGATTGTTATTGGACCCCAGAGTAGTAGCAGCTGCACAACTATTGGGTCTAACTGTAAGGGAGGCAAAAGAGAACGCGGACGTCTTGAATGTGCCTCTTCTAGTTATGTTAGGCCTTGAAGAAGCGCCAGTGGGAGAGGTAGTAGAGCAATATGTACTGGGGGGGGGGGGGCTCTGATCAAGCCTGAGGAGGAACGCGGTCTATCAACACATATGCGAAATCTGCTCGGCTGGTACAAGGTGCATATACAAAAAAAGGACTTCAAACGTTTTATCCTATTGGACGTTAGAGAGGAGCATTACTTCAAAAGATACATGTTACATATTCCAATGGACGAATTGTTTCACATATTCAATCAGCGCGATCTTGACAAGTCTACCATCAGTTGCTATTGTCTGTAAGTGATTTATATTCAAGTATCTAGCTAAGCTCGTTCATTGCCTATATATCTTAATTAACTATATGATTTTTGTATGCTATTATGCAGATTTAAGATGTTTGAATGCAAAAAAATTGGAATCCATGATGTTGGGTTCATTGACCCATATATCATTAATGAAAGGATGTTAAAAGATCACCCCAGAGACGTGGAGAAGGACCTCTTCAGATTTTTTTTCAAGCAAAGTCTTAAAAGAGAACTTCTATTTCCTTACAACTTCAAGTGAGTGTTTCTATATTATAGACATTCTTTTTTGCTTACTCGATGTTAAGTGTAATTGATGAGTTATGCATGCGTGTCTGCAGTTACCACTGGATTCTGCTAAAGCTTCAATTGGACACATCAACTGTTCATATCTTGGACTCATTGTATAAGCCCGACGTCCTGTTTAGCGACATGAAAGAAATGCTGCAAAAGTAATTTCAATCATTACCCGACTATATCAGCTCCTTTCATTAATTTTCTGATATCAAGTATTTAATAACTCATTTGCTCATTTTCTTTGCCCTGTAGCGTTTGGACACGTTTCAGAAGGTCGGTAATAGGTGAATTCAAAGAACAGCTAACTTTTAAAAAGATAAATGGTTTGAAGCAACCACCGGGGACCAATCTCTGTGGATTCTACGTCTGCGAGTTCATCCGGTGGTACACCAGTGAGAGGAGAGCACGTACCACGGACTTTGATGTACGCAAATAATATTCACAGTTTTCTTTTATTATAATCAATTGTGTTGAGTTTCATCCAACTTATATATATCCATATCGATCTTCTTAAAGTTGTATGTGATGCGGGAGAAGCTCGTACCAACCCAGCGCCTAAAAGCATTTCAAGAGGAGCTGGCAGGATTCATCATGAGGGAGGTCCTCTGTGAGAAAGGAGAACACTATGTGGAGGACGAAGAACGCTATCTGTAATTTAGTGATCTCCATGTAACTTAGTTTGTTTTGAAACTTGTTTGAAAAATAGTTGTACATACACTTGTTTGAAATTGTAGTATATACAGTCACAAGACATCGTATAATATTATATATGCATGCACAAACGTGTAATGTGTATGTACTAGTCGTAGAATATAGGTACGGAAACTCGTTTGAAATTAAAATGAACCCTAATTAAGCATAAACCCTAAACCTATAATCTGAAACAGCAACAAAAATAAAAATAAAAATAGAACACTTTAGTCCCGGTTCTCATTACTAACCGGGACTAAAGATCCCCGAGACGGCGCTCCTAGCCGTGCCCACGTGGACGGCCATTAGTCCCGGTTCGTTTGCAACCGGGACTAAAGGCTGAGGGCCTTTAATCGCGCTTTGCTAGTCCCGTTTTAGAAACCGGGACTAAAGGCCGTTACAGACCGGGATTAATGGCCCTTTTTCCACCAATGCTATGACTACTGTCTTCAAAATACCACGACATTCCTAGCAGCGGTGCCTATGACGGCACTAATGCCGACTAGCACACCGTGTCAGACAGCGGCTCGTCCGTTCTTCACGCAGGGCAGCAGCAGGAGCAATGAGGGCAACACGGCAGCGGCAAGCCTCAACCTAGAGGCGAACAGATGAGGAAGGAAGAGGTGGAGAGGGCAAACAGTGGAAGGTGGCCAAGAGCAACAACGTTCAAAAGAGACGAGGTGGTCATGAAGGAGACAGAGCAGGTGGGCAAGGCCTTCGCCTCGCTCAAGAAGATTCAGGTAGTTCAGACTTCAGATGAACAAAAAAGTTTCTCTATTTTTTTTTGAAGTTTTTATGGTAATTGTGATCTATTTGCCAGAACCAAAGGGTGTGATTCGTGGTGACCATTTAGCAAACAATTCATATTTTCAGTGGTGTTACATTACATCAGAGTTTCTGAATTACACCTAAACCTAGCAGGCATGTAACATCAGTTCGTTACACCTAAACCTTGCAACTTTCTGCACAAAGAGGGCGGCTGTTAATCTGTACGAAAAAATCAAAGTTGAATTTGGGTGCATATGCTCTGGTTTAGAAATTGTGTTAGAATTTTCAAAAATTATGGAGAAACATTACACGAGTTTATGTCTATTCCTATGAACACATGCAAAGTTTCGTTGATAAAGGGAAACATGCTTGGGATACTGCATGCGTTAAAATAAATCCGATGCTGAACCTAGGTGAAAATTAAGAGCATGCGGCCTAAATTGTACCTAATTTTTAAGCTCTTCGCTTATTCACATTTCTCAGCAAATATTTGGAGTGGTCCCACTTCCTTCCATTGATCTTAATCAATTTACTCATAGAACTTAGGATTTCCTCATTTAGGCTATGGATTCTTTAGTTCTTCTTTGTTGGTAAGAAATACCAGGGCCATATTCCTTTTTCTTCAACTGCATAGTTTGATTGAAGAATATAATTAGCAAAAAACATAAGTAAATATTTACGTTCTAATGTAGAACTGAAGAAACATGTACTAGGTGGAAGAAAATATTCAATAAAAAAATCATTTTGTTGCAATGCATGGGCATGAATACCCGTAGCAATATTGATATAACATTTGATTTTTTTATTTCTCCCCACGCAACCGCATGGACATTTTTTTTATACTTAAATGGATACCACGAATACACTCCATATAATTTTTTATTTGTTTTCTAGTGTTGTAGGAATGCGGGCGGACATCCGTCTAGACGTCTTGTCCTGTCCGCCAATAGAACTCGTTTTCTAGTCACGTACCTAGTGCTGACAAGATTTAACTAATTTATGTACCATGCACTACTCCAGCGGCTGTCCAAGGCCAAGGCGCCGCCGCCCAAGTAGGAGCGCAACCGTCCGTACTTCTTGGTGGTGCATGCCTTGTAAGATCAGAACGAGTCGGTGGGCCTGCGCGACGTCCACATTCTCGGTGGCTGGCACCTCAACGCTAGGAGGGTGCCGGTCCCTCCGGTGCCTCGCCACGGGTGGGCGCGGCGTGATGAGATCCGGCACTGGCGGGCCATCCTTCCGTCGGATCTACGCGAGGACCCCGCCTTCGCCATGGACTCCGAGTGGTGGGATCACCCCACCTATGAGCCCTGCCCGAGGCGCCGGTCGGGTCTACTCAGCGACACGGATCTGCACCCGTAGAAGCAGGTGGCGCACTAGGTGCCGCCACCCCTGGAGGAAGAGGAGGAGGTCGCGGAGGAGGTCGTGGAGGCGCCGGTGCTTCCGGTGGAGCAATACTAGCCGCCGGACCTGTCGGAGGAGGAGGCCCTCTGATGGGCCATCGAGGAGAGCGAGCTCGTCGAGCTCGGCAACTGGGAGGGTCTCGGGGCGCAGCTGGCAGCCTCGGCGTTCACCAGCCGCGCCGACGCGTCCAGCATCCACGCTGCCCCACCATCGCCAGCTGCCGAGCCCTAGCCCTGGGGCTACGCCGTCTAGGAGTCGTCGCCTCGTGCGCCCCCATTCAGATGAACTGGGGCCCTAGGGCTATGCCGAGCCCCAGACTCCTCTGCAGACGCCTTCCCATCCATCGCCGCCACCGCAGGCTCCGGCGCCGGCGCCAACAAACCTAGGGATGCCGATGGTGCCCTGGCCCTTTCCCTGGGACCCGCCGCCGGTGGTCAACCTCACCGGGGACGATGACGACGATGAGTAGGCGCAGCGGCGCTTCAAGCCCTAGTTTTCTAGGGCTTTTTAAATTTATGTTTTTTATTTTCATGTCTTTATTTTCAGTTATCTATGTAATATTTACTAGCAATAAAAAAAATTAAAATGCATCGGGCCACTGGGCGCAATGCCGACGCAAACGGCAAAGGAGGGAGGACAACTCCCCGTTCATGTCTGCGGCCCGACGCAAACTGTCCAAATCGGCCACGATTGAGGACCAAAATGCGTCGGACCGTTGGAGATGCCCTTACGCCGCTACGTGCTCCCCGTGAGTCCTCCAGCGACCTGCGACCATATCGGTTCCCTCTCTGTGGGGGTTGGGTGAGGGACGGCGTCGGGGCGTGGGAGGGTGGCGCTGGTCGGTGTCACGCTGGACAAAGGAGACGTCGGGCTAGCTTTGGCCGGGAGCGCATCATAACGTGGTGAGTGAGGCTGCGTGGTTTGCGATCAGGGACTCAGGGAGAACATTAGGGAAATAGAACGAATCCTCTCGGTTGAAATTGCATCTAGCTCGTCGGTTGTGTGTCCGCCGGCAAAACATTTTATCAGAACCCTTGATCTGATTCGGGGACAACTGAGTTAATGTGGACTCTTGGATTTGCTTAAGGCGATTACATCAGACGACCCTAATTAATCTGTGAACGATTCGTTGTGTAGTTTTAGAAAAATTTAAATTTGCACTTTTATTAGTAGTTTAGATTTTCAAAGAAGACAGAATAAAATTATCCAAAAAATAGCTATATATATACCATAGAAAATGTGCAATTCAAAATTTGAGTCACAACTAAAGAAAGTAAAAAAAAAGCCAATTTAGCGGACAATAGTACATAATTTAAACTCACCTATGATTTGGCTCGTCGGTATGGTTTTTTCTTGTCTCGAGCTACAAGTTGAAGAATTAGGATCTGGAATTTCGTGGTATAGCAAACCCGTGTTGTATCAATGTAATTAACATGTATGTAATGTAATTACCGCAAAAAAACATGTATGGGAATTTCTATCCTATGAAATTTGCACGATCCTATCGTCCGAATGATAGGAATAATTGTTTTTCTTCATTATCGTCAAGAGCATATCACAGAAGTTCTCCACCCTATATTTGTACTACCTCTGTTCCAAAATGGAAGCCTTTTTAGCTAAAAAGGCTTACATTTGGAGTGAGCCTAGCTTACTTGGCTAGGGAAGTGGATGTACAACCCAGTCACCCAGGTTCAAGTCCCCACAGACGCGAATTTGGGTTCTTATTTTCAAAAAACAAAAATCGCTGTAGGGGCTTCCCCTACCGCATTTCCATTAAAAAAAAACTAGTAATAGTCTCACAAACTTAGAATGAACTTCGTGACGCATAGCAGCGAATCAAAACCACGCTGCTCCAATTCCGGTACATCGGAAGCCTCTAAGCTAATGGAGTGGTGCCATGGAGTTTTTTGGTAGCACTGCCGTGCCCAAGATCACCTGCGCAAATCCTGATGCCTCCTAAGCCTAAAATTGCACATATTTTCTATTTGGTCCATGTTCATCTAAGTCAGATGTTTTTCCATATCAGTTGATGTATAATAGTAGAACTATAATTTGAAAGTGCATCTTGCATTTTGCATTAAAAAGTGTAAATTCCACTTCTCTAGAAATTAACTTCCGCTATAGTGAAGTTGACATAAACATATACAAAAAATCTCGAAAGACTTATAGTAGCAATAGACATTCTATATTTGTCCAACTAATTAACAAATTTGGCCTCAAGACTGCTTTTTTGTACTCTCAAGTCTGTTCACACAACTTGCTGAAAGCTATATACGCAAAAACATTTTTGGAACAGTGCCACCGCCAAGAATCGAGGTGAGGTGGATGGACACTGTTCTTACCCCTAGACAAGTGGGTTCATAATATGGATGGCATGCCTTTGCTCGGGGCAGTGCAATCCTTGTTTCGGTCGTCTCCCACATCTAGCTCCAATGAACATTTCACTTGCGCCAACTCCCTCTTCCATATATGCACTCTTCTGATCACATTAGGAAAGCTTTTTGTAGTGTACAACCACTATGATCCTGCCCTTGTTGTCCCATCAAAACGAAGGCGTCAACGCCCGGGTTGCTGTCAAATGGACCAATGCGGCAACAAAATGACTAGTTGGGTTGACTTCTCCTATCATCTACTAGACGCCACACAATAGGGGTCATATTCGAGACAATGTAGCTAAATAAAAGCCAAGAGATATAGATGCCACCATAACTATATGGACATTTGGGGTGCCAAGCGGCAATGTCACACGCTCTTTGGTTGCTAGGTGGCACACAAATGCCTGATCATTCACGATTGCTATGGCAACCAAACCATACAATACATGGGGAAAATCTTGTTTGTGATACCTTCAGCTTCCTGTGGACATGCCTTTTCAATCATCCATTCTATATTCTCCTAAAGAGAGCCGAGTGTCTTTTCCATGGGAAGGCAGTGGAATATGATATCCTCGGAGAGCTCGAAGTCGTCCTCGATAGAACTCTTAAGATGGAGGACATGCATGGGAGAAGTTGCGGTGGCATCGGACGAAGCCCGCATCATCTATGGCAGCAGACCAAGAGGGGCAGATCTCTTTGTAGATCATGAGGTATTTTGCGGGAAGTCGCGCCAAAATCTCCCAGATAAATAGGTCATGTGGGAGGTTGGTGCATGTCGTAGAAAATGGAGGTGTTGGTGTGACAGAGATGTGCGGATGATCCATCTGTGATATTTTGGTCTGAATGGTGTGTTGTTGACACAATCCATCAGTACATATATATGTACCAAGGATATTAATCACATTTACCGTATTCTAAATATTTGATCAAGAGATCTTCAAAAGATTTAATTTACTAGAACTCGCTAACCTAAGATCTTATAAAGCTCTTATATGTACGATCCCACTTTTCCTACTCTCAGCATTAAATTTGTTTCAAATTTGATTAAATGGAATAAATTAATTTTCTATATCTGAGTGGGCACGGTTACCTTGTGGTCTGATGACCCACAAGTATAGGGGGTGTATCGTAGTACTTTCGATAAATAAGAGTGTCGAACCCAACGAGGAGCAGAAGGTGTTGATGAGTAGTTTTGATCAAGGAATCACTGTAAATACTAGCAAACAGGTTTTCAGGAGTATTTGGTAATACGAGTAAATAAAGTGCGAGTAAATAGAAAACAGCAGTAACAATTGCAGCAAGTGGCCCAATCCTTTATTCAGCAAAGGACAAGCCGGTTGTGTTCTTATAATAACCAAACGTTCTCGAGGACACACGGGAGGTTTCTGTCAAGAGCTTTCGCTTCATAGAGCCGATAGTATTTATTGATTTGGTAAGTGTTATGGGGGTGAACCTGTGCTAGCGCACTACCCTTACTAGGATAAATACACACTTGTGATTATACCCCTTGTAAGCATCCGCAAATACAAGAAAGTAATTAAGATAAATCTAACCACAGCCTTAAGATCTAGGATCCTACGCTCCCTGGTGCAATGGTTTCCCAATGGAGGTTTAGGTTTCTGTCACTCCAGCAACCCCACAATCGGTAGCCAAATACACAATGCATCTCACTAGGCCCATAAATGGTGAAGTATCATGTAGTCGACGTTCACATGACACCACTAGTGAAATAGCACCACAACAATATCAAACCATTAAATATTTCTCAACAATAATTCACTACTAACATCTTGACTTCTCCCATGTCCTCAAGAACTAAACGAACTACTCACAAGACATCATATGGATCATGATCAGAGGTGAAATAATGGTAAATAACAATCTGGACATAAACCTTAATTCAACGGTTCCACTCAATAGCATCAACTACAAGAGTAATCAACACCGGGAAAGTTTCCCCTATGAATATAACAAGATCCAACTCAAGATGTTACAGCGGGATGGCGTGGTGATGGTGGAGATGAAGGTGCTGGTGATGGGGATGATGATGATGATGATCCCGATGAAGTCCGGTGCGATGATGATGACGATGGCGACGATCTCCCCTCTCCGGGAAGGAATTTCCCCGGCAGATTTCTCTCTGCCGGAGAGCTTTCTCTCTCTGGTGTTCTCCGCCCCGCAGAGGCGGCTGTGTCTAACTCTGAACCCCCCTTGACTTAGGTTTTCGGGGACGATGATGTACGCGAAGGGGCGAGACCAGAGGTGGGCCAGGGCCCCCTCACACAGGGCTGGCGCGGCCAGGGGGCTGGCCGCGCCGTCCTAGCATGTGGGCCACCCCTGGCCCCTCTCGACTCCTCCTTCTGGCTCCGTGAGTCTTCTGGGAAATTATAATTTATGGGTATTTTTCTGGAATTTTCCTGATCTTCAAAATATGGTCTCCTGATGGTCCTTTTTCCAGCAGGTTCCTGACTCCGGCAGCAGCTCCTCCGATGATCATCAAACATGTGAAAGCAAAGGAAATAACATAAGTATCATGTCTAAATATGAAATATATCAATGAATAACAGTAAATTATGATACAAAATAGTGATGCAAATTGGACGTATCAACCCCCCCAAGCTTAGACCTCGCTTGTCCCCAAGCGAAAACTAAACTCGGTAAACATGACCACAGGTTTATGGAGTGAAGTGTCGATAATCAAAATACGAACAAGAAGCATCACATTCACTAAGGCACAAATTATAATAGACAGCAACTTCCCTTTATAAGGTGTAAACTTGTAATAGGTAAAAGGGAATCACATGTAAAGGTGCACAAAGTAAATTGTAATTGGCAATGGCAAACCTTAGCTCTTGGTCAAAGAATGGAGAACAAGCTGTTCTCTCTTTTTAAACGGAGGCTTTTAAAACAGAGCTTATATAGCAAAGACTATATGCTCAACAAAGTAAACTTTTGCATTCAAAGAAAGCTTTCAAAGATATATCCCTTCAGACAAAAGCATTATACAAAACAAGGAAGATAATAAACATGATTAAACGGATCAACATATGGATGAGTGAAACATAACAACTCAAATGCTTGCTTGAGATAGAGGGAAATAGGTTGACTCAACATAAAAGTAAAAGATAGGCCCTTCGCGGAGGGAAGCAGGGATTAAACATGTGCTAGAGCTTTTCATTTGTAAAACAGAGGTGAAAATTGTTTTGAGAGGTGGTTGCTTTTGTCAACGACTAGCAACGGAGTTCTTGATATCTTCCATACTAAACAAGTGAGAGCGGTTCCGAGATGTTTGATTAATTGGCACTTTAGTGCTCTTTTATAGCTTGGCACTCCTCCCCACCTTTTCCTTTCTCAAACCATGGCTAACCGATTCCATCGGGTGCCGACCAACTTTCACAATCCATTGGAGGAGTGCCTTTTTCTTTCTTTAGAATTAAGATTATAATGGTCTGACCAGCTCCCTTGCCAAATTATTGACGAGCAGATGAAGCTGCCTAGTCGAGGGGTACTTAATTTAGTATGGAAGATAACAAACCCATCCACTACGTCCTCATGAGCTAAAAACAGTGGCACAAAATGAGAAGTGTTTGAAAGTTTTTGAAAGGTAGCACATGAAAATTTACTTGGAATGGCTTAAAATACCATGCATAGGAATTTATAGTGGACTCTTTGGAAGTGACTTGGCTTTTGGGAATTGGATGCACGAGAAGTATTTCCTCTCAGTACAGGTTTTTGGCTAGCAAGGTTGGGTAGCAAGCATAAGAGTTGCATGAAACAAACAAACATACATATAATAAGAACAATCATGCAAACTCCCCTGAAAGTACAACGATTTTAACTTTAAGAATAACAATGCTTATAAGCCAAACATAAGGGAAAACTGAAGTGATGTAACTACAAGCACTTCTTTATTCTTTTCTACTCAAACCTCAAGGTAAAGTTGCTACTGACCAAGCTAGGTTTGCCAAAACCAACTAAGTTTACTCATGCTCCCAATGTGATACCAATACCAATCAACAAGACTAGTCATACAAGAGAAATTGCAAACTAACATAAAGTGTGCGAAAAGTAAACGATAAAACTTCTCATTAATATTTCATTACCGCAACTCACACCAAGGGATACAAAGATAACTAACTAAGAAGGATACTTCCAACTGCAAACTATTCTATATGATAACTTCTCTATTCATGATAAGACTCTACTTGAAAAGTAAACGAACAGAAAGTAATGATGTGATACCGCGGCACTCCCCCAAGCTTGGAACAAGCCAAGGGGATGCCTATTCCGATGACGAATTACTCCTTTGGCGGTGGCGGCAAATCTTCATCGATGCCGTACTTCCAAGGCAGAGGTCCCCCATCAAAGAAGGATGTCTTGGTCTCCAAAATCCTGAAACTTGCAGCAGCACTCATTTGATGAAATCTAGCTTCATACTCACAATTTTGGTTATGCAAGTCATAGAGTTGTGCTTGTAATTGGCTAGACGTCTCCTGGAGTGAGAGGACATCCTTCCAAAGCTCCGTAGTCTCTTTCTTGTACTTGGCGACAAGCTCTTGATTAATTCTATAGATAATTTCCACCTCGCGTTCTGCCATCTTCTTGTATTTGAAAACTTCATGTTCCAGTGTTTCCATCCTTGCTTCGAGACTCCCTTCTCCCTTGGGTCCTTGAACATCTTTAATCTGTAACTCCCCATCCTTGAGCGACAACTCCTTCAGATGCATCTTCAGTTCTCTCATGTACGGATTGATGGAATTCGCAGGAGGGTTCTCTTTAGATGAACCGGACGAAGACATTATAACTCCAAAGCTGAGGGCAATCCCTGACAGAAACAGCTCGAAACAAAACATGACGAGAAAACGATATACAGACCTCGGGGACCCCGGGGGGTTAAATAGGCGAAAATTATACATCGAAACGAAGTCACAGGAGGAAACCGGGACGGAAAAGAGTTCCGGGGCGTTCTCACACGGGGGTGGTGCGGCCAGGGGTGGGCCCGCGCCACCCATGTGTGAGATGCACACGGACTTCTTTTTCTCCCCGTTTTCGTCTCGTGATTTTTCATATTTATTAAAAACAGCAAAAATATTAAAAGAAGAACCTTTCGCGAAACTTTTTTGACTAGAACTGTTACCTATTCGAAAGCGAATTCTGCAGGTTCCTGCAGTTTGTCTTGGATGTAATCTTCCGGAGAAACTGTTTCAATAACATCAACATCTTCATTATAAGAATCTCCAGAAATATAATGTTTGAGTCTTTGCCCATTCACCACTTGTGTAGAATCATCTTTCAATGAAGCAATCTTAATAGCACCTGAGCGGTACACTTCCACAATAACAAATGGTCCTTCCCATTTAGAAAGTAATTTTCCTGCAAAAAATCTGAGACGAGACCTATACAATAGAACTTTCTCACCAACATGAAACTCTCTCTTAAGAATTCTCTTATCATGCCATAGCTTGACTTTCTCTTTGAAAAGTCTGGCATTCTCATACGCTTCGTTTCTCCACTCATCTAGAGAACTCAAATCTAACAACCTCTTCTTACCGGCTAGTTTAAAATCTCTGTTAAGCTCTCTCACTGCCCAAAAAGCTTTGTGTTCTAATTCTAAGGGCAAGTGACATGCTTTTCCGTAAACCATCTTATAAGGAGACATACCCATGGGATTCTTATAAGCTGTTCTATAAGCCCATAAAGCGTCATTTAACTTACTAGCCCAGTTTTTCCTAGATCTACTAACAGTCTTCTGCAAGATAGACTTAATCTCTCTATTTGAAAGCTCTACCTGCCCACTAGTTTGGGGATGATAAGCAGAAGTAATTCTATGATTGACATCATACTTAGCAAGAGTCTTTCTAAAACTACCGTGAATAAAATGAGAACCTCCGTCAGTCATAAGATATCTAGGCACTCCAAACCTAGGGAAAATAACATCCTTAAGCATCTTTAACGAAGTCTCACCATCGGCACTCTTTGTAGGTATGGCTTCTACCCATTTAGTAACATAATCTACAGAAACAAGTATATGAGTATAGCCTCTTGAAGGAGGAAAAGGACCCATAAACTCAAATCCCCAACAATCAAACGGTTCAATAACAAGAGTGTAATTCATAGGCATTTCATTGCGTCTAGAAATATTACCAACTCTTTGACATTCATCACAAGATAAAACGTACCTTCTGGCATCCTTAAAGAGGGTTGGCCAATAAAAACCTGATTGTAGAACCTTCTGTGTAGTTCTATCTCTAGCATGATGCCCTCCATAAGCACTGCTATGACATTTCCTTAATATCTCTTGTTGCTCATATTCTGGTACGCATCTTCTCATGATACCATCAACTCCTTCTTTATATAAGTGTGGGTCATCCCAAAAATAATGCCTCAAATCATAGAAGAATTTTCTTCTTTGCTGAGCTGTAAAGGTCGGAGGCAAATACTTGGAAACAATAAACTTAGCATAATCAGCATACCAAGGAAGGCCCCGTGAAGTTGCATTAATTGCAGCCAACTGTTCATTTGGAAAACTATCATTAACAGGAATAGGATCAAAAGAAATATTTTCCAATCTAGACAAATTGTCAACCACAGGATTTTCAGCACCTTTCCTATCTACGATATGCAAATCAAACTCTTGTAAAAGCAACACCCATCTAATAAGCCTGGGCTTAGCATCCTTCTTAGTCATAAGATATCTAATAGCAGCGTGATCAGTATGAATGGTAACTTTAGAATCAACAATGTAAGATCTAAACTTATCACAAGCAAAAACAACAGCAAGAAACTCTTTCTCAGTAGTAGCATAATTCTTCTGAGCAGCATCAAGAGTCTTACTAGCATAATGAATAGCATTCAACTTATTATCTATGCGCTGTCCAAGAACAGCACCAACAGCAAAATCACTAGCATCGCACATAATTTCAAAAGGTAAATTCCAATCAGGTGGTTGAACAATAGGAGCAGTAGTTAAAGCCTTCTTAAGAGTTTCAAAAGCTTCCTTACAATCATCATCAAAGACGAATGGTACATCCTTTTGAAGAAGATTGGTAAGGGGCTTTGAAATCTTAGAGAAATCTTTAATAAACCTCCTATAGAAACCAGCATGACCAAGAACACTACGAATACCTTTAACATCTCTTGGACATGGCATTTTCTCAATTGCCTCCACTTTTGCTCTGTCAACTTCAATACATATTTCAGAGATTTTATGTCCAAGGACAATTCCTTCATTTACCATAAAGTGGCATTTCTCCCAATTAAGAACAAGGTTAGTTTCTTCGCACCTCTGCAAAACTTTATCAAGGTTGTGCAAACAATTATCAAAGGAAGTTCCATAGACGGAAAAATCGTCCATGAAGACCTCCACAATTTCTTCACAAAAGCCATGAAAAATAGCAGACATGCATCTTTGAAAAGTAGCAGGAGCATTGCATAAACCAAACGGCATACGTCTATAAGCATAAGTTCCATAAGGACAAGTAAAGGTGGTTTTCTCTTGATCATCCTTCTTAACAGCAATTTGAGAAAAACCAGAATAACCATCAAGGAAACAAAAATGAGTCTTCTTAGACAACCTTTCTAGCATTTGATCTATAAACGGTAAAGGGTAATGATCTTTCTTAGTAACTTTGTTTACCTTCCTATAATCAATGCACATTCTATAACCAACAACTACCCTTTGAGGAATAAGCTCGTTATTCTCATTAGGTACAACAGTCATACCTCCTTTCTTAGGAACACAATGAACAGGACTAACCCATCTACTATCAGCAATAGGATAAATAATACCAGCATCAAGGAGTTTTAATACCTCATTTCTCACCACATCCTTCATCTTGGGAATTAAGCAGCGTTGATGCTCTACAACTGGCTTCGCGTCTTTCTCCATATTAATGGCATGCTGACATAAAGTAGGAGAAATCCCTTTTAAATCATCAAGAGTATATCCCATAGCTCCTCGGTGTTTCCTCAATATCTCCAATAATCTTTCTTCTTCCTTTCCTGAAAGTTTAGAACTAATAATAACAGGATATATTTTCTTATCATCAATATAAGCATATTTGAGGTCATCAGGCAAAGGTTTTAATTCAAACACATGATCTTCTCTAGGCGGCAAAGTGGTGCCAAGATCCTCCACAGGTAGATTATGCTTGAGTAATGGTGGTTGACGAAGAAGAATATCGTCAATCTCTTCTCTTTCCTTGCTAAAAACATCAATTTCGTGATCTTCCATGAATTGCTGCAAGGCATTATTAGGGGCAAGAGCAATAGAAGCAAGCTGCTCAACTCGAAAATTTTCATTAGGCGTGTCATTTTCATAAGAAGTCTTAGCAAACTTGGAAAAATTAAACTCATAAGACTCTCCATTAAACTTAGTAAAAAATTTCTCCTTCTTACAATCTATCACGGCGCCACAAGTATTCAAAAACGGTCTACCAAAAATAATAGGGCAAGTTGTACTAGCCTCCTTACCAAGTACTAGAAAATCAGTAGGGTACTTAGTCTTACCACATAGAACTTCCACATCTCGAACAATACCAAGAGGCCAAACAGTCTCTCGGTTAGCAAGCTGAACAACCACATCAATATCTTCAAGTTCACAAGCGCCAATCTCGTGCATAATTTCTTTATAAAGCTCTAAGGGAATAGCACTTGCACTAGCACCAATATCACATAAGCCATAATAGCAATGATCTCCAATCCTGACAGAAATAACAGGAACACTTGCTTTCCTGTGCTTTTTAGGATGCGAGAGAATGTTAGAAGCATCTTCACAAAAAAGAATATATTCATCTCCTACATCTTTAGTAACAAGATCTTTTAATATAGCAACAGGAGACTTAATAGTAATTTGCTCATCAGGCTCTGCAGCTCTCTTAGTACTTTTATTAGACACACTCACCAAAGTAGAATACTTTTTTACCTTAGCAGGGAAAGGTGTCTTCTCAATATAAGGTTCAGGAATGATGCTATCAACCGTACAAACTTTTGTAGCTGCAGCAGGTATATGACTAATAGAGTCTTTATAAGGCGCATGATATTTGTTCCAATCTTTCTTTGGAACATCAATATAGGAAGCAAAGGCCTTAAGACAATTAGCAAGTATTTGGGAATCAAGACCATAAGCAGCGCTAACACTATGAAAGTCATCGGTTCCCATAAAAGATTTAATGCATTCATAATCATAGTTTATACCTGATTTCCTACCTTTGTCGTTTTCCCAACCTTCAGCATTCTCTTTTATACGGTCAAGAAGTTTCCACTTGGCATCTTCTTTCATATGAGTGAATGATCCAAAACAAGAAGCATCCAAATAATCCTTATCAGGAAGAGTAAGCCGCGCATAAAAATTATCAATAACAATATTATTGGGGAGCTCATGAATGGGGCATTTGAGCATTAGTAACTTCAATCTTCCCCACGCTTGGGCAATACTTTCTCCATCATGAGGCCAAAAATTATATATCTTGTTACGGTTTTTATGAATTTCACTTGGAGGATAAAATTTGGAATAGAACAGAGGCACAATATCCTCCCATGCCATAGATGGACCATCTTGGAGTAGTCAATACCACTCTTCAGCTCTGCCTTTCAATGATATAGAGAATAATTTCTTCTTGACCTGGCTTGGTGAAATACCTGCACACCTGAACAACTCGCATAATTCATGTATAAACAATAAGTGATCACCCGGATGGACAGTTCCATCTCCTGAATAGCAGTTATCCATAATACGCCCAACAATTTTCATAGGTATTTTAAAAGGATCAATTTCAGCAGGCGGCGGCGGCGGTGGTTCCTCCGCATGTGCAGCAGCAGCAGTAGTAGTAGATGTGTTTCCAAATAGGAAACCAAATGGAGAGTTCTCCATAGCAGAATAAAAAATAAAAGACAAAATAAACAATACTCACAGTGACGGTTACCTTTACTAATTCCACTCTTCAATAGCGCTACACTCCCCGGCAACGGCGCCAGAAAATAGTCTTGATGACCCACAAGTATAGGGGGTGTATCGTAGTACTTTCGATAAATAAGAGTGTCGAACCCAACGAGGAGCAGAAGGTGTTGATGAGTAGTTTTGATCAAGGAATCACTGTAAATACTAGCAAACAGGTTTTCAGGAGTATTTGGTAATACGAGTAAATAAAGTGCGAGTAAATAGAAAACAGCAGTAACAATTACAGCAAGTGGCCCAATCCTTTATTCAGCAAAGGACAAGCCGGTTGTGTTCTTATAATAACCAAACGTTCTCGAGGACACACGGGAGGTTTCTGTCAAGAGCTTTCGCTTCATAGAGCCGATAGTATTTATTGATTTGGTAAGTGTTATGGGGGTGAACCTGTGCTAGCGCACTACCCTTACTAGGATAAATACACACTTGTGATTATACCCCTTGCAAGCATCCGCAAATACAAGAAAGTAATTAAGATAAATCTAACCACAGCCTTAAGATCTAGGATCCTACGCTCCCTGGTGCAATGGTTTCCCAACGGAGGTTTAGGTTTCTGTCACTCCAGCAACCCCACAATCGGTAGCCAAATACACAATGCATCTCACTAGGCCCATAAATGGTGAAGTATCATGTAGTCGACGTTCACATGACACCACTAGTGAAATAGCACCACAACAATATCAAACCATTAAATATTTCTCAACAATAATTCACTACTAACATCTTGACTTCTCCCATGTCCTCAAGAACTAAACGAACTACTCACAAGACATCATATGGATCATGATCAGAGGTGAAATAATGGTAAATAACAATCTGGACATAAACCTTAATTCAATGGTTCCACTCAATAGCATCAACTACAAGAGTAATCAACACCGGGAAAGTTTCCCCTATGAATATAACAAGATCCAACTCAAGATGTTACAGCGGGATGGCGTGGTGATGGTGGAGATGAAGGTGTTGGTGATGGGGATGATGATGATGATGATCCCGATGAAGTCCGGTGCGATGATGATGACGATGGCGACGATCTCCCCTCTCCGGGAAGGAATTTCCCCGGCAGATTTCTCTTTGCCGGAGAGCTTTCTCTCTCTGGTGTTCTCCGCCCCGCAGAGGCGGCTGTGTCTAACTTTGAACCCCCCCTTGACTTAGGTTTTCGGGGACGATGATGTACGCGAAGGGGCGAGACCAGAGGTGGGCCAGGGCCCCCTCACACAGGGCTGGCGCGGCCAGGGCTGGCGTGGCCCTAGCGTGTGGGCCACCCCTGGCCCCTCTCGACTCCTCCTTCTGGCTCCGTGAGTCTTCTGGGAAATTATAATTTATGGGTATTTTTCTGGAATTTTCCTGATCTTCAAAATATGGTCTCCTGATGGTCCTTTTTCCAGCAGGTTCCTGACTCCGGCAGCAGCTCCTCCGATGATCATCAAACATGTGAAAGCAAAGGAAATAACATAAGTATCATGTCTAAATATGAAATATATCAATGAATAACAGTAAATTATGATACAAAATAGTGATGCAAATTGGACGTATCATGGTCCCATCCACCGAGCCAAAATCCCCACTACATGTGCTTTCTCTCCTTGCCCCTCTCCCAATGTATTAAGGCTGGCAATGTGTGGCCAATCGCGTCTGGCGCGGCATCAGTGAGCTCCCAGGAGTCACCACCGAGCATGAAAACCTCATGCCCAATCTCGTAATCTAGCACTCTGTCGAACACGTCGATGTCATATGGTCGGTAGAAGTACCTTGAGACAATGTACTGGTTGCATGATGCATTAAAGCCATGAGCTGTAGACAGCTCCTTAATTATACAGACATCTAGAGTATGAAACGGCAATACCACGAGCTCTTCGGTTGCTTGGTTGCACACAAATATCCGATCATTGACAATCTCAATGGCAACGAAACCATCACAATGTGTGGGGAAAATCTTGTTTGTGATACCTTCGGCTTCCTGTGGACATGTCTTTTCAATCATCAACTCTATATTCTTCTAAAGTGAGCCCAGTGTCTTTTCCATGGGAAGGCGGTGGAATATGATATCCTCGGAGAGTTCGAAGTCATCCTCGATAGAACTCTTGCGAGGGATGATCAGCATGGATGGAGGACATTCATGGGAGAAGTTGCGGTGGCGTCGGACCAAGCCCGCATCATCTATGGCAGCAGACCAAGAGGGGCAGATCTCTTTGTAGATCATGATGTATTTTGCAGGAAATCATGCCAAAATCTCCCAGATAAATAGGTCATCTGGGAGGTTGGTGCATGTCGTAGAAAATGGAGGTGTTGGTGTGACAGAGATGTGCGGATGATCCATCTGTGATATTTTGGTCTGAATGGTGTGTTGTTGACGCACTCCATTGGTACATATATATGTACCGAGGATATTAATCACATTTACCGTGTTCCAAATATTTGATCAAGCGATATTCAAAAGATCTAGTTTACTAGAACTCATTAACCTAAAATCTTGTAATGTGCATATATATAAGATCCCCACTTTTCCTACTCTCAGCATTAAATTCATTTCAAATTTGATTAAATGGAATACATTAATTTTCTATATCTTAGGTGGCACGATTACTTTGTGTCCCATCCATTGAGCCAAAATCCCCTCTGCATGTGCTTTCTCTCCTTTCCCCTCTCCCCATGTATTAAGACTGGCCATGTGTGGCCAATAGCATCCGGCGTGGCATCAGTGAGCTCCCAGGGGTCACCACCGAGCATGAAAACCTCACGCCCAATCTCAAAATCTAGCACTCTATCGGACACGTCGATGTCATATGGTCAGTAGAAGTACCTGGAGACAATGTACTGGTTGTGTGATGCATTAAAGCCATGGGCTGTAGACGGCTCCTTAATTATACGGACATCTAGAGTGCAAAACGACAATACCACGAGCTCTTCGGTTGCTGGGTTGCACACAAATTTCCGATCATTGATGATCTCAATGGCAACCAAACCATCACAATGCGTGGGGAAAATCTTGTTTGTGATACCTTCAGCTTCTCGTGGACATGCCTTTTCAATCATCAACTCTATATTCTCCTAAAGAGAGCCGAGTGTCTTTTCCAAGGGAAGGCGGTGGAATATGATATCCTCGGAGAGCTCGAAGTCCTCCTTGATAGAACTCTTGCGAGGGATGATCAGCATGGATGGAGGACATGCATGGGAGAAGTTGCGGTGGCGTCGGACGAAGCCTGCATCATCCATGGCAGTAGACCAAGAGGGGAAAATCTCTTTGTATATCATGAGGTATTTAGTGGGAAGCCACACCAAAATTTCCCAAATAAATAGGTCATCTGGGAGATTGGTGAATGTCGTAGAAAATGGAGGTGTTGGTGTGACAGAGATGTGCGGATGATCTCTGTGATATTTTGGTCTGAATGGTGTGTTGCTTACGCACTCCATCGGTACATATATATGTACCGAGGATAATAATCATATTTACTGTGTTCCAAATATTTGATCGAGAGATCTTCAAAAGATCTAATTTAGTAGAACGCATTAACCTAAGATCTTGTAACACGCATATATTATATAAGATCCCCACTTTTCGTACTCTCAGCATTAAATTCATTTCAAATTTGATAAAATAGAATACATTAATTTTCTATATCCGAGTGGGCACGGTTACCTTGTGGTCCCATCCACCGAGCCAAATGCCCTCTACACGTGCTTTCTCTCCTTGACCCTCTCCCCATGTATTAAGACTGGCCATGTGTGGCCAATCGCGTCCGGCGTGGCATCAGTGAGCTCCCAGGAGTCACCACCAAGCATGAAAACCTCATGCCCAATCTCATAATCTATTACTCCGTCGGACACGTTGATGTCATATGGTCGGACACTTCATATGTACAGGTTGCGTGATGCATTAAAACCATGAGCTGTAGACGGCTCCTTAATTATACAGACATATAGATTGCGAAACGGAAATACCATGAGCTCTTCGGTTGCATACAAATATCCAATCATTGACAGTCTCAATGGCAACCAAACCATCACAATGCGTGGGGAAAATCTTGTTTGTGATACCTTCAGCTTCCCGTGGACATGCCTTTTCAATCATCATATCTATATTCTCCTAAGGAGAGCCGAGTGTCTTTTCCATGGGAAGGTGGTGGAATATGACATCCTCAGAGAGCTCGTAGTTGTCCTCGATAGAACTCTTGCGAGGGATGATCAGCATGGATGGAGGACATGCATGGGAGAAGTTGTGGTGGCGTCGGATGAAGCCCACATCATCTATGCCAGTAGAACAAGAGGGGCAGATCTCTTTGTAGATCATGAGATACTTTGCGGGAAGTCGCGCCAAAATCTCCCAAATTAATAGGTCCTCTGGGAGGTTGGTACATGTCGTAGAAAATGGAGGTGTTGGTGTGACAGAAATGTGCGGATGATCCATCTATGATATTTTGGTCGGAATGGTGTGTTGTTGACGAACTCCATCAGTACATATATATGTACCAAGGATATTAATCACATTTACCGTGTTCCAAATATTTGATCAAGAGATCTTCAAAAGGTCTAATTTACAAGAACTCATTAACCTAAGATCTTGTAACACGCATATATATATGATCCCCACTTTTCCTACTTTCAGCATTAAATTGTTTTCAAATTTGATTAAACGAAATACATTAATTTTCTATATCCGAGTGGGCACGGTTACCTTGTGGTCCCATCCATCGAGCCAAAATCCCCTCTGCACGTGCTTTCTCTCCTTGCCCCTCTCCCAGTGTATTAAGACTGGCCATGTGTGGCCAATCGTGTCTGGCGCAGCATCAGTGAGCTCCCAGGAGTCACCACCGAGCATGAAGACCTCATGCCCAATCTCGTAATCTAGCACTCTATCGGACACGTCGATGCCATATGGTCGGTAGAAGTACCTTGAGACAATGTACTAGTTGCATGATGCATTAAAGCCATGAGCTGTAGACGGCACCTTAATTATACAGACATCTAGAGTGCAAAACGGCAATACCACGAGCTCTTCGGTTGCTGGGTTGCACACAAATATCCGATCATTATCGGTCTCAATGGCAACCAAACCATCACAATGCGTGGGAAAAATCTTGTTTGTGATACCTTAGCTTCCTGTGGACATGCCTTTTCAATCATCAACTCTATATTCTCCTAAAGAGATCCGAGTGCCTTTTCCATGGGAAGGCGGTGGAATACGATATCCTCGGAGAGCTCGAAGTTCTCCTCGATAGAACTCTTGAGAGGGATGATCAGCATGGATGGAGGACATGCATGGGAGAAGTTGCGGTGGCATCGGACGAAGCCCGCATCATCTATGGCAGCAGATCAAGAGGGACAGATCTCTTTGTAGATCATGAGGTATTTTGCAGGAAGTCGCGCCAAAATCTCCCAGATAATTAGGTAATCTAGGAGGTTGGTGCATGTAATAGAAAATGTAGGTGTTGGTGTGACAGAGATATGCGGATGATCCATCTTTGACATTTTGGTCTAAATGGTGTGTTGTTGACGCACTCCATCAGTACATATATATGTACCGAGGATATTAATCACATTTACCGAGTTCCAAATATTTGATTGAGAGGTCTTCAAAAGATCTAATTTACTAGAACTCATTAACCTAAATCTTGTAACACGCCTATATGTACGATCCCCACTTTTCCTACTCTCAACATTAAATTCATTTCAAATTAGATTAAATAGAATACATTAATTTTCTATATCCGAGTGGGCACGGTTACCTTGTGGTCCAATCCACCGAGCCAAAATCCCCTCTGCACGTGCTTTCTCCCCTTGCCCTCTCCCCATGAATTAAGAATGGCCATGTGTGGCCAATCACGTCCAGCGCGGCATCAGTGAGCTCCCAAGAGTCACCACCGAGCATGAAACCCTCATTCCCAATCTCGTAATCTATTACTCTGTTGGATACGTCGATGTCATATGGTCGGTAGAAGTACCTTGAGACAATGTACTAGTTGCGTGATGCATTAAAACCATGAGCTGTAGACGGCTCCTTAATTATACGGACATCTAGAGTGTGAAACGGCAATACCACGAGCTCTTCGGTTGCTGGGTTGCATACAAATATCCAATCATTGACGGTCTCAATGTCAACCAAACCATCACAATGCGTGGGAAAAATCTTGTTTGTGAGACCTTCAGCTTCCTGTGAACATGCCTTTTCAATCATCAACTCTATTTTCTCCTAAAGAGAGCCGAGTGCCTTTTCCATGGGAAGGCGGTGGAATATGATATCCTCGGAGAGCTCGAAGTCGTCCTCGATAGAACTCTTGCGAGGGATGATCAGCATGGATGGAGGACATGCATGGGAGAAGTTGCGGTGGCGTCGGACGAAGACCCATCATCTATGGCAGTAGAACAGGAGGGGCAGATCTCTTTGTAGATCATGAGGTATTTTGCGGGAAGTCGCGCTAAAATCTCCCAGATAAATGGGTCATCTGCGAGGTTGGTGCATGTCGTAGAAAATGGAGGTGTTGGTGTGACAGAGATGTGCGGATGATGCATCTGTGATATTTTGGTCTGAATGGTGTGTTCTTGACGCACTCCATCGGTACATATATACGTATATATGTCCCAAGGATATTAATCACATTTACCGTGTTCCAAATATTTGATCGAGAGATCTTCAAAAGATCTAATTTACTAGAACTCATTAACCTAAGATCTTGTAACGCGCGTATATATACAATCCCCACTTTTCCTACTCTCAGCATTAAATTCATTTCAAATTTGATTAAATGGAATACATTAATTTTCTATATCCGAGTGGGCATGGCTACCTTGTGGTCCCATCCACCGAGCCAAAATCCCCTCTGCACATGCTTTCTCTCCTTGCCCCTCTCCCCATGTATTAAGACTAGCCATGTGTGGCCAATCGCGTCCGGCGCGGCATCAGTAAACTCCCAGGAGTCACCACCGAGCATGAAAACCTCATGCCCAATCTCGTAATCTGTTACTCCGTCGGACACGTTGATGTCATATGGTCGGTAGAAGTACCTTTAGACAATGTACTGGTTGCGTGATGCATTAAAGACATGAGTTGTAGATGGCTCCTTAATAATACAGACATCTAGAGTGCGAAACGGCAATACCTCGAGCTCTTCGGTTGCTGGGTTGCACACAAATATCCAATATTGACGGCCTCAATGGCAACAAAACCATCACAATACGTTGGGAAAATCTTGTTTGTGATACCTTCAGCTTCCTGTGGACATGCCTTTTCAATCATCAATTCTATATTCTACGAAAGAGAGCCGAGTGTCTTTTCCATAGGAAGGCGGTCGAATATAATATCCTCAGAGAGCTCGAAGTCGTCCTCGATAGAAATCTTGCGAGGGATGATCAGTATGGATGGAGGACATGCACGGGAGAAGTTGTGGTGGTGTCAGACGAAGCTGGCATCATCTAAGGCAGCACACCAAGACGGGCAGGTCTCTTTGTAGATCATGAGGTATTTTGCAGGAAGTCGCTCCAAAATCTCCTAGATAAATAAGTCATTTGGGAGGTTGGTGCATGTCGTAACAAATGGAGGTGTTGGTGTGATAGAGATGTGCGGATGATCCATCTATGATATTTTGGTCTGAATGGTGTGTTGTTGGCGCACTCCATCGGTACATATATATGTACCAAGGATATTAATCATATTTACCGTGTTCCAAATATTTGATCGAGAGATCTTCAAAAGATCTAATTTACTAGAACTCATTAACCTAAGATGTTGTAACACGCGTATATGTACGATCCCCAATTTTCCTACTCTCAGCATTAAATTTGTTTCAAATTTGATTAAATGGAATATATTAATTTTCTATATCCGAGTGGGCACGGTTACCATGTGGTCCCATCCACCGAGCCAAAATCCCATCTGCACGAGCTTTCTCTCCTTGTCCCTCTCCCTATGTATTAAGACTGGCCATGTGTGGCCAATCGCGTCCAGCGCGGCATCCGTGAGCTCCTAGGAGTCACCACCGCGCATGAAAACCTCATGCCCAATCTCATAATCTATTACTCTGTCGGACACATCGATGTCATATGGTTGGTAGAAGTACCTTGAGACAATGTACTGGTTGCGTGATGCATTCAGGCCATGAGCTGTAGACGGCTCCTTAATTATACGGACATCTAAGTGCAAAACGGCAATACCACGAGCTCTTCGGTTGCTAGGTTGCACACAAATATCCGATCATTGAAGGTCTCAATGGCAACCAAACCATCACAATGCGTGAGTAAAATCTTGTTTTTGATACCTTCAGCTTCTGGTGGACATGCCTTTTCAAGCATCAACTCTATCTTATCCTCAAGAGAGACGAGTGTCTGGGAAGGCGGTGGAAGAGGATATCCTCAGAGATCTCAAAGTCATCCTCAAAAGATATTCTTGTGAGAGATGATCAACATGGATGGAGGACATGCACAGAGAGGTAGTGGTATCAGCGGAAAAAGCCGGCATCATCTATGGCATCACACCAGGAGAAGATCTCTTCGTAGATCATGAGGTATTTTGCAGGAATCTGCGCCAAAATCTCCTAGATAAAATAGGTCATCTAGGAGGTTGGTACAAGCAGTAGCAAATGGAGGTGTCGGTGTGACAAAGATGTGTGGATGATCCATCTGTGATGTATTTTGTTCTGAATGGCGTGGTGTGGCACACACTCCCTCGGTACATATATATGTACGGAGGATATTAATCACGTTTAGTGTGTTCCAAATATATAATTGAAAGGAGATCTTCAAAAGATTTAATTTACTAAATCTCATTAAACCTGAGATCTTGTAACGCGCATACATGCGCTTCTATATATGATCCCCACTTTTCCTACTCTTAGCATTAAATACGTTCCAAATTTAATTTAGTGGAGTAGATTAATTTTCTATATCGAGTGGCCATGGTTACTTGTGGCCCCACTCACCGAGAAGTTCCTTATCCTCTTCTGCACGTGCTCGCTTCCCCAAGGTGCCTCCATCCTCTCTCCATATATCCCTCTCCCCTCCCCCCGAGGTCTTCCTCTCCTTTACGCCACTTACGTCTCCCTTACCACTAACACACCGAGCCAAAGCCAGTGACGCCATGGTGTACAAACCAAGCTGTAAGCAACCCAAAGATGACTATGCCTTGTCGAATGGGAGCTCAAAACTTGGGTGTTGGGGAGTGCGATGGCCAAAATCTTAGGGGTGTGGAGGTGCAGCTCGCTAACACTGAAGAACCTGGTGGTGGGTGGCATAGAGGGAGTGCCAACTTGGGGCCAACTGGCGAAGGAGGTGATTTTAGCAGAGCGAATCGGCATAGTAATGGAGCTGGGTGCAACGGCAAAGACACGCAGTTTGGCCAGCGTCGTGTCGCATGGATGAGTGACAGAGCAAGTAGAAGCAAGAACGATGGGGCTATTCTTTGGGTTCTGGCCGGCAACACCCTTGTTGTTTTGCGGTAAAAAAGGATCACGCGCGGCCAGATAGCCTTCCCTTTGTAGATACACCTAGAGACCTAATAGAGTACAGGTAGTGGCTACCATAATTTCTGAATCACTATATTGTGGCGAGTCTATCATGACTATGATAGAACTACTTGGTGTATAGACTACATAGCGACTTTCTTCAACTATACATGTACTCATAGGGTTGGCGAATCAAACTAGCAGCCACAGCCCGCAAATCCATCATTGGTGTATTCCTTTTTAGATATTTGTGAATACCAATTCATTTTCTAAAGTTAAAGAATGGCGAATGGAAGATAATTGAAGATCATTTTGAGTAAACGTTAGCTAGCTGGTTAGGAAAAATTCTTTCTTATTGGGACTGTTTGGTGCTAATTAATTCAGTATTAACCAACTTACCGATGTTTATGTTATCATTCTTTGAGATACCTAAAGGGGCACATAAAAGATTGGATTATTCTCAATCATGTTTTTTCTCGCAAAGCAATGGAAATAAGAGGAAGTATAGACTAACTCGATGGAATATTATTTGCCGTCTGAAAGATCAAGGAGGACTTGATATTGAATTTATAGAAATCAAGAATAGGTGCTTATTATGCAAGTGGTTATTTAAGCCCTTACCAAAAAATGGGGTGTGGCATGAATTAAACACTAATAAATATCTTCATTTTGATTCTTTATCTCATCTTAAGGTGAAACCTTTGGACTCTCATTTTTGGAAACGATTAATGAAATTGAAAGATGGATTTTTTGATCGTGGATCCTTTACAATTGGAAATGGATAGTGCTCAATTTTTGGAAGATACTTGATTAGGAAATTCTTTCCATCATTATATTACATAGTTCAAAGAAAACAATTTTCAGTTGCTAAGGTTATGTCCCAAACGCCACTAAACATAGGTTTAGACAAGCGTTATTAGGTAATCAGGCTAATAGATGGATTCATTTATGTACCCAGTTGATGGATGTTCAACTAACATCACAATCGGATGTGTTTAAGTGGGGGCTAACAAAATTTGGGTTGTTCTTGGTCGAATCCATGTATATAGATTATATAGATGATCATAGAAAGCTTCTGCACAATATCTATGGAAGATCAAAGCTCCAGTAAAAATTAGAGTTTTCATGTGGTTCTTACACAAAAAGGTCTTGTTAACTAAGTAGAACTTAATTAAGAAGAAATGGCACATGAGTGAAAAGTTTTGTTTTTGTGATCGTAAGGAGACAGTGCAACACCTTTTTATTCATTGTCCTTTAGCAAAAATGGTATGGTATTTGTGCATATGGTTTTCAATATTATAACACCTACTAGTATAATTTTTTGGGGGGGGAATTGGTTAGTGGGAGTCTCGAAGTAAGAAAAACTACACATCTGAGTGGATGCATGTTCTTTAATTTGGGCCATCTGAAAAATCATGAATGATTATATTTTTTACAATGTGAAATCTACTTTATTTATGCAGGTTATCCCATTGGCTATATATTGGATCCGTATATGGTCTTTGCTACAACAAACGGAGAAATGAGAGAATTTGGTTACTAGATGCAACCGGCTCGAGAAAGTTGCACGGGATTTGTACAGCTAGTGCAACTGGCGTTTTGCTCTCCGTTTGACATGTTGATGCTTAGGCGTTGTCGTTCTTTTTAGATGGTTGATTCATATATCAACTCTATGTGAACCATAATATAATCCTTTGTAAAACAAGTTACTAATAATTTAATAAAAGAATGCATGCATCTATCAATGCAGAGGCTGGGGCGATGGTCTCCGTTTCAAAAAAAATATATTTTTTAATAACCATCATACCCTTAATTATAAAGGGTTATAGAAAAATCTGGATCGTTTATGTTCTTAAAGTTTGGGAAGAGGAGGGGATGTATGGAACCAAAAGTGTTAACTTATATGAGAATTTCTATCAAATCCGGAGGATGGAATTACTATCTAGTGTGTAGCTAGGCCTCAAATTTAACAGCAGACGTAGAGTGAAATTCGCAACGCATAGCAGCAAATTAAATCTGCGCTGCTCCAGTCCACCACGCAGGAAGACCGTAAGGTAACGGAGTGGTGTCATGGAATTTCTTGGTGCCATTGGCGTGTCCAAGATCAGCAGCGCAAATCCGTTGGCTTGTGGTACATGTGTGATATGTGGCTGCAACTTGGCTCTAGTCCTTGCTTTGCTTCTCCTCTGACTCTTTTTAAATAGGAAGTCACATGTGGTGCACCAACCATGTGATTTATGCTTTCATGCACTTTAATGTTGTGTGCAGCCCCGTCTCACTGGTGTAGCTAGCTGACCAACGTTACGATCACATCGATTCACGAGTTAATTCACATGAGATATTTCCTAGCTACCAGCCTTTCCCTGAACAAAATCAAGTGAATTTTGAGAGAATTCAAGAATTTATAGAGCTCGCCCACATCACGTGAGCTCGGCTACACTTCTCATGTTGTGTTTTTTGAGAGATTTCAATAACTTATAGAGCTCGTATACATCAAAATAAATTGAATTTTAGTGTCCAAAAATCGACCATGAAAAGTGTAGTTAGCACTTGGCTCAAGTAGAGTGTAGGTTGCATTTTCTAAAAATTACTTAGACATTAGAAAATCTCACGAAACCTTGGATTGGCAAAGCCAAAACTGATGCTAACATAACTTAAGTTTCCCCCTCGTCCTATATACGCTTCCACCTTATCTTACAAAAACACTCGGCAAAGTCGAATCCGCCGTCCGCCGGAGTTAAAATGGACACTTTTCCAGGTCGTTGCTGAGGGTTTTTTATTTGTTGAGTGTCTTGCCAAAGAAAACACTCCGCAAACCAAGAATATGCAGTTTTTTTCGATTGCTTTATCGATACATTTGGTAAAGTCACATGTTTGCAGAGTGTCTGGTAAAATACACTCGACAATCCTACAGTTTTCAGTGTGTGTTGTGTTTTTTGAGAGAACTAGCAAGACGGCCCTCACAAATGCGAGGGCACAATCTTATTGAAGTTTCTAAGAATTTTATTTACAGTTTCATAACATTCGAATTATTTTAAGGAGCTTATAAATTTTATAAAGTGTAAATATGGTGCTAAATAAAACATCACACATTCACATGCATATTTTAAAATCATCTTTAATTTATGGGAATGGTGATAAATACATTTGTGAAAACTCTAGGTTAGTTACCATATGTGTAATCTGTTGTTATGTTTTTGGGGTTATCATTCAGACTGGCATCGTCTGTATTAGATGTCTATTTAAATAATCTATATGCTTTGTACATCTAATAATTAAGTTCTACGGCCTAAGTTCTAGAATATGTAGTTTTTTAGACTACGAACATATCTTATTTTTAGGAACTGAGGTAGTACTTTAGAAAATACAAGATGGTCTATATAACCACTCTAATGGATAGGATTTTTTTTCATAATGAATAGAATAAAACAATTTATCCTCAAAGACCCACTAAATAATAAGTAATTTTCACATTTTGCAAATAATTTTATCTTATTCTATTCCTCTGTTTTGAAATGTTTGATCTTCTTTCCTTCTTTAAAATACTCAACATACTACTTTTGTTCTAATATACCTTGTAGACGCATGTAAGATTACCCAACCTTCTCCATTCATTTTGACTTCAGTTTCTACTTATTGACGCATGAAACTTAACACGATGTCTATGTAGAGGTCGGGTTTAAGCCACCTCTTGAAATTTAGAAAAATAATTGTTTGCCCTCTTGAGCAACATGGGAGAAAAGATATTGATGTATATGTGTACTACAAGAATACCCCGCGCGTTGCAGCATGGATCTCTTTAAAAACTTTACTAGGTATAAGACGTATGAAATGTGAACTTGTCTATTAAAATCTGAAGATTCAATTGGTCATAATATTTAAGGAGCTAAATATAATTAACATGGTATTGTTGTGTATTTGCCAACAAAAATGGTGAAGTGGTCAATAGTATTGCTTAAAAGAATTGATGAGGTGGATATTTTGCATGCAAATATATACTATAATTAATTAATGTTAGTAAGATGATGTGGACAATTGGTTGGCTAATATAGTGAGTGATGTGGATAGCTAGAATATTGAGGTAGACAACTTAAATGATCTCTTAGTAGGGTTTTACTTTATAGGAAGTATAGATTGCCAATCCTTCTAAGGCTGATCATAGTGGGGAGTAACTTAGACTATATATATATATACCATAGAAAATGTGCAATTCAAAATTTGAGTCACAACTAAAGAAAGTAAAAAAAAGGGCAATTTGTTGGACAATAGTACCTAATTTAAATTCACCTATGATTTGGCTCGTCTGTATGATTTTTTCTTGTCTCGAGCTACAAGTTGAAGAATTAGGATCTGGAATTTCGTGGTATAACAAACCCGTGTTCTATCAATGTAATTAACATGTATGCAATGTAATCACCGCAAAAAAACATGTATGGGAATTTCTATCCTATGAAATTTGCACGATCCTATCGTCCGAATGATAGGAATAATTATTTTTCTTCATTATCGTCAAGAGCATATCACAAAAGTTCTTCACCCCATATTTGTACTACCTCTGTTCCAAAATGTAAGCTTTTTTAGCTAAAAAGGATTCCATTTAGAGATGGACGTAATAACTATTAATAGTCTAACAGACTTAGAATGAACTTCGTGACGCACAGCAGCGAATCAAAACCACGCTGCTCCAATCCGATACATCGGAAGCCTCTAAGCTAATGGAGTGGTCCATGGAGTTTTTTGGTAGCACTGCCGTGCCCAAGATCACCTGCGCAAATCCTGATGCCTCCTAAGCCTAAAATTGCACATATTTTCTATTTGGTCCATGTTCATCTAAGTCAGATGTTTTTTCCATATCAATTGATGCATAATAGTAGAACTTTAATTTGAAAGTGCATCTTGCACTTTGCATTAAAAAGTGTAAATTCCACTTCTCTAAAAACTAACTTCCGCTATAGTGAAGTTGACATAAACATACAAAAAATCTCGAAAGACTTATAGTAGCAATAGACATTCTATATTTGTCCATCTAATTAACAAATTTGGCCTCAAGACTGCTTTTTTGTACTCTGAAGTCTGTTCACACAACTTGCTGGAAGCTATATACGCATTTTTTTTTTGGAACGGTGCCACCGCCAAGAATCGAGGTGAGGTGGATCACTAGTAGAAAACAGGGCTAATATCCTGGGGCATTAGTCCCGGTTGCTCTTTGAACCGGGACTGATGCCCTGGGCCCCACCGCTTTTTCGGCCGCTGGAACGGAGATTTCATTAGTCCCGGTTCGTTTTGAACCTCTAGTCCCGGTTCGTATTACGAACCGGGACTAAATGCTCTGGGTCGCAATCCGGCCGTTGCCAGGATCATTAGTCCCGGCTGGTAACACCAACCGGGACTAAAGATTAATCCTTTAGTCCCGGTTGGTATAATGACTTCCCTGTATAAAGCAGCTCCTTCTTCCTCCCGCAGCCAGCCACTCCCCCTCTCCACTCTCAAGTGTTCTTCATGCAACTCGAGTTCATCCTCTTTGACCACCATTTTTTGTCACAAATTGATATCCCCACTTCAATCTAAGTGGACTAAAAGGTGAGGAATTTTGTGCTTTTGTCTTTCATTGGTAATTTAGCTCATTTATTGCTCTAGAAGTAGAGAGATTTGTGATTTTATTTATGTTAGATTTTATTAGAAATAGAAATGCTATTAGAAAAAGAAATGTTAGAATTAAAAATAAAAATAGAAGTAGACATAGCTAACATAGAAATAGAAATAGAGATAGAGATAGAAAAATAGAAATACCGATAGAAATAGAGATAGAAATACTGATAGAGGTAAAAATAGAAATGCTATATAGATTTTGTTTATGTTAGATTTTATTAGAAATAGAAATGCTATTAGAAATAGAAATGTTAGAATTAAAAATAAAAATAGAAGTAGACATAGCTAACATAGAAATAGAAATAGAGATAGAGATAGAAAAATAGAAATACCGATAGAAATAGAGATAGAAATACTGATAGATGTAAAAATAGAAATGCTATATAGATTTTATTTATGTTAGATTTTATTAGAAATAGAAATGCTATTAGAAATAGAAATGTTAGAATTAAAAATAAAAATAGAAGTAGACATAGCTAACATAGAAATAGAAATAGAGATAGAGATAGAAAAATAGAAATACCGATAGAAATAGAGATAGAAATACCGATAGAGGTAAAAATAGAAATGCTATATAGATTTTATTTATGTTAGATTTTATTAGAAATAGAAATGCTATTAGAAATAGAAATGTTAGAATTAAAAATAAAAATAGAAGTAGACATAGCTAACATAGAAATAGAAATAGAGATAGAGATAGAACAATAGAAATACCGATAGAAATAGAGATATAAATACCGATAGAAGTACCCACCAGCCGGGACTAAAGTTTTGTTAACTTATTCTTACTTATCAAACTAAAATTAGAGATAGAACTAGAAATTGTATATTTGATTTGCGTTTGATATGTACTTATATAATGCAGATGAGCCGAGCATGGATGTACGCCGATCGACGCTCTGGAGATTTCATTAAAGGCGTGCATTCTTTTCTCAAGGTGGCTGAGGCAACCAAGCGGAATGGTTTTATGTGTTGTCCATGCGGTGGTTGTCGAAATGAGAAGGATTACCCCTCCACAAAGACCCTTCACATCCACCTGTTCCGGTTCGGTTTCATGTCCGGCTATAATTGTTGGACCAAGCATGGGGAGAGAGGGGTTATGATGGAAGACAACGATGAAGAAGAGAATGATGACAACTATCCTGAGTTCCCTGAAACCACCGATACCGCAATGGAAGATAATGAAGAAGAAGAAGAAGGTGAAGAACGGGCATCAGATATGCCCGCTGATGATCTTGGTCAGGTCATTGTTGATGCACAGATTGACTGTGAAAGTGAAAAGGAGAGGGAGAAGTTGGAACGCATGTTAGATGATCACAAAAAGGATTTGTACCCAAATTGCGAAGATGGCCAGAAAAAGCTAGGAAGCACGCTGGAATTGCTGCAATGGAAAGCAGAGAGTGGTTTATCTGACAAGGGATTTGAGAAGTTGCTGAAAATTATGAAGAAGATGCTTCCAAAGGATAACGAATTGCCCGCCAGTACGTATGAAGCAAAGAAGATTGTCTGCCCTCTAGGATTGGAGGTGCAGAAGATACATGCATGCATTAATGACTGTATTCTCTACCGCGGTGAGTATGAGAATTTGAATGCATGCCCGGTGTGCAGTGCATTTCGGTATAAGATCAGGCGAGATGACCCTGGTGATGTTGAGGGCGAGCGCCCCAGGAAGAGGGTTCCTGCCAAGGTGATGTGGTATGCACCTATAATACCACGGTTGAAACGTTTGTTCAGAAACAAAGAGCATGCCAAGTTGTTGAGGTGGCACAAAGAAGACCGTAAGAGTGACGAGATGTTGAGACACCCCGCTGATGGGTCGCAGTGGAGAAAAATTGACAGAGATTTCCCGGAGTTTATGGAAGACGCACGCAACCTGAGGTTTGGTCTAAGTACAGATGGCATGAATCCTTTTGGGGAGCAGAGCTGCAGTCATAGCACCTGGCCCGTGACTCTATGTATATATAACCTTCCTCCTTGGTTGTGCATGAAGCGAAAGTTTATTATGATGCCAGTGCTTATCCAAGGCCCGAAGCAACCCGGTAATGACATTGATGTGTATCTAAGGCCATTAGTTGATGAACTTTTACAGCTGTGGCAGACTGAAGGTGTTCGTGTGTGGGATGAGTACAAACAAGAGGAATTTGATCTACGAGCGTTGCTGTTCGTGACCATCAATGATTGGCCTGCTCTTAGTAACCTTTCAGGACAGACAAACAAGGGATACAATGCATGCACTCACTGTTTAGGTGAGATCGATAGTATATATTTGGATAAAAGTAAGAAGGTGGTGTATCTCGGGCATCGTCGATTTCTTTCGCCCAAACATCAATTGAAGAAAAAAGGCAAGCATTTCAAGGGCGAGGCAGAAGTCCGGGGCAAGCCTAAACGCCATACTGGTGATGATATATTTGATATGGTCAAAGATTTAGAAGTAATCTTTGGAAAGGGTCCTGGCAGTCTGTCTGTTCCGAATGACGCTAGCGGACATGCACCCATGTGGAAGAAGAAATCTATATTTTGGGAGCTTGAGTATTGGAAATTCCTAGAGGTCCGCTCTGCAATCGACGTGATGCACATGACGAAGAATGTTTGCGTGAACCTACTAGGATTCTTGGGCTTGTATGGGAAGACAAAAGATACACCAGAAGCACGGGAGGACCAGCACCGTATGAAAAGAAGAGACGGCATGCATCCGGAGGATTCTAAGGGTCCTGCGAGCTACGCTCTTACCAAAGAAGAGAAGGAAATCTTTTTTGAATGCCTGAGCAGTATCAAGGTCCCATCTGGATTCTCGTCAAATATAAAGGGAATAATAAATATGGCCGAGAAAAAATTCCAAAACCTAAAGTCTCATGACTGCCACGTGCTTATGACGCAATTGCTTCCGGTTGCACTGAGGGGGATTCTACCGGAAAATGTTCGAGTACCGATTGTGAAGCTATGTGCATTCCTCAATGCAATTTCGCAGAAGGTAATCAATCCAGAAGATCTACAACGGTTACAGAATGATGTGGCCCAATGTCTTGTCAGCTTTGAGTTGGTGTTCCCACCGTCCTTCTTCAATATTATGATGCATCTCTTAGTTCACCTAGTCGAAGAGATTACCATTCTCGGTCCAGTATTTCTGCACAATATGTTCCCCTTTGAGAGGTTCATGGGAGTCTTAAAGAAATACGTTCATAACCGTGCTAGGCCAGAAGGAAGCATCTCCAAGGGCTATCTAACAGAGGAGGTCATTGAGTTTTGTGTTGACTTTGTTCCTGACCTGAACCCGATTGGTCTTCCTCAATCGCGGCATGAGGGGAGACTAAGTGGAAAAGGCACACTAGGAATGAAATCAGCATACTGTATGGACGGACATTCTTTGAGTGAAGCACACTACACAGTTTTACGAAATTCCACGTTGGTGGAGCCGTATATGGAGCGACACAAGAATATTGTACGCTCGGAAAACCCTGGGCAGTCAAACTCCTGGATTACAAAGTTGCACATGGCGACTTTTGGTGGTTGGTTGCAAACACTTCTCATAAATGACGCCACTGTTGGATATGACCTGTCCATGTTGGCCAAGAAACCATCTTCAACTATATTGACTTTCCAGGGTTACGAGATAAATGGGAATACATTTTACACGGTCGCCCAAGATAATAAGAGCACCAATCAAAACAGTGGTGTCCGCTTTGATGCATTACACGACAATGGGACAAAGGACACATATTATGGTTACATAGAGGAGATATGGGAACTTGACTATGGACCGTCTTTTAAGGTCCCTTTGTTTCGGTGCAAATGGGTCAAGCTGACAGGAGGCGGGGTAGTTGTAGACCAAAAGTATGGCATGACAACAGTGGACCTCAACAATCTTGCGTACATGGACGAACCGTTCGTCCTAGCCAACGATGTCGCTCAGGTTTTCTATGTGAAGGGCATGTCTACAAAACCGAGAAAGAGAAAAGATAAGAAAACGAATACATCACACGATGAGCCAAAGCGACACATTGTTCTCTCAGGGAAAAGAATCATCGTGGGAGTGGAGGACAAGACAGATATGTCAGAAGATTATAACAAGTTTGATGAAATTCCGCCCTTCAGAGTGAACACTGACCCAACCCTCCTCTTAAACAAAGAAGATACTCCATGGTTACGGTGCAGAAGGAAACCCCAACACTATATTGGGATGTTGGTGATGTGTAATAATGTATTAAACCTTTGATGTAAATGTATGATTTTGGCTTAGTTATTCAAATTCGAACACTTTTTATATTCCAAGTAATTGAAAATAGTTTTGAATTAGTTATGAATAGCATTTCTATTTCTATTTCTATTACTATTACTAATATGAATAGCATTTCTATTTCTATTACTATTACTAATATGAATAGCATTTATATTACTATTACTAATAGTAATAGCATTTCTATTTCTATTACTATTACTAATATGAATAGCATTTCTATTACTATTACTAATAGTAATAGCATTTCTATTTCTATTACTATTACTAATATGAATAGCATTTCTATTTCTATTACTATTACTAATATGAATAGCATTTCTATTACTATTACTAATAGTAATAGCATTTCTATTTCTATTACTATTACTAATATGAATAGCATTTCTATTTCTATTTCTATTTCTATTACTATTACTAATATGAATAGCATTTCTATTTCTATTACTATTACTAATATGAATAGCATTTCTATTACTATTACTAATTGATTTTGAAAATAGAAAATATTTTTGAATTAGTTATTCAATTTCAAACACTTTTCATATTCAAAGTTTTATCAAATTCTAAAATATGCTAAAAGAATTTTAATCAATATTGTTTTAATTGAAAATGGCAAAATAGTTAATTGTTTGAATAGTTAGAATAATTGATTTTGAAAATAGAAAATATTTTTGAATTAGTTATTCAATTTCAAACACTTTTCATATTCAAAGTTTTATCAAATTCTAAAATATGCTAAAAGAATTTTAATCAATATTGTTTTAATTGAAAATGGCAAAATAGTTAATTGTTTGAATAGTTAGAATAATTGATTTTGAAAATAGAAAATATTTTTGAATTAGTTATTCAATTTCAAACACTTTTCATATTCAAAGTTTTATCAAATTCTAAAATATGCTAAAAGAATTTTAATCAATATTGTTTTAATTGAAAATGGCAAAATAGTTAATTGTTTGAATAGTTAGAATAATTGATTTTGAAAATAGAAAATATTTTTGAATTAGTTATTCAATTTCAAACACTTTTCATATTCAAAGTTTTATCAAATTCTAAAATATGCTAAAAGAATTTTAATCAATATTGTTTTAATTGAAAATGGCAAAATAGTTAATTGTTTGAATAGTTAGAATAATTGATTTTGAAAATAGAAAATATTTTTGAATTAGTTATTCAATTTCAAACACTTTTCATATTCAAAGTTTTATCAAATTCTAAAATATGCTAAAAGAATTTTAATCAATATTGTTTTAATTGAAAATGGCAAAATAGTTAATTGTTTGAATAGTTAGAATAATTGATTTTGAAAATAGAAAATATTTTTGAATTAGTTATTCAATTTCAAACATTTTTCATATTCAAAGTTTTATCAAATTCTAAAATATATAGAAGATATTCAAATTGAAATTCAAAATTCATATTCAAATGAAATCTGAAAAAATATGCAGCATTGGCGCGCATTTATTACGTCTTTAGTCCCGGTTGGTAACACCAACCGGGACTAAAGGTCTAGGCCCTGGGCGCGAACCGCCAAAGGTCTTTAGTCCCGGTTGAAACCACCAACCGGGACTAAAGACCCTTTAGTCCCGGTTGGTGGCTTCAACCGGGACTAAAGACCCTTTAGTCCCGGTTGGTGGCTTCAACCGGGACTAAAGACCCTTTAGTCCCGGTTGGTGGCTTCAACCGGGACTAAAGACCACGAACCGGGACTAAAGGGGGGGGGTATATATAGCGCCCGCCCTCTCCTTCTTCCTCTCCTCCACACTTAGCAGTTTCTTCCGACGGAGATTGACCGAGGCGCCACCGCGAAGGAGCTCTGCCTCCATTGTTGCGGTCGCTTGCCACCGTCGACTCGCCGCCGCGCACGCCGCGCGACCCCGCCGCCCGCGCCCCCCGGCCCGACGCCCGGCTCCACCGCCCGCGCCCCCGCGCGCGACGCCCGCGCGCGCGCAGCCGCGCCGCAGCCCCGCCGCCCGGCCAGACCGCGCCGGCCCCGCCGCCCCAGCCAGACCCAGCCGCGCCGCCCAGCCCCGCCGCCCCATCACCTGCACAGGTAATAAAATTTTCTAACTTTTATTTTGTTTAATTTTATTAGGGTTATATTATTAGGGTTAGAAAAATAGTTAGAAATATGTAAATTTGCATGTTAGAAATAGGAAATATATTAAGTTTATTAGGGTTAGAAATATATTAGGGTTAGAAATATTAAGTTAATTGTTAGAATCTTTAGTTAATTGTTAGAATATTTAGTTAATTGTTAGAAATATTTAGTTAATTGTTAGAATATTTAGTTAATTGTTAGTTAAGTTAAGTTTCTTAGTTAGATTAGTAATAGTAATAGAAATACTATTACTATTAGTAATAGTAATAAAAATAGAAATGCTATTCATATTAGTAATAGTAATAGAAATAGAAATGCTATTACTATTAGTAATAGTAATAGAAATGCTATTACTATTAGTAATAGTAATAGAAATAGAAATGCTATTCATATTAGTAATAGTAATAGAAATAGAAATAGAAATGCTATTCATATTAGTAATAGTAATAGAAATAGAAATGCTATTACTATTAGTAATAGTAATAGAAATGCTATTACTATTAGTAATAGTAATAGAAATAGAAAAAAGAAGAGGTTATGGAACGCCTATGTCAACGCCGATCGACAAGCTCCAGAATTTACTGGCCCCAATGAGTTCCTGCGGGATCACTGGGACGCATTTCTGGAGTACAAGGAGTCAGAGCTGGGTAAGCTAAGGAGTCAGAAAAATCAGGCAAATGCTGCAAAAAAGAAATATCACCATAAGTTGGGTCCAGGTGGCTACAAAAGGGCCGAGCCTAAGTGGGATATGCAAGAGGCCGCCCTACGAGAAAAAGGCATTGAACCAGAAACAGAACAATGGCCCAGAAGGTCAAGAAATTGGGCACTTGCCCATGGAGCTGTCTATGATGAGAGAACAGGGAAATTTGTTGAAGAGAAGAAACAAATTGCTGAACCCCTGGGAGCACTTGTCAAGACAATCGCCGAGGTTCAAGAGGGGACGTTCAAGCCGGACAGAGAGAACGACGAGCTGACAAAGGCCCTCGGGAACAAAGAACATATAGGACGAACACGGGGTCTGGGTTCTGCTATTCCGTGGAGGTCTGGGTTCTCCGAAGAGAGCCAGACTTATAGAAGCCGAGAGAGAGCGAAGAAGCGGAAGGCGCAGGAGGAGGCCTCACGGATAGAGAGCATAGAAAGGCAACAGGCTGAGCTGAGAGAGTTGTATTTACTGCAGCAGAAGGCACTGGAGGAATTAAAGTCGCAAGGGGCAACTCAGCATCAGCAACACCTAGAACATGCATCAGGCGACCGATCTCAGCGGAGAAGCAGCGTGGCTTCCACGGAGGTACCGATGGTTCACTACCCCGTGGATGATATCACCAAGAAGATAGACTGTGAGCTGCATTATCCCATGAAGAACATATCGATGAAGGTGGCGGTTGGCTATGTGTTGCCATCTGGACCTGCACAAACCTGGCATGGCCGTGAGATTCGACCTGGCTATGCTAAGGTCGGGGTGGATGCAATTGAAAGGGGGTATGAGTCCCTCCTTCTTGACGTCGCTGGACCTGAAGAGGAGGAAAAACTGGGAGAAGTATTGGGTGGTATAATTCTTTGGGATAAGAAACACATCGTGTTTCCAGGCTCGGCGCCAAGGCGGCCACCCTCTCCTCCGAGTCCTCGCAACTCACCACCTCCCGACGACGACATGGACGACTACCACCATACCCCGAGTCCACATCGATCTCCACCTCAATGTCAGCCGCCTCCGCCACCTCCGCCGCCTCAGCCCACTCGTAAGTCCCAGAGTTGTGGCAAGTCCGCTGCTATGTCCACTAGCAATGTCTCTCCGAAGAAACGGGCCAAGAAAGCTAAGGCGATGCCGCCTCCTCCTATCGAGAAGACTGCTGAAGAAATTGAGGCGGAGGACAGAGCCAAAGTGAAAAGGAAGCTCGCAGCCCTACGCCCGACCCCTACACCGAAGCAGGTATATACTCTGGAACAGAAGGAGTGGGCCTTTGATATGCTTACCCAACCTTCGCAATATGAATTGCGTAAGCCAGATGACTACAAGCGTTGTTTGGATAAGCAGGTAGATGCAAAAAAAGAAGCTAATAAGACAAGCGTAACTGCAAGAGGGAAAAGAGACGTTGCCCAGCTTGGAGCACAGACCAAAAAATCGATCTCCCCGCTAAAGGTATTTGCTAGTGATGCTGGTGGGAGTGTTGCTCAACCCAATCCCGCCGACTTTGCTAAAGAAGCTGGTTTGACTCTTTCTCAATTGCTACATGAAGATAGCACCCCAAAGGCGCCTATAGCACGGCAATATGAAAAGGGGAAGAGTCTGGTCCCACCTGAGATTGAAATGAATCTACCAACACAAATGCGAAAATTGCATAAGTGGTACCTGCAAGCCGCAAAGGGCACGCAAGATTTTCTCCTTATGCAAATCACAAAGGACCATTTCTTAGGTCAAGACTTGGTGCATATTGAGTTTGATGAATTCTTTCAGCTATTCAATCAAGACGCGCTCGACAAATCTCTCGTCAGTGCCTATGTTCTGTAAGTGATTCATTATTTCTATAAGTCTCTAGCTCAACTCGTTCTTTGCATGTAATTTTCCTCACTACGCTGTTTATTATGCAGAATGAAGAGTATGGAATGTAAGAAAAGGAATAACCTCCAACTTGGATTCATTGATCCAAATCGAGTTAACGGAGCGATGATACAGAGGAATCGCAAGGAGACGGAGGATAACTTGCTAGAGTTCCTACTTACGCAGGAATACCGAGCTAGAATACTCTTTCCGTACAACATCAGGTGAGTGTTACTATCTTATACACAGTTACTTTTCCTTACTCGATGTTATAAGTGTAATTGATGAGTTTATTAACTTACATAATTAAACTTGCACGCAGTTACCACTGGATTTTGCTAAAGATTGAACGTGACTATGGAAGGGTTCAAATCTTTGACTCGATGAATAAACCACTTAATGAATACGAAAGCATCCTTAATGTGATGGATAGGTAATTTCAATCATTACGGCATTATATCGGTCTCTTTCGTTCATCTATAACTCATCTATTCATTTTGTTTGCTCGGTAGTGTTTGGAAACGGTTTATACGCACAGTTAAAGGTGAATGGAAAAATGAGCTGATTTACCGTCAGATCGAGGTAAGTCGTACGAGCTAGGTCCACACATCCCTTTAATTCTAGTTTCAAATACCATTAAGTATATCAATCTTGATATGTCACTGACTAAAATCTATTCTCGTAAAGTGTGCGAGGCAGCCTTCGGGGACTAATCTATGTGCATACTACACTTGCGAGAACCTTCGTGCGCAGGTCACTGAAGGAATTGATTTTCAAACAATAAGTAAACAATATACTGACAAATTCATTTTATTGGCATCAATTTTGTTATGATGATTCATATTCATATTGTTCTTCTTCTTCGTAGTTCGAAGCAAAGCGGAATCAGCTCTCACCGACTGAACGCGTAGTAGGAATTCAAGAGGAATTAGCCGGATTTCTGCTTGAACATGTCATTAACCCAAAGGGTGAATTTCATGCCGGTTTCGATTAGACAATGTTTATAATTAAACACAAGTCGTGATCTTATGTGTGTGAACAAGTTGTATATATACTTGTATGCATGTATATGCTCGGTGAACCAAATATATTATATATATGTATCATTTTATATATTATGTTGTAATGCTGTATGAATAAGTATATAAGAAAACTTGTTTGAAATGAATCAAACAATTGAATGGACCAAAATACAAATATACCCTCAACCCTAAACCCCTAAATAACAATTGAAATCCAGAAAAATAAAGAAGCAGCAGAAGCTGCCACGTGTGGACACTTTAGTCCCGGTTCGTAACACGAACCGGGACTAAAGTCCTACGCCCACGAGCACCCAGCCCCTGCCACGTGGTCTCTCTTTAGTCCCGGTTCGTATAGCAACCGGGACTAAAGATTGGGCTCCAGTCCCGGTTGGTTAGTCCCGGTTGCGCAACCGGGACTGAAGCCCCAAACGAACCGGGACTGAAGCCCTGTTTTCCACTAGTGGATGGACACTGTTCTTACCCCTAGACAGTTCATAATGTGGATGGCATGCCTTCGCTCGGGGCAGTGCAATCCTTGTTTCGATCGTCTCCCACATCTAGCTCCGATGAACATTTCACTTGCGCCAACTCCCTCTTCCATATATGCACTCTTCTGATCACATTACGAAAGCTTTTTGTAGTGTACAACCAATATGATATTGCCCTTGTTGTCCCATCAAAACGAAGGCATCAACGCCTGGGCTGCCGTCAAATGGACCAATGCGGCAACAAAATGACTAGTTGGGTTGACTTCTCCTATCATCTACTAGACAACACACAATAGGGGTCATATTCGAGACAATGTTGCTAAATAAAAGCCAAGAGCTATAGATGCCACCATAACTATATGGACATTTGGGGTGCCAAGCGAAAGTGTCACACGCTCTTTGGTTGCTAGGTTGCACACAAATGCCTGACCATTCACGGTTGCTATGGCAACCAAACCATACAATGCATGGGGAAATCTTGTTTGTGATACCTTCAGCTTCATGTGGACATGTCTTTTCAATCATCCACTCTATATTCTCCTAAAGAGAGCCGAGTATCTTTTCCATGGGAAGGCGGTAGAATATGATATCCTCGGAGAGCTTGAAGTTGTCCTTGATAGAACTCTTGCGAGGGATGATCAGCATGAATGGAGGACATGCATGGGAGAAGTTGTGATGGCGTCGGACGAAGCCCGCATCATCTATGGTAGCAGACCAAGAGGGGCAGATCTCTTTGTAGATCATGAGATATTTTGCGGGAAGTCGCGCCAAAATCTCCCACATAAATAGGTCATCTAAGAGGTTTGTGCATGTCGTAGAAAATGGAGGTGTTTGTGTGACAGAGATGTGTGGATGATCCATCGTGATATTTTGGTATGAATGGTGTGTTATTAACGCACTCCATCGGTACATATATATGTACCGAGGATATTAATCTTATTTACTGTGTTCCAAATATATTACCGAGAGATCTTCAAAAGATATAATTTACTAGAACTCATTAACCTAAGATCTTGTAACGCGCGTATATGTACGAACCCCACTTTTCCTACTCTTAGCATTAAATTCGTTTCAAATTTGATTAAACGGACTACTTTAATGTTCTATATCCGAGTGGGCATGGTTACCTTGTGGTCCCATCCACCAAGCCAAAATCCCCTCTGCACGTGCTTTCTCTCCTTGCCCTTCTCCCCATGTATTAAGACTGGCCATGTGTGACCAATCACATCCGGCGTGGCATCAGTGAGCTCCCAGGAGTCACCACCGAGAAAGAAAACCTCATGCCCAATCTCGTAATCTATTACTCCATCGGACACGTCGATGTCATGTGGTCGGTAGAAGTACCTTTAGACAATGTACTGGTTGTGTGATGCATTAAAGCCATGAGCTATAGATGGCTCCGTAATTATATGGACATCTAGAGTGCGAAACGGCAATACCACGAGCTCTTTGGTTGCTGGGTTGCACGCAAATATCCAATCACTGACGGTCTCAATGGCAACCAAACCATCACAATGCATGGGGAAATCTTGTTTGTGATACCTTTAGCTTCATGTGGACATGCCTTTACAATCATCAACTCTATATTCTCCTAAAGAGACTCATGTGTCTTTTTCATGGGAAGGCGGTGGAACATGATATCCTCGGAGAGCTCGAAGTCTTCCTCGGTAGAACTCTTGCGAGGGATGATCAGCACGGATAGAGGACATGCATGGAAGAAGTTGTGGTGGCATCAGACAAAGACCGCATCATCTATGGCAGTAGAACAAGAGGGGCAGATCTCTTTGTAGATCATGAGGTATTTTGTGGGAAGTCGCGCTAAAATCTCCCAGATAAATAGGTCATCTGAGAGGTTGGTGCATGCCGTTGAAAATGGAGGTGTTGGTGTGACAGAAATGTGCGGATGATCCATCTGTGATATTATGGTTTGAATGGTGTGTTGTTGATGCACTCCATCGCTACATATATATATACCGAGGATATTAATAAAATTTACCGTGTTCCAAATATTTGAGCAAGAGATTTTCAAAAGATCTAATTTACTAGAACTCATTAACCTAAGATCTCGTAATGCGCATATATATAAGATCCCCACTTTTCATACTCTCAGCATTAAATTCGTTTCAAATTTGATTAAATGGAATACATTAATTTTCTATATCTGAGTGGGCACGGTTACTTTATGGTCCCATCCACCGAGCCAAAATCCCCTCTGCACGTGATTTCTCTCCTTGCCCCTCTCCCCATGTATTAAGACTGGCCATGTGTGGCCAATCGCGTCCGGCACGGCATCAGTGAGCTCCCAGGAGTCACCACCGAGCATGAAAACCTCACGCTCATTCTGTAATCTATTACTCCGTCAGACACGTCGATGTTATATGGTCGGTAGAAGTTCCTTTAGACAATGTACTGGTTGCGTGATGCATTAAAGCCATGAGCGATAGACGCCTCCTTAATTATACTGACATCTAGAGTGCGAAATGGCAATACCACGAGCTCTTCGGTTGCTGGGTTGCACACAAATATCCAATCATTGATGGTGTCAGTGGCAACCAAACCATCACAATGCGTTGGGAAAATCTTGTTTGTGATAACTTCAGCTTCCCGTGGACATGCCTTTTCATTCATCAACTCTATATTCTCCTAAAGAGAGCCATCTGTCTTTTCCATGGGAAGGCGGTGGAATATGATATCCTCAGAGAGCTCGAAGTCGTCCTCGATAAAACTCTTACGAGGGATGATCAGCATGGATGGAGGACATGCATGGGAGAAGTTGCGGTGGCATCGGACAAAGGCCGCATCATCTATGGCAGCAGACCAAGAGGGTCAGATCTCTTTGTAGATCATGAGGTATTTTGCAGGATGTCGCGCTAAAATCTCCCAGATAAATAGGTCATATGGGAGGTTGGTGCATGGCATAGAAAATGGAGGTGTTGGTGTGACAGAAATGTGCGGATGATCCATCTGTTATATTTTGGTCTGAATGGTGTGTTGTTGACGCACTCCATCGGTACATATATATGTAGCGAGGATATTAATCACATTTACCATGTTCCAAATATTCTAATCAAGAGATCTCCAAAAGATCTAATTTACTAGAACTTATTAACCTAAGATCTTGTACGGACATCTAGATTGCGAAACGGCAATACTATGAGCTCTTTGGTTGCTAGGTTGCACACAAATATCCAATCATTGAAGGTCTCAATGGCAATGAAACCATCAAAATGCATGGGGAAAATCTTGTTTGTGATACCTTTAGCTTCCTGTGGACATGCATTTTCAATCATCAACTCTATATTCTCCTAAAGAGGGCCGAGTGTCTTTTCCATGGGAAGGCCGTGGAATATGATATCCTCAACATTAAATTCGTTTCAAATTTGATTAAATGGAATACATTAATTTTCTATATCCGAGTGGGAATGGTTACCTTGTGGTCCCATCCACCGAGCCAAAATCCCCTCTCCACGTGCTTTCTCTCCTTGCCCCTCTCCCCATGTATTAAGACTGACCATGTGTGGTCAATCGCGTCCGGCGTGGCATCAGTGAGCTCCCAGGAGTCACCACCAAGAATGAAAACCTCATGCCCAATCTCGTAATCTATTACTCTGTTGGACACGTTGATGTCATATGGTCGGTAGAAGTACCTTGAGACAATGTACTAGTAGCGTGATGCATTAAAGCCATGAGGTGTAGACGTCTCCTTAATTGTACGGACATCTAGATTGCGAAACGGCAATACTATGAGCTCTTTGGTTGCTGGGTTGCACACAAATATCCAATCATTGAAGGTCTCAATGGCAACGAAACCATCAAAATGCATGGGGAAAATCTTGTTTGTGATACCTTTAGCTTCCTGTGGATATGCATTTTCAATCATCAACTCTATATTCTCCTAAAGAGGGCCGAGTGTCTTTTCCATGGGAAGGCCGTGGAATATGATATCCTCAGAGAGCTCGAAGTCGTCCTCGATAGAACTCTTGCGAGGGATGATCAGCATGGATGGAGGACATGCATGGGAGAAAATGGGGTGGCATCGAATGAAGCCCGCATCATCTATGGCAGTAGAATAAGAGGGGCAGATCTCTTTGTAGATCATGAGGTATTTTGCGGGAAGTCGCGCCAAAATCTCCCAGATAAATAGGTCATCTGGGAGGTTGGTCCATGTCGTAAAAAATGGAGGTGTTGGTGTGACAGAGGTGTGCGGATGATCCATCTATGATATTTTTGTCTGAAGTGTGTTGTTGGCGCACTCCATCTGTACATATATATGTACCGAGGATATTAATCACATTTACCGTGTTCCAAATATTTCATCGAGAGATCCTCAAAAGATCTAATTTACTAGAACTCATTAACCTAAGATCTATTAACGCACATATATATATATATAAGATCCTCACTTTTCCTACTCTCAGCATTAAATTCATTTCAAATTTGATTAAATGGAATACATTAATTTTCTATATCGGAGTGGGCACGGTTACCTTGTGGTCCCATCCACCGAGCCAAAATCCCCTCTGCATGTGCTTTCTCTCCTTGCCCCTCTCCACATATATTAAGACTGGCCATGTGTTGCCAATCGCGTCTGGCGCGACATTAGTGAGCTCCCAGAAGTCACCACCGAGCATGAAAACCTCATGCCCAATCTCGTAATCTAGCACTTTGTCGGACACGTCGATGTCATATGGTCGTAGAAGTACGTTGAGACAATTTATTGGTTGCGTGATGCATTAAAGCCATGAGCTGTAGACGGCTCCTTAATTATACGGACATCTAGAGTACGAAACGGCAATACCACGAACTCTTTGGTTGTTGGGTTGCACACAAATATCCAATCATTGGCGGTCTCAATGGAAACCAAACCATCACAATGCGTGGGGAAAATCTTGTTTGTGATACCGTCAGCTTCCCGTGGACATGCCTTTTCAATCATCAACTCTATATTCTCCTAAAGAGAGCTGAGTGTCTTTTCCATGGGAAGGCGGTGGAATATAATATCCTCAGAGAGTTCGAAGTCGTCCTCGATAGAACTCTTGCGAGGGATGATCAGCATGGATGGAGGACATGCATGGGAGAAGTTGCGGTGGCGTCGGACGAAGCCCGCATCATCTATGGCAGCAGACCAAGAGGGGCAGATCTCTTTGTAGATCATGAGGTATTTTGCAGGAAGTCGCGCCAAAATCTCCTAGATAAATAGGTCATTTGGGAGGTTAGTGCAAGTCGTAGAAAATGGAGGTGTTTGTGTGACAGAGATGTGCGGATGATCCATCTGTGATATTTTGCTCTGAATGGTGTATTGTTGACGCACTCCATCTGTACATATATATGTTCCGAGGATATTAATCACATTTACCGTGTTCCAAATATTTGATCGAGAGATCTTCAAAAGATCTAATTTACTAGAACTCATTAACCTCAGATCTTGTAATGCGCGTATATGTATGATCCCCACTTTTCCTACTCTCAGCATTAGATTCATTTCAAATTTGATTAAATGGAATACATTAATTTTCTATATCTGAGTGGGCTCGGTTTCCTTGTGGTCCCATCCATCGAGCCAAAATCCCCTCTGCACGTGCTTTCTCTCCTTGCCCCTCTCCCCATGTATTAAGACTGGCCATGTGTGGCCAAGCGCGTTCGGCTCGGCATCAGTGAGCTCGCAAGAGTCACCACCAAGCATTAAAACCTCATGCCCAATCTCGTAATCTATTACTCCATCGGACACATCAATGTCATATGGTCGGTAGAACTACCTTTAAACAATATACTGGTTGCGTGCTGCATTAAAGCCATGAGCTATAGACGACTCCTTAATTATACGGACATCTAGAGTGCGAAACGGCAATACCACGAGCTCTTCGGTTGCTGGGTTGCACACAAATATCCAATCATTGACGGTCTCAATGGCAACCCAACCATCACAATGCGTGGGGAAAATCTTGTTTGATATCTTCAGCTTCCTGTGGACATGCCTTTTCAATCATCAACTATATATTCTCCTAAAGAGAGCCGAGTGTATTTTCCATGGGAAGGCGGTGGAATATGATATCCTCAGAGAGCTCGAAGTCATCCTCGATAGAACTCTTGCGAGGGATGATCAGCATGGATGGAGGACATGCATGGAAGAAGTTGCGGTGGCGTCGGACGAAGCCGACATCATCTATGGCAGCATACCAAGAGGGGCAGATTTCTTTGTAGATCATGAGGTATTTTGCGGGAAGTCGCTCCACAATCTCCTAGATAAATAGGTCATTTGGGAGGTTGGTGCATGTCGTAACAAATGGAGGTGTTGGTGTGATTGAGATGTGCGGATGATCCATCTGTGATATTTTGGTCTGAATGGTATGTTGTTGACGCACTCCATCGGTACATATATATATATAAACCAAGGATATTAATCACATTTACCGTGTTCAAAATATTTTTCAAGAGATCTTCAAAAGATCTAATTTACTAAAACTCATTAACCTAAGATCTTGTAACGCGCGTATATGTATGATCCCCACTTTTCCTAGTCTTAGCATTAAATTTGTTTCAAATTTGATTAAATGGAATACATTAATTTTCTATACCCGAGTGGGCACGGTTACCTTGTGGTCCTATCCAACGAGCCAAAATCCACTCTGCATGTGCTTTCTCTCCTTGCCCCTCTCCCCATGTATTAAGACTGGCCATGTGTGGCCAATCGCGTCCGGCGCGGCATCAGTTTGCTCCCAGGAGTCACCACCGAGCATGAAAACATCATGCCCAATCTCGTAATCTATTACTCTACCGAACACGTCAATGTCATATGGTCGGTAGAACTACCTTGAGACAATGTACTGGTTGCGTGATGCATTACAGCCATGAGCTGTAGACGGCTCCTTAATTATACTAACATCTAGAGTGCGAAACAGCAATACCACGAGCTCTTCGGTTGCGAGGTTGCACAAAAATATCCGATCATTGACAGTCTCAATGGCAACCAAACCATTACAATGCGTGGATAAATCTTGTTTGTGATACCTTTAGCTTCTGGTGGACATGCCTTTTCAAGCATAAACTCTATCTTCTCCTCAAGAGAGACGAGTGTCTTTCCCCTGGGAAGGCGGTGGAAGATGATATCCTCGGAGATCTCAAAGTCATCCTCGAAAGATATTCTTGTGAGAGATGATCAGCATGGATGGAGGACATACACAGAGAGGTAGCGGTATCGGCGGACAAAGCCGGCATCATCTATGGCATCACACCAGGAGAAGATCTCTTCATAGATCATGAGGTATTTTGGAAGAATCCGTGCCAAAATCTTCCATATAAAATAGGTCATCTGGAAGGTTGGTACAAGCGGTAGAAAATGGTGGTGTAGGTGTGACAAAGATGTGTGGATGATCCATCTGTGATATATTTTGTTCTGAATGGCATGGTGTGGCACACACTCCCTCGGTACATATATATACTGAGGATATTAATCATGTTTAGTGTGTTCCAAATTTATAATTGAAAGGAGATCTTCAAAAGATTTTATTTACTAAATCTCATTAAACCTGAGATCTTGTAACGCGCATACATGCGCATCTATATACGATCCCCACTTTCCCTACTCTTAGCATTAAATATGTTTCAAATTTGATTTAGTGGAGTAGATTAATTTTCTATATCGAGTGGCCATGGTTACTTGTGGTCCCACTCACCGAGAAGTCCCTTATCCTCTCCTGCACGTGCTCGCTTCCCCAAGGTGCCTCCATCCTCTCTCCATATATCCCTCCCCCCAGAGGTCTTCCTCTCCTCTACGCCACTTCCGTCTCCCTTACCACTGGCACACCAAGCCAAAGCCAGTGACGCCATGGTGTACAAACCAAGCTGTAAGCAACCAAAAAATGACTATGCCTTGTCGAATGGGAGCTCAAAACTTGGGTGTTGGGGAGTGCGGTGGCAGAAATCTTAGGGGTGTGGGGGTGCAGCTCGCTAACACTGAAGAACTTGGTGGTGGGTGGCATAGAGGGAGTGCCAAGATGGGGCCGACTGGCGAAGGAGGTGAGTTTAGGAGAGAAAATCGACATAGTAATGAAGCTGGATGCAGCAGCAAAGACACGCAGTTTGGCCATCGTCGTTTCACGCGGATGAGAGGCAGCGCAAGTAGAAGCAAGGACGATGGGGCTATTCTTTGGGTTTTGGCTGGCAACACCCTTGTCATTTTAAAAAAGGATCACATGCGGCCAGATAGCCTTCCCTTTGTAGATAGACCTAGAGACCTAATAGAGTACAGGTAGTGGCTACCGTAATTTCTGAATCACTATATTGTGGCGAGTCTATCATGACTATGATAGAACTACTTGGTGTATAGACTACATAGCGACTTTCTTCAACTATACATGTAGTCATAGGGTTGGCGAATCAAACTAGCAGCCACAGCCCGCAGATCCATCATTGGTGTATTCCTTTTTAGATATTTGCGAATACCAATTCATTTTCTAAAGTTAAAGAATGGCGAATGGAAGATAATTGAAGATCATTTTGAGAAAACGTTAGCTAGCTGGTTAGGGAAAATGCTTTCTTATTGGGACAGTTTGGTGCTAATTAATTCAGTATTAACCAACTTACCGATGTTTATGTTATCCTTCTTTGAGATACCTAAAGGGGCACATAAAAGATTGGATTATTCTCAATCATGTTTTTTCTCGCAAAGCAATGAAAATAAGAGGAACTATAGACTAACTCGATGGAATATTATTTGCCGTCCGAAAGATCAAGGAGGACTTGATATTGAATTTATAGAAATCAAGAATAGGTGCTTATTATGCAAGTGGTTATTTAAGCTCTTACCCAAAAATGTGGTGTGGCATGAATTAATCACTAATAAATATCTTCATTTTGATTCTTTATCGCATCTTAAGGTGAAGCCTTTGAACTCTCATTTTTGGAAATGATTAATGAAATTGAAAGATGGATTTTTTGATCGTGGATCCTTTACAATTGGAAATGGCGATAGTGCTCAATTTTTGGAAGATACTTGATTAGGAAATTCTTTCCATCATTATATTACATAGTTCAAAGAAAACAATTTTCAGTTGCTAAGGTTATGTCCCAAACACCACTAAACATAGGTTTAGACAAGCGTTATTAGGTAATCGGGCTAATAGATGGATTCATTTATGTACCCAGTTGATGGATGTTCAACTAACACCACAATCGGATGTGTTTAAGTGGGGGCTAGCAAAATTTGGGTTGTTCTTGGTCAAATCCATGTATATATATTATATAGATGATCATAGAAAGCTTCTGCACAATATCTTTGGAAGATCAAAGATCCACTAAAAAATAGAGTTTTCATGTGGATCTTACACAAAAAGGTCTTGTTAACTAAGAAGAACTTAATTAAGAAGAAATGGCACAGGAGTGAAAAGTGTTGTTTTTGTGATCGTAAGGAGACAGTGCAACACCTTTTTATTCAATGTCCTTTAGCAAAAATGGTACGGTGTATTGTGCATATGGTTTTCAATATTATAACACCTACTAGTATAATTTTTTTTGGGGGGAATTGGTTAGTGGGAGTCTCGAAGTAAGAAAAATTACACATCTAAGTGGATGCATGTTCTTTAATTTGGGCCATTTGAAACATCATGAATGATTATATTTTTAACAATGTGAAATCTACTTCATTTCCTAGCTACCAGCCTTTCCCTGAACAAAATCAGTTGAATTTTGAGAGATTTCAAGAATTTATAGAGCTCGCCCACATCACGTGAGCTCGGCTACACTTCTCATGTTGTGTTTTTTGAGAGATTTCAAGAACTTATAGAGCTCGTCTACATCAAAATAAATTGAATTTTAGTGTCCAAAAATCGACCATGAAAAGGGTTAGCACTTGGCTCAAGTAGAGTGTAGGTTGCATTTTCTAAAAATTACTTAGACATTAGAAAATGTCACGAACCCTTGGATTGGCAAAGCTAAAACTGATGCTAACATAACTTAAGTTTTCCCCTCGTCCGATATACGCTTCCACCTTATCTTATAAAACACTCGGCAAAGTTGAATCCGCCGTCCGCCGCAGTTAAAATGGACACTTTTCCAGGTCGTTGCCGAGGGTTTTTTATTTGTTGAGTGTCTTGCCAAAGAAAACACTCCGCAAACCAAGAATATGCAGTTTTTTTATTGCTTTATCGATACATTTGGTAAAGTCACATGTTTGCAGAGTGTCTGGTAAAATACACTCGGCAATCCTACAGTTTTCAGTGTGTGTTGTGTTTTTTGAGAGAACTAGCAAGGCGGCCCTCACAAATGCGAGGGCACAATCTTATTGAATTTTCTAAGAATTTTATTTATAGTTTCATAACATTCGAATTATTCTAAGGAGCTTATAAATACTATAAAGTGTAAATATGGTGCTAAATAAAACATCACACATTCACATGCACATTTTAAAATCATCTTTAATTTATGGGAATGGTGATAAATACATTTGTGAAAACTCCAGGTTAGTTACCATATGTGTAATCTGTTGTTATGTTTTTGGGGTTATCATTCAGACTGGCATCGTCTGTATTAGATGTGTATTTAAATAATCTATGTGCTTTGTACATCTAATAATTAAGTTCTACGGCCTAAGTTCTAGAATATGTAGTTTTTTAGACTACCAACATATCTTATTTTTAGGAACTGAGGTAGTACTTTAGAAAATACAAGATGGTATATATAACCACTCTAATGGATAGGATTTTTTTCATAATGAATAGAATAAAATAATTTATTCTGAAAGGCCCACTAAATAATAAGTAATTTTCACATTTTGCAAATAATTTTATCTTATTCTATTCCTTTGTTTTGAAATGTTTGATCTTCTTTCCTTCTTTAAAATAGTCAACATACTACTTTTGTTCTAACTAGCATGGGGTCCTCGCAAATGCGAGAGAAACATCTAAATGTGTCTAAATAATATTTTCTTGGTTCCATAGAAACTTATATTATGTGATCAAAATTAAGACTGATATTAAACTACTTTCACTTGTGGGTAATTAATGTTACCATGGAAAAGAATATGCACCACTGATCATATGTACCTTTTGTATGTGGTGAAATTGGTAAGTACGTAAATTCTTTCATATTAAAAGCTAAGACATACTTTTATTTGATGTTACTTCAGTGTGAGGTTCAAACTCAGATTATACTTGCCGATTTTAGATCGATTTAGGGTTCAAACACTATATGTCTTAAAAGTATTTTTTCCTAATGAAGTTTAGGTGTTTTACTAAGATCAATTGTTCATGTTTATTATAATTATGAAATATCAGATTGATTATCGGATGATGTTTTGCACAATTATATAAAAATGTCATTTTTTCCTTTAATTATAAGGTTCAGTAGATAATTAAGTTTATGAAAATATCAGTTGTGGTCAGATGGCTGATTATATTTGTTTACCATGAGATTTTTTTGGACTGATCTTCTATTTGTGTAGTTCATCCAATGTGATTTAGAGTTCTGATTTTTATGATCACGTGAGGATGACATTTAAATGGATAAAACAATAGTTAAAACAACTAACACTTTGTGATGATTTGATCTGGTGTTCCTATACCATTTGAAGGTTTAGATAACTATTATACAAAAAATAATTTGCTAGTGAAGTCAATACAAGAAATCACGTTAAATGGTAGGGCAACCACATAGCGAGAATTCATATTTATCTTGCCATAGTTAATATCTTCCCTCATTTACTCTCTCGATTTGGAGCTACTTTCCGTTCGCAGTGTAAAAAAGATGTGACATTTTAGGACTGGACGCCATATCTGAGATGTAGCTTTTAACTTTTTTTATAAATATACAAAATAATGAAAATAGAGAAAAAGATTGTGCTCAAATTTAATGATACTATTTCTTTATCTCTGGACTATTCTAGATTCCTGTATATATAGAAACAAAGCTAAACATATTAAGAAGTGGGTCTAGCTTACTTGGTTAGAGAAGTGGATGTACAAATCCAAGTCCCACTGGCACAGATTTAAGTCTTATTATTTCAAAGAAAAATCATTGTAGGGGCTCCTGTACCGCATTCCTTTCAAAAGAAAGAAATAGTCATATTTTTATATGTTTTTACTGCAAGATAGATTCGATACATTGATCCATTCGTTCTACATTCTCATTTAAACGCATTGTTGTACCATATTATGAAGAATCTCCGAGAAATACCATAACTTCTTTTTCAGAATTTGTTATTAGGCCGATTCTCCGAATTTGCCACTTTCCTTGTGAACCATGTCTAATTAAACATCACCTAAAGTACTTAATTAAGCTAAAATATATATAAGGTTTTAAAAATCTTTAGTTGCACACCCTCCATAAAGGTATAATATTTGTATGTAGTGTTTCTAAAATGATGTTCACCAAGCCTCCATTGAAGGTTGTAGTATTTGTAAATCTCATTCAAGAATCGATTAATATAAAATGGATATTAATTATTTTGTTAACATATAAAATTCATACATAAATTTTTTAAATAGTTTGATTTATTAGGTCTTAGCCTATTTGCATGAAATCTACGTGCTTGCTCATGTGGCCAATGTATATGCAGTAGGGGATCGGAGTAGATCAGCATGCTCAACTTTTTGTTTGAGGGAGACATAATCGCCTAAGTAAATGTATTGGCTAGTTTATATTTTTATCTTGTTATATATCTACCTAGCCACCACGTTCTAGCTAGTGTATGCTGTTTTATTTCCTTTAATTTTAACGGACGCGAGTTGACTCCTTACTCAATTCTTCTCTGGTTAGCCCAAATTCAATTCAAACTCAGTACCGATCAGTTCTTTTGGACTTCAGACATACGTGCCATCTATCTTTTCTTTCAAACGCGCTTACAACAGATTCTCTTGCATTTTGTTTTCTTTTGTGCTTGTGTCCCACACCAACTCGTGTTTTGGGTACGTTTTCTATTTTCTGGACTTATTTTGTACCCATGTTATTACGCTTGGTTTTTGTTACCTTAAACATGTCAGATATCTAAAAATGTATCTGATAGCATGTTGTGCCTATCTTTTGGATTTTTTTTATCTTAAACATGATAATTAAAATCAACGGACTATAACTTTTTATTTTATATGGCTTAACGTAGCATTTACAGGAAAAAGGTAGTCTAATTCAGCCGAGAGGAGGAAATTAATCCATAGCTCGGGCAGCGTATAGTCGCAATATATATCACAACAAATTGGTTAGTAAGGAAATGTATTTTAATATGAATCTAGTGATAATAAATTTGTATCATTAATGTTGTCACCTTACTTTATAAAATTGGTCAAAACTTATAAAATTTAACATAGAATAATAGGTAGAAATATACTTATTTAATCTCGATGGAGCGAGTAACACTTGGGAAGAAATAGTTTAATTATTGATCTATAGCTTAGGCGGGGTGACTCTACATACGTTATCAAAAAAAAATTTGTAGGTTGCCACCGTGGTGAAAGAGAAAACATGGTAGTTAGAGTTGTACAGGTATGGGTCTCTACACGAACCGTGTCAGCTTTAGACTCTTTAGATTTATTTAGTTTCCACGTTTTACATAGTACGGGACATATACATAGCGTGTCAAGTCAAGTTAAATCGGACTATGTACATGGTTACGTAACTAATAATATTTGTTAAATCTTAGCCGTAAATTTTAGATCTAACTATCAAAAATAATTCTAATGATGTGGATTAACGTGGTGTCTTAGCCTATTTGCATGAAATCTACGTGCTTGCTCATGTGGCCAATGTATATGCAGTAGGGGATCGGAGTAGATCAGCATGCTCAACTTTTTGTTTGAGGGAGACATAATCGCCTAAGTAAATGTATTGGCTAGTTTATATTTTTATCTTGTTATATATCTACCTAGCCACCACGTTCTAGCTAGTGTATGCTGTTTTATTTCCTTTAATTTTAACGGACGCGAGTTGACTCCTTACTCAATTCTTCTCTGGTTAGCCCAAATTCAATTCAAACTCAGTACCGATCAGTTCTTTTGGACTTCAGACATACGTGCCATCTATCTTTTCTTTCAAACGCGCTTACAACAGATTCTCTTGCATTTTGTTTTCTTTTGTGCTTGTGTCCCACACCAACTCGTGTTTTGGGTACGTTTTCTATTTTCTGGACTTATTTTGTACCCATGTTATTACGCTTGGTTTTTGTTACCTTAAACATGTCAGATATCTAAAAATGTATCTGATAGCATGTTGTGCCTATCTTTTGGATTTTTTTTATCTTAAACATGATAATTAAAATCAACGGACTATAACTTTTTATTTTATATGGCTTAACGTAGCATTTACAGGAAAAAGGTAGTCTAATTCAGCCGAGAGGAGGAAATTAATCCATAGCTCGGGCAGCGTATAGTCGCAATATATATCACAACAAATTGGTTAGTAAGGAAATGTATTTTAATATGAATCTAGTGATAATAAATTTGTATCATTAATGTTGTCACCTTACTTTATAAAATTGGTCAAAACTTATAAAATTTAACATAGAATAATAGGTAGAAATATACTTATTTAATCTCGATGGAGCGAGTAACACTTGGGAAGAAATAGTTTAATTATTGATCTATAGCTTAGGCGGGGTGACTCTACATACGTTATCAAAAAAAAATTTGTAGGTTGCCACCGTGGTGAAAGAGAAAACATGGTAGTTAGAGTTGTACAGGTATGGGTCTCTACACGAACCGTGTCAGCTTTAGACTCTTTAGATTTATTTAGTTTCCACGTTTTACATAGTACGGGACATATACATAGCGTGTCAAGTCAAGTTAAATCGGACTATGTACATGGTTACGTAACTAATAATATTTGTTAAATCTTAGCCGTAAATTTTAGATCTAACTATCAAAAATAATTCTAATGATGTGGATTAACGTGGTGTCTCTATTTTAAACCTCTGTATTGTGCTTTTAGTATATAATAGATAGATAATAGAAATAGATATACCTTGTAGACGCATGTAAGATTACCCAACCTTCTCCATTCATTTTGACTTCAGTTTCTACTTATTGACGCATGAAACTTAACACGATGTCTATGTAGAGGTCGGGTTTAAGCCTCCTCTTGAAATTTAGAAAAATAATTGTTTGCCCTCTTGAGCAACATGGGAGAAGAGATATTGATGTATATGTGTACTACAAGAATACCCCGCGCGTTGCAGCATGGATCTCTTTAAAAACTTTACTAGGTATAAGGCGTATGAAATGTGAACTTGTCTATTAAAATCTGAAGATTCAATTGGTCATAATATTTAAGGAGCTAAATGTAATTAACATGGTATTGTTGTGTATTTGCCAACAAAAATGGTGAAGTGGTCAATAGTATTGCTTAAAAGAATTGATGAGGTGGATATTTTGCATGCAAATATATACTATAATTAATTAATGTTAGTAAGATGATGTGGACAATTGGTTGGCTAATATAGTGAGTGATGTGGATAGCTAGAATATTGAGGTAGACAACTTAAATGATCTCTTAGTAGGGTTTTACTTTATAGGAAGTATAGATTGCCAATCCTTCTAAGGCTGATCATAGTGGGGAGTAACTTAGACTATATATATATATACCATAGAAAATTTGTAATTCAAAATTTGAGTCACAACTAAAGAAAGTAAAAAGGGCAATTTGTCGGACAATAGTACCTAATTTAAACTCACCTATGATTTGGCTCGTCGGTATGATTTTTTCTTGTCTCGAGCTACAAGTTGAAGAATTAGGATCTGGAATTTCGTGGTATAGCAAACCCATGTTGTATCAATGTAATTAACATGTATGCAATATAATTACCGCAAAAAACATGTATGGGAATTTCTATCCTATGAAATTTGCCTGATCCTATCGTCCGAATGATAGGAATAATTATTTTTCTTCATTATCGTCAAGAGCATATCACAAAAGTTCTTCACCCTACATTTGTACTACCTCTGTTCCAAAATGTAAGCTTTTTTAGCTAAAAAGGCTTACATTTGGAGATGGACGTAATAACTATTAATAGTCTAACAGACTTAGAATGTACTTCGTGACGCACAGCAGCGAATCAAAACCAGGCTGCTCCAATCCGGTACATCGGAAGCCTCTAAGCTAATGGAGTGGTCCATGGAGTTTTTTGGTAGCACTGTCGTGCCCAGGATCACCTGCGCAAATCCTGATGCCTCCTAAGCCTAAAATTGTACATATTTTCTATTTGGTCCATGTTCATCTAAGTCAGATGTTTTTTCCATATCAGTTGATGTATAGTAGTAGAATTTTAATTTAAAAGTGCATCTTGCACTTTGCATTAAAAAGTGTAAATTCCATTTCTCTAAAAACTAACTTCCGCTATAGTGAAGTTGACATAAACATACAAAAAATCTCGAAAGACTTATAGTAGCAATAGACATTCTATATTTGTCCATCTAATTAACAAATTTGGCCTCAAGACTGCTTTTTTGTACTCTCAAGTCTGTTCACACAACTTGCTGGAAGCTATATACGCAATTTTTTTTTGGAACGGTGCCACCGCCAAGAATCGAGGTGAGGTGGATGGACACTGTTCTTACCCCTATACAAGCGGGTTCATAATGTGAATGGCATGCGTTTGCTCAGCGCAGTGCAATCCTTGTTTCGGTCGTCTCCCACATCTAGCTCCGATGAACATTTCACTTGCGCCAACTCCCTCTTCCATATATGCACTCTTCTGATCACATTACGAAAGATTTTTGTAGTGTACAACCAATATGATCCTGCCCTTGTTGTCCCATCAAAACGAAGGCATCAACGCCCGGGCTGCCGTCAAATGGACCAATGCGGCAACAAAATGACTAGTTGGGTTGACTTCTCCTATCATCTACTAGTCGCCACACAATAGGGGTCATATTCGAGACAATGTTGCTAAATAAAAGCCAAGAGCTATATATGCCACCATAACTATATGGACATCTGGGGTGCCAAGCGGCAGTGTCACACGCTCTTTGGTTGCTAGGTCGCACACAAATGCCTGATCATTCACAGTTGCTATGGCAACCAAACCATACAATGCATGGGGAAATCTTGTTTGTGATACCTTCAGCTTCATGTGTACATGTCTTTTCAATCATCCACTCTATATTCTCCTAAAGAGAGCCGAGTGTCTTTTTCACGGGAAGGCGGTGGAATATGATATCCTCGGAGAGCTCGAAGTCGTCCTTGATAGAACTATTGAGAGGGATGATCAGCATGAATGGAGGACATGCATGGGAGAAGTTGCGATGGCGTCAGACGTAGCCCGCATCATCTATGGCAGCAGACCAAGAGGGGCAGATCTCTTTGTAGATCATGAGGTATTTTGTGGGAAGTTGTGCCAAAATCTCCCACATAAATAGGTCATCTAAGAGGTTGGTGCATGTCGTAGAAAATGGAGGTGTTGGTGTGACAGAGATGTGTGGATGATCCATCTGTGATATTTTGGTCTGAATGGTGTGTTGTTAACGCACTCCCTCGGTACATATATATGTACCGAGGATATTAATCTTATTTACTGTGTTCCAAATATATTATCGAGAGATCTTCAAAAGATATAATTTACTAGAACTCATCAACCTAAGATCTCGTAACACGCGTATATGTCATCCCCACTTTTCCTACAATCAGCATTAAATTCATTTCAAATTTGATTAAATGGAATACATTAATTTTCTATATCAGAGTGGGCACGTTTACCTTGTGGTCCCATCCACCAAGCCAAAATCCCCTCTGCACGTGCTTTATCTCCTTGCCCCTCTCCCCATGTATTAAGACTGGCCATGTGTGGCCAATCGTGTTCAGCACGGCATCTGTGAGCTCCCGGGAGTCACCACCGAGAATGAAAAACTTATGCCCAATCTCATAATCTATTACTCCATCGGACACATCGATGTCATGTGGTCGATAGAAGTACCTTTAGACAATGTACTGGTTACGTGATGCATTAAATCCATGAGCTGTAGACGGCTCCGTAATTATACGGACATCTAGAGTGCGAAACGGCAATACCACGAGCTCTTCGGTCGCTGGGTTGCACACAAATATCCAATCACTGACGGTCTCAATGGCAACCAAACCATCACAATGCGTGGGGAAATCTTGTTTGTGATACCTTCAGCTTCATGTGGACATGCCTTTTCAATCATCAACTCTATATTCTCCTAAAGAGAGCCGTGTGTCTTTTCCATGGGAAGGCGGTGGAACATGATATCCTCGGAGAGCTCGAAGTCTTCCTCAATAGAACTCTTCGAGGGATGATCAGCATGGATGGAGGACATGCATGGGAGAAGTTGCGGTGGCATCAGACAAAGCCCGCATCATCTATGGCAGTAGAACAAGAGGGGCAGATCTATTTGTAGATCATGAGGTATTTTGCGGGAAGTCGTGCCAAAATCTCCCACATAAATAGGTCATCTGAGAGGTTGGTGCATGTCGTTAAAAATGGAGGTGTTGGTGTGACAGAAATGTGTGGATGATCCATCTGTAATATTTTGGTCTGAATGGTGTGTTGTTGACGCACTACATCACTACATATATATGTACCGAGGATATTAATAAAGTTTACCGTGTTCCAAATATTTGAGAAAGAGATTTTCAAAAGATCTAATTTACTAGAACTCATTAACCTAAGATCTCGTAACGCGCATATATAGAAGATCCCCACTTTTCGTACTCTCAGCATTAAATTCATTTCAAATTTGATTAATTGGAATACATTAATTTTCTATATCCGAATGGGCACAGTTACCTTATGGTCCCATCCACCGAGCCAAAATCCCCTCTGCACGTGATTTCTCTCCTTGCCCCTCTCCCCATGTATTAAGACTGGCCATGTGTGGCCAATCGCATCCGGCGCGGCAACAGTGAGCTCCTAGGAGTCACCACCGAGCATGAAAACCTCATGCTCATTCTGTAATCTATTACTCCGTCGGACACGTCGATGTCATATGGTTGGTAGAAGTTCCTTTAGACAATGTACTGGTTGCGTGATGCATTAAAGCCATGAGCGGTAGACACCTCCTTAATTATATGGACATCTAGAGTGCGAAACGACAATACCACGAGCTCTTCGGTTGCTGGGTTGCACACAAATATCCAATCATTGACGGTGTCAGTGGCAACCAAACCATCACAATGCGTCGGGAAAATCTTGTTTGTGATAACTTCAGCTTCCCGTGGACATGCCTTTTCAATCATCAACTTTATATTCTCCTAAAGAGAGCCATGTGTCCTTTCCACGGGAAGGCGGTAGAATATGATATCCTTGGAGAGCTCGAAGTCATCCTCGATAAAACTCTTGCGAGGGATGATCAGCATGGATGGAGGACATACATGGGAGAAGTTGCGGTGGCATCGGACGAAGCCCGCATCATCTATGGCAGCAAACCAAGAGGGTCGGATCTCTTTGTAGATCATGAGGTTTTTTGCGGGATGTCGCGCCAAAATCTCCCAGATAAATAGGTCATATGGGAGGTTGGTGCATTGATGCGGCGCGGTGTTGATAGTTTTTCACCGTCCAGTTGGGAACCCCAAGAGGAAGGTATGATGAGCACAACAGCAAGTTTTTCCCTCAGTAAGAAACCAAGGTTTGTCAGTCTAGGAAAAAGCCAAACTCCAGAAGGTGATGCCTTCTAGCCTACTAACACTCCAACAAGGGCGCCGTTTACGACACTTGTTGACTTGTCTTAAACTAGTAGCAACATAGAACCTGCACACAACACAACCAAATACTTTGCTCCCAACTTACGATGAGGTTGTCAATCTCACCGGTTTGCTTGAAACAAAGGAATGAGCGTATCGAGTGGAAAGCAATAGTAATATGCAAGTAAAGTAAACAGTGCGAGTAAAGTAAATAGGTGATAGCAATAGAATGGAAATAGGATCGGGGTCCACAGTTCACTAGTGTTGTCTCTCGATAAGATAAAATAACACATGCTGGGTAAACAAATTACAGTTGGGCAATTGATAGAATAAAGACAACGTGCATTTCGAGAGGATCACTATGAGATTTACTCTGGGCATTACAACAAGATACATAGACCGTCATCCAACTGCATCTATAACTAATAATCCACTTATGGCGAATCAATCCGAGAACTCCACAAGTATTAAGTTGCGAACAACAGATAACTTCATTAAGCAAAGTGTGTAATGTAAACAAAGCATATGCCCTTGAGCATATGAATGTTGTTTTCTCCCTAGTAGCAACAACATATCTACAACCTTAGAGGTTTATGTCACTTCCCTAGATTAAATAGAGGCATAAACCCACTATCGAGCATAAATACCCCCTCTTGGAGTCACTAGCAACTACTCGGCCAAGATAGCTACTAACAACGGAGAGCATGCAATATCATAAACAACATAGAGATAACATAAGATAATATTTAGCACATTAACTCAATCATAACACCAATATTCATCGGATCCCAACAAACACAATATGTAGAATTACATAACGGTGATCTCAATCATGTAAAGCAGCTCACGAGATCTAAACATGAAGCACATGGTGGAGAAGACAACCAACTAGCTACTGCTATGGACCCATAGTCCAAGGTAGACTACTCACTCATCGCGCCGGAGGCAAGCATGGCGATGAAGAAGATCTCTGCTGGCGATTCCCCTCTCCGGCAGGGTGCCGGGAAGAGCTTCTGGACCCTCCCGATCTCGGGTCAATAGCGGCGGCGAATCGTGATATATTCTGGAAAAGTGATGGGGTGTTTAGGTTTTTCCTGTCGGGGGTCTTTATAGGCAAAGGGGCGGCGTCAGAAGTGGACCAGGGGGCCCTCACCACACGTGGGCGTGGCCAGGCCCTGGGCAGCGCCCCCTGGTGGTGAGGCCGCCCTGTGGCTCCTTTCCGTCTCCTCTTCGGTTCTCTAGAAGCTTCGGTAAATATCTGGACGTCTGGCTTTTGTTTCGTCCAATTCCGAGAATATTTCCTATGTAACTTTTCTGAAACACAAAAATAGCAGAAAACAAGGAACTGGCACTGTGGCATCTCGTTAATAGGTTAGTTCCAGAAAATGCATAAAAATGCCACGAAGTGTAACAAAACACTAAGCAAATGGTGTAAAAACAAGCATGGAGCATCAAAAACTATAGATACGTTAGAGACGTATCATGCATGCAGTGGCGGAGCTAGCAATCTGGCAAGGTCTGGCTGGTGCCACACCTAAAATCTTTTATTCTTCATAGATATAAGTGTACTAGTGTAAAGATTAGTCAACTTTGCACAATCTCTGTTCATTCCGCCACACCTAATTTTTTTTTCTGCCTCCGCCACTGGGTGCATGTCATAGAAAATGGAGGTGTTGGTGTGACAGAAATGTGCTGATGATCCATCTGTGATATTTTGGTATGAATGGTGTGTTTTTGACGCACTCCATCGGTACATATATATGTATCGAGGATATTAATCACATTTACCATGTTCCAAATATTTTAATCAAGAGATCTTCAAAAGATCTAATTTACTAGAACTTATTAACCTAAGATCTTGTAACGCGCATATACATAAGTTCCCCACTTTTCCTACTCTCAGCATTAAATTCGTTTCAAATTTGATTAAATGTAATACATTATTTTTCTATATCCGAGTGGGAACGGTTACCTTGTGGTCCCATCCACCGAGCCAAAATCCCCTCTGCTCGTGTTTTCTCTCGTTGCCCCTCTCCCCATGTATTAAGACTAGCCATGTGTGGCCAATCGCGTCCGGCGCGGCATCAGTGAGCTCCCAGGAGTCACCACCAAGCATGAAAACCTCATGCCCAATCTCGTAATCTATTACTCTGTCGGACACGTTGATGTCATATGGTCGGTAGAAGTACCTTGAGACAATGTACTGGTAGAGTGATGCATTAAAGCCATAAGCTGTAGACGTCTCCTTAATTATACGGACATCTAGAGTGCGAAACGGTAATACTACGATATCTTCGGTTGCTGGGTTGCACACAAATATCCAATCATTGAAGGTCTCAATGGCAACGAAACCATCAAAATGCATGGGGAAAATCTTGTTTGTGATACCTTTAGCTTCCTGTGGACATGTCTTTTCAATCATCCACTCTATATTCTCCTAAAGAGGGCCGAGTGTCTTTTCCAGGGGAAGGCCATGGAATATGATATCCTCAGAGAGCTCAAAGTCATCCTTGATAGAACTCTTGCGAGGGATGATCAACATGGATGGAGGACATGCATGGGCGAAGATGGGGTGGCGTCGGATGAAGCCCGCAACATCTATGGCAGTAGAATAAGAGGGGCAGATCTCTTTGTAGATCATGAGGTATTTTGCGCGAAGTAGCGCCAAAATCTCCCAGATAAATAGGTCATCTGGGAGGTTGGTCCATGTCGTAGAAAATGGAGGTGTTCGTGTGACAGATATGTGCGGATGATCCATCTATGATATTTTGGTCTGAATGGTGTGTTGTTGGCGCACTCCATCTGTACATATATATGTACCGAGGATATTAATCACATATACCGTGTTCCAAATATTTGATCGAGCGATCTTCAAAAGATCTAATTTACTAGAACTCATTTACCTAAGATCTATTAACGCGCGTATATATAAGATCCCCACTTTTCCTACTCTCAGCATCAAATTCGTTTCAAATTTGATTAAATGGAATACATTAATTTTCTATATCCGAGTGGGCACGGTTACCTTGTGGTCCCATCCACCGAGCCAAAATCCCCTCTGCATATGCTTTCTCTCCTTGCCCCTCTCCCCATATATTAAGACTGGCCATGTGTTGCCAATCGCGTCTAGCGCGACATCAGTGAGCTCCCAGGAGTCACCACCGAGCATGAAAACCTCATGCCCAATCTCGTAATCTAGCACTTTCTCGGACACGTCGATGTCATATGGTCGGTAGAAGTACGTTGAGACAATTTACTGGTTGCGTGATGCATTAAAGCCATGAGCTGTAGACAGCTCCTTAATTATACGGACATCTAGAGTGCGAAACGGCAATACCACGAGCTCTTTGGTTGTCGGGTTGCACACAAATATCCAATCATTGATGGTCTCAATGGAAAACAAACCATCATAATGCGTGGGGAAAATCCTGTTTGCGATACCTTTAGCTTCCCGTGGACATGCCTTTTCAATCATCAACTCTATATTCTCCTAAAGAGAGCTGAGTGTCTTTTCCATGGGAAGGCGGTGGAATATGATATCCTTAGAGAGCTCGAAGTCGTCCTCGATAGAACTCTTCGAGGGATGATCAGCATGGATGGAGGACATGCATGGGAGAACTTGCGGTGGCATCGGACGAAGCCCGCATCATCTATGGCAGCAGACCAAGAGGGGCAGATCTCTTTGTAGATAATGAGGTATTTTGTGGGAAGTCGCGCCAAAATCTCCTAGATAAATAGGTCATTTGGGAGGTTGGTGCAAGTCGTAGAAAATGGAGGTGTTGGTGTGACAGAGGTGTTGGTGTGACAGAGATGTGCACTCCATCTGTACATATATATGTACCGAGGATATTAATCACATTTACCGTGTTCCAAATATTTGATCGAGAGATCTTCAAAAGATCTAATTTATTAGAACTCATTAACCTCAGATCTTGTAACGCGCGTATATGTATGATCCCCGCTTTTCCTACTCTCAGCATTAAATTCATTTCAAATTTGATTAAATGGAATACATTAATTTTCTATATCTAAGTGGGCACGGTTACCTTGTGGTCCCATCCACCGAGCCAAAATCCCCTCTGCACGTGCTTTCTCTCCTTGCCCCTCTCCCCATGTATTAAGACTGGCCATGTGTGGCCAATCGCGTCCGGCGTGGCATCAGTGAGCTCGCAGGAGTCACCACCAAGCATGAAAACCTCATGCCCAATCTTGTAATCTATTACTCCATCGGACACATCAATGTCATATGGTCGGTAGAAGTACCTTTAGATAATATACTGGTTGTTTGATGCATTAAAGCCATGAGTTGTAGATGACTCCTTAATTATACGGACATCTAGAGTGTGAAACAGCAATACCACGAGCTCTTTGGTTGCTGGGTTGCACACAAATATCCCATCATTGAGGTCAAGGTATAGGCATACCTAAAGATTCAGTTCTAAGCCGTGATCGGCCAGAATATAGGAGAAATGGCTCTCTCCCCGCTCCTCTCCCCACCCTAGCCCCTCACCCTCGCCGTCCCTACCGCTGGTGATCCTGCCGTCGGTGTCCACCATCCCCCCCTCCCAAGTGTCCTAGCCTGCTTTCCCCATGGCGGTGCATGATGCCATCTCGATGGGTTTGGATTTTGATCATGGTAAGGAGTTCTCCAAGAAGGTATGGAGGGCACATCGTCGCAAGGTCCACCCTTCTCCTGGATTTGGTGCTTTCACCCTCGTGGTCTCGTTTGGACGTGCCAGTTTTCGTCTTGATGAAGATCGTGTGGCCATTGCTTTGGAGTCTGTGATTGGAGGTTTCTGCGGAGATCTCAACGTCAAGATCATTCAGAATCGGGTATTCTCTTTCTCAGTCTCCTGCAAGTCTGTTGGTTTTATGGTTGTTGGTCTACGTGATTTCGTCTGCCCCCAGTTCAAGTGCTTTTTTCATCTTTGGGGTTTTGGGGGGCCAAATTGGAGACGTGAATTCTTGTTTTGGCAAAGAGAATGTGCCGGTGAATGGATCATTGCATGCCGTAAAAAAGATCAACGTATGACTAGGGCTACATTTTCTAGATCCAGACGTCAGTCAGTTCGTCGATCTCGTGTTTTTGTGCTAGTTTTGGATCAGATCCTAGTGCAGAACAGGAATGTGCTTTCACCTGCCTGTTCTCAGCCAGCTTTAGCTTCTCCGGCGAACTCCCTGTCAGCGACGCCATCTTCTGTAACGCCCCAACCTTGAGAACAAGGTGGAACATCTGTGTTAAGTGCTATTCCCTGGATCAATGATAGCACCACAGAACAAAATGAAATATTCATTGCATAGTATCAAAATTACATCGCGGATCCAGATACAAGGTACTTAAATCTTACAATTTACACAGCGGAATGACAGAGTGGCAAGGAGCCTCCATCATCATCTCGTGCCACAGGCAGACATGTTGGAATGTAAGCTCGAGATCCTAATCCTGGTTCCTTACTCGAAGTAAAACCTGCACGTTGAATATGCAGCCCCAGAGGGGTCAGTACAATGATGTACTGGCAAATGACACATATTTGGTGGCTGTTGTGAGGAGCCTATCTACATGGATATTTGGCTAGTGGATCTCACAGGCTGCTTTGCATAAAGCCAGTTTTATTCTATAGTTCTTTCTTGAAGTAATACTTTCAAAGTTTTATATTTTCAAGGGTCGAGGTAACCCCCAATAACCACATACTAGCTAGGCATGTAGCACTGGGCGAGATTCGACAAAGTCGGAACCTCAGGCACCACCACCCCTCGGAGCGTATGGTCCTTAGTTCCTACCTAGGAGTTTCTAGACAGATTTTAAATATTCAAAAGAGGTGATGAGATTATTCTGTACATTCCATGTCTAGAGACTCAGTTGTCCATAACCGGGGACACGGCTAATCGATTAGATTTATACACCTTGCAAGGGTTGTGCACTTTCACCTTACGATTCATTTCATGCCCATACATGAATTGAAACGAGACTTTTTAGAAGGAGAGGGCAACTAACTGGCAAGATCCGCTCCCAACCTATAATTCATCTACCACCATCTTCTCGCGCCTAGTTGCACTCCCACATTCTAATCAGTCAAGACAGAGCCCATAATGTCATAAGGCTGCACTGGAAGTACGCTAAGCATGGAAGACATAGCCATCTCTTTGTTCCTGGGTGGCCATCCACAAGTGTACGCCCAGGCAGCAACTACACGTAGTGTAGCCCCAGGTCGCCACTCAACACCACCTCCATCAACATACCAATCCACCCAGGTGTTTCATTTTAGTTGAAGTTATTAACTTTTCACAAAACACTTTTCAAGTGATCTTAGCATGGCATCAAAGTTAACAAAGTAATTAGCATCCTATCAAGTGGGGTTTGAGGGATAGCTACACACTACTAGGATCTAAGCATTTGATAAAACAGTTGAGTAAAACACCTATCATGCATACTACAAGAGGTGAATTTACTAATGCATAAGTAAAATGGGTAGGGAACATGTGTGTCACTTGCCTTTCTGAAGATCACGACGTTCCGCTTCTCTCAACTAAGCACGCAGCTCTTCGCACAACTATAGCACAAGAAATAGCATAACATAAACACACCATACAAACTCAATCAAACAAATCAAACAATTAAAAGGGGTTGGTTCAACGATTTAGTTTGTAATGAGATGTTATGATAAGAGGGATGTGGTATAGGTTCATGATTTGTGAGATATGAATCGAAGAGTTTAGTTGGGAGAGATCGGTAAGATTTGAGAGATAAATTGGGACTAGGCATTATATAATGGATGAGGTCTTTATGCTTTATCAAGCATGAGAGAGTTTCAGAATAGCTCATGTGGAAAAATAATTCACATGGGTGTGGGATTGTGCAACTAAAATACTATTTGAATAAGTGTAACAACATTTATTCTTTGAATAGTATAAATCACACTTAGGCATTAGGCTAGGTTTTAAGAGTGCTTGGACTACTCAATTTGCACTTTCGCAAGTTGAATAGTTTAACACATGTGAACAAAACTAGGTAGGCTTTGGATTGGGTATGAGTGATTGATATTTGAGGACATGGCTCAATGGTTTATCGGTCAACTTGGTGTATAACACACACTACGGTATGGGTTATAATATTACCATATTAACCAATATAGGATTTAGGTTTATGATGAATTCATATTCTACTCAAGTAGCACGATTGCAATTTGAGTATACACATGAATTAGACAAAATATGTGAATAGGTTTACATGAGTTTAGGACGATGCAACATAACACTACTAGATAAAGTGTGATGGCACTTTCTCAAAATAGTACATGTTACATAAAGGCTTGGGTAAGGGTTTGTGATATGTTGATTTACTCAATTAACTCATTTGTTAATTGAATAATCCTACACATGAAATCAAGATCTAATGGACAAGGGATCGAGTATGGGTAGATCACATTTGAGTTTATGGCTTAAGGTTTCTATTGGGTACATGGAATATTGGATAGGTGCTAAAATATTGATTAGATCAACACCGCAAGGATAGTAAGAATAGTAACTATGATTGAGATGTATCACACTTTACTCAAGCAACACAATTGTAACTTGAATAGGTGTGACCTAGATAAGATAGGTCTAAGTAGATGTGATCTTGGTCAAGATGTTGTTCAGACAACAATGATGTCTAGGGATGATCATAGGGTTCACCAGGTAGAAAAGAATAATCTTAAAGAAGTAGTTTTGATCCTATAGTAGAATTTACTCAGATCCTCATATTAGAATTGAGTAATTGTGAACTGGCTCTAGAAAATATGGGAGTGATGCTACTGGACAGCTTGCAGTAAAACAAGGCTATTGCAATTGGATTTATTCTAAAATAAATTTTAGAATTCAAGATATGGCCAAAATAGTGATTTAAGAAGATTTGAATGCACAAAGTGTATGCACGTATCAAATCTGGATTTTCTTGATCCCAGGGTGTTCTACAGATCAAGGGCTTTCCAAAGACTACAAAATTGTAATTTTTGGATACTTGGTTCAATAGATATGAATTAAACAAACAAAAGAAGGTTCAAACCCAATTTGAAATTAGTTTCAAATTGGACCCATAAAATATAAGATTTTATGGTACCGCTGGATTCTACAGGTTTCAAGGTTTCCAACGGTATCCCATTTGCTATTTTTGGACTTATGGATCGAAAGATATGATTTTTCAAAATTTCAGCTAAATTCTGATTTCAAATTCTAATTCGAGTTTCTGTTTTAACAGAGGGCTGCCACGTGGTCTAATCTGATTGGCCCGTACCGGTTCGGGAGGATTAGCATTCTGGGGCGTTGGATCTTATGGGATCTGGACGGGTCAGATCGTCCAGTACCCTTTCGAATAAGTGGTTAGTTCGGGCCGATCGATCAAGATCTGACGGTTCACAGAGAGAGGAGGGAGAGCTCACAGTGAGGCTAGGGTTTCCGGCGGGTTTCGCCGGCGAGGCGTGCAGAGGTCGAACTCCGGCGATGCTCCGGTGAGTTCTGGACGGCGGCGATGTCACGACGATGATCAGGGAGACACGGCGGGCTCGAAAACTTGGTCGACGTTGTCGATTGCGTCCTGACGTGGGCGAATGGTGCGGCTGGAGGTGATGCGGGCGGCAGGAGCTTCGGCTTGAAGAAGAGGATCTCGATTTGCTGCGAGATAAATCAAACGAAAAACGTCAGAGGGGGCGCCGGGGGTAGGGGGAGGAGATAGGGTAGAGGAGGAGACGCGGGGTTCACCGATGGCGTCGGATTTGAGCAGGAATGGCCGCTGGCACCTGCGGCCTCCGATGAGAGATTTTGCCAGCCTGGCGGCGCAATCGGCAGCAGAGAGAAGGGGAAAGGGAGAGGGAGTCGAGGGCTACTTATAGGCCAGGGATTGATGGTCATTACTCGCGAGAAATTAGTGGGGGAGTTACTCCGGCGAGCTCCGTTTCCAGAGAGAAGAGAGGAAAAGGTGGAGGTGATGATGCTGACATGCGGGTCCCACCTGTCAGCGAGATGGAAAGGGGAGAGGGATACCGGTTCGGGATTGGGCTAGGTGGGCTGCGGGCTGCTTCTCCTTCTGGGCCGAAACGTTTCCCCGGGGGCCCTTTTCTATTTTTATTTTCTTTCTTCTTTTCCTTTTTGTTTTTTTTCTTATTTCTTTCTTAGGTCTTGCATAAAGCATCCAAACAAGGTCAAATCAATTTCTAAAATTTTGTAGAATCCACAGAAAGGTTTTAAACCAACATCAAACATGTTTTCAAAATCAAAACAAGGTTTTTAATAAAAGATCTCAATTAAGCCTAAGGCTTTGCTTGCATAAAATAATAGAAATAGAGTTGGAACTCAATTCTTCCTAAAGTAATAAAATAATAAAATAGTAGTTTATAAAATAATAGTTGAAAACCACACTCAAACATAGTTTTGAAATACCAACTTTATAATACTTTTGAAAATCAAATCCATGTAAGTTAGCTTGCATAAGTTTGAGTAAAAGAAAGGAAAATAGTATTTGGATACTTGATCTTTCTCAAAGAAGTCCTTCAAGAGAATAATAGAAGGTTTAATATATTTTCTAATAAAGCTTTCAAATAGACTCAAAAGTTTTAAATTCCTGTGAAAATTCAATCATCTCAAGCAAAATAAAAACAAAAATTTTCCCCCAAAATTTGATAAATCTTGGGTCGTTACATCTTCGGCGAGCCCTCAGTTTGTTCAGTTGCAGTTTGGCACTTTGGATTCTCTGGCCAGATCTGTTCAATCTGAAATTCTAGCGCCAGAGGCGGTTGTTACGGTTTCAAATGTTCCTGGGCCCAAGGAAATTCCTCTGCCAGTTTCAGCCCAGCCTGAGCCCACTGGCTTTGAGAAATTTGTTAATGATTTGGCAACTGATTTTTGGGATTGTCAGCGGTGTTATCGCATGGGTCACTCTGCGGCTAATTGTGTTAACAAAATAAGATGCAAAGGTTGTTTTAGGTATGGGCATATGCTAAGGAATGTTTTAATCGTACCGGTAATTCTGGTGTCTAGGTACGTAAGGCTAGCTCCCCTGACTTGCGCGTTGGTCAAAGCAGAGTCCCTCCCGTGGCCGTTCCATCTTCTTCTCCCCCACGTCCTGTCCCATCGCCGCCTCCACCTGTCTCGCCCTGCGCCTCGACCGCCCCATTGTCGCCCTCGCCTCCTCCACATCCACCGCCTCTTCCACCTCCACGCATGGCCACCTTTGAGCTGGATCCTGCTCGTTGGGTTCCCACAGGTTTCGACATTATCGATGGCGGAGCGCAGTGCCTGCCCAGGACTTTTGTCACTCCGTCGAAGCCCTTGACGGATGCCTTTGAGAGCTATGTTGTTGCTGTTGTGGAGCCTGCTCCACCGGAAGAAGAGTTGGCCCAGATGGTTTTTAGATCCAAGACTTCCTCAATGACATTGGCGTTTAGGTTATTAACTCTTGCTCCTGGTTTCATGGTGTTGGTTTGTTTAAAGTGCATAGCCCAGTTGCAAGAGAGTTTCTGATCCAGCATATGCCCTGGAACATTGGGGAGGGTCGCAGTTTGCACTTTATTAAGCATGACGAAGGGATTGGTTTTAGATCGCATCATGGTTCTCGAAAGGGCTGGCTCATGTTCATTGGAATTCCGCTGAATTTTAGAAACACGCATTGCATCAAAGAGGCAGTCAACACTTTTGGCGAGTTTCACTACTGGTACCATTATGATACTGAACTTACTAGGTCTATGGTTTATGCCACTTTTCCTTCACCTGCTCTGGTTCCCAGAGATGTCGTGTTCAGATAGCCAGAAGTTGGACGACATTGTGGCATTCGCCACTCGTGGACTGCTCCTTGCTTTGTCGTCTCAGGGGACTTTGCTGATGTTCACCCTCCAGATGAAGACCCAATGCCACTCAATGGTAACCCACATCCGTTGCCTGGACAGCTGGTTCAGGAAGATTATTTGTTTGTCCTTCTAGAATATCCATAGTTGGGTTGGGATATGCCACCGCCACTTCCGTTTGATGGAAATATGAATAACGATGAAGCTTTTAACAAAAATGCACCACAGAATCAGCGCCAGCAACCTGCTGGCTCTGACCAGTTGTCAGAAGTGTCCTCGGCTTCGCTGTTTGTGAATGGTTTGAATTTTCAGGTGCCGCCTGCTGCGGTTCAGATCAATGCTGTCAGGGTACAGGAAGCTGCTGAGGTGGATCCTGGGTTTAGAGGCTTCCGTGCTGAAAAGGATTTTTTGCTGCTTGATTGCCTGCTGACACCAAAGGTTGATGATTCTGCTAAACAGAGGTAGTTGGCCCCTCTCAAAAGGATGTGGGATTTCGCTTTTTCTCCAGCCAGCCTGCTGGTGAAAAAGGCTGCCTCTGCCTTGGGAGTCTTTAGAACCAAGCATCAGGTTACTAAGAGTGTCGAGCCCCTAAAGATCTCTTTTAATTTGTTTCTTGAAAGTGATTTCAAAGCTCATGGAGATAAGGAGACATAAGTCAGCCCAGTTGCACTTGGTGAAAAAGTTCCTCTCATGAGTTCTGTTGCTGCTGATGTGAACACCTCGGTTGAATTTGTGTCACAACCTGATCTGATAGCTGTCTCTCCTCAGTTAGCTGGTAAGAAGGCTGTTAAACCAAGGAAGAAGAAACAGTGCACTCCTCTGGTGGATACTTCAGTTAGACGCTGCACCAGAAGCATGGCCAAGCTGGATGGTTTTCGTGCTCCCATCACTCAGGATGGTCAGCCTCGCAAGAAATACAAGAAGACTAGAAAGGCTGCTGTTCAGAAGAAGGTTACTGCTCAGAAGAAGGCTGCTGCTGCTATTGAGATCTCTGTTGTGGATGTTGTCCAAGCTACAAGCAAGGAGGGTGGTCCTGGTCAATCTGATGGGGAGAAGATAAAGGATAGTGAGGGAGGGAAGGTTACACCTCCTCTTCCAATCCCAATTATTCAACAGGTGGGAGAGTTGCTGGACATGGATGCTGATCAGCTGACAGTTGCCAAGCTTATGGCTAACAACCCTGTTGAGGAAAGTTCAAGGAAGTTAAATGATAGCTAAACCTTTTGCTACTATGGGGAGATGCACCCCTATTTGCACCCTTCCTGTCTCTAGTGACTTTATTTGTGCACTTGGAGTTTGCTTATGTAGCACTCCACAGACTTATTTCTATTGGGCTGTAATAATGTGGATCTTATATTATGTATGCACATTTTGGTATTTGCTGTGTCAGACTGCTTGGTGTCTATTATATGAAGAACCTCCCCCTATTAGTTTGTTTTGGTTGAGTCTGTTGTATAGGACTGTTGGTCTGTTCTGGTTTGACTGTTCCCTTTCTTTGATTATGTCAGTAAGGGGTTTTGCTTTCTTTGTTGCATGGTTTTCATGGATAACACAACAAATAAATTTTTAGCTTGGAAAGTGCTGGGATGGAATCTGAGAGGCACTAATGCAGAATCTAAGCAATTGGCTCTAAGGGAGAAAATGATAGAAAGTGGTTGTGCTGTGGCTCATGTCCAGGAAACTAAAAAAGAGTCTTTTGACTCCAAGTTTATCAAAAAGATCTGCCCCAGAGGTTTTGACAATTTTTCATTTGCTCCTTCTGTGGGGGCCTCTGGAGGCATTTTGATTGTTTGGAAATCTGCCATGTTTGAGGGAAGATTGATTGAATCCAGAAGATTTGGTGTTATCATTGAATTTACTTCAAGGCACTCTGCTCAGAAATGGACTTTGGTTTGTGTCTATGGTCCTTGTGTGGGGGAAGACAGAGATCAGTTTGTGCAATGGCTATATGACCTACTATCCCTGATGATGAGCTTTGGTTATTTTTGGGGGATTTCAACTTCATTAGGGGGCAAGATAACAGAAATAAACCTGGTGGAGATGTTAATGACATGTTCTTGTTTAATGAAATGATCAGTCATTTGGGTTTATTGGAACTCCCCTTCAAAGGAAGAGCTTTAACTTGGTCTAATATGCAAGATGATCCTTTACTTGTTCAGCTTGATTGGGTGTTCACCTCTGCCAATTGGATAACTAGTTTTCCAAATACCATGGTCACAACTCTTGCAAAGCCTACTTCTGACCATGTTCCATATGTGGTTTCCATTGACACTGTTATCCCAAAGGCCAAGATCTTCAGGTTTGAAAATTACTGGGTTGATCAGCCTGGTTTTTTAGATTGTGTTAAGAATTCTTGGGAGCAGAAGGTCAGGGTGTTGTCTCCAGCTGCTATTCTCTCAGTCAAGTTTAAGAGGTTGAGAAGTGCCCTCAAGAAGTGGAAAACCAGCCTGTCTAGAATAAAAGGGCTTATCACTAGGTGTAACTGGGTTATTGATTTCCTTGATAGGCTTGAGGAAGAGAGGCCTTTATATACTCCAGAGAGAAATTTCAAGAGGCTGGTCAAGCAAAAATATGAGCATTTTCTCAAGGCTCAATATAATTATTGGAGAAAGAGGTGCACCATTAGATGGATGAAATTAGGGGAGGAGAACACTAAATTCTTCCATGCTATGGCCACTGAGAGATATAGGCATAATGCAATTGCACAAATCTAGAACTCTGAGGGGCAGGTTGTGACTCAACATGAGGAAATTGCTGCAGTTGCTTGGATTTGTTACAAGGAAAGAATGGGCACTTCTAATGGCATAAATATGTAGCTTGATTTGCCTGACCTGTTAAAGGAGTGTGATAAAGACCTTAATTTTCTGACAGATCCTTTCTCCCAGGAGGAAATGGATGTTGTGATCAAGAAAATGCCTCCAGATAAAGCTCCTGGTCCAGATGGGTTCAATGGTCTTTTTATGAAGAGGTGCTGGCATATTATAAAAGAAGATTTTTATAACTTAACCAGTGAGTTTGCTGAGGGGAATTCAGATTTAAGAAATATCAACACTTCTTTAATCACTTTGGTTCCAAAGAAAAGCTCTCCTGAGTCTATGAATGATTTCAGACCAATTTCTCTTACTAATTGCTGCTTGAAATTCTTGTCTAAGATGGCTGCTGATAGGCTTCAAGCAGTCATTAGAGACTGTATCCACAAGAACCAGTATGGTTTCATCAGGAGCAGAACTATTCAGGATTGTGTTGCTTGGGCCTTTGAATATTTGCATCAGTGCAAGGTTTCAAAGAAGAAGGTGGTGGTGCAAAAATTGGATTTTGAAAAGGCTTTTGATACAATTGAACATGATATTATTTTCAAAATCTTGCAACACAAGGGTTTTAGCCCTCAATGGATCAATCTGGTTAAGAGTCTGCTTACTTCTGGCTCTTCCTCCATCCTTTTAAATGGGGTTCCAGGAAAGCAGTTTGTCTGCAAGAGGGGGGTTAGGCAAGGGGATCCACTGTCACCTCTGCTTTTTGTGCTGGGGTGATTTGCTTCAATCTGCTGTTAATAGTCTACTGGACAGAGGAGAGTTGCAGTTGCCAATCCCTACTGGTGATTCTGATTTCCCAATTGTCCAGTATGCTGATGATACTTTATTAATCTTACCTGCTGATTCTGCTCAACTAGCTTCTCTAAAAAATCTACTGGTAAAGTTTACAGCTACTACTGGCCTGGCTGTGAATTATCATAAATCTTGCATGCTTCCAATAAATGTTTCTGATGAGGAAATTCAGCTTTTGGCCATGGAATTTGGATGTACAGTGGGCTCTTTCCCTTTCACTTATTTGGGGCTCCCTATGGGGACTACTAGGCCAAGTATTCAGGATCTCTCCCCCCTGGTATGCAGAATTGAGAGAAAGCTGACTGCTAGTATGAATCTACTAGCATATGGTGGAAGATTGCAGCTGATTCAGTCATGTCTTCAGTCCATGCCAATTTTCTTTCTTTGCTCACTTCATATTCCTCCAGGAATTTTAAAACCCATTAATAGAATTATTAGACATGGTCTTTGGGGGAAGAAAGAAGATGGTAAAGGAAAGCAGTCTTTGGCTAGTTGGGAGATGATCTGCAAGCCTAAAAGTGCTGGAGGGCTAGGAATTATGGATTTTGGCAAGCAAAATGATGCTCTGCTTATTAAACAGCTGCATAAATTTTACAATAAAGCTGAGGTGCCATGGGTCCAATTAGTGTGGAATTATTACACTGATGTGGTTCCTCATGTTGCCAAACTTTGTGGTTCATTTTGGTGGAGAGATGTTATGAAGCTTGCTGGGAATTATATGGAAATCTGTCAGGTCACCCCTGTGGCTGGGGACTCTATTCTGTTCTGGTCTGACAAATGGAGAAGCAATTCCTTGAGTCAGGAATATCCCAGATTGTTCTCTTTTGCCCTTGATCAGAATATCTCACTCAGAGACATGGTGAACTTGGACAATATAGAGGAACATTTCTATTTGCCTCTATCTGCTCAAGCTTTCGATGAATTTACTCAGGTCAGGGAGATTGTTCTTAGTCAGGAGCTCAACCCTGAAGGAAAAGATGTCTGGAAAACACAGTGGAAGGATGGAGTTTATACTGCGAGTAAATATTATCACTATATGTTTAGAGATCAACATGCCAGTCCTATCCTTGCTAGGATTTGGAAAAGCAAGTGTATTCTAAGGATAAAGTTCTTTGCTTGGCTGCTAATAAATGACAGGCTAAATACTAGAGATATGCTGAGAAGGAGACAGTGTAATGTCACCAATGTTTATGATTGTGTGCTATGCCCAACATATGCAGTAGAAGATTGGATGCATCTATTCTTCTATTGCAACTTTAGCAAGAGGGTTTGGAACTACCTTCAAATTTCCTGGGGAATTGGTCCAACTATGGAAAGCATTCTATTCCAGGCTAGAAGAGATTTTGAGAAGCCCTTCTTTTTTGAGATTGTGATCCTGGCCTGTTGGCACATTTGGAAGCAGAGAAATGGAGCCATCTTTGAAAGGGTGATGCCTTCCTTCAGAGCTTGGAGTGCTTCTTTTATTTCGGATGTCACTCGGCATATGCATAGAGTGAAAGATAGCTGGAAACCAGAGTTGTCATCATGGATTGACAATTTGATGTAATTAATTTTCTTTGCTTTTTGCTCCTTTTCCTTGGCTCTTTTGTAAATAGTTTGTATATCCTTGGTCCTCTATTCTCTTAATAAAATACTATAGGGCATTGCTCTACAGTGGTCTTTCCTTTTAAAAAAATCCAATCATTGACGGTCTCAATGGCAACCCAACCATCACAATGCGTGGGGACAATCTTGTTTGTGATATCTTCAGCTTCCTGTGGACATGCCTTTTCAATCATCATCTCTATATTCTCCTAAAGAGAGCCGAGTGTCTTTTCCATGGGAAGGTGGTGGAATATGATATCCTCAGAGTGCTCAAAGTTGTCCTCGATAGAACTCTTGTGAGGGATGATCAGCATGGATGGAGGACATGCATGGAAGAAGTTGCGGTGGCGTCGGACGAAGCCGGCATCATCTATGGCATCACACCAAGAGGGGCAGATTTCTTTGTAGATCATGAGGTATTTTGCAGGAAGTCGCTCCACAATCTCCTAGATAAATAGGTCATTTGGGAGGTTAGTGCATGTCGTAACAAATGGAGGTGTTAGTGTGATAGAGATGTGCGGATGATCCATCTGTCATATTTTGGTCTGAATGGTATGTTGTTGACGCACTCCATCGGTACATATATATGAACCGAGGATATTAATCACATTTACCGTGTTCCAAATATTTTTCGAGAGATCTTCAAAAGATCTAATTTACTAAAACTCATTAACCTAAGATCTTGTAACGCGCGTATATGTATGATCCCCAGTTTTCCTAGTCTCAGCATTAAATTTGTTTCAAATTTGATTAAATGGAATATATTAATTTTCTATACCCGAGTGGGCATGGTTACCTTGTGGTCCTATCCACCGAGCCAAAATCCCCTCTGCACGTGCTTTCTCTCCTTGCCCCTCTCCCCATGTATTAAGACTGGCCATGTGTGGCCAATCGCGTCCGGCGCGGCATCAGTGAGCTCCCAGGAGTCACCACCGAGCATGAAAACATCATGCCCAATCTCGTAATCTATTACTCTGCCGAACACGTCAATGTCATATGGTCGGTAGAACTACCTTGAGACAATGTACTGGTTGCATGATGCATTAAAGCCATGAGCTGTAGATGGCTCCTTAATTATACTAACATCTAGAGTGCGAAACGGTAATACCACAAGCTCTTCGGTTGCTAGGTCGCACACAAATATCTGATCATTGACGGTCTCAATGGCAACCAAACCATTACAATGCATGGATAAATCTTGTTTGTGATACCTTTAGCTTCCGGTGGACATGCCTTTTCAAGCATAAACTCTATCTTCTCCTCAAGAGAGACGAGTGTCTTTCCCCTGGGAAGGCGGTGGAAGATGATATCCTTGGAGATCTCAAAGTCATCCTCGAAAGATATTCTTGTGAGAGATGATCAGCATGGATGGAGGAGATGCACAGAGAGGTAGCGGTATCGGTGGACAAAGCCGGCATCATCTATGGCATCACACAAGGAGAAGATCTCTTCTTAGATCATGAGGTATTTTGCAGGAATCCGTGCCAAAATCTTCAATATAAAATAGGTCATCTGGGAGGTTGGTACAAGCGGTAGCAAATGGAGGTGTAGGTGTGACAAAGATGTGTGGATGATCCATCTGTGATATATTTTGTTCTGAATGGCGTGGTGTGGCACACACTCCCTCGGTACATATATATACTGAGGATATTAATCATGTTTAGTGTGTTCCAAATATATAATTGAAAGGAGATCTTCAAAAGATTTGATTTACTAAATCTCATTAAACCTGAGGTCTTGTAACGCGCATACATGCGCGTCTATATACGATCCCCACTTTTCCTACTCTTAGCATTAAATACGTTCCAAATTTGATTTAGTGGAGTAGATTAATTTTCTATATCGAGTGGCCATGGTTACTTGTGGTCCCACTCACCGAGAAGTCCCTTATCCTCTCCTGCACGTGCTCGCTTCCCCAAGGTGCCTCCATCCTCTCTCCATATATCCCTCCCCCCAAAGGTCTTCCTCTCCTCTACGCCACTTCCGTCTCCCTTACCACTGGCACACCGAGCCAAAGCCAGTGACGCCATGGTGTACAAACCAAGCTGTAAGCAACCCAAAAATGACTATGCCTTGTCGAATGGGAGCTCAAAACTTGGGTGTTGGGGAGTGCGGTGGCCGAAATCTTAGGGGTGTGGGGGTGCAGCTCGCTAACACTGAAGAACCTGGTGGTGGGTGGCATAGAGCGAGTGCCAACATGGGGCCGACTGGTGAAGGAGGTGATTTTAGGACAGCAAATCGACATAGTAATGAAGTTGGATGCAGCGGCAAAGACACGCAGTTTGGCCATCATCGTTTCGCGCGGATGAGAGGCAGAGCAAGTAGAAGCAAGGACGATGGGGCTATTCTTTGGGTTTGGCCGGCAACACCCTTGTCATTTTCAAAAAGGATCACATGCGGCCAGATAACCTTCCCTTTGTAAATAGACCTAGAGACCTAATAGAGTACATGTAGTGGCTACCGTAATTTCTGAATCAATATATTGTGGCGTGTCTATCATGACTATGATAGAACTACTTGGTGTCATAGGGTTGGCGAATCAAACTAGCAGCCACAGCCCGCAGATCCATCATTGGTGTATTCCTTTTTAGATATTTGGGAATACCAATTCGTTTTCTAAAGTTAAAGAATGGCGAATGGAAGATAATTGAAGATCATTTTGAGAAAATGTTAGTTAGCTAGTTAGGGAAAATGCTTTCTTATTGGTACTGTTTGGTGCTAATTAATTCAGTATTAACCAACTTACCGATGTTTATGTTATCCTTCTTTGAGATACCTAAAGGGGCACATAAAAGATTGGATTATTCTCAATCATGTTTTTCTCGCAAAGCAATGGAAATAAGAGGAAGTATAGACTAACTCGATGGAATATTATTTGCCGTCCGAAAGATCAAGGAGGACTTGATATTGAATTTATAGAAATCAAGAATAGGTGCTTATTATGCAAGTGGTTATTTAAGCTCTTACCCGAAAATGTGATGTGGCATGAATTAATCACTAATAAATATCTTCATTTTGATTCTTTACTGCATCTTAAGGTGAAGCCTTTGGACTCTCATTTTTGGAAACAATTAATGAAATTGAAAGATGGATTTTTTGATCGTGGATCCTTTACAATTGGAAATGGCGATAGTGCTCAATTTTTGGAAGATACTTGATTAGGAAATTCTTTCCATCATTATATTACATAGTTCAAAGAAACAATTTTCAGTTGCTAAGGTTATGTCCCAAACCCCACTAAACATAGGTTTAGACAAGCGTTACTAGGTAATTGGGCTAATAGCTGGATTCATTTATGTACCCAGTTGATGGATGTTCAACTAACACCACAATCGAATTTGTTTAAGTGGGGGCTAGCAAAATTTGGGTTGTTCTTGGTCAAATCCATGTATATAGATTATATAGATGATCATAGAAAGCTTCTGCACAATATCTATGCAAGATCAAAGCTCCACTAAAAAATAGAGTTTTCATGTGGTTCTTACACAAAAAGGTCTTGTTAACTAAGAAGAACTTAATTAAGAAGAAATGGCACATGAGTGAAAAGTGTTGTTTTTGTGATCGTAAGGAGACAGTGAACACCTTTTTATTCATTGTCCTTTAGCAAAAATGGTACGGTGTATTGTGCATATGGTTTTCAATATTATAACACCTACTAGTATAAACTTTTTTGGGGGGAATTGGTTGGTGGGAGTCTCGAAGTAAGAAAAATTACACATCTAAGTGGATGCATGTTCTTTAATTTTGGCCATCTGAAACATCATGAATGATTATATTTTTAACAATGTGAAATCTACTTCATTTATGCAGGTTATCCCACTGGCTACATATTGGATCCGTATATGGTCTTTCCTACAACAAATGGAGAAACGAGAGAATTTGGTTACTAGGTGCAACCGGCTCGAGAAAGTTACACGGAATTTGTACAGCCAGTGCAACTGGCGTTTTGATCTCCGTTTGACATGTTGATGCTTAGGCGTTGTCTGTTCTTTTTAGATGGTTGATTCATGTATCGACTCTGTGTGAACCATGATATAATCCTTTGTAAAACAAGTTACTAATAATTTAATAAAAATTGCATGCATCTATCGATGCAGAGGCTGAGGCGATGGTCTCCGTTTAAAAAATATATTTTTTAATAACCATCATACCCTTAATTATAAAGAGTTATAGAAAAATCTGGATCGTTTATGTGTTTAAAGTTTGGGAAGAGGAGGGGATGTATGGAACCATTATATGAGAATTTCTATCAAATCCGGAGGATGGAATTACTATCTAGTGTACCTGTAGGTAGGCCTCAAATTTAACAGCAGACGTAGAGCGAAATTCGCAACGCATAGCAGCAAATTAAATCTGCGCTGCTCCAGTCCACCACGCAGGAAGACCGTAAGGTAACGGAGTGGTGTCATGGAATTTCTTGGTGCCATTGGCGTGTCCAAGATCAGCAGCGCAAATCCGTTGGCGTGTGGTACATGTGTGATATGTGGCTGCAACTTGGCTCTTCTTAAATAGGAAGTCTAACATGTGGTGCACATGTGATTTATGCTTTCATGCACTTCAATGTTGTGTGCAGCCCCGTCTCACTGGTGTAGCTAGCTGACCAACGTTACGATCACATCGAGTCACGAATTAATTCACTTGAGACATTTCCTAGCTACCAGCCTATCCTTGAACAAAATCAGGTGAATTTTGAGAGATTTCAAGAATTTATAGAGCTCGCCCACATCACGTGAGCTCGGCTACACTTCTCATGTTGTGTTTTTTGAGAGATTTCAAGAACTTATAGAGCTCGTCTACATCAAAATAAATTGAATTTTAGTGTCCAAAAATCGACCATGAAAAGTGTAGTTAGCACTTGGCTCAAGTAGAGTGTAGGTTGCATTTTCTAAAAATTACTTAGACATTAGAAAATCTCACGAAACCTTGGATTGGCAAAGCCAAAACTGAATGCTAACAACTTAAGTTTCCCCCTCATCCTATATACGCTTCCACCTTATCTTACAAAAACACTCGGCAAAGTTGAACCCGCTGTCTGCCGCAATCAAAATGGACACTTTTCCAGGTCGTTGCTGAGGGTTTTTTATTTGTTGAGTGTCTTGCCAAAGAAAACACTCCGCAAACCAAGAATATGCAGTTTTTATTGCTTTATCAATACATTTGGTAAAGTCACATGTTTGCAGAGTGTCTGATAAAATACACTCAGCAATCCTACAGTTTTCAGTGGTGTGTGTTGTGTTTTTTGAGAGAACTAGCAAGGCGGCCCTCACAAATGCGAGGGCACAATCTTATTGAAGTTTCTAAGAATTTTATTTACGGTTTCATAACATTCGAATTATTTTAAGGAGCTTATAAATTCTATAAAGTGTAAATATGGTGCTAAATAAAACATCACACATGCACATGCACATTTTAAAATCATCTTTAATTTTTGGGAATGGTGATAAATACATTTGTGAAAACTCCAGGTTAGTTACCATATGTGTAATCTGTTGTGATGTTTTTGGGGTTATCATTCAGACTGGCATCGTCTGTATTAGATGTGTATTTAAATAATCTATATGCTTTGTACATCTAATAATTAAGTTCTAGTGCCTAATTTCAAGAATATGTAGTTTTTTAGATTACCAACATATCTTATTTTTAGGAACTGAGGTAGTACTTTAGAAAATACAAGATGGTCTATATAACCACTCTAATGGATAGGATTTTTTTCTTAATGAATAGAATAAAATAATTTATCCTCAAAGGCCCACTAAATAATAAGTAATTTTCACATTTTGCAAGTAATTTTATCTTATTCTATTCCTCTGTTTTGAAATGTTTGATCTTCTTTCCTTCTTTATAATACTCAACATACTACTTTTGTTCTAATATACCTTGTAGACGCATGTAGGATTACCCAACCTTCTCCATTCATTTTGACTTCAGTTTCTACTTATTGACGCATGAAACTTAACACGATGTCGGTTTAAGCCTCCTTTTGAAATTTAGAAAAATAATTGTTTGCCCTTTGAGGAACATGGGAGAGGAGATGTTGATGTATATGTGTACTAGAAGAATACCCCGCGTGTTGCAGCAGGAATCTCTTTAAAAACTTTACTAGGTACAAGACGTATAAAATGTGAACTTGTCTATTAAAATCTGAAGATTCAATTGGTCATAATATTTAAGGAGCTAAATGTAATTAACATGATATTGTTGTGTATTTGCCAACAAAAAATGGTGAAGTGGTCAATAGTATTGCTTAAAAGAATTGATGAGGTGGATATTTTGCATGCAAATATATACTATAATTAATTAATGTTAGTAAGATGATGTGGACAATTGGTTGGCTAATATAGTGAGTGATGTGGATAGCTAAAATATTGAGGTAGACAACTTAAATGATCTCTTAGTAGGGTTTTGCTTTATAGAAAGTATAGATTGCCAATCCTTCTAAGACTGATCATAGTGGGGAGTAACTTAGACTAGTAATATGCATATGTTACTAATCTATGTTAGCACCTCCACAGTGGGTAGTGTTATACGTTACTATCACATACCGGTTCCCAATAAAAAGTAGGTCTATAAAACTACAAATGATGGTTTCTAACCGGTATGTGATGGCAACATATTATGTTACTTCATTTGTCTCTCTTCTCCTTAATTACTTTCCACATCATCTTTTTTGCCATGGGGTAAAAACCTATTCAAATATAGGCCCAAGATAGATGTTGAAGTATAGCTATAGTCGAATATGGAAATTACAGTGTAAACCATTATATGTAATTTGTATCGAACCCGACCGGATCCTCGAGATCTGGCTACCTATAAATAGGGGCCAGGAGAGGCTGGCTGGTGGGACATCGAGATTGAGCTTGTAATCCATGCTTTGTTTCAATGCACATCAAGTTTCACCTTGTTCGTCTGAATTCCTACCTTCGAGTTCATCCGACGCCCTGTTCCCCTGATCTAAAGTCCTTCACCCGAGGACGTTGCCGAGATTCACACTCGTCACTCACTATGGCTAGTCTAATTTAGTTTAAACTTGGTTCTACTAGTTATTGCATGAAATTTATGAGTGATCGATACTAATGTTGATTTCCCTAGTTGTATCATTGCTCTCCTTAGAAAAACACATGCCCAATTACCTACCACCCAGCCTCCGCCTTACAATATTATCTATCTTCCTCCGTATCTTTGTGTGCCTGTGCTAGTCCAATAATGCAGTTCTTGGACCGAGTAAGTGGAAATGCTTGGCTTTGCATGTTTGAACGCATGGATGCCTGATTTTCATCATGGATGTCAAAACTGTGAGTTTTTCGGTCAGATTTAATGGGGAGTTACTGGAGAAATTTTCGCCAACCAGAGGGCTGCGCCAGGGTGATCCATTGTCACCATATTTATTCCTTTTTGTGGCGGAAGGGTTGTCATCGCTGCTACAACACCAGATCAGCACTAATATGATTCAAGAGATGAAAATATCTAGGAAAAGTCCATGTATCTCCCATTTACTATTTGCGGATGATAGTCTTCTTTTTGTCAATGGTAATGGCGAGCAAGCCAACAAAATAAAATTGGCCCTATGTGAATATGAGAAGGGCACAGGACAATTGTTGAGCCCAGCTAAATGCTCTATCATGTTTGGACATACTTGTTCAGAGGAGGATGAGAAGGAGGTGGCATCCTCTCGGTCAGCACAATGGCCCTATATGACAAATATTTGGGGCTGCCAATTCCAGAAGACCGGATCAAAAATGGAAAGCTAAAGTCGACAAAGGACAAACTTTTAAAGAAATGTTCAGACTGGAATGAAAAATATATGTCTAGTGCAGCAAAGGAAGAACTTATCAAATCAGTTGCGCAAGCAATGTCAAACTACGCGATGAGCGTTTTCAAGTTCTCGGCGGGACTTTGCGATGAGCTCTCCAAAATCATCAGGAATTTTTGGTGGGGAGACGAGGAAGACCGCAAAAAGGTTCATTGGCTGTCTTGGGATAAAATGACTAAACCGAAAAGTCATGGAGGAATTGGATTTAGGGATTTGAGGCTCTTTAATCAAGCTCTTTTGGCAAAACAAGCCTGGCGCCTCTTAGAGTACCCAGATAGTCTCTGTGCAAGGCTTCTAAAGGCAAAGTATTTCCCGTCGGGCAGGCTTGTTGACAGAGTTTTTAGTAAGAACGCATCTCCCTGTTGGCAAGGGATTACACATGGCTTAGAATTGCTTAAACATGGCATTATATGGAGAGTACACTCTGGGACAAAAATCATAATTTGGCGTGACAATTGGCTGCCAAGAGGAAACCACAAAATTGTTGGAAAAGCAAACAAAATGAGACTGAGGTGGGTTTCGGATCTGATCGACGAGGGCAACAAAACTTGGAAGGAAGATACAGTGAGATCCTTGTTTTTCCTGCCAGACACAGAGGAGGTACTACAAATCCCCATTTCTTCTAATGACGGCAACGACTTCATAGCGTGGGCACATAAAAAAAATGGCCTTTTTTGTTTGAAGTGCTTACAGGCTGGGGGCCCTACTAAAGGATAATGAGAATCAATTGTCAAACAGCAACAGACCTGATGGCGAGAGGCCAATGTGGAAGCTAATATGGAACACGAATGTACCTCCAAAAATTAAAGTTTTTGGATGGAAGCTAGCAACAAACTCCTTAGGGGTACAAGATCACCGTTGCAAAAGAAACATGGACATTCTTCCAACCTGCAGCATTTGTGGCATGGAACCAGAAACGGCTCATCATGCGATGACAAACTGTACCAAAGCGATAGCTTTGAGAAATAAATTGAAAGAAGATTGGGAATTACCGATAGAAAAAAGCCTTCGGTACTCGGGACAGGATTGGGTTCTTATTTTGCTCAGCCAAAGCTGTCTTGATATGCGAGTAAAGCTCTTATTCATGTGGTGGCGAATTTGGCACTTATGGAACAACATAATTTTTGGAGATGGTAAATGTACTATCAAACATTCTGCTAATTTTATAAAGTCGTACTACTCATCCTTTTCGCAGGCTGCCTCAACGAATCACAAGACGGACAATAGAGGAAAGAAACCAATTGAAGTGCTGAATGACGATGCCCCCAATCGACATAAAGAAAATACTGAAAGATGGAAGAAACCAGAAGTAGGATGGACAAAACTAAATGTCGATGCAAGCTTTATACACGATGAGAAGGTGGGAGCTTGGGGAGTAGTTCTTCGTGACAAGGAGGGTGAGGTGTGTTGTCAGCTTGGGGAAATATCCCCTACTGTAATTCAGCTGATATTGCAGAGGCCACGGCTTGCTTACAAGGTGTAAAAGCAATCATACCCTTTGCAGTCAACCCTTTAATCATTGAAAGTGATAATTCCATGGTGATAAAGGAACTGATATCCGAGAGTTGTGGCAAATCATCAATCTCATTGATCATGGGAGAAGTGAAGAACCTGATGGTGTTTTTTGAGGACTACAAAGCATGCAAAATTAACAGATCGGCAAATTGTGTAGCTCATGACATTGCAGGTTTTGCTAGGAGAGAGTGGAGAGTGGGTGTGTTACAGAGTGTGGTTCCTCCCTGCACGGTTGAATCGACTCGAGATGACTGTAATGGCGTTTGTAACCGATACATTTTAAGTTGAGTAATACATATCTATTTTCAAAAAAAATCATTGTGTTTAATAAAAGGAATGAAATAACCTCCTCTAAAATCACAGAAGAAAAATACTTAATGCTCCCGAGCGTGTTTGGTGTCACTTCTTCGAAAAGCTTAATTGGGACGGTCAAGCTAATGTCCTGTTATGATAATCCAACAGAGCCGCCGGAGCAGCAGGTCACTCGGCCTGCGATCTCGGCTGGCACGGACGGAGCGCCGCCTCCCCCGCCGCGCCCAGCCGCCTTCTCCTCGAAAAACTCAGACTTGCGTCACTGGTACATGCTTAGTCGAGAAGAGGCGGCTCGTGAGCGCGCTGCTGGTCAGTTTAGGTGGGACCGAGCTCCCCGCCGGCCGACAGAAGGAAGGGAGAGGAGAAGCGGCCTTGGGTTGGGCACGACTGTACAGATCGGGTCGGCCTCTGTTGTTGGAAGTATGCCACCACACCAGGGTATGATTCGGTTCAGGCTAGAAGCAGTGGGGCCTATTGCTCAATGGTCATTGTCCACAGCCGTCAGATCATCAACCGTTTTCCATTTAGATTTCAATGTTAGCTCACTACAAACACTACTATAGTACACAAATCAGGAATTGTTTTTCTCCTCCACCTCTTTGACCTAGCCGCCGCTGTAACATCCTAGGATGTGAGGCTAGAAATAGAGAGGAAATAGTTGTGTGCATTGCATTCATGCATAGAAAATCAGGGAAATTTTCACGCTTTTAATAAAACCTGTCAAAGTGATTGAAGCTTCTCTTGAGTTGATGGAATTGAAGTAGCTCCTCAACTAAAGTGCGATAAGCTCCAACATGACCCTTGTTAACAACCTTGTTTTGGGTAGAGATAATTACAACAACTAAAAGAGATGAATGTGAGGAATAATTAATATGCTAGCACATCACCTTAGGACCTTATATCCAATTCTACCATGATCATATAGTATTTCTTAAACCTAAATCATTGAAGCCATTCCTAGCTTAAAGGAAGACAACACAAGTCTTACCTTGACTCTTAATCTACTTTATTCTCATATCTTGATTATCATAATCTTTCACATCTAAATTCATTCATCTCCAAGACAAGAGGAGAGAGTCTATATCAAATCCAGTGTCATTCTCATCTCTTAAGATGATACTTTAGGATTTAAATCCACAAACTCAGAAGTAGGGGAGACTACCCTAGTACCAAGTTGATTATAGGAGTTTACAATAGAGTTTAACTACTTAAACAATTAGCCAGTACTTGTGGGTATAATTTAATTCACTCTTAAACTTGTTACCAAAATTGGTAAACCACAAGGTCTAAATTGCATAAAAGCCACACATTCTTATTTAAATCATAACTTATTAACTATATGAGATATAACAAAACTAAAATCATTTACATTACATTAAATAGTTCAAACTATTTGAATAAAAATAACTATGATCATTTTGAAACTCTTATGATCATGCCTTGGTGAAATCAAGTAGAACCATTTAAAATTTGAACATGACCTTTACTAACTTTGGATATTTTGAGCACAACTGATAATAGGAACAAATAAGATATGACAATGTGTATAGTTCACTATAACAGGATCATTTCAAATATGAACTTCGGAAGTTAAATTTCCAAACAATTAATACAACATCAATTGATAGCAATTCAACTATGAATTACAAATATGTTTAAGAATATGAATTGATTCAGCCACAAGTCCATTTAGTGCCAAATGCCACTTGGCTGTCCAAAATAAAGATTATTAGAGGATAATCATCATGCCACCTAGGATAGTTATCCACTTGAAAATATCTTAGGATAGTTATCCACTTGAAAATATCCTAGGATAGTTATCCACTTAAAAATATCTTCCTATACTTGAACCCCAAGTAATGCCCATGTATGTGAGCTTGACAACAAGTAGCTTACTCACCTTGCTCAAACAAGAGCCATCACTTGAGGTGTCAACTTGTGGTGGGCATCAAAATGCTATAAAAGGAACCCCATGGCATCCATTTGACTCCATAAAATCATGGTATAAGAACACCAACAAAATTGGGCCACTCCATACATTAGATAGGAACTAGAGCTAGTATAAGTAAGTCACTGTGTGTGGATTTGGTCGGCCAAGAAACACCAGCCGACCAGCAACACCACCATCACAGCAACATCACCACCAGCAACGCCACCACACAATCCACCCTGCTCATGAGTTGAGCAACAGGGCATGATTCACCACTACCAGCACAACCACAAGAACCAAACCAGCAAGACCAAGACCAAATGGTTACTTAGTTTAATTAGGAACTAGGTCAAGCAGCTAGGAGGTGCAGGCATGCCACAAGACGCAGGTTTACCAGATTTCCCGAAGAACAAGCTTCACAAGACCACCAGGTTGGTCTAGTATGAGAGAAGAGGAGTGTAGTTAATGGGAAAAGGGAAGAACTTACCATAGGCAAGAGAAACATACCTCTGATTCAAAATCATCACTGGCTAAAACTAGGAGCAAGCAATATTATTTATTCTAACCAGATTTGTAGGAAGAAAATAGTGAGAGGTGTGAGAAATAGGTTTGATAAACAGATATCATCCATCATCAGGAGAGATTATAGGAGTCAAGAAAACCTATCCTTGTTAGGAGGGAAGCATTCTTATGGAGAGCCATAGAGACCCTTAGTTCAAGTACATATTTTACTTAAGCAATGAAACATGATATGGGTAGTAGTAACACAAACCTAAATCTTAACTCCTAAATTCCTATTTAGGTAGAATCTATATCAAACTAACCATATATTGGGTATGATCCCTATCCTATAATAATGATGACATAATTCCATCACACTCAATATCTTTATCTATCCCATTGGACCCTACTCTACTATTCATATTTCCAGTTATGCATCACTTTGTGATCATGAGTAAAACCCTAGAACCACATCCTATAATTTAACCTATGAATTATGTCCACACCATAAACATTCCTAACATCAACCATATTATTTATCCAGTGATTAACTTGAACATGTTAATATGTGCATGAATTTTGATATCAAATTAAGAGCATCATGATCATAGATACATATACCTAACTAGGAAATCCAATGCTAGAACTTATTATAAATAATAGTTCTCCTTTCATTCAGATACAATTATAGTGTCTATACACTTTTAAGAAGAAACACTAAAATGGAATCTTTAAAATCATTTCTAATAAGACCCCTAGTAAAATCTTAACAGACCTAATTGTATCATGTGCAAATCCATCTAAACATTATATTAGTACATCATATTATTCCATAAGGAATACTTGGAAAAATTTAGAAAAAGTCCAAAATCCAAAACCTGCAAAAATAGATTCAATTATTAGTTAGAGAATTCAAAACAGAAAATAGAAAATGGAAAAAGAAATGAAACAGAAAAAAGGGGAAGACCGGCCAATGGACCGAAGCCCACCAGCGCGGCCCATCAGCCAGTCCACCCGGAGCCCAGAGAGCGTACCGGTTCGTTCAGTCACCAACGGGCGGGACCCACTTGACAGTGGTCATCGTCTCCGTTTTCCTTTCTTCTTCTCTGGCCTGGATGACACGCCGCCAAGAGCTCCACGCCGCCGCGCCGCCTCTGCTGACCGAGTTCAACGTAGCGGACCACCACATCATCGTTCTCATCCAATCCGCGTCCACTGGCAATCCCAGCGCAGTGATTCGTGCCCAGTTGCAACAGCACGAAAGCCGCCACATCTGGACCGTCGCCGGCGAGAGGTCATCGTGTCCAATCTCTGTTGGAGCTATAAAAAACCCGCCGGAAGCTCCGCCATGAAACCCTAGATCCTCCCAGACCTCTCATTCTCTCTCAATCCCTCTATGTCATCCTCCACTCCACCGACATGCATCACCGGAGTTCATCACCGTGTCGTCTATTCAGACCACCCCGGAGCCCATCGAATGGCTGGGGAGGAGCATCTCATCGCATGCATCATCTGGGAGAAGCCACACATCGAGGGGAACCCGGAGTAGGGCGAATCGACGGATTTCCTCCCGCAGAAGTTCACCGGAATTCATGCCGATTCGGTTACCTCTGACCAATATTTGCTGCACCGAGCACACCATCGTCATCAGGGTGAGCATACACACCTCCTGGGCACTTGGTTGCATCATTTAGGAGTTTGTGGCGTGATCTCAAAGATCGCCGCCGTGCTCCGCCGCAGGGATGGGTCACCGGAGCCACTCCGGTGACCATTTGGTCACAGCGCCACCACCAGCTGGCTCGCCTTGCCCTTCTCTTTCCATCTCGCGTAGCCGTGCACCCCCCGAGAGCCCTAGCCTGCCGTCTCTGAAGCTCGCCGGTGGTGTGGTCGAGCTGCAGGTCAACTTGTTGATCCGGTCAGCGCCATCGTGGCAGCTGACGTGGCCGTGGCCCACTCACCAGTGACTATGTGTAGGTTAGCCCCGGTACAAATAGCAGTTCCGTGTAAATAAAACAGTTCAGAAAATAATCAAAACCTTAGAAAATTCATATCTATGTCATTTCTAGTCAGAAAAATATAAATAATATATCAAAATGATCCTAAAATTAAGATCTATCTGTTAGAACTATAATATTCTATACTTGTGTGAAATAATTTTGAAATCAATTATAAAATATGTCTAAGTAAAATTTCAAATATGAATTTGAACTAGAATTTAAGAATCAAATAGTTCTTCCAAATATCAAATACATTTCAGAATACTGAAACAATGTTATTACAATTAACTTTTTATTGTTCTAAAATGTGAATTCCAAACTTTACTATTAGTATTTAAAAACCTAAAAACTATTTCCCTAAATAATTTTTAAATACTAAAAATCAAGAAAATTCTAAAATAACTATTGGTTTGTACTAAAATCTATTTTCAACTATAATCTGGTAATTGCAAATTGTCTTAGTAAGAATTACTTTAAATCATGAGAATGTCTAAAATAAATTTAGGAATCATTTAAAATGGTGATTCAAACCCTACTAGCTAATAATAAAGAAACTTGTGTTTTATTAATCACTTCAACCTTCCTATAAAGTAAATGACCATTAGAAGGTTGTCTTGTACTAAATGTTCATTATGAAATATGTTCTTCAAAAGTTATTCTTTTAAGAACATATCAAATAAGCATTTCACCAAACCATAGACTTTCTAAATAACAAATGCTTAGATAGGTTAAGATTGTTGTCAACCCTAGAACTACTTAGATATTGCTATGTGTATACCTTACTTTGACTTTGCATATCCATGATCAACCAAGTGATTGCTAATTATAAGATGCAACTTAAAAGTGTTACCTTCATGTCTTCACCATTAACCATCATTCTCTTGTAGCAAGGAATGATTATAAAGCCCTAAAACAATAGCTATTGTTAAAGTCTTATCCTTATAATAGCACCTGATAGTGAGCTAACCTAAAATGCTGAACAACCTTGTTCTGGTGTGAATTAAAAGTGCAACACATCATAAAGAAATCACCATAATTCAATGATAACAAATCATCGGGGTTAGGTTACCCTTAGAGTGATGCATATCATATCTTATGCATATCATGCTGCAGATTTCTAACATCATCCCTACCGGATGATGATTGCTATTTCAGAATTGGGATTTCTATCATATCGAAGACCCTGACTCGCATAATCTTGCAGTCAGAAAGACAAGTTCACTCTTCCTCATACCTCTTGTGTATGTTTATCAAATTACTTGCAAATATATACCTGTGGTATTACTACTGCATTAAAAAGAAAAAGGTTCTCTTTTCATAATCAATATGAAGTAGTGGTTTCGACCGGAATGGTTGTTGCCCTAGGATGGTGGGCAGTGGGACCATGGTATGAGTATGGTGGAGGTCCCACTGCACTGGAATGTTCACCTATGATTAATAACCAATGTCGCCAGTGATTCTTGTGCTGTAAACAATGGTCAACCATAAGATCTGGAATCGGACGGAGAAGTTAGCTGTATCTTTTCCCTCTTGCATATCAATGGACGCGCCATTCCGGAGCAGTTGCCTCCCTGCGCGGAGCTTCGGGATGGGTGGAATCCCCCTAATGATTCCACAGTTCTGGCGGTCTATGATGGATTGTGGCAACAGCGGGGGTAGAGTGCCAATGCCGATATTACCACAGTGCGTAATCAAACCGGTGGGGGTAACTCATTGTCAAGGACAAGTATGCCGAGGTCGGCAACTACCAAAAGTGTAGACCGGTGAGGGTAGCAAAACGAAGTTGGAGCCACAAAAGGGTGGTGTAACACCCGAATTTCCAGAAATTCAAAGTGCCCGTTATGTATTCCACCACAATCCCAGAATCATTGTTGTGATACACATAACGTACTTGGTAACCAGTTCCATAGACATTACAATACGAATAGTTCAAATACAGATGGTCATAGTGACCAAGTTCATATTACAACACAATATAGCAGCGGAATTAACGTCTTTGGGTCCATGCCTTCACCCTACAGGCAATGGCGACTCAGGAGATGATCTTAGTTCTGGTACTCGTCTTCATAACCTTCCTCCGGATAATCTTCCCCATAGTCTGGCCAAGTTAATAGCCAGGGACACAACCATGAGTACATTGGATGCACTCGCAAACCATCTTAAACCAAAGTGATGAAAGAGATATGCATGGTTGATATGGTGGACTAAGCACTAAGTTTATTTGCAAAAGCTAGTTTTGTTTCCCAAGAATGTTCATTAGTAGAGAAGAAGATTTAATTCTCTAAGTTCAATCTAAAGAGGAACTTCAAGTGTTGGTCAACATCAATGTCAAGTCAAGTCATTCACCAAGTTCACCATAGGTTGTTAACATTCTTGACAAAAGTCAAGTACAGCTTGCCAACTGTCCATGACCGCGGACGCGGCTATTCGAATAGTTTGAAACCTCTGCAGAGGGGTACACTTTACCCACAAGATTCGATACATCTGCCGGGAGAAATCCACGGATCGTCATACACAAAGTATGCGAGGTTCAGATAATCAAACAAACTCCTTCACTTGTCTACTCTAGTATAGGATCCTTCCCTAAGAGTCCATTCTGGCACTCATAGTTTTGCCCGCTGCAGAGTGCTGCATGAATGGAAATTTTCCACTCGGTTCGGAAGCACCCACGCATGGCTTACTTCTATAAAAGATGATACAAGATCTCCCATACTAGAATAAACAAGCTACAGATTAAGCCCCTTCCCATTTAGGGGTAATGTGGTCGTACGGTAATGGTTGGCTCACATGGTACATCACTTATTATCAATTAGCAAATACATTCCATAGTCCTTAGTCAAGATTATTTTCCTTCATAAAAGCATCATGTAGGAGAAATCTCCAGTTCAAGTTTTCAAGTTCAAGTCACCAATTTCAAATAGGGTTCCCCTTATAGATGGCCTCAATTTTATTAGCGACTAAGCAACTACATTGAGTGATGATACCACTGAATAGTGTAGGATAAACTCAGCTTGATACTCTTGCTAAGCAAGATATCACTACACAACTATCATTCTTAGAATAGCAATTCAATCATGCAATTTACTTAAAAACAAGTAGAATGCAATAGGTAAACTAGGCATTTGGAGTGTGATTCAAAAGATGGCTTGCCTTGGTTGGCAAAGTGTCCGGGGTAGCCTTCTTCTTCTTCTTCTTGATAATATCCTCCCTCGGGCTCGTCTTCGGTAACACTAGCGTCTAACAACGATACACAAAAATACACACAATCACCAAACAAGTACAAACAACACTTCAAGCATGCACACGTGTTTTCAAACAGAGGTAAAAACATATAACACTAATTGAGGTGGGTTTTCATTCATTTCCATTATTTGGAAATAGGTGTGCAAGTGCGAGTTTCTAATCACTACCAAGTAGTGTTAACTTTCCAAATACCTTCTACAAGTCCACACTAACTAAGATTAATACCTACAGATAGGTATTTCGAAATGTGGTTTAACAATAAGGGTTCCATGAAAATTTCGATTATAGGTTTGCGTTTAGTAAAATCCTATATGGCAATGCTTACTTAAACATATAGGTAAATAGCATTTCACTTAAAAGGTTCAAAAATTAGATCTAATGCTATAGGCAGATGGGTATCACTAATTGTGAATTTCTAAAGTTGGATTTATATTTTTAGGAATTTTATTTGAATTGATATGGATTTTCTAAGTTGGAAAAGCTCCTGTTTTGTTATTTTTACTGCAACCACTATGTAAATCTAATTGTGTTGAAACCACTTCTAAAGGATAGCTTATGTTCTAAGGTTTCCAGAACATTTTCATTTGTCAAATTTGAGTCAGTAGAACTCCGGGAAAATTAAATCTAAGCAAGCATCTGAATGAGTTCTTCAAAAATCGAAAATCGAATAACCCTTTTTTTTAATCCGGGCCGGACACACAGACCACGCTGGGCCGGCCCGTTCGGCTGCGACTGGCGGGTGGCAAGGAAAAAAAAATCGGTCCGGCCTGCCAATGGGCCCCACTGGTCAGAACTTATCTAACCGAATCGGTACGTACGTATACAGTCTTCTTCCTCGAGACGAGACCAAACTCACCGTGACTGGGAAGAGGGCGGCGCTGGGGTGCGGCGTAGAGGAAGGAGAGGGCGGCGATGGTGTAGCAGAAAAGATCCCAGGTCTCCTTCTCCTCCGCCTGGTACAGACGAAAACTCGAGGGAGGCTCTGGAACGCCGGGAACGGCAGGGCGTCCTGGAGCTCGGTCGGCTCCGGCGAGCTCGAACCAGGAAGCAACTGAGTGGGAGACGATGTCTAGGAGGGAGAGGGAGGTGAGGTGCATCTTTCCGCTCAAGAATGGCGCCCTTTTATAGGCGGGAGAGACCGGGAACGGGGGTGGCCAGTGTGGGCGCGGGCGCGGTCTCCGTCGACGCTCCAGTGGCCGGGATGGTCGAGGCGGCATGGGCGGCGTCTGCAGGTGGTGGGGTGACGTTGGTGGCACGCTGGCGTTGCAGGGTGACGACGGACGAGACGGGGAGCAGTGACAACATGAGGTGACCGGCGGAGACTTTTCCGTCTCCTCCTCGTCGTGGTTCGGCACAGAGAGGGCAGGGGATGGCGGGGGACAGGTGAGGCGACGCTGGCATGGACTCGGGAGGGAGTGGGCGTGCAGGGGATGGCCTGAGCCTCCTGTTGATCAATAGTGGCTGCAAGTGGCCAGGACGCCGACCAGGTGTTTGACGAAATGCTCGCAAGAGACAAAGTTTCGAATTTTGAAAATTTTCCACTTGGGTTCTGTTCAGTAGCATATAGGGATCCTAGGCATATGCTGGTTAGGTCTGGAGATGATGGTTTGGTCGAAAATGAACTAGATATGGGAAAGGTCTAAGTATAAGATTCAAACTTTGGCAGATGTTTGAGTGGGGTTCTAATTTGAATTTTTGTTTGAACTTTCTAGGTCAAGTAAGTATGTAGTTTGGTCAAGCTCAACCAACTGACCACACACTTAATTGATTTACAGATTTCTTAATCTAAGTGTCCAAAATAGGGTAGTGGTTAACTTTTTCTAGATCAAATTTTTCTTTTCTTTTCTTTATTTCTTTTGTTTCTGGTTTCTTTAGCTCTTGTTACTCTATTCTGATGCTTGGGCTGGTTAGGTTATGCTTAACTAAACAATACCCAATAATTTTTAACACGCATGAAATCATAAAAAGAGATACTTATGTAAGACTATGCACACATGCAATAAGAAGCGAATTTTTTTATCTTGGTCCAAAATTTGGCACTTGAATAAGAGGAAATGGATTACAAATTTTTGGGTTGTTACAATCTTTCCCCCTTAAAAAGAATCTCATCCTCGAGATTCACTAACTAAGAACTGAAAAGATTGGGAAATTCTTTCTGAAGGTAATCTTCTCGTTCCCAAGTGGCTTCATCTTCTGTGTGATTGCTCCACTGAACTTTCAGAAACTTGATGCTTCGGGTTCGAGTGGTTCGATAGGCTTCCTCGAGGATACAGATAGGCACTTCACGATAGGTCAAATCCTTATTGATGTCCACAGAACGGTGATCAATATTCTTGAAGATTTCTGGCTTCTCCGGAACTTCAAGACATTTCCGAAGTAAGGACACATGAAAAACATCGTGCACTTCAGACAATTCAGGGGGCATTTCCAACTGATAAGACACTTCTCCTCTGCGGCCTAGTATTTTGAAGGGTCCAATATACCTTGGTGCAAGCTTTCCTTTTACTTGGAATCTCTGCATTCCCTTGAGGGGTGACACTCTAAGATAGACAAAATCTCCAATCTTGAAAGTCAGTTCTCTACGTCTCTTGTCAGCATAACTCTTCTGTCTAGACTGGGCTGCCTTGAGGTACTCACGAATCATGCGAACCTTCTCTTCAGCTTCTTGCAGAATGTCTGGTCCAAATATCTTACTGTCTCCAGTTTCAGACCAATTGAAAGGGGTACGACACTTTCTTCCATATAAAGCTTCAAAGGGGGCCATTTGCAAACTAGCTTGATAACTATTGTTGTAGGAAAATTTCGCGAAAGGAAGACAATCTTCCCACTTAGCTCCATAGGCTAGAACACAGGCTCGCAACATATCTTCAAGTATTTGATTCACTCTTTCAGTCTGTCCATCAGTCTGAGGGTGGTAAGCTGTGCTAAAGGCTAATTTGGTTCCCAAGGCTTGATGCAAACTTCTCCAAAATCTTGAGGTGAATTGGGTACCTCGATCAGAAACTATGGTTTTAGGGACTCCATTCAAACTAACAATTCTGGATAAATAGAGGTCTGCCAGCTGTCCCGAGGTATAAGTGGTCTTGACAGGAATAAAGTGGGCAACTTTGGTCAGTCTATCCACAATGACCCAGATAGAGTCATTTCCGCGGCTAGACCTTGGAAATCCAGTGATGAAATCCATTCCAACTGATTCCCACTTCCATTCCGGAACTTGCAAAGGTTGCAGCAGTCCAGCAGGACGTTGATGTTCAGCCTTGACTCTTTGGCAAATATCACACTTAGATATAAACAGTGCAATCTCACGCTTCATTCCATGCCACCAAAATTGTTCCTTTAAATCTTGATACATCTTGGTTCCACCGGGATGGATGGAGTAAGGTGTCTCATGGGCTTCCTTCATAATGACTTCCTTCAGTTCTGAATCAGCAGGCACACAAATACGTCCTTTATACCAGAGAACTCCTTGATCATCTTCCTCAAATCCTGGCACCTTGCCGGAACTAATTCTGCGCTTAATTCCGTCAATACTCTCATTTTCCTTCTGGGCTTCTTTGATTTGGCTCATCAAGGTGGGTTGCAACTCCAGGTTGGCTAAGAATCCTTGACTGACTAGTTCCAATCCAAATTTTTCAAACTCTTGGTGCAACATGGGTTGCTCCTCTTTGATCATCATATTCAAGGTGCATGGCTTTCTACTCAATGCGTCGGCCACTACATTGGCCTTCCCGGGGTGATAATGAATTTCAAGATCATAATCCTTGATTAACTCTATCCATCTTCTTTGCCTCATGTTTAACTCCTTCTGAGTGAAAATATACTTCAAACTCTTGTGGTCAGTGTAGATCTCGCAACGGTTACCTATAAGATAATGCCTCCAGGTCTTCAAAGCTAGAACTACAGCTGCTAACTCCAGATCATGGGTTGGATAGTTCTCTTCATGAGGTCGAAGCTGCCGGGAGAGGTATGCTATGACCTTGCCTTCTTGCATTAACACACAACCCAGTGCAAGTTTGGAGGCGTCACAATAGACATCAAAGTTTTTGGTGATATCGGGCATGGTTAGGACGGGGGCGGTCACCAATCGCTTCTTGAGCTCTTGAAAACTTTCTTCACACTTAGGGGTCCATTCAAACTTCTTGTCCTTCTTCAACAACTGGGTCATGGGTCGGGCAATGCTTGAGAACCCTTCAACAAATTTGCGGTAATATCCTGCTAATCCGAGAAAACCTCTAACTTCAGTTTGAGTGGTAGGGGCTTCCCATTCCATGACTGATTTGATCTTCTTTGGGTCCACTGAAACTCCTCCAGCTGATAATACATGGCCTAAGAATCCAACTTCCTTCAACCAAAACTCACATTTACTAAACTTGGCATATAGCTGATGCTCACTCAGGGTCTCTAAGATCAATCTCAAATGAGTTGCATGCTCTTCTTCAGACTTGGAGTAAATAAGAATGTCATCAATGAAGACAACAACAAACTTATCCAAAAACTCCATGAAAACCTTATTCATGAGATTCATGAAATAGGCAGGGGCATTGGTTAATCCAAAGGACATTACGGTGTACTCATACAATCCGTAACGGGTAGTGAAGGCTGTTTTGGGTATATCAGTTGCACGGATCTTCAGTTGATGGTATCCAGTTCTAAGGTCTATCTTTGAGAAGACTTGAGCTCCAGTCAATTGGTCAAACAGATCATCAATCTTTGGGAGAGGATACTTATTCTTGATGGTAACATCATTTAGCTTGCGGTAATCAGTGCACAGTCGGCTGGAACCGTCACTTTTATCCACAAACAAGACGGGTGATCTCCAAGCAGATGAACTTGGCTGAATCAATCCCTTACTCAAAAGGTCATCCAATTGCTTCTTTAACTCCACTAGTTTAGCTGGGTTCATACGATAGGGTCGTTGGGCTATAGGTCCAGTTCCAGGGATAAGCTCAATGATAAACTCAATATCCTGATCCGGTGGCATTCCAGGTAGCTCATCGGGAAACACATCCGGGTATTCACAGACGATGGGAACTTGCTCTAGAGTTGGTCCTGAGATACTCTTATGACATCTTGTGGTTTGGGGTGGTTTTACGGACACATGCTTTACTACAATTCCAGTACTACTCTTCATGGTGATGGTCTTTTTGGCACAATCTATCACTCCTTGATGGGAAGACATCCAATTCATACCAAGGACTACTTCCAAACCTTTAGTTCCCAACACTATCAAATTGGCTAAGAAAGCTATTCCATGAATTTCTATGGGAACTGCCAAACAGTTCCAATCAGCCCTTGTTGTTGACCCAGGTATTTGTACTAACATAGCATGTTTCATGGGTGTTGGTTGAAGTCCACTTTTATCAACAAATAACTTAGTAACAAAGGAGTGTGAAGCTCCAGAATCAAACAGAACTCTTGCAGGAACTGAATTAACAGGGAACATACCAAGCACAACGTCGGTTGCTTCCTGAGCTTCTTCAACATTCATGTGATTCAGACGGCCTCGCGGGTGAGGCTGGTTCCTTGGTGGATAATTCTTGCCATTTCCAACACGGCGCTGTTGCTGAGCAGGAGCAGTGGTCTTGGATGCATCATTCAATTTCTTCAGGCATTCATTGGAGTAGTGCCCCTTGATTCTGCACTCATAACATGTAACACCAGACTTGTCACCAGACTTGGGCAGCGCAGGTGTGCCATTTGGCCTTGGAGTGTTGGAGTTGAAGTTGTTGCCATTAGGTCTTGGAGGTGTACGGTTGAAGTTGTTGCCGGTCAGACGGTTGGGAAAGTTGGGACGTGGAGCCGGTGCAGAGGGCCTCATAGGTCTAGGGGCAAAACCCATAGGTGGATTTCCCCTTGGCTTCTGCGAGTTGCTTGAGCTGCCTTGATACATCATACGGCGCTTGCGGTTCTCTGCAGCTTGCTTGAGTTTGCCTTCCATCTGAATGGCAGAGTCCACCAATGACTCCAGATCTGCAAAGGGAATGCTGACCAAGACACATTGCATCTCATCATGAAGTCCATTCAGAAACCTCTCTTGCTTCTTCTCATTGGTGTTGGTGTCATCTGGGGCATACCTAGACAAGGTAAGAAACTTGTCACGGTAGTCAACCACAGATAGGGAACCTTGCTTCAGATTTCTGAACTCATCTCTCATCCTTTTAACTAATCCCAAAGGAACATGGGCTTTGCTGAACTTGCTCTTGAACTCCTCCCAAGGCATCACATACCCTTGGGCTTGCATTGCACGGGTGCTATCCCACCAAGCTCTTGCGGCTCCCGCAAGATAGTGGGTGGTGTACAAGACCTTCTCATTCTCACCTACTCCGGCGACTTCCAGATTGTTCTCCATTGTACAAAGCCAATCATCAGCATCTAAGGGTTCTTCAGACTTAGTGAACATGGGTGGATTGGTGTTTTGGAAACTCCTCAGCTTGGATCGGGGATCACCATTGCCATTGTTCTCTCCTTCACCATGGCCATTTCCATTGCCATTGTTGTGGTTCATTGCCATCTGGGTTAGCTGCTGAAGAGTGGCCAAGTTAGCTTGGCGCTCAGCTCGGGCTACTTCTCGATCTTCCATGATCAACCTTAGCAGTTGGGCTACTTCCGGGTTCGGGGGTGGGGGTACTCGCGGCATCTGAAGATAATGTGTGTAAGACAAGAGGGAAAAACTAATTGCTAAGTTCTGAAAGTAAAACCAATGATGCAATTTAGTCTTACTAAGTCCTTAAGGGCCAAATTCATATTTCATTCAACAAACATCAAACATACCACACATACGAGTTCACACATTACAAATGGTTTACATCAAACCATTGCGACTCGTCTACTAGAGAGGGGGATACAACTCACACCTACACGAAGTGACTTAAAGTGAACTCATAACTAGATAACACTTGGATCTCCACTCTAAACATTGGGCTCCTCGGGGTCATCCTCCTCATCCTCGATGAATCCAACATCCTCATCATCTTCCTGATCATCCAGGTCCTCCATGAAATCATCCTCGTCGCTAATGAGGGCATTATCCTCCTTGCGGAGGTCAATGCCTTCCTCCTCACCAAGATGGTTCTCTAGATCTCGAATATACTCAGTCAACTCAGCCACCTTGGCCTGCAACTCTTCAATGGTCTCATCCTTTTCCTGGCGCTGGCGGCGAAGGCTCTTGCGATCCTTGGCAAGGATCCTGATGGTGCTTCTCGCCTCCACAAGTGCAAAGTGCTCAAGGTTGGCCTTGGTACGGGCACGATCTGCCTCCTGCTGAGTGGAGTATAGCAAGAAGTCCATGTGATCTATATATGAACTCGGCTCATTGTGCCCCGGCATGTTTGCAGGACGCCCCTCCGCATCACGCTGAGCAAAGTTCCTAAAGCGCTCCACCTGGACCTCCTCAACATGCAGTCCGCATAAGCGGGCAAGCATCTCCTGCATACCTCGGACCAAACCATCGGCCCAAGTGTTCTCCACAAGCTCAAACTTGATCCTTGGAGAACTTAAATCTCCCTTCTTGCCACGGCAACTTGCCCTGATAAGCCACCAAAGCTCTCCATCCGGGTGCTCATTGAGCACGGCTCCCTTGAACTCCGGATACAGACGATCCAGGAACAAGGTCAGGGTAGTGAGGTCGTGCTCGAAAACAAGGCTGCCACCATGCCCTAACTGGTATTGCTCAGTGAACACCGGGGTCATCTACAAAATTTTAGATTAGATTAAGTTAGTGATCAACTCAAGTGTGCAAAATTTTAAGTAGGCAAAAACTGAATCATGTACAAAGCTTTGTAAAATAGATAGGAAAGACTAAGCAGTTTTAAACCACTACTTATTTCTTTGCTTTTATAAAGGTTCCATCTAACGCCCATTCTAACTAAGGTCTCCTATGGTCAACCTAGGCTCTGATACCAACTTGTAACACCCGAATTTCCAGAAATTCAAAGTGCCCGTTATGTATTCCACCACAATCCCAGAATCATTGTTATGATACACATAACGTAGTTGGTAACCAGTTCCATAGACATTACAATACGAATAGTTCAAATACAGATGGTCATAGTGACCAAGTTCATATTACAACACAATATAGCAGCGGAATTAACGTCTTTGGGTCCATGCCTTCACCCTACAGGCAATGGCGACTCAGGAGATGATCTTAGTTCTGGTACTCGTCTTCATAACCTTCCTCCGGATAATCTTCCCCATAGTCTGGCCAAGTTAATAGCCAGGGACACAGCCATGAGTACATTGGATGCACTCGCAAACCATCTTAAACCAAAGTGATGAAAGAGATATGCATGGTTGATATGGTGGACTAAGCACTAAGTTTATTTGCAAAAGCTAGTTTTGTTTCCCAAGAATGTTCATTAGTAGAGAAGAAGATTTAATTCTCTAAGTTCAATCTAAAGAGGAACTTCAAGTGTTGGTCAACATCAATGTCAAGTCAAGTCATTCACCAAGTTCACCATAGGTTGTTAACATTCTTGACAAAAGTCAAGTACAGCTTGCCAACTGTCCATGACCGCGGACGCGGCTATTCGAATAGTTTGAAACCTCTGCAGAGGGGTACACTTTACCCACAAGATTCGATACATCTGCCGGGAGAAATCCACGGATCGTCATACACAAAGTATGCGAGGTTCAGATAATCAAACAAACTCCTTCACTTGTCTACTCTAGTATAGGATCCTTCCCTAAGAGTCCATTCTGGCACTCATAGTTTTGCCCGCTGCAGAGTGCTGCATGAATGGAAATTTTCCACTCGGTTCGGAAGCACCCACGCATGGCTTACTTCTATAAAAGATGATACAAGATCTCCCATACTAGAATAAACAAGCTACAGATTAAGCCCCTTCCCATTTAGGGGTAATGTGGTCGTACGGTAATGGTTGGCTCACATGGTACATCACTTATTATCAATTAGCAAATACATTCCATAGTCCTTAGTCAAGATTATTTTCCTTCATAAAAGCATCATGTAGGAGAAATCTCCAGTTCAAGTTTTCAAGTTCAAGTCACCAATTTCAAATAGGGTTCCCCTTATAGATGGCCTCAATTTTATTAGCGACTAAGCAACTACATTGAGTGATGATACCACTGAATAGTGTAGGATAAACTCAGCTTGATACTCTTGCTAAGCAAGATATCACTACACAACTATCATTCTTAGAATAGCAATTCAATCATGCAATTTACTTAAAAACAAGTAGAATGCAATAGGTAAACTAGGCATTTGGAGTGTGATTCAAAAGATGGCTTGCCTTGGTTGGCAAAGTGTCCGGGGTAGCCTTCTTCTTCTTCTTCTTGATAATATCCTCCCTCGGGCTCGTCTTCGGTAACACTAGCGTCTAACAACGATACACAAAAATACACACAATCACCAAACAAGTACAAACAACACTTCAAGCATGCACACGTGTTTTCAAACAGAGGTAAAAACATATAACACTAATTGAGGTGGGTTTTCATTCATTTCCATTATTTGGAAATAGGTGTGCAAGTGCGAGTTTCTAATCACTACCAAGTAGTGTTAACTTTCCAAATACCTTCTACAAGTCCACACTAACTAAGATTAATACCTACAGATAGGTATTTGGAAATGTGGTTTAACAATAAGGGTTCCATGAAAATTTCGATTATAGGTTTGCGTTTAGTAAAATCCTATATGGCAATGCTTACTTAAACATATAGGTAAATAGCATTTCACTTAAAAGGTTCAAAAATTAGATCTAATGCTATAGGCAGATGGGTATCACTAATTGTGAATTTCTAAAGTTGGATTTATATTTTTAGGAATTTTATTTGAATTGATATGGATTTTCTAAGTTGGAAAAGCTCCTATTTTGTTATTTTTACTGCAACCACTATGTAAATCTAATTGTGTTGAAACCACTTCTAAAGGATAGCTTATGTTCTAAGGTTTCCAGAACATTTTCATTTGTCAAATTTGAGTCAGTAGAACTCCGGGAAAATTAAATCTAAGCAAGCATCTGAATGAGTTCTTCAAAAATCGAAAATCGAATAACCCTTTTTTTAATCCGGGCCGGACACACAGACCACGCTGGGCCGGCCCGTTCGGCTGCGACTGGCGGGTGGCAAGGAAAAAAAATCGGTCCGGCCTGCCAATGGGCCCCACTGGTCAGAACTTATCTAACCGAATCGGTACGTACGTATACAGTCTTCTTCCTCGAGACGAGACCAAACTCACCGTGACTGGGAAGAGGGCGGCGCTAGGGTGCGGCGTAGAGGAAGGAGAGGGCGGCGATGGTGTAGCAGAAAAGATCGCAGGTCTCCTCCTCCTCCGCCTGGCACAGACGGAAACTCGAGGGAGGCTCTGGAACGCCGGGAACGGCAGGGCGTCCTGGAGCTCGGTCGGCTCCGGCGAGCTCGAACCAGGAAGCAACTGAGTGGGAGATGATGTCTAGGAGGGAGAGGGAGGTGATGTGCATCTTTCCGCTCAAGAATGGCGCCCTTTTATAGGCGGGAGAGACCGGGAACGGGGGTGGCCAGTGTGGGCGCGGGCGCGGTCTCCGTCGACGCTCCAGTGGCCGGGATGGTCGAGGCGGCATGGGCGGCGTCTACAGGTGGTGGGGTGACGTTGGTGGCGCGCTGGCGTTGCAGGGTGACGACGGACGAGACGGGGAGCAGTGGCAACATGAGGTGACCGGCGGAGACTTTTCCGTCTCCTCCTCGTCGTGGTTCGGCACAGAGAGGGCAGGGGATGGCGGGGGACAGGTGAGGCGACGCTGGCATGGACTCGGGAGGGAGTGGGCGTGCAGGGGATGGCCTGAGCCTCATGTTGATCAATAGTGGCTGCAAGTGGCCAGGACGCCGACCAGGTGTTTGACGAAATGCTCGCAAGAGACAAAGTTTCGAATTTTGAAAATTTTCCACTCGGGTTCTGTTCAGTAGCATATAGGGATCCTAGGCATATGCTGGTTAGGTCTGGAGATGATGGTTTGGTCGAAAATGAACTAGATATGGGAAAGGTCTAAGTATAAGATTCAAACTTTGGCAGATGTTTGAGTGGGGTTCTAATTTGAATTTTTGTTTGAACTTTCTAGGTCAAGTAAGCATGTAGTTTGGTCAAGCTCAACCAACTGACCACACACTTAATTGATTTACAGATTTCTTAATCTAAGTGTCCAAAGTAGGGTAGTGGTTAACTTTTTCTAGATCAAACTTTTCTTTTCTTTTCTTTATTTCTTTTGTTTCTGGTTTCTTTAGCTCTTGTTACTCTATTCTGATGCTTGGGCTGGTTAGGTTATGCTTAACTAAACAATACCCAATAATTTTTAACACGCATGAAATCATAAAAAGAGATACTTATGTAAGACTATGCACACATGCAATAAGAAGCGATTTTTTTTATCTTGGTCCAAAATTTGGCACTTGAATAAGAGGAAATGGATTACAAATTTTTGGGTTGTTACAGGTGGGTATGCAAGGTCGCGGGAAGGAACAGTGATTGGCTTGGATCATCGACTAGGCCCCATACAAAGGAAGTGTGGACAAGCTCATGACTCGGATGTGCAGCAAGGCTTTGATCTCTTATGGGTACAAGTTGAAAGGACATGTTCCTAGCTTCCGGCTTTTGGGTGTTTGATTACAACACAAGGAAATTAATCTTGTGCTAAGCATTACAGGAATTCTCCAGCTATTGCACAAGACTGAAGGTGAAGAGAAGTGGGGAAGGGGACTACTATAGAAAGGCTTGAAATCATCCAGAGGAGAAAATTTCCAGGGCCGGAAATTTTGCTTCAGGGCCGGAAATTCCGCCCCAGGGCCGGAATTTTCGCCCCTGGACAAAATTTCCGGGGGCTGGAAATTCCATGAATTTCCGGCCCTTCGAAATTTGGCTAAGTCCTTTACAGAACGTTGTGGTGCAATGCTCTGTAAAGGGGCCGGAAATTCTGGTCTGGCAGAATTTCTGGGGGGCGGAAATTCCATAATTTCCGGCCCTCGAAAATTCGGCTAAGTCCCTTACAAAGGGCTATGGTGCAACTCTCTGATTAGGGGCCGGAAATTCTATTAAGGCAGAATTTCCGGGGGCCGGAAATTCCAGAATTTTCGGCCCCCGCGATTTTTCGCTAAGTCCCTTTTCACGAGCTGTGGTGCAACTCTCTGTAAAGGGGCCGGAATTTCAGGCCGGAATTTCCAGTTTGGAATTTCTGGGGGCTGGAATTTTCGCCCCCAGGCCGGAATTTCCGCCCTAAGTTGACCCCGGAATTTCCGCCACCTGGCCGGAATTTTCGGGGTAAGTTTTCTCCAACGGCCATATTTCGAGCCAGCCTATAAATAGTCGTCCCCTACCTCAGATCTGAGCTACCTCATCCACACTCTATCTCCTCCATTAAAGCAGAGCTTCAACTTCGTAGATCTCCTTCCCTAGCCAACCAAATCCCTCAAGATTTGGTAGATTGGGAGAGGAGCCATAGGTCTACAATCCCACCGAAGTGATTTGTGTTTGTTTCACTCCTCCTCCGTGGATCTTGCCTTGTGCAAGAGAGGTCACCTCAAAGCTTGCTCCGTGTAAAAGCTTTGTGGTTGTTCTTGTTGGGAGCCTCCAATTGAGTTGTGGAGTTGTGCCCCAACCTCTGTGTAAGGGTTTTGGTCGGTGCCCCCAATACCACCGCTTAGTGGAAACGAGCTAGCCTCCGTGGCTTGCTCACCGGAGAACAAGGTGAGCCTTTGTGGCATTGGTGGACTCCGTGTCGCCACACCTCTCCAACGTAGACGTACTTCCCCTCAAAAGGAAGGAACTACGGGAATATATTCTTGTGTCTCCGGTCTCCGCTTTTTGGTTCTTTCTTACCCTTACTTGTATCTTGTTTGCGTTTTCCATACTTGTTTACTTGCTTGCTTGTCACGTAGGAAATTCACCTAGTTGCACATCTAGTGAATTTTATTTCGTGTCAAGCCTTAAATTTGAAAAAGGTAAAATTTTGCGTAGTGCCTATTCACCCCCCCCCCTCTAGTCGCCCTTAAGATCCATTTCAATTGGTATCAGAGCCTAGTGCTCTTTGATTGGGCTTAACCGCCTAAGAGATTATGGGCGACGAGGATCCCGCCACTAAGGCGGATCTTAATAGTATTTTGTCACGAATGGATGCTATGATGGCAACCATGGAAAGCCAAAAATCTTAACTTGATGCTCTCACTAGTGGAACATCTAGTACCACTCCACCAACTCCGGTTGACACCCCGGATAAGGATAAGCCATCCTTAAATGAGGAAGATCCAGACAAGGATGGGAATGAGAACAACGAGGATCCACCCAAGAAAGATGACACCTCTCGGGGACATAGCACGGAAATTCCACATCCTACAAGCTATGTCTCCGGAAGACACCTTCAAATACCACACCTTGCCTCATGCGGCCCACCGCCACCACTTGATGCTTCTAGATTTGCCAATTGGCAAGATAACATGCGCTCTCACATAAACTTTGTGTCTATTGAGCTTTGGAGGATCATTGAGCAGGGTTACCATCCAACTTCCAAGGACTTGTCCAAATTGATACCTTGGGAGCAAATCGACAAGCAACTCAATGCCTCCACCTTGCATCTCATTCACATGTCTCTCACCGAGAAGGACAAGGCGTTCGTCCACAACATCACCTCTGCCAAGGAAGCTTAGGATGCTCTCACCAACCTCTTCATCGGCAACGAAAGCATTCAAGAGTCCAAGTTTGATGAGTCATCTAATGAAGCGGACAACTTTGCCATGCTTGATGGTGAATCTCCCGAAGAACTTCATCGACGTCTCTCGGCACTCCAAGTGAAGCTAGTCGACCTCGGCTCTACTCAATGTGATGAGAGATGGATGAAGAGGAAGTTCGTCCAAGCTCTCTTGCCCTTCATGAAAGATACGATGAACTCAATCAAGGGAGATGCCAACTTTAGGAAGATGACCGCTCATGACATCTTGCAAGAGATTGTGGCAAGGAAGATCTCCGAGAAGAATGCGGATGATGCTCTAGCTCGTGCACGTGGTGTGCGTGCACCCAACCTTGCTTTGAAGGCCAAAGTCTCTTTTCATGAAGAAGGAAGCTTGATGGAAGAGGAAGAATCAATGGGTGGGAGTCCCGAGGACATGAAGTATGCCCATGCCGAACACATGGCTCTTGCTCAACGGGCATTCATGAAGAAGTGGAAGTCATCTAGCCCCTCCAAGCCGAAAGCCACAAGTAGAGTGAGTACGTGCTACAATTGTGGCAATCAACACCATTTCACCGCGGATTGTCCCTATGAAAGAGTGGAAGATCACAATGGAAGACTCATCCGCAAGGAGATGAAGGTCAAGTCTTACCCTCCAAGGAACTTTGACAAGAAGAAGGCCGTTCCAATTCACACTTTGACGACTCAAGAAGAATATCCATCCGGTGATGATGCAAGTGATGATGAAGAAGTAGGGAAAGTCGCCATCGCCATCGTCAAGCCCACTTCTTCACCATCCATCTTCGCTTCCGCAAACGAGTCCAAGCGCTCCAACTTCAAGGGGACATGTCTAATGGCTCACGCTACAAAGGTATCACCAACCTTCACACCCATCATCCCTAGAAGCTTATCTTTGATGGATTGTATTGATACTAGTAACGATAAGGATGAGCCTAATGAATTGGATATGTTCATGTCAACCTTGCATGGGGAGACCAAAGTTCGCTTTGAGATTATCCTTGATCAATATAATGAGTCTCTCCAACTTAATGATAAAAATGAGGAACGCATCTTTGAGTTAGAAGGGCATGCTCGTGAGTATGCCGATGAAATTTCCACTCTCACTCAATCCCTTGAGTTTGAGCAAGACCTAAGGATGGCACTTGAGGCATCCAAGTTGGGTCTTGAAGAGTCTCATAATTTGGACATTGCTAGGCTTAAAAGTGATCGAGACATTGCACAATCCATTGCCAATGAACTTAGGTTGCAAAATGAGAAACTTAATCTTATTATTGCTAAAGAAGCAACCAAGCTCCTTCTAGCAATTTTGTTGCAAGTACTTGTTACACTAACCCTCTTTATGAGAAAGATTCCCCCAAAGGCGACACAAGGCTTGATGAGCTTTTGAGTGCTCAAAAGCAACATGGTGACAAGACCGGACTTGGTTTCACTTCCAAGTCCAAGAAGAAGAGGAACAAGAAAAAGAACAAGAAGAAGAACAACAAGAAGACGCAGTTTCTTGTGCCTACTCCTCCTCCTAAGATGCGCATCCCAAATGACATATGCTTTGATGAGGATGGCAATGTTTATGAGGAGGAGGGGGAGCTTGTGAAGGAGGTGGTTGGGAATGCCAAAAGGGCAATGCCCAATCACAACGACTTTGCGGGAAAATATAACCCTTCCTATGTTCTTCGCCGTGCTTATGATGGGCATGTTTATGCTAAATTTGTTGGCTCACCTAATGAACGCATTGCTTGGTCTATTTGGGTTCCTAAGACCCTTGTTACTAACAAAAGGGGACCCATTGAAAAATGGGGACCTAAAAACAAGACTTGATCTCTTGTAGGGCTTTGCTTCCGGTGCGGACAATGGATAATTGATAGTGGTGCTACCAATCATATGTCCGGAAGCAAAGAGTTGGTGAAGGAGCTTTGCACCAGTTTATCTAGTGCGGGCTATGTCACCTATGGAGATTCCTCAAGGTCAAAGGTATTGGGTCTTGGTAAAGTTGTCATATCTCAAGATGTTTCCGTGGAGAATGTCATGCTTGTTGAGTCTCTTTCTTATAATTTACTTTCCGTAGCTCAACTTGCCGATATGGGCTTTGCAACTTTCTTTGATGTTGGGATTGTGGTTCTTTTGTGGAGCAAGTCTCTTAAAGTAGCCTTTGTTGGGCATGTCGAAAATGGCTTATATGTGATTGACTTCTCGGAGAAGGTCACTAAAGCCGCGACTTGCCTAATGGCTAAAGTTGACGTGGGATGGCTTTGGCATCGCCGGCTAGGCCACGTCAATATGAGAACTTTGCAAAGTCTTTACAAAGGTAACCACATCCTAGGACTAACCGAGCTAACATTTGCCAAAGATCGTGTGTGTAGAGCTTGTATTGAAGGAAAAATGCATGAACTTCCTCATCCTAGCAAGATGATCATTTCTTCTAAGAGAGTCTTAGAGCTCCTTCAGATGGACCTCTTTGGCCCTCTATCTCACGCAAGTCTAGGAGGGAAGAAGTATTGCTTGGTGATTGTTAATGACTACTCAAGATATACATGGGTCTACTTCTTCAAGAACAAATACGAGACCCAAAAACCCGTCAAGGACTTCATCAAGGAAGTGGAACGTCAATATGGCCAAGATATCTTGATGATTCAAAGTAACAATGGGACGGATTTCAAGAACTACACCGTGAATGAATTCTTGAGTGATGAGGGAATTCATCATCAATACTCGACTCCCTACACTCCGCAACAAAATGGTGTAGCCGAGCGGAAGAACTGGACCTTGATGGACATGGCAAGGACAATGTTACCGGAGTTTAAGTCTCTGTATAACTTTTGGGCCGAAGCTATCAATACCGCTTGTCATGCTTCTAACCGGCTATATCTTCGCAAGGGCTTGAACAAGACTTCGTATGAGATCCTCACCGGCAACAGGCCTAACATCAAATACTTTCGAGTATTCGGTTGTAAGTGCTTCTATCTTAGAAAGGGTGTTCATTTGTCCAAGTTTGACTCTAAAGCTCTTGAGGGTATCTTTGTTGGTTATGCCGCCGAATCTCACGCTTTTAGAATCTTTGACAAAGAGTCCGCTCGTGTTGTTGAAGTTTCTAACGTGAGATTCGATGAGAATGACGGCTCCCGTGTGGAGCAAAGTGGTGTTTGTGATGTAGGTGACGAAATACCTCCTCAAGCCATAAGAAGAATGGGTGTGGGTCATCTCATACCCATTGAGGGACACCTTTTGGCAGAAGGAGAATGACTATGCTCTACTCAAGTGGAGCCTTCACCTTCACAAGCTCCACAAGCTTCACAAGGTCTGATTGATGCTAATCAAAGACAAGCTCTAGACCCTCATTCAAGCGAGCAAGGCCAAGATCAAGACCAAGTGGACGGTGGTGAATCTTCACCAATGGTAGATCAAGGCCAAGCTCAAGATGATGAGCATGTTCATGATGATGATCAAGCTCAAGTTGAAGGTCAAGGCGAGGACCAAAATAGTGGTGATGACCAAGTGGCTTCTCAAGAGTCTTTTGAAGAAGCTCAAGCTCGCCGTGCAAGGAAAGTGGAAGAGGCTCATCGCAAGGGGAGCCATACCTTGGATAGTGTGATTGGAAGTGTGAGGAAAGGGGTTTCCACAAGGAGACAATTAGCCAACTTTAGCATCCATCATGCCTTCGTCTCTTGTGTGGAACCTCAAAAGGTGTTTGAGGCACTTGA